>OZ026629.1:4737533-5450033 GCA_964020975.1 Hermodice carunculata | reverse complement strand
TAGTGCTAAATTGACACCTATTTGTGGCTGACGCAGTACACGAAGAGTTCAAAGGCTACAGCTGGATTTTGTGTTGTACTACGAATCGTTGTCTGTATACCCGTTAGAAAATGGATTTCATTCAATACAATCGGTTTTTCAACGCTGTCAGCCTTGCAAGACAACCATCACCTATTCGAGTTCTTACTACAATTGCGGCGCGCAGTGGACCTGGGATGATATCTTTGGCAGGTGGCCTACCAAACCCTGACATGTTCCCCTTCAAAGAAGCCGAAGTGACACTCACAGATGGAACTAAACTTTTTGTGGATGAAGACAGAATGAAAAAAGCCCTGCAGTATGGTCCAACAGAAGGTGATACTGAATTAATCAACTGTGTGAAGGGACTTCAGAAGAAATACCATTGCCCTCCTACGTGGGGGAAGCCAGCGAATGAAGGTGGTTTTGATTTGTGCGTGACGCCAGGGGCGCAGAACGGATTGTGCATGGCATTTGAAGCTATGATCAACCCAGGAGATAAAGTGCTTATAGAGAGCCCTGCCTATGCTGGTACAATTGCGATACTGCGTCCCTTGGGAGCAGATTTGCTGCCCGTGGAAACAGATCACCATGGAATGAAGCCAGATGCTCTGAGAAATGCTTTGGCTCCATGGACCCCAAAAGATAGTAAAAACCCAAATTCTGACATTCCTAAACTTTTGTATACAGTTCCAAATGGATGTAACCCCACCGGAGCATCGCTTACAACAAGCCGCAAGCAGGAAATCTATGCCATTGCTAAACAATACAACCTCCTCATTATCGAAGATGATCCATATTACTTTTTGCAATTTACTACCAAAGACCGATCACCAAGCTTTCTTTCTTTGGATACAGATGGAAGAGTTCTACGGTTTGATTCCTTCTCAAAAGTGCTGTCATCAGGTTTACGACTAGGTGTAATGTCTGGGCCACAGCCCATAATTGAACGTTTGCTTCTTCATATGCAGGTCTCCCTATTACACACGAGTTCGATACCGCAAGTCATGGCAGGCCAGCTTCTTAATATGTGGGGCCTGGATGGATTTGCAGAACATATTGACAAAGTAGTAGCATTCTATCAAAATCAAAAGGAGCTGATGATTTCTGCTGCAGAGAAGCATCTCCATGGCCTTGCAGAGTGGCAGGAGCCAGTTGCTGGAATGTTCTTATGGCTTAAGCTGAAAGGAATTAAAGACACGCGAGAGCTGATAGAGGAAAAAGCACAGAAAAAAGAAGTACTGTTAGTACCAGGTCATGCTTTCATGCCAGATAACACAAAGCCTAGTCCTTGTGTGAGGGCTTCCTTTTCTTTAGCAACTGCTGACCAAATGGACAAAGCATTCGAAAGACTCGCCAGCTTAATTCGAGAAGAATTAAAGTAAACAATGGCTGCTGATCAATTCTATCCCCCCCCACCCAAAAAATAGAAGGGAAAACAAATGTCATATAAGATTTGACACCTGTTGAAATTTTGAGCTGTAATAATTTCATTTTCTGAGAAAATGGCAATGTTTATAGGCTGGTTTATCACCAACTGCGGCTAACAGAGAACCATGTGCATGGCTGCAGAAATATTTACAAATATACAAATGTCCAATTTTTGCCAATATGTCCATTTGTGAGATGTGTGTCAATGTAAATCACTTATGCCAAATACACGTAGCAATGGGAAAACGTACATGGACAGCTGGAAAATTTAAGGAATTTTTTGCAAAGTGAACTAATGAGACATTTTAGTCCCCAGAATGTGTGCAAAGTTCCAGTAATGTTACTGTTTTGTAAAGGGGGAAAAGACTTTGTGTACAGAAAAGGATGCTACTGGTATGTTTCATTTTTAGTATTTGGTTTGCAAACAGTTGTATCTGATTGAGCAAGACCAGTTTCTCATCCCTCAATTTGAATATGAACGTATACTCCTGATGTTTGAATATTAACAGAACAGACATACGTATGGTTCCTGATAGCATGATCCAAGCATTTCCCGGCAGGACAGTTGAGGTAATGAATCCTCGAAGATATTGTATGCGAATTGGGATACCCGGTACTAAATAGTGCACAAATATACTACTGTATTTTTTGCAATGCACCCATAAAAGTATCTTGTACAGATATGTAGTTTACTCTGATGTTAAAATGAAGTTACAGGTTTGTGCTATAGCTGCATCCAATGAATTATGAAGCAAAGTTGTAGCATTTCAATTTATGCAAAATAATTGAATACACCCTCTGTGTGTGTGTATGTATGTATACATACATGTACATTATGCACACATACACACGCACAAAAATATACATATGCATATACACACATAAGTACACATCCACATCGATATAATCCAGCTTAGTGACAACCAACCACTACAGAGGAAAGAATGTGTTATGTAATTGATTGATCAACTGGAATAAAGGGCATTTTTTACAAGCAGTATTGATAAAGGTGAAGATTGCATTACATATTGCTATCTCACCATTTGTCATTACAGATTCGAATTGTATTCAGCTACTTTGATATATTATGTGCACATAGACAGATGCTCGTATATTAATGTACACTGTATATGAACATGGAGACAGGAATGACACCCATAGATGGCTAGCTATCCATGTGGCTAAACTCTCCAAGATAATATGCATAAATTTGAACCAGTATAATTGTCCGTACACATTTTTGACGGTATGCCAGTGTAGCCTAAAATTGTTGCTTTGATCATAAAACGTCACGATTTGCTTTGTAATTGGGTCCATGAACTCCCTCTGAGCAAGTTTTATTTTTTTGGAATTTTGCTTCTGAACTGTTTGTTGTATACAATCAATAATGATGATGATGATGATGATGATGATGATGATGATGATGATGATGATGATGATGATGATGATGATGATGATGATGATGATGATGACATTTTACTAGTTGTTCATGACTGGAGCAAATGTGAATCATTTTATGGCCACAACGTATTTACTAGGTGTTGCAACAGTTTATAATCTGTTTCAATATTAAGATGTATTATAAACCAAACTGTCATGAAACAAATGTTGTCCTTTCATTTTCAATGATCCAGCATGTGTTAGGCCTATTTCAATTCACTTTGGATTTGTCAGATTGAAAGTTGCAACAATATCCAGTGGAGTTGTTAGCATTTGGTCAGCAGGTTTTTCTGGACCGTGCTATTCTGATACGGCTTTTCCACAGTTTTCCCCCTTTATTATCACTAAAATGATGTTTTTGGAAGAGCCATTAAAGGTGACAACAGTCCTGCAGCATTTTATCTTGATAGGTTTTGTCTACAATTCTCGTGCAGATTATTTTCATTATTGTTGAAATGTGTTTTCCAAAACACTGCAGCAGACGACATTTGACCATGTGCCACCTGGTTCAAGGGGCAGAGAGTTGACGCTCACGTCAATTTCTAAGGAGAGCTTTGTTTGCCACCCATCACATTGAGCATTTTCATAATAACAGTTACTGACAGGGAAAACACATGGGAGAGGATGCAGGACCCATGGACTATCACAGGGAACATTGTGGGCTGATGTGTGTGTTTACCTTTTGTTGGCCGCCCAGACAATATGTTGAGGCCAACGATAGAAATATGTTTGTTTCTGGTAACCCTCCCTACTGGCTTGTTAACGTGATCAAAAGTGTCGCATAAAATTTCAACAGGGTGCAAAAAAAAAAAAAAAAAAAAAAAAGTTTGCTTCCCACTGACTTGTTGTCAGGTTGAATAATGCATAATTTAATTTTAACTCAAGGATATTACATACAGTTTCATATTTCTCTGTCAAAGATATAGAGCCAAAAATTCCACTTCTGCCATTCACAAATTTTGGTACTCTATCCCTCATATTTTCCATATATTCTCAATAAAAATACATCGTGTTTTACACATATCTGTCTTAGATTTATGGTAAATTTCAGCCAATCACTACACGATGTATGGTATCCATGTTTCTTTGACCATGCGCAGAACATACACATGCGATTCCGTGCATATGTCCGACCAAGACCAGTTCATAGGACTTCGGTTTATTCGGTTCACTTTGGGAAGCGCACCGTGCTTTGTTTACATTTTGTGCTCCACCACGTTGGCCGGATTCCGTGCTTTGTTTACATTTTGTGCTCCACCACGTTGGCCGGATTACACGTTGAAGGATCAGAAAGTAAAACACAGGATGTGCTTGGATTTAACCCATGGCAAGCTACCAGTATCTGACCTGAATCACACACAATTTGCCACCGGGCAGTTTTTTACTCAACAACAAGCGACATGCATGTTTGAACATATGCTAGTGCTCTGTTATTTTTGCAATTCATTCCAAGTGATGAAAACTAAGTTGGTCAGAAATTGCATGATTTATATTTCTGTGCACTTTCTATTTCAATTGACCTGAAAATTTTGATGCCATAGGTCTGAGAGTCTGATCTTAAGTGCGGCCACTTTTTTCACCATGCACCACAAGCGAGTGTACACACTGTACCACACTGGCATGCCCCAGGCCATGATTTCCCGCTGTGTTCGTCTATTTTTTCCAGCCTTCGATCATGAATTTAATTACTATCTTGTTCTGTCTGGTTTCCCGCTGATAACCCGATTCTATAAAGGCTACTAAAGCCCTAAAACTTCCTTCAAAATTTCAAATTTTATGAATATGATTTGTTCCTTTCAAAAATTAATTTGCTATAGTGATTTAGAACTATGCAGTATTTCAGTGAGTGGTAAGGAATAGGACTTTGTTCTTAGAACATCGGACTTGATAGTGGTCAAACGGTACAGGGGCTTACATAATTAGGTTGGTTAAGTTTCTCTTTGTATTAAATATAGATTTGTTCCATTGAAACATTTCAATAAAATTAAAACAACAAAATTTGGTTCAAAACATCAAGAACTCACGCATCGGAGACAGGGAGACAGCGATCAACAACACGTCATAAAGGGTAAATCATCATATAAAAAAAAAAAGCTAACAAGCCACACAATTGCAACCCAATCCATTAAGGCACGTCGGCATAACAGATTAAAAAGGTTTAGGTCAAGGAGACCCTGACTGCCTCGCACCGGTTATATTTCATTCAAACATATCTGCACCATGTTCACACTAATGCTGGACAGAGCTGTAAGTGCACCATGGCTGAGACTTATCAGTGTCCCAGCTGGTCTGTTTTGGCCTGAGCCTAGGAGTCTGTTGTGCTTATCAGTCCCAAGGGATCAGAGGCCCTGGACTTTGGGCAGAACAAGCCAGAGTGTACCATTTGTTAAAAATGACTACATGCAGAGCTGAGTTTGCTGGACCCATCAAAGTCTCGACTTACAGTCCTCAATGACTGTTTTCACAACTTGGCGAATTTTGAAAAAGTGTGTGGATTTGTGTCATCTCACTGGACACTGTCATGTCTCTGTTTTCTTGTAACCAGTGAGATGAAGCCTGTTCTTCATAGCCAATACTGTGTCAGTATAGTGCATGTCTCAGTTTACAGGTACATGCACGTGTAGTTTTGTGACACCATTGGTTAAAATTTGTTTATGTAATAAAGGAACAAAGACAGTTTTGTATTGCATGTATACACATCCCTGTGAATTATAACATGTGTACACTGTACATGCACATACACTCATCAATACTGCCCAGAAAGGCTGACCCTCTGAGGAGTTGGCACTTTTCTCTGGTCGCGAGGGTACCCACTGAAGAGGTTTCACTGTACAGTGGCACCTGCAATTTAAAACCACCCTTAATGCCAGACAAAAGTGGTCACATAGGACAGGTGGGCTTTCATCTTAGATAAATTTCAAAAGAAATAAAAGGTCAATTTCTTTCTTTCTTTCTTTCTTTCTTTCTGACCAAGTTGCTCCAGAGTTTTTTTCAGACACAATTTTTCTGAAAACCACCAAACTTGCCATGGTGACTGACAGAACCAGCGAAATTGTGCATATCATTTGGAATAGTCATGATGTTTGAAATGATGCAAATTTTAGAGGCAACAAAAAAAAATTTAAAAGTGCCATATCTTCCAAACTATTGCAGATGGACTCAAAATTTCAATGTGCACGCACACCTTTGTGACACTTGCCACTATAATGGACAGTATAGTGGTAGAATTTCAAATTATGCTAACAAGGGGCATTGAAAAATTTAAAAGTTGAATATCTCCAAAACTTTTGTACATAGAGATGCCATTCCAACATCAATTTATAGGTTTGTGGCAAACCCGCATCCAATGAACCATGAACAAAAGTTGTAGGATTTTAATTTATACAAATAATGTGAATATGCAAAATGTAAATCTTTAATAGCTTCAAAAATATTATAGAGGTGCCATTCCTACTTCAATTTATGGGTTTGTGCCATAGCCCCATCCAATGAACAATAAACCAAAGTTCTTCTAAGCTTATAATTCATGCAAATTAGGCAAATACACAAAATTAATATGTTGAATACCTTCAAAACTATTGTAGATAGTAGTTTCATTTAAACTTCACTGTATAAGTCTGGAACATGGCCACATCTTTTAAACCAAGAACCAAAGCTGAGCATTTTAATTTATGAAAATTATGCTAATACACGAAATGTAGATCACTTTGAACAATGACAAAGTGTAGCATTTCAAACTGTTTTGAAGGCAACCAGACAGATTTGCTGTGAAGCAAATCTTCTTTCCTGGTTATCATGCTTTAATTTTGGTGAAATATGAAAGAAGCAGACTATTTTGTGGTAATCATATGTCAAGCTCTGGTTTTCGAGACCCAACAAGTTAATGACAGGACAACCCCCCCCCCCAAGAAAAAAAAAACAAAACAAAAAACAAACAAAAAACAAACAAAACACACACACACACACACACACACACACACACACACACACACACACACACACACACACACACACACACACACACACACATTTATTCAATCTGAATGGCCTAGACCTGTGCTTCCCAAAATTGTACACCCATATTCTGGTACAGATTCAGTAATCCTAGTTCGTCATGAATGTAACTGCAAACAGAACATTAAGTGCGAAGTTAACTAACGTCCATTATTTATTCGTTGAAAATTTGTATGTTTTTCAGGATAGCCAATTAAACATAAAAGGGAACACAGATCGCGGCACTGAATGCTTTGTCTAGCACATGTCACAATCATCATTTGGCATGCTTCTCACAAACACAAATCCTAACTAGAAAAGTTGAGCTGCTGCATGGCAAATCGGTGTTTGTGTATTCAAAGCTTATTGGTACAACAATGTATAATTAGTATTTCAGTACTACAGTATGTTATCAGTACGACGATGTACAATGGGTATAACAGTGTATGAACTGTACGACACTGTACAATGGGCACTTCAGTACTAAGTGTATAACAGATACAACCAATTAGCATAATCAACTGGTTTTCAGGAACAATTTTGGAAAGCCACACTTGACACAAAGTGCGGCCCCAGTGTATAACAAGCTCCAAGTCTCACTTCAATGCACCCAACTTATCTCTTGGATGATGGAAAATACGTTTTCAAATTGCCTGAAACTACTGTAACTCAGCTTAAGTTCAATTTTACTGCATAAACCTTTGTGTAATCCCAGCCGTATGTCTTACATAGCCAAGCCAAGCTTGTGTGCAAGCCTCTCTGGTGTATGAGATGCATACATAGCCTGCCAGTGTGCATACAGAAATATGTAACTTTTATGCGTACTAATTGGCAACTTCTAAAAATAGAGCTCTGTCACAGCTGAGGTACCTAGTGAGGAGGGCAATGAGGGGTGGACCCACCTAACTTTTTTACCAGTGGTTGTGCACATGTAAATGAAGCTCCTAGCCCCTTGGACTTCACTTGTTACTATTCCTTCCAGTTAAAGACAACATATTACTCAAAAGCAACAACTGCATCTTGCACCATACCCCAACCCTATGGTTCCAATTTCACCAACATGCCCGGTCTTTTGCTAGGCAACTGGCCTTGCCCCAATCTGTGACTAGGAATTCCTAGTCTAATCCCCAATTCAGGTGGAATGCATGTATGCATACACACAGAAAGTGAATTTGCTCCTTATAACTTCATCTAACTGGATCAATCAACTACACAGTCATAGAAGATATAAATGGAAGTTAATGGTAGGTCTATCTGTTATATCTTGGATGACAGAGTCAATCTTTAGACTTTATTGCATTTTTAATTTCTCTCTCGCCCAGTGTCACCACCTATCAGACAGCTGAACAAATCTGCCAGTGTACATACTTATGAAGATATTCAAGATTTGAATTTTAAATGCCCTTAATTTGCATAATTTCAATTTGTGGAGCCTTCATTACCAATTCATCGGCTGCCTACTAGTCCATAACATAGGAGTAAAAGTTGGAATGACAACTGTATCTTTCGTAACATTTACGTCATTCAAGTTTTAAAAATTCTAATGGTGCTACTCAGCATAATTTAAATTGCTACAACTTTTTTTTTAGAAAATCGTCACATATGCAATGGTCAATAACCCTCTAGAAGTTGAAATGACATCTCTATCTGAAAATAGTTTTGAAGATATGCAAGTCATAAAATTTCAAATGCTACTAATTAGCATAATTTTAACTGATACAATTTTTGTTTTAGATTCATTAGATAGGCAATAGCAAATAACCCTTTAGTAGAAGTTGGAATGACATCTCTATCTGTTAGACTTTTGGAGATATTCAAGATTTAAAATTTCAAATGCCCCTAATTTGCAAAATTTAAACATCTTCAAAAAAGCAAAACTCTTTGCATGGAGGTACAATCATGCCAAGTTTGGAGTTTCTATGTAGAATAGTGTCAGAGAAAAGTGTTGGGCAAATTCACTGGTAAAGAAGACAGAAACTGGAAAAGATTTGCTTCAAAGCAAATCTGTGTGCCTTCAAAAGTTGCAAATATTAAATGCTACAACTTTTGTCCTTTTCGTACTTCACATTCCATTAAGCTTATGGCTGGATGAAAATTCCAAAGTCCAAATGACCTTGACCGTTGACCTGTAGAGGTCACATGTAAATTGCAAAAATGTACAATGTTACAATACCCACAATTTAAGCCCAACATGAACCAGATCAGATGAAAATTGACCAAGTTATGGCAAGACGAAATTTTCAAGGGCCTAATGACCTTTATCTTTGCTCTTTCCAGATGATATGTTCTCACAAAAAATGTGCAGTGTTGCAATACCTACAATTTGAGTTCAACATGTTAAAAATTGGATGGAAATTGGCCGAGTTATGGCTGAATGAAAGTTTCAAAGGTCCAAATGACGTTGACCTTTGACCTTTAGAGGTCACATGTAAGTTTCAAAAATGTGCAGTGTTACAATAGCTACAATTTGAGCCCAACATGGTCAAAATTGGATAGAATTGACCAAGTTATGGCTGGAAGAAAGCCACCATCAAAAGTTTCCTTTGACTTTCAATTGACCTTTTTGTTTGAGATGACTTCTACTTGAAGTGAACCTTGACCTATAAAATAACATTCTGACCTAAAATAGACCTTTGGCCTTGACATGACCTTGACATTTGAGCTGACCTTGCTTTCCATGATTGAACTCCTACACACTCAGAACCACATCCACTATAGTATATAAGATAATAAAGATTTAAAACTTAAATTAGCCCTCATTTGCATGAAGGGGTTGGGGGTCCGGGGGGATCCCCCCGGGAAATTTTCGAGATTCGAAACGCAAAATGGTACATTTTAGAGACTAAAATAAGTTTTTAAGTTCTTAGTTCACCCACCAAGTTTGAGTAAAAATCTTGGCTAACTAGGACAAATGGAAACTATAAAGCCTAAGACTGGTACGGTTGAGCTTCATTACTTTTAACCACTTATACCTTTTTTGTAATTTAAATCCCTGAAGCATTTGTTACATGATCCCTTAATCTAATCATCAGATGTTGAAAATTAAAATGACCTCTGGTTGCAGCAGTTTTAATTTTTCCTGCCTTGACCCATTGCTCCCTTCTTTATTACTAGATTGAAGATAGAAGAGGAAAGTCCACTTTGAACGTATAATTATGTGATACCCTGCGCAATAATATTCAGCACAATTTATTTTATAATTCTTTTTGTCCAAACATAAAATCTACCTGATTTTTTAAAGAAATTGGACATACCTTCATCTTCCATTTCAGCGTATTTCTCTTTTCACTATATAGCATGAAACTAGTTTTTTAAATGTTTATCTTATAGAAAGGAATTAAAACAGTTTTGGCCGAAACAATTCATGTCATTATTCATTCAGCGCATTCTTGTTCTGAAACAATATACTATGCATTGAATATGCAGGATAAACGTGACTGTAAACTGAGCAGAAGTAGATAAAGGTTAAATACTTAGTGGGCAAAATCTGACAGCAAAGTAATGACATTCCTGTTCTATAGATGCAAAGCTAGATGCAGAGGGGGGGAGCATCAGTAAAAATGACAACACAGTTATTAAGTCAATTTACATGGTGCAAGTCACTATTGTCTTGCACACATGGAACTCTACTGATAAAATGGATGATTATAACAGACAAAGAAAACCTTGCTGCATGATCACTTCCTCCTCCTGCTCCTCCTCCTCCTCCTGCTCCTCCTCCTCCTGCTCCTCCTCCTGCTCCTCCTCCTCCTGCTCCTCCTCCTCCTCCTCCTCCTCCTCCTCCTCATCATCATCATCATCATCATCATGTGAAATAAGTGAAATCTCATTGCAATACATAAGAGCCAAACTTCAAGGTTATACACTAAGTGTTATGTTTTTCAAAACCGTTAAATACAATATCTTGAAGAAATAATATTTTTTATTGTTAAAAATAATGGACATTTAAAATTTTCCAATGCCAGCTTTGTCTTTTCGAATTAAAGTAGCTGGGTCATCGATCGGGATATCATATTACTAGGCCTTTTGATGTACATTTTAAAGGTAATCCTTTCATCCAAATATTGCTTCTTTTTTCATTTAGAGCTTGCTTTTTTCTGAGGTAGAATCTTTAACTTTCTCAAATTTGAAACACAGATACGTAGTCTTTACAGTTCTATAGTGATTAGGAATTTAAGGTGTACTCTTTGAATTGTTTCTGAAAAATAAACGGTGTTATATTTATTTCCTCTTTGTCAACTTGTAAATTGTGGACCTTTCGAAAATAAATGTGGATTTGAATATTGCTCAGTCATGTTGTGAACTGCACATATAACGGATTAATTCTATGAGTGAAAACTGAACTTCGACACTCTTCTGCTGGATGGAGATCTAAAACAATTTTCCAAAGCTGAACTTTCTTAAATTTATACCCTGATGCTGAACTTCTGTGAAGCTACAGATGTGCCACCTAAGACTTGAAGTAGCCTTTGAAGGCTGCTATTCTGTCATAAGATTTTGCTGATCAACATAACTGGAAGTCTACTTTATGCACTGAGGGCAATTTTATTAAGCCATAACTTTAGGTGTAACCACCAACATAATTCTGGACCACTTTATAAAAATCTTTTTACTGTGTTAGGCTCAACCACACCAATCACGGTAACAATGAATTCTAATGAAGTATTTTGTTATGCTAGCAAGTAATGCTGTGCTTTGATTCGTGTTCTTTCTTTCTTTCTTTTTTCTTTTACTGGTCCAAGTTGGACCTTTTGCTTAAGGTTCGTCCGAACCCTTTGAATATCCCTTGGCTGCGGCCGTGACTTTTGACCACTTGAATATGTTTGGTGTTTTGTTCGTATACGTTTTCTAGCCCCCTTAAAAGTGCAACGAACACACAGACGTCCATTTGAGTCACGCTGTATGCTACTGTTTCTAACAAACTTTTTACCATTTTTATGTCTGTGTGCCAACATCGACGTATCGTTTTTCTAGGAATTCTTTCTTTCCTTCTCTTTTTCTTCTTCTTTCTTAATTTGTCCAACATTGCATTTGAAAATTATTATATGTAGAAACTCCAAACCTGGCATGATTATATTTCCATACATGAAGTCTTGAGTTTTTGTAAAAATGTTCAAAAGTTTTGGAAATTATGCTAATTAAAGCCATTTGAACATTTAAATCTTGAATATCTCCAGAACTATTATAGGTACCGATAACCAATGCAACTTCAATAAATATGTTTGTAACGCTGCACATTTTTGTATTTTACATGTGACCTCGAAAGATCAAATGTCAAGGTCATTTAGCCATTTAATTTTTTTTCTAGTCATAACTTGATCAATTTTATCCAATTTTGAACATGTTGGGTTCAAATTGTAAATATTGAAACACTTCACATTTTTGTAATGTACATGTGACTTTTCAAGGTCAAAATAAAGGTCATTTAGACCCTTTGACCCTTTCCTCTACCATACTCTTACCAATTTTCATCCAATCTTAACCATGTTGCACCCAAATTGTAGGTATTGCAACACTGCACATTTTTGTAATAACACGTAACCTCTAAAGATCAAAGGTCCTTCAAAAGTTCATCTAGCCATAACTTGGTCATTTTTATCCTATTTTGTTCGTGTTGGGCTTAAATTATAGATATTATAACACTGTGCATATTTGTAATTTACATGTCAATTTGCATCCAATTTCATTCCTGCAAGCTCAAATTGTAACTATTGGATTACTGCATATATTTGTATTTTACATGTGACCTCTAGAAAGTCAAAGGTCAAGGTCATTTGGACTTTCAAATTTTCATCTGGCAATAAGCTTAATGGAATGTGAAATACCAAAGGACAAAAAGGTTGCAGCATTTAATACATACAACTTTGGAAGGCATACAGATCTTTTGTAGTTGTTTGCTACACTTGCCAAATAGTTCCTCCTCCAAACATGCACCATGAGCCTTTGTGTTAAGCACGCCCATATGTCATGAGGCAATAGGACTATTAAAGTTGCACTTCTGTAATCAAGCCTCGTTGGCAGTATTATTTTAGGGAATAAACTGTTACATAACATACCATCTAACAATTCTGCATATATTTGTCTGGAATTTATTTTTAGCAGATCCAGATTAAAATCAACAAGAATAATTCTATCTCACACTTCATTGGAAACAATTTCAATTATAAAACTGAGTTTGATGATGCATGTTTCATTATCACTGCACCGGTCTCTGGGAGGCCTATGAATATTACATAGAGTGACCTTGTGATCTGTATACTCCACACAGTTATCAACGAACTCTCCATATATTATGCGATGTATAAAGTTGTCTTACTATAGACCGTAGACTCTCATGAATGTATACAAGCAAACCACTATGGGAACTGCAGGTATAGCCCCAAGATCAACTAGTTCATAGTTCGGAAGATTAAACATAGAAGCAAAGTGTTGAGTCATTTTCTAACCATGTTTCTTAGAGACATATTGCATGGAATTCAAAACGAAGTTAAGCTAGATCATTCATCACAATACGAAACTTATCCAGTGTGGCATTTAGACTTTGTATATTAAGGTTCAGTATCGAGAAGGTGTCCTATAATGGTGAAAGATAATCCATTAGATGTTTAATATCCACATCTGCATATTCGGCTGTAATGCAGAATAGTACAATCTAAATCATCTGTATCATTTAACAAGCCATTTAAACAATTTGCTGAGATGTCTCCGAAAGTCTTCAACACAACCTCATTTATAATGTTAAGGTTTATGATATATGAGCTCACAAAAATGTAGAAAGTCCATGGTAAATGCACATAGCTGGCATTGATTATAGTACCACAGGTTCATAGATTTGGTTTGACATATGTGTTGTCAGTTGAGCAATAAAACTGAAAAAGGTAGTAACTAACAAGACCATGAAGAAAACACATAAGAAAATATAATTAACTGGACACAGAAGTAAAGAGGCAGCGAAGTCGCTAATCTGCAAACTCATGTTTGGAGATTAAACAGAATGTCTATGCTGACAGTGGCACATACTAAAATGTAACTGAATATTTTGATGCTAGATGGGCTAGTCTTTTGTGGACCAAATACGTTAATGCCGCACAAAATGTATCCTGATATGCAAACAGCAGAACGGGTCAAAATGGCACACACACACAATCGGCACTTATATAAAAACTCGCCAGTACTTTCGGACCTGTATCCACTATCGGGGCAACCTTCTCCATTGAACTTTGTCTTTGACGCAGTGGGACGCCTGGCACTCAGCAAATTGCTGACCATTATTTTATTGCCTCAGGGCGACTTCTACGTCTGATACCAGATACTATTTCTGGGGCCTACAAGTGGTCACTGTTGGTCGTTGTATTTACATTTTCAGGTAATGCTCACTCTGGAAAAATCCCACTATATATTGCACATTACATTCATTCGACAAATTCACCTTCCCTTGACACAAATCACACATATATTCTGGACGCTACCTCTTCAAAATATCCAATCGATATGGCTGCCATTGTGAAAAAAGTGAATTCCACACCCAATGCCAATGGTTTGTGAATGAGCATTGGGACGATCTTGCCGAGTGGGGTGGGAAGAGGTTTAAAATATATGAAACCATAAATATGTACTTTGCCATTATTTCAGACCATTAATTATGATATATATGCTGTGGGCGCGATTCACTTTGATATCCAAATCAACAAGTGTACGTTTGTGAGACTGTCCCGCAATCAATGCATTAATTGTGCAATGTTCAAAATGGCGCTCAGTGTACCGTGTCGCGTTTGGATTTGTAACTAACGATCATGAAAACTGCTTCAGACACAACTGAACTGGCAGATTAAAGTTAAGATAGTAAGTTATGTTTTAAAAGGACTCAAAACGACCGTTTGCCCTGGTAACTCGGAGAACGGACACCAGGAATCCTGCTGAAAACACGTGGTCATGATTCGCTGTTATTGTCTTTTCCCATAATGCATTGCACAATGTTTAAATGGGAGCTTATTGTGCATTATGCATATGCCTTCGTATTGCATTTGGATTTATAACTAACGATGATAACTGCTTCAGACACAACCGAGCGGGCAAATTAAAGTTTAAATTGTAGTTAAAGTCATCTTTTGAAAATACTTTGATGACTGTTAATTTGCTCTGGTAACCCGGAAACGGATACCTGAAACCTAGCGATAGTAGATACTGATACTGCATTCATCGTGGCGCTATGCTTTTTCCTTGGCCCAAGTTGACCGTCCAGACAAGTTGACATAAAATGCTGTGTTTGAGTTGACTTTGCTGCAAAATAACGGCACACATTGGCCAGTTTTTATGTTAGCTTTGTGTTACAACTTGGTTACGGTTGATTTGAACGACTTTTTTTTTTTTTTTTTTTAAAGGGTGGTTGTGGGATGATTTTGCTGGTCGGTCGCGTGTTGTAGCTGGTCCAAGGTTGTCCAACTGGAGCATTGTAGCAAAATTTCGCATCACAGTTCTTGAAAAATGGTGCAGAATTTGGCCAGGTTGATAATTGCAGGTACTACTGTATCATGATTATACCTATTCCCAAGCAGAACCTGCCAGGGTATATCAAATAAATGTAAGAGCATTTTCAAAAATAAGGTGAAATAATTCTTGATGCATGAGATGGGAGTATTGGAGAGGGACCGCTTTATATATTTATAGTTTAAGTATCTTAATGTTATTAGGGACCTGCAATTATATATAGTAGATCCCTGGAGTTATAAAAATTACGCCTTTGGTGCTTATATTTATATATTAATTTATTGAAAATTTAGATCAATCTTAATTCATGAATAATTAAAGCATTTCAGTCACAAACCTGTGAAAAGCAACTTAATATTGTTCCGGATTTCATACTTGCATTTTCGCAATTTTTGTGTTGTGGTCCACCATGGAACATAGATAACATGGCGTTATATTTTTAAATTCACTTTTTACTAATTTCATCCGATTTTTGTACAATCTGAGGGAAAATAGCCAAATCAGTACAATGACTAAAATGTTATGATTTCGTAAACCATGTGAAGACAAGATACTCGAAACCCCCCAGATAAACCATTGTGTGCATGCTCAAATTTAAAAAAAAAATCGGGGGGGGGGGCGTGATGCATCCAGCCTCCCCCTTCCCCCCCCCCCCCCCCCCCGCATGCCTTCGGCCCTTTGGGCCGTGTAGGTCACATTTGGGTGAAAGTGAAAGTTTGTCCACTGAACCTGTAGTTCAAGCTGTAGCTCTGCTATGGTTCTGGGTGGGTTTGCCTGCCTGCACACATTCCTCCCCAGCATGTCCCACACATGCTCAATGATATTGAGGTCCGAGCTGGAAGCTGGCCACTCCATATGGGTGTATTCTTGGTGCTCCTCGTGAAAATCACTGACAATCACAGCTATGTGGCCTGGTGTTATCATCCTGGTACACTGGTTTGTCTTAAGGTGGAATCTCCAAAACTGATATTATGTTATCAATCGAAAAGTTCAAAAACTTAACAAACTCATCGTTTCAAATGCAGACTCGTCATCTTTCATATCATTATCAACATTTGCACCGTTATAAGACATTATCATTCTTTGAAAATTATTTTTTGGTATGTTTTGTGTATGAGAGACTTGATACATTCTTTCAAATCAGAATGAGGAATAGTTGTATATAAAGTGGAGAAATCCGAAAAAGAAATCTGTTTAAAAGGCGGTTGATTAGCAGCACCATTGAACTGCTCTATTTTAATTAGATGAAGTCTAAAACCTATTAACCGGAAGATGCTTCTATCTGACAACAATAATTAAACCAAAATTCCAGTACTTTCTTCAACCAGTTAGACAACAAAAACTGACAATTCTGTAATTAGTAGAGCAAAATTTGGAACCTGCTATGAATAGGAACTGATAAGGACTTTTGTGCAGTTTTGGAAGTGAGTAAGTGTTGGGTAAATGGGCATGTACCTCAGAAAATTTCGGGTCAAATGAAGATAAAAATTGTTGCTGTTCATTCAAAATAATCTCCAATGATTCATTTACTTTATCATATGTTGGAGAACTTGAGTTGGTCAACTGTTTGGTTCGTCAATTAGAACCTTTTTAAAAAACTGTCTGCACATGACAATAATATTATTGGATGCTTTATCAGCAGGTGCAAAAACATATTTATCATTCATCTCTTGCACAAGTTGCAGGCGCTGAACAACTTCTTGATGTGCAAGAACAGGGTGTGCTGGTTGTTTGATCGTTTTCTGTAATTTTCATATTCTGTAAGAAATAAAGGGAGATGAAACGATTATCGAGGTGTCAATGGTCTAACCGACACAATTGTTCCACATTCTGCTCTCATCAAATGTTATGATTGCAACCGGTAACATCTTGCCGACTAATTGTGGGTTGCAGTGTGTTATGTGCAGACACAAGTGGATAAGGTAATAAACATTGTCTTGCATACATGGCTTTATGTATATACATACCTGTAAAGTGCTTGTGTGGTACAAGTGGGGTATTGTCGTGTCATATTTATGAATGGAGTATGCGAATTGTTCATACCAACAGCCGAATAACACACTTCAGATTCATCGATTTTGTAAGCTATGGTGATAAACCACTGGTTCCAGTACTTTTTGGTATACGCGAAATGCAATGCGAGTTTGACATCAAAGACTTGACTTTTAAATAGTCGACGATTTCAAATAGACATACCGACAAACAAACCCCTTAAGTCTGTACATTTAAAATAGATGTCGACATATTTGAAGTTACTGGAGTTGAGAAAAACGTATTGAACATTTTCGTTATTGAGCTTGGAAAACGAAACACGTACACTTTGTTTCGATGCATTATCACATTAATATTAATTGCAATGTTTGCTAAAAATGACTTTTCAGTCTGTATAGGCAAATGGGAGTCGTGAGAGTAATTTTAAGGTGCCATGCACGAACAGACATTGGCACCATATTACATGGTTTCAAGTGGATGAGTATTTGATAGAAATCATTTTAATTTATGTGGTTCTTCTGGGGAAATCTTTACATGAGCGCCCTTCTTGCATGTCACAGTTATTCGGTCTTACAGCTTTCTTTCTCTGGTGCAATAAAAGGACCTCAGCAGACAGTAATTTATATTCACCATGCTGTCATAGCAATTCCTTGCAGAGGCTGTGTCGCGTGGAACAATCTCCCAAATTTTAAAGGAATGTAATTCAGTGACCAATTTTAAAAACTTGTGCGCTTTATTATGTTTTAAATAAAATTTTCCAATGTCAAGGTTATGAATGCTCTGCTTTATTTCTTTCAGTGCCATGTTTTGGACTGAGTCAACAACTTTACTCGTCACGTTTTGGGCGCGTTGCGCAGAGGAAAGCAGTTGACTCGGACCATCATATTTTCTGGAACTATAGAGACGGTCTTTTCACAAGGAATATGAATATAGCATCTTTATTGTAATTGAAAGAGCTTCGTCTTCAGTCGCATTTGGCATTGAAAGAGTCAAATGAGTCGCTTAAGCGACAGGATTGGGGCTTAAGTTATCATATGTTCATTACCTTGGTCATGTTTTTCCCTCAACCTCCATGTTTTAAAATCGTTGTATATGTACCTAGCTGCATGTTCATGGACTACTTACCATTACTTGGTAAGTCGTCACAGTTGTATGTGTTCGATTTTGCAGTTTTGCTGCACTAGTACAGTACAAGGACATCAGCAAACCGTCATTTATATGCACCACGCTGTTATTTTAATGCTTTGAAATAAAGAGGCTGTGTCGTGTTGTATATGTACCTACAGCTGCATGTTCACGGGCTACTTATCATCATTACTTGTTAAGTCGTCTGAATTTTTCTTTTTATTGTATGCTTATATATTTGTTATATGGAAAACAGTGTATGCTGATTGGTTTTCCCAATAAAATACAATGCTTTGTTGCGCATTGTGGCTGTTTTTGAAGGTGAACATACAAGTGCACGTGCGTTTCAGTTAATGCTAAAACACAAAGGATGCGTGCACGTGAATTCAGCAGTCTGCACTCTGATTTGATCTGATTGGTTGCTCAATAAACCAATACACAGTAAGCCACCAGCAGGCATTCAATATACAGATATGAATAAAACTGTGGCACAAACCTAACAATTGAAGAAATGATGGACACTTCGACCTTATTTGAATTGTTCGAGTGTCCCTGATCAACATACAGTTAACTTCTACTTTTGTGTGTGGTCCATTGGATGCGCCTATAGCACAAACTTATGAAGTAAAATTGGATTGGCACATATACCTATCAAAGTTTTGAATAAATTCAACATTTACACTTTTCAAGTGCCCCCAATTAGCATAAATTAAATTCTACAACTTTTGCGTGTTGCTTTGGATGCGCTTACAGTACAAACCTACCAATTGGCATAGGAATGGTACCTCTACCTATACTAGTTTTGAAAGTATTAAACATTCAAACCTTTCAAGTATCTCTAATTAAGATGAATTAAAATTCTACAAATTTTGTTGGTACTTTATTGGATGCGCCTACAGTAAAAACTTACGGATAGATGTTGGAATGGCTCCTCTACATATAATACTTTGTAAGATATCTAATATCTGAGTTTTCCAATGACCTTGATTTGCATAATTTTCAAAACTGACCCCCCCTTTTGCAATAAACACACAAGACATAGCAATGGAAGTAAAATCATAGTTTCATAGAGTTTTTTTTGTCTATTATAGTCTAGAAATAAAATGTCACACATGGAGTTAAAAAAAATGAATTGCAACTAATTGCACAATGTGGCAAACTATAACTATTCAACACCAAGGTACGTAATTTTACTAGTAGAGCTACGTTCCTGTGAAATTTGGGGTTTCTGTGCAGACATAGCAGTGTCTGAGAAACCATCCGGAGAATTCGCCGTAGGGAAGATCAAAATGAACAAAGGAAGAACACGCGGAAAAACAAAATGTCTAGGTTTGCACCGAGACAGAATAAAGGAATTAGTGGAAAGACAGCATGTCTGTGAAATAGCACGCAGACATAATTATAAGTGAACCAAATAACTCCCAAACATCATGCGTCGCAGCCCGTTTGCAAAACGTGCACTGTAAGCTTCACTCCTGCGAACCCTTCATACACTGGAGTTGAGCTTTTGCCAAAGTCTGCACTAAAATATCACATTTCGTTGAACAAATTGAAATCGGAACATGTCACGGTTGACTTGTATTGACGCTACTGCAATAAGCATGGCATTGGCGTCACACTTCGAAAAGTTCGGCCTTGTATGCTTCCAAAGAATTTTAACATTTAATAACACAAATAAAATTGTAATTTCTCGTCTTCACAGTTTTGCAAATGTTACAACTTCTTTCGCGTTAGAACCCTTTGTAGCGTACTCCTTTTCACTTAGAGGCTGGTTTACCATCCTGAAACTGCATACCGATCGTGCTGTCGTACATGATGTCATAATCTCTTTAAAATGTACATACTTTAGGTGTGCATCTTTAAATGCTGATTATTTTTCGCATTAACGTTCATGACTGCTATAGTCGAACACTTGCGAAGATATATTTGACACAAGTTCGATATTTGCCAGTCATGGTCAATTTTTACTCAACAATGTTGAACAGATGTACAGACGGAAGCATGGACAAACCTTTGAAAATCGCATGTGCCCAGCTTCATGTGCAGTTTAACGTTCATAGAAAGGTAAGATACATTTTATTTATTTATTTATTTTATGTTCGGAACGAGCGGGACTCGAACCTGCAACCTTTGGCACCAGTCGCCTAGCTGAAATGGGAAACGCACATATCCACTCGACCAAAGCCCCATTCCTAAAAAAGAATGGTTCAATGGAGGTAGTTATGTGCGAGTGCCATACTTATTTATTTATTTATTTATTTATTTATTTATTTATTTATTTATTTATTTATTTATTTATTTATTTATTTATTTATTTATTTATTTATTTATTTATTTATTTATTTATTTATTTATTTATTTATTTATTTATTTATTTATTTATTTATTTATTTATTTATTTATTTATTTATTTATTTATTTATTTATTTATTTATTTATTTATTTATTTATTTATTTATTTATTTATTTATTTATTTATTTATTTATTTATTTATTTATTTATTTATTTATTTATTTATTTATTTATTTATTTATTTATTTATTTATTTATTTATTTATTTATTTATTTATTTATTTATTTATTTATTTATTTATTTATTTAAACTACCCCTCCACATCGGGGACACCAGCGAGCAGGGTAGGACCTTGGAGGAATCATCAACTGGAGGGGGCACTAGCGCTCCTGAAAGGGTCCGTCAGCGCCGCCGACCGTCTCCTGGGACCCAAGGGTTAACGCGTTCACACTTGCTGTCCGCAGTGGGAGCTGATGATTCCTCCAAGGTAGGATCCATGGTGCGTCACACATGAAAACACAAGATCAAAAATATTTACCGACTAAATTAGAATGCATGCCATCATGTAAAATCGCCTGTATACATGTATACCAGATTTAATCATAAAAAATCACGTGACTCAAGTTTCATTGGACAATAGTCAACCGTGTTGGACGGGCGCACGGACAAACATAACTTCAGGTGTGCACCATCAGATTGTAAAGACCCGACCTTTGGGTGCCGAAAAATTCTGGATTTTCTTTTTGGGTTCATAGAGGTGTAAGGTGTGGTGTTTTGTTATAACAAGTCTGTTAGTAAGAAAATCAATATAGGTAATTTAACATACAGCCAAATGAATAATTGATTGTGTTTACCATCGAAATTTGATTGTTAATCTAGAAGAGAGTAATTGATTTTGGTTTATTGGTTTATAACCTCTGAGATTGGTAATAAAGTCGAACAATTAATTAGCTAAATTATTTTATGGCCAGTGTTAATCAGCAATTGATAGTCTTGCATGATTACCTCTAGAAATTATTTAGAGTGTTGGGAAATCTGATTGTTTGAATCATTATTGATTTTTGGAGATGGAATATAACAATGTATATTGATGAAATAAAGGACTTGTTCACTGAGCACTGAAAGAGCAGGATGGGTTCGTGTTGTGTATAACGTGGAACAGCGAATCTTTTGACGTGTGTCGCTTGCGTTCACAGGCGCACAGCCCAGGGACATTTCTCGATGTCCCAAACGGGACACAACCTTTTCAAGATGCTGTACAGTTTACACTGCAGGTCAAATTCGTTTCCAGATATGTGCGGCACAAGTTTAACAAGGGACAATTATTATTTTAACTAGGTCAGCAGTGCCACACCTGACCGCTGACATCTCGGTTTGGTGATGTACCCCATACTCGGCTGTTCCAACGAAATGCTTCAGGTCATGCATGACGCCTATATCTCGGTTTGGTTAGCTGTTGCTACGTCTACAAAGTATATTTAAGCATATGTATTCATCCTGGATTGCCTGCTGGTTTACATAAACTAATCTGGAGGCTCTCCAGATACACAGCAGCATATACAATACATTCAGAGCAGACATAATTATAATGCATATTCATAACAATTCTCAAGATTTTGTTCCCTGACGTGACCCCGCAACCTGTAGGCAACCATTTACAGGCCGAGAATTCATGTTAAAAATCGTCTGCTGCTTCCAATATAAGTTTGTACAGCGGAGAAAATAAGTTCGTTTGACTTGACATCCAGATCAGAACTTCCCCCCAGCATAAGCTTAAGATATAATTTTGTCAAAAGATAGGAGGAGAGTTTAACTTAGGCTGACTCCTGGCACCACAATTAAAGAAACGGTTTGTAGAAGGGTGGTTCTGATGTCGAATTAACGAGGACAACGGAGGAAAAATGGTTAATATTTTCAATTCCGATTCCACAGGAACAACTCGGATTGGAAACAATATTAGCTCGATACAAGTGATAATTAAATGATGAATGACATAGTCTTAATTGAGGATGGCATATATTTGGAAAACGCTGCGCATGTGCAAAGTAAGAAGGGGACAATCTTCGAATAATAAATTACTCGATAATAAATTACTCGATGGTAATAAAGAACAATAAACACAACAATATAAATAAAATAAATTTATTGTTTGGCCGTGCAAAAAACAACTGACTTTCCCAACGACTTCATAATTGCAAAGAAAGTCAAAACCGCCCTGTAAAAAAAAAAGAGAAAAAAGAAAGAAAGAAAGAAAGAAAGAAAGAAAGAAAGAAAGAAAGAAAGAAAGAAAGAAAGAAAGAAAGAAAGAAAGAAAGAAAAGGGAGAGTGGGAGGGCGGTAAACCATCACATATAAATCTGAATTCAAGCTACTCCCATCTTCACGTCCGTAATACAATCCTATAATAAGTGAAGACATCCTGTCAGTTGAACATCAAATAAACACATATATTATTTGGATGTAATTAATGGACTCAATGCATAAATATGAAATATATTCCCGAGTTCCAATTGACATCCCAGAATGTACATTGAAAAGTTGTCACAATAATAATAATAATTGATAATAATAATTTTATTCGGAAAACTACCCCTTTACAGCGGGGGCATCGATGGAACGGGGTTTACTCCATGATGCGTCCAAGTATATTACAATAAGCCGTCTATATTACAAAGTAAAGATTTGTGTGTGGTAGGGCTGTATCTACATTCAGCATTGAGCCGTACGTGGAACAGCATCCATTTACCATTTGAAATTTACTTTTTACATGCGCATGCAACCATCAATAGGCTTCTCATAGCTCCATGTCCCCCGCGCTAAAACTAGAGATAAACCACTCATTGGGAGAAAACTCTAGAAAGCGTAAGGACATGTACATCATACACTTTTGGTATACAATGTAGAAAATAAACAGTCACCATCATCTTATTTACAATGTATGGAATCAAAGTACAATTCAAAATGCTAGCATGAATATGATATATTACAGACACGATTAATCACATCAAACATTATACATATTAAAAACAAGGTTAATATACATTATTTACATCACCAACTATATTGTGTCCGGTGCTAACATCTGCTCTCTATGTTCTCGACGTACACGCCATGCGTCTTTCAGAAACCCTTTACATATACTATCGAACACCGTGGCAACCGCCTTTGTTAAAGGGAAGCTTTCACATCCCAGAAACATCCATGTTTTAACAAACAATGAGCCATTCATAAATCGTGTCCAAATGATATGATGCCATATAAATATCGCAGCTTTCACATATGACTTAAATATGAATATAGTAAATATATAATCAGCATAAATTGAATTAAGAAGGATAATCAGTAAATACCACTTACATCCTCGCTCATCCAAATGACGTCTGCAAATCCACTGTCCAATATACACGATTTCTACATCTGATTCACCATAAGTATCAAAATATTTCATCCTTTCAAAACTACCAACAAATACATGTATTCCAAGAAATCATTATACATAATGAGCCTAAATATCGAGCATAGTGGCACCATAGTGTTCAGCAAAATTACACATAATATCCCTCAAAGTTCATTTCTCTGACATTATTTTGCATAGCAACACCAACCTGCAACTTGGTAGGTAATAAAAAGTCCAAATATCTAACATAAACATCCGAAGCCCAATCCCCCCTGCATTTTTATCAGTTCACCAGGCACATTGGCTTTGAAAGTCAAAGTGGCTCCACCTCTACGAAAGCTATGCCCAGTGAATTGTTGAGCAGGAAAACCTGCTCTGGATAAGACATCATGCAAAACTTCTGTAAAACGAAAAGATGTCACACATTTCAAAGTAGGTCTGGAACAAAAAGTAAAAGCTGGGTCTGAGTCACGAACAGAAACCAAGTCTAACAGTTTTGAGTAAGCCAACACCGGGCATAGGACTGAATTAGAAAATCTTGGAACAGGAATAAACACATTTCTCTTTCTAAACTAATTAGTCTTTGACCATTTTAGAAAAACTATCAGCCAAAAGGACTAATAGCTTTATCTTTTCTTCAGAGAAGTTTTCGAACCTCAAATTTCTGCAAAATGGTAGGCACCAAATTTGATATTCGGGCCATAATGAAAAAAGGTTTCAAGAAAAAAGACCAACAGGCCACTTGAAGAGGCAAAGAAAAACCAAAATATATGAATATGGAAAACAAAATATGCGGCGTGATAGTAGCGGCCGGCTTAACTTTATGCGGTTTCAATCTTGTTATACCTCTCAATTGTAGCCGAAACTGTATTTCTTCCATAAATTTACAATCAAAACCACTCGATAGATGCGTTAATTTCACAGCATGTACATAATTCCTGACTGCATCAACTGTTTTGAAGGAGCGACTCAAAAATTGAGCATAACAATATACTGTATTTAGTGAGGCTGGCAGAACTCTTAATTAAAAAATAGACAAAACAAAATGAAAGTCCTCTACTGTGACATCAAAATTTTGTATGTACCTGGAGCAAAAGCAGCTCGCTGAGATACTCTTACCTATTCTTGCAACTGACTCAGTAAACCAGCTGTAATAGTTAATATAATCATGTAATAACTGAATATAAATACAGTATAATGTAATAAATCATGTCAAACTCAAATTTATGAAAATGTAACTCACCATGATAATAATTACCAATCTGCTGTAAATTGAAACAATTTTACACTGATCTCTTGGTCATATCAAAATCTACAGCCTCCAGAAATTGTTGCAATAAAGAAGGATCATAATGTGATCCAGATAGAAGTTCACTGAGAATGTTCTGTGAACCTTCAATGTGTAACACAGTTAACTGAGTCTCGTTAACCGCACACAAATAAGCATTTTGTCTTAAACACGCAGATAAAAAGTTGTTTCTACATCTGCGAGAGTTTAAGACGTACACAGAAGTCTGATTGTCACACAACACTTTAAACCTTTTGTCTCTCAACAGAGGTCCCCGAAGTTTTAGTGCTACCACAACTGTTAACAATTCTAAACAGTTAATATCCAATCCATGCTTGAAAGCCAGTGTGAAAACATTCCCTGGTGCAATATGAATAGCCTCCACATAGGCAGGAGTCTGTTTTAATTTCACACAGCCCCTCAGGTATCAATACCCTGTCTCCAGCAAAAGAAATGTGAAGCATCAATTGTTAAACAGTTCTTAATTAATTGAAGGCAATGATGGTAAGTTTAGCATTTCAATAGTACTATCCTGGTTTGGAAAGACACGTTGATAAAATTATCGATCTTGAATTTTCTTCCATTGGATACTATTGCATGGGGAATGTATGTACATTACTTTCAAACCAAGTGCCCGTAGACTTCCATCGACTTTCATCAGTCTACAATAGTCTTTTATCATGTGACAAGCCTCCCCATAGGGGTGAGAGGTCATACGATCTTCAGAGCTGAAAAAAGAACATGGTGGATGCCAGTTAAAAGCTTCTCAAAAAGGAAAACAAAGTTCCTATGAGTAGGGGTTTAATTCACATTTCACAACAAGTGCCTCTATTCAGTTAGAGTAGACTCTGCCAAAGGTGACTATATCATGCACTCAATCAACTCAACAAAATATAAGAGATTTGGAAGATAAGTTTTTAGCACTTTACAGCAGTAACTTGCATAAATTAGTCTTCACGTAATGCACATATGCATAGTATGACTAAAAATCAAAATTGTATGTGAATGATTTAGATCAGGTTGCTATTATCAAGCTATCTGTTTGATACATCCAGGTGCTTGAACAAATCAAAATGGTCAATTGGTTGCAAGCATTTACGAGAATGGTAGGAAAATACAATATTTAATATGAATTTGGCTCGATAATCTTGTAATTCCTATAAATTTGGGCATGAAAACTTCCGTCAATAATAGTAACAAAAACCTGTTCAATTCTTGGGCTCTAGAGCACCTATGGGTGGCCAAGACATAAATAACTGCAATTAACCCTTTCAGTGCCATATTTGGACGTCGACTGAGTCAACAGCCTTCGTTGGCGTGGTCTGGGCGCAATGCGCCCAGGGTATGCCAAAGAAAGCTGTTGACTCAATCTTCCTTCAGGGGTTCACGGTTGGCAGGGCGGCCACGCTCTTGCCTTCCACCTCTGCAACCTGTGTTCAAATCCCGGCTTTGGTGGCATGTGGTTGGAGTTAACTACCTCTCCGATCGTGAAAGGTGGTTTTCCCCGAGATCTTCGGTTTCCTCCACCAATAAAAGGTAGAAAAGTATATGCCAACATCTCTGCCTTAAAGAGGGATTAATATAGGCTTTGCCAGATTCCTAATCCATGTAAAACACATGTGTCTATACTTTTCCTTCAGGGTGGAATGAGTTAATACCATATTTTCTGAATTGGTTCATCCAGATTGGGTATATATTTATTAACAGAAAAACTATGTTTACTAAACTAGTTCATCTAGATTGGATGCAGACCACAATTAGCTGGTGGCTTGGCAGGGTACATATAGGTGTGGATATGAAGAAATAACAATAAGAAACACTACTTTTTCAGAATGTCACTTTATTTTTGCAGAATCCAAAGTACACAAGAACTTGTTCTAGCATATATATATATATATATATATATATATATATATATATATATATATATATATATATATATTAGAAGAAACATACAGTATTTTTGCTTGCGCAAATAAGAATACATGTTTGTGTTGATCATGTTGACTAGACAAGATGCTGTATTATCATATTTTTAGTAATAATAAGCAGAATTGATTGGTTTATTATTCCAAAATATATGACCACACTCAGTGTCTCATGCAACAAACACTTGGTATTTTCATCAAACAGGTGATACGGTTTATATCGATAGTGTTTAGCGAGCGAGCCTTGCTTTCGAGTGCTAGCAGAAAAGTTTGTGCAGCACGAAAATCAAACAGGTGATACGGTTTATATCACGGTTTAGCAGGCGAGCAACATAATTATTACTAAAAATATGATAAAATCGTTATCACAGGCTAGCTTCACGTAGTACGAAGTTTTACTTGGCCTTAGTCAGCCATAGCACATTTGGGCTTCGCCCTATGTGGTTTGGCTGGCAAAGTCAGGTTGAACTCCGTACTATGTTCAGCAAACCTGTGATAGCTGATAGTACCATAGTTCACTGGTAAACATAAAATGCACAAATTAATGTCTCCTTTATGCCTTCAATATACAATAAAACCTCCCTATACCGAACACCCTTGGGACCAGAAAAAAGTGTTCGGTATAGTGAGGTGTTCGGTATATGGAGGTCTGCTTACATTGGAAGTATATAATTGGGACCAAGAAATGATGTTCAGTATAGAGAGGTGTTCAGTATATGGAGGTGTTCGGTGAGAGAGGTTTTATTGTACATTATTAATTTTCCAAAATACCAAATGTTGTGTTTATTTCGTCTTCATTGATTGTACTGTAAATGTTAACCCTAAAACAGTTCAAGAACATGTGCATCCCACTAACTTCTTCACCACCCCCCCCCCAAAAAAAGAAAAAGAAAAAAAATGTACGTTGAGGTCAGAGGGAAAAAATTATGTACATCTTGTGTGCATTAATAAAAAAAATGTAAGTTGATACAAAGTGCATAGCCCCCCCCCCCCCCCCGTAAGTATCAAATGTTCGGTCCCTTATACCATTGTGTGGACAAAATTCAAAACTATGCCCACAGAAGTGAAACGACAGGCTTGAAGGAATTGTGTGAAACTGATTGGATTTCGTGATTTTCTTTTCCAAATTCGTCCACAGAATCGTATAAAGCCTACAATTTCGTCAAAACTTGTTCAATTCTGTGAATTATATATTAGGATTTCGTGGACAAACCTGATAAATTGATTGACAATTTGGTTGACAGAATCGATATTGATTTTCTACAGAATCCAATTTTTTTTTTCAATTCCATGGACAAAATCGGCAGACTTACAGGATTTTGTGAACAAAATTGGCAGTCCTACACGATTTTATGGACAAAATTGGTAGCTGAGCTAAATTTTGTGGAGGTAGTTGATAAACTTACTCGATTTAATGGATGTAATTGATAAACTTATGGATTTTGTGGACTTAATCTATAAACTTATGAATTCTGTAGACAGAATTGATTTACTTAACAATTCTGTGGACAGAATTGATATACCTAACAATTCTGTGGACGAAATTGTTATAGTTTACACATTTCGTCCACGAAATGGATTAAAACTAGAACAGGCTGATTTTCCAACAGAAAATCAAATGTCTCCCCGTGCGCCCGTACTATTGTCACCCTTATTTTTATAAATAGGCACACCAATTCATATGTTCTACAGATATGGAGAAGGTACACTCTTTATTGACATTTGAAAACGTTGATTTTTGACGAAATGCCCACGTGACCTTGAAAAATAGGTCAAGGTCATACATTTGCAGTTACAAGCAAGGTGTTACGAAAGTCTTACATAGAAACACAATCACACAAAATGTCAACCTCTTTCAGACAAATCTTTCTCGAGCATCTGCAATGATTTTTTAAAAGTGGTCATGTGAACTTGAAAATAGGTCAAGGTCACCCATCTACAATCCCAACTTAGTTGGTATTATGGTACATAATCATGCAAAATTCCAACCTCTTCAGTCAATTCCTTGCAGAGTTGTTGCATGTGTGCCAATTTTAGATGACATGCCCACGTGACCTTGAAAAATATGTCAAGGTCACCCATCTGCAATCCCAAGCAAGATCATGTACAGGAATATCTTCACATAAAATTTCAACTTCCCGAGTCAAATCTTCCTTGAGTTATCACGTCCACATTGATTTTAGACGAAATGCCCACGTGACCTTGAAAAATAGGTCAAGGTAATACATCTGCAGTTACAAGCAAGGTCTTACAGAAGTCTTACATAGAAACATAATCACACAAAATGTCAACCTCTTTAAGTCAAATCTTTTACGAGTGCATCTGCAATTATTTTTGAAAAGTGGCCACGTGACCTTTAAAATAGGTCAAGGTTATACATCTACAATCCCAACCTAGTTCATATTATGGTACATAATCATGCAAAATTTCAACCTCTTAAGTCAAATCCTTGTGGAGTTATTGCGTCCGCATCAGTGTTACATGAGATGCCCATGTGACTTTGCAAAATGGGTCAAGGTCACCCATCTGCAATCCCAACCTTGTTTATATTATGGTTCATAATCATGCAATCATGAAGAAGAAGAAGAAGAAGAAGAAGAAGAAGAAGAAGAAGAAACGGACGCAAAAACAATATGTCCCCTCGTTGCACGGGAGACATAATAACCACAAAATTGATGATACACTTAGTACCCCATAGAATAGCTATGCAAGATGTAACATGATTGATAAACAGCTTTATTTGCCAGCCGAGTGATACTGCTTTGCTGAGTGATACCACAGCTACAGCTATAGATGGGGTGGTTCAGCCCAATGTGTCATTCAAGCTCGAACTGTACCAGTTGGCAAATTTACCCTGCATACTGCTCCGTATCTATGTAATTGGTAATGTGTATATATATATATATATATATATATATATATATATACACAGTGAAACCTCCCCATACTGAACACCCTTGGGACCAGAAGAAAGTGTTCAGTATAGTGAGGTGTTTGGTATACGGAGGTTTTAAAGCATTGAAAGTATATATTTGGGACCGAGAAATGGTGTTCAGTATAGAGAGGTGTTCGGTATACGGAGGTATTCGTTTAGAGAGGTTTTACTGTATATATAGTAAAACCACCCTTCTGTACACTTCTATAATGCGGACACTTGTTTTACGTGGACAGTTATGTCCAGGACCGAAAGGTAAATTTTCTTATTAAAAAACCTGTCTATCAACTGTGGACACTTTTTGCAAACCCCTGAGGTGTCCACAATAGACAGGTTTCACTGTATATATCATGTTTGTGTCAACTTTAGTACCATGAAAGGGTTTGATATACACCATATAGCCCTAGACCATGGCAAAACACAGGAAGGGTGCTTATGGTTCTGATAAACGGAGTTCTATAACAAGACCGGAAATAATGTAGGCCTAGTTCAAAACGCAGTGTCTCCTAGGCCTAGCATACGACGTTTTGCTTTAAAGTTACCATGGTGTTATTTCGATGCACACCCGGTATGTACCCTGCTGGTTATTCGCTCTGATTGGTCCATAGGTTTGAGGTGAATTGCTATGATTGGTCAATTGTTTCCAAGTTCCACGGAAACTACAGGCCTATCTATTTCAATGCACACCATGAAAGTTGCCCAGTACACTTCCCTGCTAGTTATTTGCTCAGATTGGTCTTCATAGGTTTGAAGTTCCAGGGAAATATAAAGGGTAGGTGCGATCTCAATGCAAATTCTGCATTGCACAGTGTGCTACAACCAACCTATGCCAGTATCTATTTTGGAAATGGCAGTATACTCCCGGTAAAAAACAAACACAATATGGAGGAATTTTTGTTACTTTTCATAGGATACCGTTCGGTGTTTGTTACTAAATATCATAACCAATTTGAAAAGTAGGGTATATGGTGTCAGTGATTCCATCTTTACATTTGCAAATCCACCATGATCAGACCTTTCATTTAAGTACCACCAAAAACTAGTCCCAGAATATAAACATGATAGATACATTTTTCTTTGGTCACCACAAGAGGCTGGATATGTTGATTTATTTTTGCAAACGTTTATGCAAAGACTGAAAGATTCACCTTTGACAACTGAAGCTGGAATGACACCCCTATCTGTAACAGTTCAGAAGTTGTTTGAGGTTCAAATTTTGTGTATACATTCTCCTAATTTGCATAAATGAAATTCTGCAACTTTATGTTGTGGTCAATTGGATGTGCCTGCAGCCTGAAACCTATAAGGATTGTTAAAATGTGACAAGTACCTGTACCTTTAATAGTTTTGAAGATATTGAACATTTAAACTTTTCAAGTGTCCCTGATCAGCACAAGTTAAAAAAACTTTTGCTTGTTGTTCATTAGATGCAACTACATATACAGCTAAACCCTATCAATTCAAGTTGGAATGGCACCTCTACCAATAAAAGTTTTAAAGATCCCCAACGCAAACTTTTCAAGTGCTCTAATTAGCATAAATTAAAATTCTACAATGTTTGCTTGTGGTTTATTGGATGTGCCTATAGCAAACCTGTGAATTCAGCATGGAATGGTACCTCTACCATTTATAGGTTTAAAGATATTAAACATTTAAAATTTCAAATAGAACTTGCAGAACTTGTAATATGCTGACTTTTCCAACCAAAGGATTCATTTCACTACTAGGTCAATTCCCATGTGCAGTTCGGTGCTTTTCGGAACAACAGTGTCCGACAAAACTGAGGACAAAATTCTCACATAAATGAATGAATGAATGAATAAAGTATTGAGGGAAAACAAACGGCCTGTGTTCATTTTGAACAGAGACTTAATTCCCTGAAGGATAAATATTTACGATTCCCTGCCACTGACAAAAAAGAAACAAACAGAGAAACAAGCTTATATTTGAAAACACTTTATTGCAATTAAATATTTATCTCATTGCATTTTAAATTATAACATCTATGCACTCTTGCCACATCAGTGGCCTTTTCTTTTTCAAAGGTAAAAAAAAAGGCTGAAGTGGTGAACTTTCTATCATCAAATTCTCTCAAGATTGTTTCCTTTTCTTTTGGGTGGATTTCATCAAGTATCATGACGCCCACTATTTTTACTGATCCTTTTCTGCACCCCTCCCCCCTGATGAATATACCATGTTTAACCATTTCCCTTAATACTAGAATTAAGAGTGACTCAACTTTCCAAGGAGCAGGTTTGGCACAAAGTGTCCAACTGACGTCAAGAAAGCTGTGGACCTGGGGTCTGCTTTTCTGACAGGGCTCGTCTAGAATCCTCACTGAAATTCTTTTTTCATTAACATTAAAATTCATTTTAAAATAATATATGTGGACGATAGTTTACCTTCACCCAGTTTTATCAAGCTGAAGGGGGAAAGACTGAAGCATGTGTATACCTAAGCATGGTCACATCCTCCCATTTTTTATTAAATACCAAGCTTTGATTTGCTTCATTCTTTGTTGTGGAACAAGAAGGAGCAGGTGTGAGGAAGAAAAAACGGGCACTAAAACAATGCCGTGGGAGACATTTAATAAAATTTACCAACGAATTTGGAATGATAAATCTGACTTTCAAAACGTTTATGATACTGTTTGTGGTAGCTTTCTCCTTTTTCAATTTTTTTTAATCATATTTGGCTGTTTAAGTTGCCAAATTACCATTGCTAGTGCCATCACAAGCAGTTTAACCAGGCCAAACATGCCATAAAAGGACTTTTATCTTCCAAAATAAGCTTTCAGTTGGTCCATATTCTGTATTATTTGCTTTTAAGACACAGCAACAACTTGTGCCCTTGTACTCCCTCACACCATGATTTTTATCAGGGAGCTATTTTAAAACCTGGCTCAAGATGAATGTGCCACAACCCGAGTAACAATGATGTCAGTAGTAATGACCCATGTGACTGCATGCTGCACCATATTTGAAAACAGTACAATAAGACATACATTGTAATTAAAGTGAAATTCTTCAGGAACCTTAGAAATCCATTGAACCTCTTCCACCATAACTTGTTAAGTATATATGCATGGAGTACAGAACACACAGGGACTGACAGTACAGTACGCACGGGAACAGAATGCAGACAGGACCTGACAGCACAGTACACACGGGAACAGAGTACAGACAGGAACTGACAGCACAGTACACACGGGAATAGAATACAGACAGGAACTGACAGCACAGTACACACGAGAACAGAATACAGACAGGAACTGACAGCACAGTACACATGGGAACAGAATACAGACAGGAACTGACGGCACAGTACACACGGGAACAGAATACAGACAGGAACTGACAGTACAGTACACACGGGAACAGAATACAGACAGGAACTGACAGTACAGTACACACGGGAACAGAATACAGACAGGAACTGACAGTACAGTACACACGGGAACAGAATACAGACAAGAACTGACAGTACAGTACACACAGGAACAGAGTACAGACAGGAACTGACAGCACAGTACACACGGGAACAGAATACATACAGGAACTGACAGCACAGTACACACGGGAATAGAGTACAGACAGGAACTGACAGCAGTACACATGGGAACAGAGTACAGAGAGGAACTGACAGTACAGTACACACGGGAACAGAATACAGACAGGAACTGACAGTACAGTACACACGGGAACAGAATACAGACAGGAACTGACAGCACAGTACACACGGGAATAGAGTACAGACAGGAACTGACAGCACAGTACACACGGGAACAGAATACAGACAGGAACTGACAGCACAGTACACACGAGAACAGAATACAGACAGGAACTGACAGCACAGTACACACAGGAACAGAATACAGACAGGAACTGACAGCACAGTACACACGGGAACAGAATACAGACAGGAACTGACAGCACAGTACACACGGGAACAGAATACAGACAGGAACTGACAGTACAGTACACGGGAACAGAATACAGACAGGAACTGACAGTACAGTACACACAGGAACAGAATACAGACAGGAACTGACAGTACAGTACACACGGGAACAGAATACAGACAGGAACTGACAGTACAGTACACACGGGAACAGAATACAGACAGGAACTGACAATACAGTACACACAGGAACAGAGTACAGACAGGAACTGACAGCACAGTACACACGGGAACAGAATACAGACAGGAACTGACAGCACAGTACACACAGGAACAGTGTACAGCACAGTACACCGGAACAGGGCCTGCAGCACACAAAGTAACAGAGAGAGAGAGTGCTCTGTATTAAGTGGTCAGAAGCATGAAATCAGAGTAAAGTAGACTTCATATCTCTTCAAAGAGTATAAGGAAGGGGGGTAAGGGGGGGTTCAGTACGCTGGTACAGGTAATTATTTTTCTAGAGTACGTAGTACGGAAAATTAAAATCTTTCAAAATTTTGTATAGTACGAAGTACATAAAATAAGAGGGCTTCAAGTACGCCATTACGGTAAATAAAAAGCCCCAGTACGCCAGTACGGGAAACCCCTTTCCCACCCTCTATAAGCTCTAGACTGCTAGCAAACACCATGCATGCAGGTACATGTGTAGCTGTATTTTAAGTCACAACTACACCATCTTGCTCCCTTGGAGGCTTTTGCCTGACTTACAACAAAAGACATTCAACTCAGTGGTTTTAAAAGTTTTATTTACCAGACTAAGATTGAAATGTAAAGGTAGGCCAAAATATTTGTCAAGCCAAAATATAGAAACATAGGCCACAAATATTGGCCCAAACCAAAATAGAAATATAAGTGTATGTCAAATAATGTACAAAGAACACTCAAAGCAAATTCAAATAATAAAATTATGTTTTAGTAAGAAAGAAACCAATTTGAAATGATTAAATTGTAAACTTAACCAACCTAAATGTCAAAGAAAGTGTCACTTTAATTCTTTGACTGACTTACAGATTTTATGTCAGACCTTGCCTGGTATTATTATTTATATCCTCTACAGATATTGCAAAGAAACCTATCTTTTTTTTTTTTTAGTGTTATATAAACATGACTGTATCCAAGTCTCTATCAGCTTCAGAATTAGATTGTATTTATATGCTATTTTGACAAGAAATCTGTCTCAAACAGCGTTGAGCATGCCCAGATCTATGAAGCACAACCTTGCAGTATTCATTCTTATAAAATACATTGTACAGTAGAAATTTATGCCACTTTTACCTCAATTTTATCTGCAATTCATTTTATCTGCTTAGTTTACACATTTATTACATCAGTTACCTATTAATTGTTAGTGTTTGGGCATGTTTATTTATTTATTTATTACCACCAGTCATTAGAAAATAATCACTCTTTGATTGCAACATAATTAATTAATGTATTTATTTATTTGCTTTATTGTTTGTTTGTTCATAAGTATGTTTATTTGTTTATTACTACCAGTAGGCCTACTATCACATTATAATCACTCTTTGATAGCAACATTGTTTTTTACCGTGTCTCTCACCCCAAGGTCCTATTGACCCTTTGATTACAATACATGTCTTCTTGTGAATGAACCAGATTTCAATGTTTTAATTAACCATTGACCCTTTCATTACAACCACCTTTGTCTTGCCAATGTCTCTCATACCAAGGTCTAGTGGACCCTTTTATTATGCCACACTTTCTTTTGCTGATGCATCTGTTGCCAGGGTATCATTGACCCTTTGATTTTAACACAATTATACTTGAATCAACTGACACCAGTGTATCTACATCCTAATTTGCTCATCAATGTATTTCATACCAGGGTTTTATTGACCCTTTACTACACCGTGTCCTGTTGTCAATGTATGTGATGTAGGGGTCTTACAGACCCTTCCCTCTGTCACAACACATTTTTCCCAATCAATTTGTCTGATACCAGGGTCTTATTGACCCTTCATTATGATACATGTCCGATTATCAATGTATTTTTATGTCAAGGTCTTTTCTTTATAACACACTTTTTCTTTCCAATGCATCTCATTCCAGGGTCTTATTGCCCTTTTATTACACCACTTACTCTTATCAGTTTAATGAATTTTGATGTCAGCATCAAGTTAACCCTTCCCATTTTCACTGCAACACACTTTTCCTTGCCAATGTATACATCTCATACCAGGGTCCTATCAACCCTTTTGTCCTTTCATTAATGAGTTTTGATGTCAATAGCTGATCAACCCTTCACATTTTCTTTACAACACAATTTATCTTGCCAATGTATCTCATACAAGGGTCTTATTGACCCTTTCATCATACCACATGGCCATTTATTAACTTATGTGATGTAAGGGTCTTATCCACTCTTCCCACCTCCATTACCTTTTTCCTTATCAATATGTCTAATACCAGGGTCTTATTGACCCTTTCTTCACAACATATATCCTCTTATCAATGGATTTTGATGTCAGGGTCTTATTGACCCTCTCCATCTTCATTACAGCACACTTTTCCTTGTCAATATGTCTTATACCAGTCCTTGACCCTTTTATTGCACCACATCCTTTTATCAATGTACGTTACATCAAGATCTTACAGACCCTTACCTCTTCCGTTACAATAAACTTTTCTTTGCCAATGTATCTCATACGGGGGGGGGGGGGGGCGGGTTACCCTTCCATTACACCACACTGCCATTGCTGATGCATCTGTTGCCAGGGTCTCATGGACCCCTTGATTGTAACACAACTCTCATTGATGCATGTGATGTCATGGTTTTTTGACTCTTTCATCAGAACTCACTATTTTATCAATGTGTATCATGTATGGGTCTTATTGACCCTTGGTTTTCAATACATTTCTTTTCAACGCATACAGTGCTGAAGTCTTATTTATCAATTTTAACATATGATTTTTCTTTGCAATAAATCTGAAACTGCCGTCATATTGACTCTTTAATTTTACGTTATGGTGTAATTAACCATTTGACAGGCTACCTGCTATGATTGCACCTGATGCCAGAGTCTAATTTACCCTTTTATTTTAAGACATTTCTTGCATCCAAAAATCTGACACCAGGGTCTCAGTGACCCCTTCATTCCAGCACATGCACTTTTATTCATCTTATGTCAGGGTTTTATTGACTCTTTCATTCCATTGAGCTTGTTTTATCCATTCATAAAATGCTATAACCTAATTGACCCTTACATGACATCATACTTCTGTTGTGAATGTATCTAATCCTAGGATCTCACTGACCCTTTCATGACAGCATGCTTCTGTTGTTAATATATGTGGTGTTAGGGTTTAGGTGACCCTTTGGTGACAGCATACTTTTTATTGTCAAAATGTGATGCCAGGGTCTAATTGACCCTTTCATGACAGTATACTTTCTGTTGCCAGTACATATGACATCAGGGTCTTATTGACCCTTTTATTGACAGTATACTTTCTCTTGTAGATGATGTCTGATGCTAAGGCCTGATTGATCCTTTCATGACAGCAGACTTTCTGTTGTCAATGTTTATAAGGCCAGGGTCTAATTGACCCTTTCATGACAGCATACTTTCTGTTGTCAATGTTTGTGATGCCAGGGTCTGATTCACCCTTTCATGACAACATACATTCAGTTGTCAATGTTTATAAGGCCAGGGTCTAATTGACCCTTTCATGACAGCATACTTTCTGTTGTCAATGTTTGTGATGCCAGGGTCTGATTCACCCTTTCATGACAACATACATTCAGTTGTCAATGCATGTGATGCCAGGGTCTAATTGACCCTTCCATGACAGCATACTTTATGTTGTAAATACATGTGATGCTAGGATCTAATTGAGCCACTGAGAGTATACTTTCTGTTGTCAATGCATGTGATGCTATGGTCTTATTGACCCTTCCATGACAGCATACTTTCTGTTGTCAATGCATGTCTTATTGACCCTTTGGTGACGGATGCTCTCTGTTGTTAATGCATGTGAGGCTAGGGTCTAATTGACCCTTCTCTGACAGCTTACTTTCTGTTGTCAATACATGTGGTGTCAGGGTCTAACTGACCCTTTCATGACAGAATAGTTTTTGTTGTCAATATATGTGATGCTTGTGTCTTATTGACCCTTTTATAATAGCATACTTATTCATGCATCTGGTGCAAGGGTCTAATTGACCCTTTTGTTACAGGATACTTTATCATTTAAAATCTTAACATGTAAGGGTCTGATTGACCCTTGAATTCACTACAACTTATTTCTAAACAATGCAATATTGCATTAATACATTGAATTCCATGTGGTTCTCACCATTTTATTCCTACACACTTTCTCTTATCCATCCATCTGATGCTAGCGCCAATAAATGCTTGGGTCTTATTAACTCTTTCATTACAAGACATATCTTTTGGCTAGGAATTCATCTGACTCCATGGTCCTACTAAGGTTTCATTGTAGTATACATATTATCAATGTGTCCCGTACCCTAGTCCGATTACCCCGGGGGGGGGGGGGTGTACTTCAATTGTGGAGGTACGTATATAGGGACCGTGGGAATGAGTCCCAAATTTTCATCCTACATAGTATTTGGACCCCATTTGATGCACGCAGGTATGCAAATTGACCCCCCCCCCCCTTTTCTCAGATGTGGAAAAAATTTAGTGATTTTTTTCTTGCAAAGCAACTTTACAAATGACAAGTTTTACCTTTTTTGGCTGTATGTATGAAAAGCACCATTTTTTAAAATGCAAATGTAGCATTTTGAGCCCCTATTTTTTTCAAAATGTAGAATCCCCCCCCCCCCCCATATTTGGCAAAAAATTGCATGTAGAATATGGGGTTCAAGCTTTACAGGGCACCTATGTACATTTTACCAGTTCAAGTACCCCATGGTGTTAACCTTGTATCATAGTATACACCTTCTTTTCAATGCATCTGATGACAGAGTTTTTGTTTTACTTGCACTCCTTTATGTACGGGTCTTATTGACCCTTTCATTACATTGCACATTTTCTTATTCTAGCAGATAGCGTCAGGGTCTTATTGACCCTACCATTACAACATCTTCCTCTCATTTCAGCATGTTAAGCCAGGGTCTTATCAACCCTTTCATTATAACACTGTTCTTAATTAATCATCTTATTGGTCCTTTGATTGGTGCACAACTCATCTAGACTAGAAACCCACCAAGTTCAACTAGGTCCAGAAAGCACCAGAGATATTAATCTGGATAGGTTCTGTTACCATTGATGAAAATATCAGTGGACAGTACTGACTGACCATAAGCACTCAACTTTCTTTTTCTTGAATTTAAAAGTTTTTATAAACTTTCATTAAATTGTGGCTCCAAGAACAGTCAGCCAATAAAACAAAATCATAGGGCCTGCCATACATGTACAGGCAACTTAAAGTTCAACATAAAAGAATTACAGAATAAAACTAACCACAAATTTGATAATGGCACAGACATAAGCACATGTAAATTCATTTTTAATTGCAGATCAACCCATGACATCTGTTATACATGACTATGAAAAAACTAAAATTCTATATGTAAAAATCATTACCATGTACATGGCCATGGAATTATTAAAACTTTTAGTCAACTTGTTGATCCATAATCTGTCCACCTATCCATACATCTATACATTCACCCTCTATCAATTTACCATATACCATTGTCCGTCAATATATATACATCCATACACCCATCAACAAATATGTAAACTTTTCAGTAATTTTGGTATTAGTAATCATGAATATACTTACCTCTTGACGTTCATTAGCCAAGACCTCTGTGTCTGGGCTGAGCGCCCAATAAATTAGGGAACACAGCAACCGCCAACAGGGAGTCTGCTGGCAAGAGGGAACCTGCTGAATCTTTGGGAGACTCGGTTCAGGTACCACAGCTGTTGCCAACTAAGAAATCTGCAGGCTGGAGGGAGCCTGAAGGAGTTCCAGGAACTCCCAAGCCTTGGGGCTGAGAGAAAGCCGACTCCTGGCAGAAGCAGCAAGCTGCTCTGCCGACAGAGTCTGCCTGGGCTCAGCAGCAGTGGCAGCAACAGCCAAAGAGTACAAAGTACTGATCCTCGTAGAGCTGGAGTTCTGCTTGCCTCTCAAGAGAGGGAAGCAGGGTACCTGGCTCAAAAGCAGGGACAAGTGGCATTGCCAGCTGCTTACTTTGGAGCGGAGGGGCCATAGGTGCAGGAGGCAAAGCCCGCACTGCAGCCTGAAAAACTGAAAGTGGCACTTGGGTCACTGCGAGCCAATTCCAGGGGAGCCAAAGACCCACTAATGGCAGAGGGTGCCCCCACAGACTTGTGCCTTCCTTCTAACTCCAGCTTGCCTGTACTTAAGATCTGAGCTCTCGGAACCGGAGTTTGGGGAGTTTTTTCCGGCTTTGGTGGTTTTCTGGACCTTTCAGACATACAATCTGAGCACTCAGACTCGCCAACATTCCAGAATACCTGTTACGGGAACCCATAGGTCTTCATTCTGGATTCAAGGATTTGTGTGACTGCTGATCGAAGCACTTGGACCCGGAGAACTGAGATCTCCACAGCTTCAGTCTACACTTGGTGGATTTCTTTGCCGAGGTGCAGCTGGAGGCTGAGAGGGCGCAATCAGCGCACACAACTTATAGCCATAGACTCTAAGGCAAGGGCAACCCTTGGGTGAATGACTAGAGAAGCAGCAGTTGTCCCGGGTACGGCTGGGCACTTGTGACCTTCAGAAGGAGATCTCTTGCTGCCCAACTTACGACTACGTTATCTCTACTCCTTACTCGGCAGTTGGGTGGGGTGGGGATGGGGGTGGGGGTCTGGTGTAAAGACATCTGCCACTTGAGTATGCAGATAAGCCATGTGGATTTGTCTATGCTTCACATGTGGAGTCACTGGGGAAGACTCAACCAAGTCAGATTCAATAGCTTGGCATTTGGCAGCTATGGCCTACCGCCCAGGCATCACATGAAGACTTTTCCTCCATGTCTGCTCGAAGAGCAGCCATTTGTCCTCTCCCCAATCCTCACAATATGTGCAAGTTCATTCACGTGAACAAACATGACCCGACTGGAGGTGACAACCATAGCAATGCTGATGATTGTCACAGGCTGCCATATACTACATGGCTCAATGAATCCAACTTCTGCCTACGATCTAACAAGGATAAGGATGGAGTGGTTACTGGATCAACGTCAATCTCTTGCTGCCAAAAGGTAGCAGTTGCCTGATGTGCAGTCTTCCCAATCTCTGTGATCTGTAGGTTGAGATGCCATCTTGAAAATCTGGATTTCAAGCCAATAAACCAGCTCTACTCCCAATTATTTCAAAGGTATCTGCAGGACAGATATCATCTATCTAGGTCTCCGAAGAGTTCCGGACCACTAAGAAATGATTTTCAGGAGAGGGGAACATGCATAAAGCACTAAAACAGTGCGTGTGAACCAACTTCACAGAGCTTCAACTTCCAACAGCAAGCCAGTAATGGTGCCCAAAAGAGGAAGGGTGAAACAGGGAGCATATGTACCGGGAGTCACCACTGGATCCATAGGAACTGAGAGATGGCGCCACAGGACCTTCAGGTTTTCGGAATCAAGTGAGTGAACTTAACTAGATTTCATGGGCTTTTAGCCCAGACACATTGGTCTTGGCAATGATGGATGAGAGGTAACCTTACACATCTATTATCATCCAGCCATCAATTCATCTTTCACTTCAATCTCACTCAAGACTTCGCCAAGGCAACCCATCAATGCACCCATTCATCAATCAATCCCTGTCCAGTGATCCATCCATCCATCCAGTCATTCCTGAATCAATCCTTGTCCAGCGATCCATCCATGTACCCATTCATCAATCCATCTGTCCATTCATCATCAATCAATCAGTCCACCAATCCATCCATAAATTTATCCAACTAACCATGCCTCAATGCACCATCCACATATACAACCCTTCCACTCATCCATCTGGTCATCCATCAATCCCAATTCCCATTTCTATCAATCCATACATCCATTGATTCATCAAGCTTTATACCTATCTATCACCACTGTCACCCATTAATCCATTGATCTTTTAATCTACACATCCATCCATTTACCTATCCATATCTATCAACCCATCAACCTACCTACCTACCTAACTATCCATAAACCCATCAATCCATCTGCCGGTCCACCCATACACCTATCCACCCACCTATCAGTCTATTCAAACACCCATCCATCCTGCTATCCATCTGTCAGTATACCGTCATCCTTATATATATCTATCCATTCACCTCTCTGCACTGTAATTTATAAAGCATCAATCCATCTACCATTAAGTTAATTTTGCTACCCATTTTATCATCCAACCAGAGATCCACTAATCTCTCTGCGAATCCATCCATTCATTAATCTTTTCATACACCCATGCAATAGTACGTTTCCATCCATCATGTACCCATCCTTCCCTCTATCCATCTGTCCACCATAATTCCTTACATCCATCCAGCCACTGATTTCATCTGTCTGTCCCCCATTCATTCATCTATCTATCCACTCCTCTGTCCATGCACAATCATGCTTCTATCTGGATTCAATTCATTCACCTATCTATACATCCTCCATTCATCTGTCATTTGTCCATCCATCCACTCTTATGCACTATTTATAATAAAATTAAGTGAAACCAGAGAGTAACAGGTCTATCCTCAGATGACCTCACCTGCCCAAATTGAAGTGGTCCTGTGACTTTTAGAATTCGTCCAGGTCATTTTTCTTGAAGACTGTCATGCACAAATACCACAGTATTCGCTCCACAATATATAAAGTCCCAGCTTAAATGGCATCAAGTTAACAAGGGAACATGAAAATGACCTGGTCACCTTGGGAAAGATGTCAGTCACTGTAAATCTGGCCTACATAGAGGACCATCAGCATCAAAGTCTTGGCTCACATAGTTTACAAGTTATCCAGTGAACAGTAAAATTCAGCAAAAGCCTGTGACCTTGGAAATGAATTTAAGATTACCCATTCATGGTGCAATTCTCACCCTACAAACATTAGTGTCCCTATGCAATTTGTACATAATTTGCTATGCACTTTTGGAATAGATTATATGAAAAAACTTTATTATAAAATATTTATCAAAAAATTTAAAAATTACTGGAACACAACCATTTTTACAAACTTGGTACATCTCCCCCCCCCCCCCCCCCCCACCAAGGTACATGCCCACCAAGCTTGAAGTGAATCTTGCTGATGGTTTAAACTTGGAAAAGAAGTTGAAAATGTGGGTACTATTATAATTGCCATTGACTTACAAAGTAATCAACAAGAATATATGTATTAACTGATTAGTACCCAAATTGAAAATTTCTTTAAAACTCAGGGGTCCACCACATCAACACCCGGTGAACAGCTTGTTTGACCCTTCCACAAGCTACATTTCAAATAAGTTTCAGCTCAATCTAAGTGATTGTTTTACAAAAGAAGTCAAATATAGCAAAAGCACACAAAAATTTGCATAAAATTGAAAAACAAAAAATGTGGCACTATCTGACAAAATCAAGGTCTATGCGTCTCCACATGTGTTCCTACGCAATTTTAAAGCAATTGGGTAAATGGTTTCAGAGATGTTTTAAAATTTGGCCAAAAATGGGAAAAAATCACAAAAATACAAAATTCAATTGAGCATGACCAGTTGAATAAACTTGGTAGAGGCCTACCAAAGGCACATTTCCATCAAGCATGTAGTGGCCCTCGCTGATGGTTTTGGAAAAGAATTAAAAAAGTAAATGTGGGCAGACGATGGATGGACAATGGATGCAGACCAATCTTAAAAGCTCAGCTGGCTGACAATTCAGCTGAGCTAAAAAAAAAAAAAAACATTTATCAACTGATTACCTGAAGCAGAATGACACAGATATTCACAGAATGCAAATTGTTACATGTATGCACAAGTCCCGTCAAGAAGCAAAATTATACTATTACTTCAAGATGTTAAAACTTCATGCTCCCATACATTTCCTCAAATAGTTCTGAAATAACAATTTACTTTTTGTCTTGATTGTAAAGCTCTAAAAGTCAGAAGATCCCCTCACGCACCAAAGCATTTGCTTGTAAAATTGAACTCTTTGTTGTCTGACAGTAACTTGCAGACTGATTACCTTCCCATCGTTCGGTCAAAAATAAGCAAAAGTAAGTCATCTACACTCTGTCCCTCTAAACGGTGTGAGAAAATGTGGCAGCATGAACCTTTTACAAGTTGAAGAATTAATTATTGGTCATTTCATTAATACAATCTTCTGAAAAACATATATACAGGAAATCTCTGAAAACTGGTTAAAGATGCTGCTGATATGATTGCATAGTTGAAGGAAGATTGAAAAAACTCTCTTTGTGGTATATCTGTAGACTGCAGTGTCCTCTTGGACTCCTTTGCCTCTGTTTGCAAGTCATATGGCTCCTGATGTCCTGTAGTCTCTGTCTTCCACTCTTGACTGGTGTCTGGCTTGTCAGCGGTCTTCTGGTCTTTTCCAGTCTCCATCTCTCCAGGAGTCTTTTCCTCTCTTATGGTGTCTGTCTGTGCAGGGGTCTTCTGGTCTGTTATGGTGTCCATCTCTTCCTGAGTGTCCATGTTGCATGTTGTTAAGACCTGCATGCATGAAGACAATAGTTTTTCTTTAATGAACTTAGAGTATGCATTTGAAGGGCCTCCCAAATTTTAGTTGAATGGTTTTCGGTTTTGCTGTCTTTACTTTAGGGTATTCGTGCTCAGAATAAAACTGCTTTTCTCAAGTTGCACAACCAACTCACACCTAGGCAAGTTGTTGATGTCATGATATGTCAATCTTGTATGTCTACAATTCTCATTCATTTTTTACACTGTTTGAACATAACATACAACTGATGACCTTTATTCCTGTATAAATTTCATCCTGCTGGAGACTCTCATTAAATTATTATGCCTAGATTCTAAATGCTACCAAATCAAATTCCCTGAATGTTATGTTTTCTGCCATCAGTGGGAACACAGACTAAGTCAACTATGCACAAGTTTTTTGCTCGCTTCTTATTGCACCCAATAAAGCATGCCAAAGAAAACTGTGACCTGGATTATTGTTCTCTTCACTGGAAATAGAGGCCTGCTGGTATTTATAGGAAACAAATGAAACACTTTCACTGCACTGATGTCAACCGTCCCTCATCATCTGGGACAACCCAGATGATGAGGGACAGTTGTCCCTCAATCAAAATTGAGTATTTCCTGCTTTTTTCTTTGTTAAATATTTTGTGTCCCTGATGGTCTTAACTACTTGTCCCTGAAATGACATTTTGAGTGTAACTGGCATCCCTGTCATGGGGAAGTTGAATCTGGAATTACTAGCATGACTCAGATCAGCAGAATTTTTGTTATGTTTAGCATTTAAAGCATTAAGTTGGTACACTCACGTCCATCTTGCAGGCCGGCACCCACCCTATCTGGCCATGCTGGTTTCGGGCCAGCCAGTGGTACGTGTTGACAAAGTCAACACGGCTCAGGTACATGATCTTTTCCCCTTCTTCCACTGTCAAGTTTGGGTACTTTGGCTGCTTGGTCATATCGCTGCCAATGATCGTCTCTTGTGCCTGCATGAAGGTCCCATAGGTAGGGGACCAGCTGCACACTGTGAAAGAAAAAAAAAGAAACACACTCAAATACTGGTGGTAAATTGGTGTTTGTACGTCTCTTCCAAATGTTGCTAGAATAGATTCCACAAAAGCACATGTATAACTTTTTGGCTTTACTGTAGACTTGTTCAACTGGAATACAGATACATGTAGCCTGTTTGTTTACAAGTATATGGTATCGGTGTACACTTATTTTATTTCTGAAAGGAAAAAACAATTGGGGAGCAGGCAATACCTGTATAATTTTACACCAGCCTTACATACATGTGAGCTGATACTTGGAATACTGTAAACTCCCTCTCAAATATTTTTTACAGTTTAGTTTGACAGTTTTGCCATACTAAACTTTATTGTATGCTTGCCAATATGTTGGAGCCTTCCCTCCTTCAGTATTGCCTTCTGGGAGATAGCTGCCCTGGCACTATATATGACCTTCAGAAATATTCTCTGACATCATTTTGTCATTCTTTTAAAAATTAGGTACTGCCTCAATTTTAATTTCTTCAGATGATGTTCTAAAATTCTTAAATGTTTTGACTTCTCCCCAATCTCATCCTGAATTCTCTGTAAACCTGTGCATAATGTACCAAGTTGACTTACACTTCACCAAAGTGGGTCAATGGGGGATGCCACTGTCATTTCCCATTCTTGTTTTAAATTTCAAAATTGCATGATAACCAGTACCAGGGTTTCCGCCAGAGGGTAAAATGGGTAAAATAGCATACCCTAAAAAAATCTCAAGGGTACTTTTGTTTACCCTAAGATTTTAGCAGAAAAGAACAATTTTAGCATATATTACTCTGAAATACCCCATAAATACTTCATTATTAGAATTTTTACTTCAGAATATGAAAATTTGAGCACCCTAAAATTTCACTCAGGCAGAAACCCTGAGTACATAAACATGATGACAGTCAATGCAGAAGTAACTGTGTACAGGCATGCATATCTAGGGTTTTCCCTTGAAGATCTTTAACCCTTTCCCCCTTTAATTAAGACTGAGTCAACAGCTTTCCTGGGCATGGGTTGGGCACTTAGTGCCCAACCCATGCCCAGGAAAGCTGTTGACCTGGGGCATGTGATCTTGATAAGTCTCACGTACATTTCTCAGTCAAATTGTTTTTCACAACTGTTGAAATTAGTTGAAAACACTGAAGCAGACGAAATTTGACCACCAGTTGGTTTTGGCTGGTTTAAGGGGGAAAGGGTTAAAGAGTAGGGGGATTACCCAATTTAACAACTTAAAAAATGAAAGTCATAGCCTCCAAATAACAACTATGAAGAGAAATTTTACAGCCTTTTAATTGTTTTTAATTTTAAAAGCCCTACAATTCTAGGGTTGCAGAGTTTTTGCAAGATTTAAGATGAACATGCAGTTTTTCTCCAAACTAGTTGATGATTTCCTTAAATTCAAACTTGCTCGTATCTTTGATGGGTGTATGTATGTCTTTCATGCTTATAGATAATCATACTTCAATACATCCGACTTCATAGAATTAAAATGGATTATAATGGTCTTTAAGCACCCCAGAGGACTAAGTCAATAGCTTTCCACCAAGGAAACTTGTTTACTAATTAATGGTCTATAACATCATTGATTAAAAAAACCCAACCCAAACTGGACCGCATTTATGATACTGCACCATTGCTGGTAATTTGTAATGGAAAAATGATATGCCAGTATGTTGGTGTTAGTGGATTCACATTGAAGAAAATCTCTAAGACTGTTTGCTTGAGCCAAATGCATCAAACTTTCAGTGGGAACTCCTGATTATTATATGGTAACAGGTGGTACCACCATTTTTTTTCCGTATTTCACAAAGTGATGTGCGTTTATTTGTAATTTTTGACTTCTGGTACGAAACTGCATGCTGGATTTTCTCAAATTTTTGGGTAAATACCTCAGATAAATTTTACCTAAGACAAATTTCTACCAAAGTTCGTTACAAGAAGGAACTGCTTGGTCTCTCTGATTGTTGAGGAAAATGATGTGTGTTTATTTGTAATTTTTGACTTCTGGTACGAAACTGCATGCTGGATTTTCTCAAATTTTTGGGTAAATACCTCAGATAAATTTTACCTAAGATAAATTTCTACCAAAGTTGGTTACAAGAAGGAACTGCTTGGTCTCTCTGATTGTTGAGAATTTTTTTAATAATTGATGACTGAGCAGTGGTCCTTGATGTCTTGAGAAACTACTACAAAGAGAGAACACCTGCCTTTAAAGACCACCTTTAGACCATTATTATTTTCTATGTGTGTACCCCAGAGTTTGAAACACCACTTGTCTTGAGGGACCACGATTTGGTCACCTAGGGGTGGTCTCTCAAGCCAGGTTTCATTGTATGTGATATGGGGTAAAACAATGAAATTTCACCTCTACATGCTATCACTTTTTTGAACTTTGACCTAGTAAATTGATGAAACTTCACATCCTCATAAGTCAAGTCAATACCCATATGTATGTATTTGTCTTGTTACTGAACCTTGTCACTATACGTTAAGCGTCTGGGTCACAGTGATAAATTCAAGTAGATTTTGTCTGCACATTTGATCCCTGATTTTTGACCTTGTATAAGAAACCTCACATTGGCACTTTAATCACAAGACTCAAATACATGCCCTGAATTAAACTAGGTCACGCTAAAGTTTCTGAGTCACAGTGACATATCCATGCGCTATTCTCCAGCCTATATCCAACTACAACAGGCTGATTTTCTAATAGAAAACCAAATGTCTGTGACCCACAAATAAGGATGTGGTTCTGTGACCTTGGGAATGGGTTCAAAGTCACAGATCTCCAAACTTGGTTGAGTCCTTATAGTGGCCTATAATCCTGAACAATATGAAAGCCCTAGCGTCTGGAGTTATCTTGTTTACTAGCTCAAAAAATCCCCAGCTTATCATGCAGAAATTAGAGGCACTAATGTGGATCTGTGACCTTGGGACTGTGGTCAAGGTTATTCATCTTCATACTTGACTGAGCCCTTGTACCAGACAAAAATCCTGTGGAATATGAAAGCCCTATTTAAAAAAATCTGGAGTTTTCTCTTTCCCATTGATGTGTTAAAGAATTCACTAATATGGCTCTGCAACCTTCAAAATGGTGTCAAGGTCATCCATCTTGGAACATGAAAATGTTCTCCTAAAACAACTTTCATCCTACACAACATAACAGCCATAGCTCAAATATTTCTCAAGTTACCATGCAGAAACCAACTTCAACCATCTTCAACCATCATAAAGCCTTTTATAGAGGACTATAATCCTGGGCAATATAGAAGCACCCGTTAAAAAAACTCTGGAGTTATCTCGTTCACATTGATGTGTAGAAGAATTCACTTATATGGCTCTGTGACCTTTGCAACAGGGTCAAGGTCACCCATATTCAAACATGACAAAGCCTGTATAGAGAAATATCATCCTGTGTAATATGAAAGCCATGCCTAAAAAATTTGTCAAGTTACCACGCAGAAACCAATTCACTCATGTGGCTATTGACCTTGGGAATGGGGTCAATGTCGCCTATCTTCAAACTTGATTGAGCCCTTACAGAGGACTATAATCCTGTGCACAATATAAAAGCTTCAGCTCAAAAAGTTCTCAGGTTATCATGCAGAAACCATATTTGCTAATGTAGCTATGTGACCTTGGAAATGGGGTCAGGATCGCCCATCTTTCAACTTGATTGAGCCTTTATAGAGGACTATAAACCTGTGCCATATGAAAGCCCTCGCTTCAAAGCTTCTAGAGTAATCTTGTTTGCATCAATGTGGTGAAGAAATCACTAATGTGGCTCTCTGACCTTGGAAAAAAGGTCAAGGTAATCTATTCCTTATAGAAGACTATTATCCTGTGCAATATGAAAGGCCTAGCCGCAAAACGATTGGAGTATTCAGTTTTGCGTTGATGTGTTGAAGAACAAGAAGCAGCAGAAATGGCAGCAGTGTAGCCCCCTGTGGGTACACAGGGGGGATATACTTTTCTTGTGCTTTGATATTGTGTTGTAAAACTTCACGGACATATACTAGGCCTAAATTAAATGTCATTTAGACCCCGTGAAAATATGTCAATAGGTCATGACACTATGCAGGTCACAGTGATATATGGTCATGAAATATTCACTTCAGAGAAGCTATAACTTCCCTGTGCTTTGATTTTTCTAAAAAATTCATAAACACCTCACGTACACAACGTGGCACACAGGTAAAAGTTAAAACATACATGTTATAGGGCTGGTGAAACTACATGTAGATCACACTTAGGTCAAGTAGCTTGGTTGGAGTGATATTCAATTATGAATTATACTTGCATTTGGCCTGTATTATTTTTGTCATTTGATTATGAAACCTTGTGTGAATCAGGCCTAAAATGCATACTTACACAGTTCTTTAAACACACACACACACACACACACACACACACACACACACACACACACAAAATCCTAAGTATTGACCTTGGGTACTACATGTAGGTAAAGTGTCTGGGTCAGTGAGTCATAAGATAGCTCAAAGTTCAGCTCAGCTTTCCTCTCCTCATCTATAGCACAGTTTACGATGTAATAAATATGTACGTCAGCTCAGCACATACTGGGACTTATATTTGGCAGACTGTTTTTCGTTGAATATTTCTGGGTGAGCCAATTAAACACAACCTGTTCTAATATCTCTCATATCCTTTTGATTGCTGTATATGTTTTAAAAACAGTTTCAAAAATGCATAATGAGGCAACACTTGCAAAGGTGAACATTCCAATACGTGCATATATATGTGACTGAGTTCAATAAATCACCAAGTTAGTTTTTCATATATGAACAAAAAGTTCAAAAATTAACTGTACATAGAGTAATCACATTATGACCAGAATTCAAGTATGCTGGTGAGCATGTGCATACACATAGCTTGTAACACTGTAAATGTCACAAGTACTGCAATAAATCTGTCAACCCACAGGATAGGTGTACATGAAACCATGCCGTGCTTCCAGGCTAACTTTGGGTATATGAGTTTTGCAGGTACTAGTAGTAATATGGTCACCCTCTACAAGCCAAAAGTACATGTTTGCAAATTGTGTAGCCCCACAGAGGTAATTCAAGGCATGTATACGTACATGTATAATGAGCAGGTCCACCAAGGCCTGCCACTATTAAAATGTTTCATAGACATTTACATGTATTCTTAACATGTAAGTCCAGGGTTGAAGATTTCCTCTTCTTTTAAAAATGTTCAAAAATATGATAAATACACAATTGAATTCACAAGCTGTACTGAATAGTACCAAATGTGTTTCTCATGATGACCAGAGTGTTTGGATTCAGTAATCTACAAAGCACCCAAGTAGACTGTAATGATAAAGGTTTGTCCTACCAGTAAGTCTGGTGCGTGCTTGGTCCCAGTGGGACAGGGACGTCTTGCGCATCTTCCTTGGTCTGCCGGATCGGTTCCTTTCCTTTCTGCCTCGCTGTTTTTGGCAATCTGGATTTGTATACATTGCTCTTTTTGGTTCTTCCATCTTAGGTGGTGCTGGATACCCCATCATCTTGCAAAAGTCTGGATCTTTAAAGCGTATATCTCTTGAAGCAAAAGCCATCTGAAATTTTCAATAACATCCTGCATGGTAGTAGATGTTTCAACGTCACTTTGAAAATGCAATCTGTTAATTGTGCTAAACCACTAATCTTCCATCCTTGCAGCATTCATTTATTTACACAAAGCTATTACCGTCCTACAGTGACTGTTTGTGCAGATCGAGGTATTTGCAACATATTTTCATTATGTACACTACATTATTATGAGCTCTCTGTTAGTGCATGCTGCTGTTTTTCATGGGTTGACATTATCGATGTGGCTGCCTGTCAGTACCAATAAACATAGACCCAAAATGATGGTAGTGACCAGTGCTAGAAATAAGGAAACATTTTCACTTGTCTGCCAACCAAGTGGGGTCTTATTCTAATTAAAATATATGGGTGATTTAAAAAAAATGGCTAATCATCAATTTTTACCCTTTTTGTGTTCAAAAGACTGTTTTTGTTTTTTTAACTGTGATGTTTCATGCAGGGAAATTGTTTGTTTTGTAGGACTCCATAATTTGTATGTGAATCTGCACTGAAACAAAATCCAGCCTGAATATGAATGCTTTTATGTCAGGAGTGTAACACTTTCACCGTGACATAAATTATGATACGTACTGTTTAAAGATTCAGGTAAAAAACATTATTGTATGCATCATAAAAAAACTTGTCTGATATTCAATTTTAATGTGATGGCTTTCATCTTGTCACATTGAATGATGCTTTTCACTTTTCTTGTACTTTTAATACAGTCTAGATATTTCCTTGTACAAGGTGGAAAATCACTCATTAATTTCAACATTTGGAATGTACACTATGAAATAGATATTAAATATATTTTAATCATGCACTTTTATTTTTTGCACTTCACTTACGACCCTTGTATGTATATCCTAGACATTGTAACTTTCTCTGGTCATGTGTAATTTTTGTGACGAATTGAGATGAAAGTTGTTTAGCTACTGATGTCAGGAGTGTAACACATTACATTCAACCTGCTGTCAATCAAATATTACATCAACAGAACGATGAAGTACTCTTTCTTTCAGCAGTACTACATGAACAGAAACTAACAGTGACAAACATACATGTGCCCTTTGCCTGTGTAGATTACAATGTGGTTTAGATATGCACGTCAGGAGTGTAACACTATAAAATCATGACACTGGAAACGCTATTCATCCTCAAAATTTCATGCAGTAAACAAATGTTAATTGAACAGACCATACAAAAGCTTCAATTCTTAAGAATTTATCTTAGATAAACTTAAATACTTCATACTATTAAATAAACGACTGACACAGACGCCTGTGTTACACTCCTGACATAAGCACTGCAAGGTAAAGCACAGCTTTTCATATCAAATTTCAGTATCAAAAACACTTGTCATCCTTCAGAATGTAAATACACTAACTTTTCACACATAAATTACTATTACATCAGGTCAACAACTAGAAAGACAGCAGCTGTTTGAATAAACCAGTGAGCTTAATATCAGGAGTGTAACACAAGCATGTGTTCATGTCAGAGGTTTATTCAAGAAGCCAATCTGTTCCCAATGTCGGATGTATCATGAGCCTGTTTTCACAGCACCTGCATTATGACCAGCTGTGGTGTCTCAACTGATTTTCAGCACATTTATATTGTTCCTTTTCAATTCTATAGTCTTAGAAATCTCTATATGCTAAAAAAACCGTCATCTTTTGTGTAAAAAATGATTTTTTTTTGTGTAGTTATTGATTCTAAGAATGAATTAAGGTTAGTTGAAACATGATAAGATAATATTTAATATTATGAATGAAAAGTGTTTTTGAAACACAAATTTGGTGTAAAAAGCTGATTTATTTTCCTGTGCTAATGTCAGTAGTGTAACACAGGGAGTGCATTTTAGTTGTTGAGTCAAAGAGCTATTGTGTTGCAAATTGCTCATGTATCAAGACACAGTTTTCATAGCATCTGCATAATGACCAGCTACAATGTCTAAGCAGATTTTCAGTACACATGGTTCAGTTATGTTGTTTATTTTGAATTCTGGAGTCTGAAACTTTCTCAATATGAGAAAAACAAACATTTTGTCTGACAGTGTCTAAACATGGTGAATTTTCGTGTAGTTCTTGATTCTTAGAAAATAATGTTATTTCACGCATGGCAACATAATGTGTTAATATTCTGAAGAACAAAAAGTGTTTTTATACGGCGTTTTGATATGAGAAGCTGTGCTTTACTTGAAATCCTGTGCTAATGTCAGGAGTGTAACACATGGGTGCATTTATTCAAGGAGCTATCGTGTTGCTAGTTTCTGATGTATTGACACACCACTTTCATGGCACCTGCATTATGATCAGCTGTGATGTCTAAAGTGATTTCAGCACAGTTAGGTTGTTTATGTTGAATTCTTAAGACTTAAAGGTTCTCTACATGAAAAAAATATTACATTTTCCTTCTAAAAATGGCAATTTTTTGTAGACCCATGATTTAAGACTGAACTAGCATCCATCCATACATGATTGGTTAATGTTTTATTATTCTAAGGAAAGAAAAGTGATTTTGATACACAACTTTGACTTAAAAGGAGCTCATGAAAATGTGATGGTAATTTAGTTTTTTATAACATTTCCTTAAGTAATATTAAAAAATTAAAAACTTGGGCTTTCTTCTATGTCTTCTCTTTAGTATTTTCACATAGTACAATATACTGGGGCCAAAGTGACATCAGAAGCAATATTTTTCAAGCAAATTAATTTTTTACCCTGGCGTCACACTTCCTAGCCATTTTTTTTTTAAACACCCATATATATTTTTTTTGACAAGTGCATTGGCAAGTTTGTCTGTCACAAGTTTTACTTAGTATGGACAAGCGGATAAGCCCCATACTATATCCCTGGTGACACCCAACGAATAACATCAAAATCCCCAAATCACTGAAGCATGACCTATTGAATTTCCTTCAAAGAAACAATCCTAGGCTAAGGTACTATTAGTTACTCCCTGACGGAGCCCAGAATAAATTAATACACACCACTGGATGACATCTGTATGTCGAAAGCCGAGGCGAAGGAGATAAACCTCATTCACCAGTGTACTGAGGGTACCCTGGGGTGTTCCCATGCAATTTCAAAGGTATTGGACAAGCAATATCAGCAAATATATTTTGCATGCAAAATGTGAAACATCATTGCAGCATGACCATATATTGAACAAACTTGATAGAGACACATCCAAGATGCATCCCCAAGATGTTTGAAAAGGATCCATGGTTAGGCAGGCCCTCAAATTACACCAAAAAATACGCTTTCCTATATAACAAAAACGACTGAAAAAAGTTAAATGATATTTTGTGACTTCTCTTTTAAAAGGAAAGCGTATCATGTCAACTTTCTATGCACAATTCAGCTCTCCATTTCAGTTTTGAAGTCTTAACCTGGCAAATTTAAGCCACTATAAGTGAGCATCGTGAATTTGAAGCTCATCATGGTCAGAATGCAGTGATGGCTCTTCTCTGCAAAAGCGTGCGGACGGCATGTCCTGGGCAGGGGGTTTGCAGCTCACTCCCATAATCCATAAATTTTTTGTTTAGATGGACTAGAATTGATAACACAGTAACTGTGGTAGCTCCTGAGACCAAATTCAGCAAGAATTTTTACTTTTTTGAAGGCGATTAAATTTAAGGAGCTGTACTCTAAAAATGGCGTGGCGATATATGCCGTGATGTTTGCAACAGCGTCATTCATGGAGTCCCGAGCATTCACTGCCATTCATCGATCAAGGGAGTGAACAGCTCGTGACCAGCACGGATGTCATTTCCCTGCGTAAAAAAAACAACCAAGAGCAGCTGAGGCACCCATCACGCCATGCTGTCAACTAATCGAATTATCGGTCGTGAACCCAATTTATATTTTACCGAGGAATTGAAATCATTGTCACTGACGCTGTTGTTTTTGTAAGAAAATGAACAGAGAAATATAAAACGGTACTTACCTTGTCAGTTTCAAAGTTCAAACTGCCTGTTTGGCGTTATGCGTGGAACCGTACGTCAACTTACAAAGTTACGTCCCGGAAATACGCAAGAACAGGTCAGGCAGTGCAATATACACTTGCGCGCCATTGTGCGGCTAGTGAAACTTTGAATAGGCCTCGCGCAACTCGCTTCATCTGCAAGTTTCTGTTTCACTACTAGTACTATTAGTCTAACATGCAAACGGCCAACACCGTTAAAAGCGAGCGCAGCTTTCATCTATAGGCTATACATACATACATACATACACACATACATATTACATGCATACATACATACATACATTTATAATTATATCCTGTAACAATACCAACACTGGACGGACCTGAGCCTTTAATATTATTATTTGTAGCCAAATGGGGAAGTTAAATTGTAATTGCTGCAACATCCGATAAAATTCTTATAAAGTGATAAAATAAATTAACCCCCCTACAAATATGTTTAGCCAACTCCCAGAAACACTAACATTTGGTTTATTTATTAACAACACGTACTAGCAGTCCCTTAAAAACTTGCTTTATCTCAGTATATATATAATTATTAACATGCAATCTACGATGTAATGTTGACCTAGCATGTAACGGACAGCTTCCATTTTACTACGAATTTTGAAAAATAATTTGTTATAAACCTGAGGTAACAAATTTAAACAAGTGGCATAAATTATACTATGACCATACAGCTTAAAGGGATAGCATTATCAGGTTGAGTGTTCTGGCGTTTTGCGAATAGCTGCCAGTGATTTGTAAATTGTATATTCAGGTGCTGTGCGTTTGTTTAATAGAGCCTTAGAGGGTGCTGTGATGGGCAGGGTTCACCCCAGGCCAGAGTTCTTCCGCCCTACAACTGACTTATAAATTATAGGCTTCCCACTATGATTAAGGTAGGCCCATAGCAGGATAGGGCTGTAATTCTGAGAGTTTGCTCAAATTTGAAAATCCCACTACACTGCTAGGATTATCTGGGGAAAACCCTGGATCGGGATGCAGGGTTTTTGTTGTTGTTGTTGTTGTTGTTGTTGTTGTTGTTGTTGTTGTTGTTGTTTTTATCACTTATCATCATCATAATCATGTTATATTGTTAGCAGCATACTGTGACCATTACTGTTATCATTATCATCATCAACACCATGGCAGTCATTATTGTCATCGCCATGACCATCGTTTTTTGTCACCATCACTGTGAGTGTGACCATTATCATCAGCATCATCATTGTCATAATCATTGCCATTGCCTTCATCACGTCTTTTTGTCCCCATCATCACCACGACCAGCATGATGTTTAAAATTTTTGTCAGCATCGTCATCCACATTACCATCACCATGAATCATGATTGTTGTTTCACCTTTATTTTCAGTTGACTCTTGCTCACCCAGGGCTGTAGCTAGCTTTTGAAAGTTGGTCAGGCCAAATTCAGGCCGGGGGTGTGGGGGCGGCCCCACCGGGGTCCAGGGGCAGTGCCCCGGTGGGGGTCCAGGGGGCAGCGCCCCCGGAAGCTCCAGCATTTTTGAGTGTTTGGAGACCCTAGGAAGGGCCATACAGGCAGGAGGAGACACTGACAATATTTCATCTGCAAGAGATATGCACTTAAGACAAGATTCCATTGTTATATTTATGTATGAGAATTTATGACATCAGCAGCACCAAGTTAACTTATACACCATATATTAATACACCTTCTTCATGTTATTCATTCCTAAACTACTAATATGTTATATTGCATATCAAAGACACATTCAGCAATCTAAAACTATTAAAGTAAAATGGCAACATTTGGTGAGATGCATTGCATCTGAACAGCACAATGTTTATGTACAAGACACTGCATTGATTTTCAAGACACATTTCTGTCAAGAAACTTAACTATCACATGTTAAAGAATTAGCTACATAAACAGAACCATGTTTATGTACTTGTAAATGACCTGTCATTTAAAGAAACATTCTGCAAGGCATATACACAACTTTCAACACTAATGTCATGACAAGATTCCAGTTTTACATGTATTAAATGAAAACTTTTGACAGAGACAGCACCAAGATAATATGAGATTTCACTTTCATGACAAGAAACATTCTTCATTATTGACAAGATTCAACTATTATGAAAATTAGAATTAAATATTACAAAATATTTATGTACTTGTTATACTTGTGAATGAGCCAGCATTTTAAAGACACATTGTGCATTCATGACAAGATTCAAGTACTAAAATATGTAGCTCAGATGAGTTTTGATTGCAATAGCACCGGGTTAATGTGAGATTTCTCTTACATGACAAGACACATGATTGAAAAGATTCAACTATTGAGAGAATTAATGACACAAATAACACCAACACGCAATCCAAAGTTTGAGGATGGTGTCGGAGAAGAATGTTTCCCAGAATCACTTTATCTAAAACTGTATTTCAATGATGGTGATTTTCCCTTTGATGTACCATCACCTGATCTTAGGCCAGCCTTAAAAATATTTCTGTTTCGTATAACAGGGCCTTGAAAAAATTGATGAGGCCGGGAGGATTTTTTTTTTATTTATTTATTTTTAACTACACATACCTACTACGTATTACTGCAATATGGGCACCATGCCAGTACGGGGACTGATGGACTTAGTATTGAGACAAGATAAACAAGATTCCAAGTTGAAAATTTTTTATTAAATCTGTATTAAAGCAAGAGACTCTGCCACAGATGAGGTTGTAGCGGGACAATATATGCTTCAGGCTGGTTTGCTGGCGCTGGGACAGAGAAGCCCTACTGTAAATACACCTCGGCTTGGCTTGAATTGGGGTGGGTCTATTTTAAACATGTACATGTACAGGGCTTCAAGAAACAAAGGATAAGTGTAATTATAAAGTTGCCCTTTTTTTAAAATATCACAGAAGAAAAAGAGTAAGCTATCAAATACAAATGTGCAGTTTTAATTTTCACTTGACAACAGCAGGGGAGGGGAGGGGTGTATGATGAGGGTTCTGAGTAAATATTACAAGTCATGAACACACCTCTTTTGTGTGTATGTGCAGGGACGTAGATTAAGAGTTTTATTGCTCCATGGTCAAGTCAGATTTAATCTTGGGCCAGTTGAAATTAATAGGTACTTACCCGGTCGGGCAACCAACTTTTTTTTCGCTGGGAACTCTATTCCTCAAATTTTCATGACACAGTTACAAGTTGCCGTTGTTTGCAAGGCTGGCTACCGGGGGGGGGGGGGGGGGGAGGGTCTAGTCACTTAAAAAATCAGAGCTTTCGCAGCACGTGCGTGGGGCGCCGATAGGTGATAATAATCGATAATTGATAAACATTCCAAGTTAAAACAGTTACTTGATCCGCAGTTGTATTCATCAGAACTTTTATCTCTGTCAACACAAGCAGACATTTTCACTGTCGTACACAACATACGATAACGTTACGATAACAAAGGTACCGGCAGTAATTATTGGTTTGCTTGCAGTTTATGTACAATAAAGAGGTCTTGCGGTTTGCTGAGCGGGGTCCCACAACTCACCGTCAGTGTGATCTGCCCCAACCATGTCAAAGCAGCGTCAAAATACAATAAAATTTGCATGGCGAATTCATCTGCAAATTAACATCAAATGCCATTTATCGGTGCGTTCTAACAGTGTTGGAAAAAATGGGTACCTTGACATGACATCCACTAAGTTCCAGTCACACGCAACTGACAGCGTGGAGTGGATCTGCGGTGAACTGACCCAGTCTCACGGACTGATTTGGGACACATTCGGCTATTCCCGCTATCCCCTACCTTTGCGTATTTGCCTGTGACTCCAAATAATTGTTACAATTAACACTGGAATCTTTATTTTCGCATGCTGCAATATAAACAAAGCTTCCCGTTTGTGTGTTACCTCCGTAAATTACGGCAGATTCACACATGTTCACTGGGCGGAAGCCATGATGAAAACACAGTAACACGAGCCGTGATTGGCTCATCTTTGCATGTGACTCAATTGACCAATCGGGTGATGTGTTGTGCGTCAGACCACATGGCCAAAGCAGCTGTTTGTGTACAGTTGCAGAAAAGATGTAGACGGTGCGCACACTCGATTTCTGATTTGAAATATTACAATTTTCGTTTGAATTTGATTTAGGAACATCTTTTATTGCAAGGAACTTGCCAATACTGTATACGCAAATTTACTACGATGTACCGATAGCATTCATGGTATGTACGCAAACGATATGCGTTTACAGAACTACCAGAGGGGGCGTGCGAGTAGCGTTAAATCAAGCCTGAAAAAAATTTGTTTTTGCACTGTTGAAAAAAATATTCCAACCGCAACGTTTTGCGCACACCGGGCGCGTTATACGAAACAGAAATAATTTTAAGGCTGGCCTAAGCTGGTGTCATGTGACTGAATATTAAGAAGTATTTGGTTGTGTGTTTTATTTTTTACAAAGCAAAAAAATATTCTGTATTCATGACAAAATTTAAGTGTTCTATGCACTGGAAAACCTTGTTCCTTTGGTTACTTATATGTGCATATACATACGCGATCTTTTGGTCGCACCAATAGCTTACGATTTAAGATTTATTTAGATGTAATAAAGATTTTTTTTTTTTTTTTATAGCGAAAAGTTGGTCCGACCGATCGAGGCAGTCGGACCCGGTAGCTACGGCCCTGTCACCCAAGAGTTCAGGTGGCAAAGTGGCACATACACACTTGCTAGATGTGGATAACACGTACAGCATGATTATGTACCCCAGTGTTTGCAATGGAAATGGAAATATATATGGTTCTGGTGTGATAGTGGGAGGTGTCTAAAGTGGACAGAATTTTATCTATTGAAAAGTTCCAGCATATTGACAAATCACACACACTGGATATTGAAATAATTTTGCCATGACTTACATTTCTACATCTGATCCCCAATTGGTAATTTTGCCACCTGTGCTTTCAAGTATTGCAAGTAATGATCAAAACTGTCCACGTGTAAAGAGAAGGTATCTCTGTGACTCCTCGTGAATTGACTGGTTTTGAAACGAGGTACTGAATGTAGTGCTTCCATTTGGAACAAGAAAGTACGAACTGCCCTAAAAAATATTTCCATCACTTGCAACACGGAAAATAACTGTATATCTCCTTTCAACACGGATGGTGAAAATCTATGTGCTTGGTCATATTTTTTCTTACCAGCAGTGACCGGTAGAGGGGCCAAACTGTATGACAAGAGATAGCTGCATGTCTTTAATTTCTGGTTGAAACATGTGCACACATCCATGTTAAAAAATGTCGAAGGTGTACAAGAATCAATTTATGGAAATAAAAGTAAAATGAAATATGGTGAAAGTTGTCAGAATTTATTTGTACTATGGACTATATTATGTTCTTTAATATTGCAAGAAAATATTCTCCTCAACTTGATTATAGTTGTGGAAAATACAAAAATATCGATGAAAAAGTAATGGATATGGCTATTTAAGTTCCGGGAAGTGGATGATTAAAGTCAGTAAGGCATTAGTGATATTTGGTTTTCAGTATTATACATGAAATGAGTGCATGGCACAAAATTATTCATTTTTTTTTTCATGTATACCACTGTAAAAACTTAACTGCAGTTCAAAACAGTGTGGAAAGTCAGTTGTGGAAAACTACTTGGATATTTTTAGTTGCAAAAAGTAGGGAAAAATGAACTAGGCCTACAGAATGTTAGCTAGGCTTTCAGCAACTCTCCCCTCTCCCTCCACAACAGTTGAGACAAGCACACTTTGTCATACTTGAATGTGAATTTCACTCTGCGACTTTCCACTGTGGTAACGACTTGAGACAACTTTTACACTGGGAAGGAAGGCACGACTCGACAATTAACTTTTACGCTGGGAAAGCAAGCACTTACGCACTCAAAATGTGACTGCACTGACTGTGATATCGTCTGCTCGAGCTGAGCTGTGACCAGAAGACGTTGAGGGCCGCACAAAGGTCCCCAATTGGAGCAGCCTAGTGCGGGCACCGTCGATTCGTTGCGATACCTCCTTTCTCATAATGATTATAATAATCCTTACGGTGCTCCGCGTAAATTAGTTCAGCTTTTAACCAAATCTTAATGACTTCTGTCACTGATCTTTTAAAGTTTCTCATTATTAGCCATCTTGGGCCCCCATGCGGCGGGGCGGCTGGCCAGATGCGCCTGCTAATGCAGGTTCGTCGGGTCGGCCGGCCTGCGTCTGGGAGGACCAGTGTTCCTGCCGCATACATAACTGCTTGGTCTTCCTTTTGTAATTGTATGTATGATATCATTTGACTCTGTGTAGATTATGACTTTGTGTGTGTGTGTGTGTGTGTGTGTGTGTGTGTGTGTGTGATAATGTGCTATATTTGAGATTGTATATACGTCCTATATCATCTGATATTGTAATCTTCTGTACTTTTACCGATGTGACGGTGGTGTATTTATGTATTTATATGTATTTTTTCGTGTATTCGGAGGGAAAATAAAATTATTATTATTATTAATTGGGATTTAGCGATACTTCTGCGTCAGCATTCAATACCTGTGAAGGATTGTTTATCTTTTCTCTGTAAACTGTGAAAACTTTAAGAAAGGCGTAATTGATTTTTTTTTTAATATTTACTTTCATGACTCCTTGAAGTGCATTTATTTTATCTGGTGAAGTGCGTTAATCCAGGTGGGAAACCCTTCGCCTCGATCGGGTTTCCACTATCGCATCAATGTGAGTTAACTTGGCATTGGTGCATGGGTCTGCAATATTTTAAATTAATGAGATAAAGCCACTTAGTAAAGGCCTACTATGGAAGGTATTTAACACACGCTTCTTATAGGCCTATTGCACGAAAAGTGTTAAGACAAAGTGCCACCACAGTTGGTTACTGGAACTATGGAAGCGTTAGTTTGGAATATAATTATCATGAATCTAATTTGTAGGCCTAACTTGTTAATCGAAACGTGTAGGCATCAATTTTCTTTTCGCTAAATTAAAATCATAATGAAGACTCCAGACACCCCCTGTAAATAATGCCGCCTTTCAAGAGACACACCGGTTTTTACTATTAGTTATCAACGAATCTGAGCGCAAACACAGGCTATTAAAAGCACCACCACACCCCCGTAAATCAACAAGACTCTTCTTTTTCTTTCTTTTTTTCCTCGTGTATTCTTAGTGTGGTCTGTGTGATGACTTTCCCCGGGAAACACCTGCCTGGCGGGCGGTCGTTCCTCCAGGCAGGGACACTTCATATGCAGGTTCCTCTGAAGTCGATCATAACAAAGTAATTTTATTACGAAAACACCAATATAGTACAGAGTTTACTGTTTGCTCTTGCAGTATGCTAAATTTGTGCTACTTAGGGACCGACCATTTGATACTGGGGGGGGGGGGGCTATGCATTTTATTTAATAAAAATATGTACGTCCCAACGTTGCTGAAAATAATGTCCTTCGTAGTGTCAGCTGAAAAAAATAAAGTACGTCATTCCTCTCTAAAAAAATACTGCTTTTATAAAAAGATGGTATCAATAGTGGCATTTAGATTTTTTATATACGTACATGTATGATTCTCGAAATATTTGATACATCCACGTTCCTATTCTCGTTTTGGCTAACCAAGAAAAAAAACTGTTTATTTTCCCATCAAATTCCGTGTATTAGTGGGTCAATAGCTTTCCTTGAGAATTTGGGAGCCCACCATTTGTTGCGAAATGCCAATTTGAATGACGCAGAAGAGTGATCTTGTTCCATTGCTTTACAGGCAATATACATTGTGCAGATTATTCTGTAACCCAGTATGGGTATGGCAATTCTATACATGTAAATGCAGAATATCAAATTATTAAGGAGAGTCCTGCAGTCATCACTCCACCTATTTGAGACTTAGAGTAAACATCATAAAATATCTAAATATTAATACAAGAGAAGGATTTTCACAATGCTGTTAAAGTTTTAATTTCACACGGCCACTCAGGTATCAATACCCTGTCCCCAGCAAAAGAAATGTGAAGCATCAATTGTTAAATAGTTCTTAATTAATTGAAGGCAATGATGGTAAGTTTAGCATTTTAATAGTACTATCCTGGTTTGGAAAGACACGTTGATAAAATTATCGATCTTGAATTTTCTTCCATTGGATACTATTGCATGGGGAATGTATGTACATTACTTTCAAACCAAGTGCCCGTAGACTTCCATCGACTTTCATCAGTCTACAATAGTCTTTTATCATGTGACAAGCCTCCCCATAGGGGTGAGAGGTCATACGATCTTCAGAGCTGAAAAAAAACATGGTGGATGCCAGTTAAAAGCTTCTCAAAAAGGAAAACAAAGTTCCTATGAGAAGGGGTTTAATTCACATTTCACAACAAGTGCCTCTATTCATTAGAGTAGACTCTGCCAAAGGTGACTATATCCTGCACTCAATCAACTCAACAAAATATAAGAGATTTGGTAGATAAGTTTTTAGCACTTTATTGCAGTAAGTTGCATAAATTAGTCTTCACGTAATGCACATATGCATAGTATGAATAAAAATCAAAATTGTATGTGAATGACTTAGATCAGGTTGCTATTATCAAGCCATCTGCTTGATACATCCAGGTGCTTGAACAAATCAAAATGGTCAATTGGTTGCAAGCATTTACGTGAATGGTAGGAAAGTACAATATTTAATATGAATTTGGCTCGATAATCTTGTAATTCCTATAAATTTGGGCCCGAAAACTTCTGTCAATTATAGTAACAAAAACCTGTTCAATTCTTGGGCTCTAGAGCACCCATGAGAGGGCCAAGACATAAATAACTGCAATTAACCCTTTCAGTGCCACATTTGGACGTCGACTGAGTCAACAGCTTTCCTTGGCGTGGTCTGGGCGCAATGCGCCCAGGGCATGCCAAAGAAAGCTATTGACTCAATCTTCCTTCAGGGGTTCGCGGTTGGCAGGGTGGCCATGATCTTGCCTTCCACCTCTGCGACCTGTGTTCAAATCCCGGCCTTGGCGGCATGTGGTTGGAGTTAACTACCTCTCCGATCGTGAAAGGTGGTTTTCCCCGAGATCTTCGGTTTCCTCCACCAATAAAAGGTAGAAAAGTATATGCCAACATCTTTGCCTTGGAGAGGGATTAATATAGGCTTTGCCAGATTCCCAATCCATGTAAAACACATGTGTCTATACTTTTCCTTCAGGGTGGAATGAGTTAATACCATATTTTCTGAATTGGTTCATCCAGATTGGGTATATATTTATTAACAGAAAAACTATATTTACTAAACTAGTTCATCTAGATTGGATGCAGACCACAATTAGCTGGTGGCTTGGCAGGATACATATAGGTGTGGATATGAAGAAATAACAATAAGAAACACTACTTTTTCAGAATGTCACTTTATTTTTGCAGAATCCAAAGTACACAAGAACTTGTTCTAGCATTACTATATTTTTGCATGTAAAGCTTTGTATATCTGAGACAGTCACTACATTGGATACAAATACAATACTGCTTAATATATTAGCATGTTTCAACTGTTGTATTTGTGTCTTTTTGCCCAGAACCACTTCCTAGTAGTCAATATCCTATTCCGCAGTTCGAACTCTTTTTTTCTCCATAAGCTAACCTGTCCCTGTCTAACCTGTATACATATGGAATTACTATTGTCTATATTGCACACGTTCCTCTGTAAAATTTTGACATAGGCTGTATCAGCCCAAATAAATTAAAGGGTCTTCAGCGGGTAACAACTCAACATGTTTCGGAGCCTTTTACCCGTACATGTCTCTCTGAGTAGCGGCTCCTTGTCTAAGCTAAATATTCAGCAAAGACAACCCACATAATAAAGAATAAATAAGAACGTGGCAAATGATGAATTAGCTAAATACGTGAAGTTTTGCTTATAAATGCAGAGCTTCATTATAAAAGAAGAACACCTGTCAAACAAACCATAATTACTAAATTTGTATAGTACAGGTTCAGATAAGAACAATTTGACTTACCCCTGAACCAATATGTACCCTTACTGGCTGGACAGCTTATCCTAGTTAAACCACCCGCCAGTGTATAACTGAAGTGGAAACAAGCTGGGGCCTTATATTCAGTCCCAGTGATAGTAAAATAAACAGTTGCAACTAGACCACCTGTACAAACCAAGGGAAATCCCAACAAGGACTGCAACAATGGACATCCTGCACCAGAAATGTAAAACAAACTCTGCGATGACACCTACCCCTCAAACAATTAAGCTCTATTTAACTGCCAACTCTGAGTCAATATATCAACTTAATGTGTCAGGTTTGTGACATTTGAGAAAATACTGTCAATTTTTAGTTAATGTGCATTTAGGCATGTCAGAAAAGAATGAAAGTCATTAGCATTTATGTCAAAAAACATGTTATCAAAACAATTTTTCTTAACAGGATTTTGAGTACAATTGGGCAAGCTTGTAACTGTCGTCAGTAGCTGCTTGCTACCTATAGCCCCTGGGGGTTTGTCCTAACAGAAAACAAGCTAGCCTAAAATGTCTGAAAGGTGAACATCAAAGCAGAATGATGCCAAATATATATATATATATATATATATGTACGTATTAGAAGAAACATACAGTATTTTGGTTGCGCATATAAGAATACATGTTTGTGTTGATCATGTGGACTAGACAAGATACTGTATTATATTTTTAGTAATAATAAGCAGAATTGATTGGTTAATTATTCCAAAATATATAACCACACTCAGTGTCTCATGCAGCAAACACCTGGTATTTTCATCAAACAGGTGATACGGTTTATATCGATATTGTTTTAGCGAGCGAACCTTGCTTTCGAGTGCTAGCAGAAAAGTTTGTGCGGCACGAAAATCAAACAGGTGATGCGGTTTATATCACGGTTTAGCAGGCGTGCAACATAATTATAACTAAAAATATGATAAAATCGTTATCACAGGCTAGCTTCACGTAGTACGGAGTTTTACTTGGCCTTAGTCAGCCATAGCACATTTGGGCCTCGCCCCATGTGGTATGGCTGGCAAAGTCAGGTTTTACTCCGTACTATGTTCAGCAAACCTGTGATAGCTGATAGTACCATGGTTCACTGGTAAACATAAAATGCACAAATTAATGTCTCCTTTATGCCTTCAATATACAGTAAAACCTCCCTATACCGAACACCCTTGGGACCAGAAAAAAGTGTTTGGTATAGTGAGGTGTTCGGTGTTCGGTATAGGGAGGTCTGCTTACATTGGAAATATATACTTGGGACCAAGAAATGATGTTCAGTATAGAGAGGTGTTCAGTATATGGAGGTGTTCGGTGAGAGAGGTTTTACTGTACAATATTAATTTTCCAAAATACCAAATATTGTGTTTATTTCGTCTTCATTGATTGTACTGTAAATGTTAACCCTAAAACAGTTCAAGAACATGTGCATCCCACTAACTTCTTCACGAAAAAAAAAAAAAAAAAAATGTACGTTGAGGTCAGAGGGAAAAAAATTATGTACATCTTGTGTGCATTAAAAAAAAAGTACGTTGATACAAAATGCATAGCCCCCCCCCCCCCCCCTAAGTATCAAATGGTCGGTGCCTTATAACATTCCATAATTTTTCCCACCAATATACACCTTTCATGAAAGCATGCCTAGAGGTACTTTAACCTTATCTGGGAAATGATTGATGGACCTTTAAGGCCGTGGCATTCTTGATATGAATATTCCCCCTGGCCTGACACATTTAGCTGCAAATTGAAGCTTCCCTATCAAAGACTGAATATCCTTCTCGGATGCTTCAGTTTTAAGAGACCAATCTTCCAAAATATTTTTAATTTCGACTAATTTGTCGTCTGGGACTGAAATGGTCATATCTTCGGAATTGATCAAAATCCCCAGAAAGATCATTCTGGTGGTAGGAGAAACTCCTTTGTGCTCTGCTTCAATAACCCCTAAATCTTTTAGAAGTTGATGCAAACAATGGAAGGCTGGAAAAGCCCTATCAGGAGTATCTACACCCCCGAAATCGTCCAGGAAGTTAATAGCAAAAACCCTTGCTCTTTAAACAGAAAATATAATGCGTAAATCATTCTGTGGCAAAACATTGCCAAAGATCTTAGTCGAAAAGGCAAGGAAATATCTATAGAAAATTTGTCTATCCACAAATAGCCCAACAAACCGACATCTCCAGGGCACACGCGAATTTGACGGTAGGCCCGTGACAAGTTCATTTTGAAAAGCAATGAACCAGGTCCTAGTTCTACTAATTTGTCCAATAGTAAATCAATCAAAGGATAATGCACATATACCTATTGACCTAAATACCAATTCTTAAAATTCCCGTCATTAACAGATTTCCCCCAAGGGCTGGACAAATCCATGTTGACTCTACGTTCACCCAAAGATCCTTTTTTAACCACTCTGTTGATGGATGAAATAGTCATAAAGGAGATGGGATTCTCTTCCAATTCAGTGGCAATATATTTATCGACCGAATCAGGGAATTCGTGAGCCATGGCATGATTTTTACTAGTAGGAGTAGGTAACATGTCTGCACAATATCTGACAGGAAACCTGAAGTCTAACACGTCACATAGGCCTATATAGTCATCAGACCACCTTGTACCCGACAATTTTTCTCTCCATAGTGGTATATTTAAACCAGAGGGCACATGTAACTTACACCCCAGAAAATGTGGAATTTTGGATTCAATGACTTGTTAATCGTATTTGTGTCTTTTTGCCCAGAACCACTCCCTAGTAGTCATTACCCTATTCCGCAGTCCGAACTCTTTACTCGCCATAAGCTAACCTGTCACTGTCTAACCTATATACATATGGAATTACTATTGTGCATATTGCACACGTTCCTCTGTAAAATTTTGACATGGGCTGTATCAGCCCAAATAAATTAAAGGGTCTTCAGCGGGTAACTACTCAACATGTTTCGGAGCCTAATGTATATACAAGTAATAATGGAAGATATCATAATCATGCATTTTCCATTCCACCTGTCTCAGTGGTAAATTTAAAGAATTTTGAAGAATTGGATTCTTGTTAACTTGTGTAAGGTCTGGCAATTGTAACTGATTTTTGACATTGTGACCAGTTAACAACTGATCATGCACCCTATCATCTGTTAAATCCAAAGATATAATGTCAACTTGATTGAGAAAATACAGGACTCAGTAGTTCCACTGGTTGACTTGTGAACATGACTGTTCAGTGAAAGGTATTAGCAAATTTGATAAATAAGGCTCACTTTCACATTCAGGCATGTTAGGTTAAATTCTACTCAGTCTGTATTTTTTTAACATTTGCCAGGATCCATGAACACAAGCTAGTCCAATAATCAGCATAAAAACTCTCAATCCGACAAAGCACCATCTACAAGCTTGGATCCAACAAAAAAAAATCATACTTTCAAAGATCCATACTGAAAAATTTACAAACAGATCTATCAAGCAACCAACCGTCAGCTTGGACTAATGAATGCTAAAAAATCAGACAAAGCCTACTATGTTATACCACAGGAAAATTAAAACAAAGCAGGAACGAGAACGAACAGAATCTTAGAAGGAAGAAAAAGCACCCTTTATCGCTCATCTTGTAATGAACAATTTTGATGCAACAAAATATACACACACTTGAGTTTGGTTTTGAATACGGATAATGAGGGAGATTAACGCATCTCGACTGGAAGTTCATTCCACAACTGAATTGTCAACGGAAGAAAGGATTCTTTGAAATGTTCTGTTCTCAATTTAATTTGTCTCATATTATGTGCATTTCTTAAGACACGGCCAGTAGTTGTTTCAGAAGGAGAGGGCACTAGGTCAGACAAATAGGACGGAACGTGTGCATTGTACATTTGGTAGAACATGACAAGCTTGAAATATTTCCTACGGATGGCCAGCGTTTCCCAACCAAGATCAGTGAGAAGACGATCGAGTGTGATTTGTGTGACGCAAAGCACCCGTGCACATGCTCGCCACTGGATATTTGATTCTGGCATTATCTCTCTGTGTTCTTTCAAATATAAGTTTGAACACAGAGTGATGCTACGATGTGTTTGGTTGGTGCCCTCTCGAATTTCATTTCCATTCAGGTACTTTGGTCCATGAAATGGTTTGTTTCTCCTAGTAGAGAGAATAAGCACAAGAGATTCCATGGCATTGAAGAAACGTTCCAAAATCTACCCCAGATTCCAACATGAGCCATATCTGTGTCCAACCTTAAAGTAGAGTCTGTGGGATTTCTTACAATTTCTAGAAAGGAAGTGTTTGCAGCAACTAATCGGATGTCAGTAGTAATATTATCAACCATGTCATTGACATACACCAAAACTGAAAGTGGGCACAGTATGAACTCATCGGGTACACCTGCTTCAACAGGGAGACAACTCGATTCTTGTCCTAAACTAACCACCTGTTGAAAACGGTTCAAAAGATAGTCCTCTACCCAAGATAACAATGAGTTGCCAAAACCCAGTGTCCGAAGTGTAAAAAGTAAAGCTTTGTGCCACACTTAATCAAAGGCTTTAGAAACATCAAAAAAAAAATAATAATAATAAATAAATTTCATTTTCGCCGTTAACATCACTGTATATTTTATGGGTGATACTTATGAGTTGGTTCACAGTTGAGTCGCCCCTTTTGAAGCCAGAATTTTTAGATGTAAGAAGATTGTTTTGGGTCAAGTATTGATAGAATTTATTGAAAACTAGTGTCTCCATTACTTTGGAAATGTTGCAAAGAAGTGATATAGGTCTATAGTTGGATTTCGTTTGGCGATCACCTTTTTTATAAACAGGGCACAAGTTTTTTCCATTGATCGGAAAGGCGAGAAGTGGCCAAAGATGCATTGAGTAGTCTGGAAAGCCAACTAGAAATACTCGGTCCAATTTCTTCAATAAATAATTGCCAATTCCATCCGGACCCATAGTACTGGAGGGTTTAAGAGACTTCCGAGCATTTAAAACATCCTGTTCACAAACCGAAAAAAGCCCAAGCCTTGCATCAGTGACAAAGTGGAGGCTGGGCAGAGAGGTAGGAGCTGGATCCACCGATAGTTTGAATTGACTGAAAAAATAAATGTTAAATATGTCTGCTTTTCGTAGTTATTTAGTAGTGATACTTTTTATCCATCCTCTATTAATGGAGGTAAGGACTGGAATACTTTTCATCCTAGAACTGACTTAGTCAACATGGTCAATGACAATTTTCAGGATTGATGTCTCTATTGTCAACTTCGTCACGTAGTTCCTCATATACTCATTAACAGCTTTTTTTTTGTTTGCCGAAACACATTAATTTCCGGTTCGTTAATAAAACTGAAATAGGCGTTCAGATTGAGCTGTATCTTTTTCAACCTTTTTCAAGCATTTGCAGGCTCGATTCCTTTTTCTGATTAAGCGTTTAATATCTCAGTTTATGCAAGGCTTGTCCTTTGGTCGTTCTATAATATGTGGAAAGGATGTATTGGTTGACAGACGTCATAAGTAAGTTGTACCAAAATGAGAGAATACCATCAATATCATCGAAAGTGTTAAAAACAGGTCTGAAGGTGAGATACTCAAGGACTCGTTGAGCGCATCAAATTTTACGCTTGAAAGGTTTTTCAGATGGAAAAGAGAGCGTGATACTGCAGTAAACTACAGAATGGCCAGACGTTGATTTGGAAGGTAAAATGCCACAATCCAAAATAGTGTCGGGAGAATCGGTAATAATTAAATCTGATGAGCGTTCAATAAATTCCGTCGAACATGTAGGTTTATTAATAAATTGAAATAGATTGTTGTTAGAAACAATATAAAATAGGTGGTTACCCAGTTCGCTATCGGCATGCTCATTGCTCAAGTCTGCACATCGATCATTGAAATCACCAGTTATGACTAATATTGGATGAAGTCCCAAGGCAGCAGAAATGGAGACCACGGGTTGACCTGGCGGACGAAAAAATACACCAATGAGGGCATTCCCATCTGTTGTTTTAACTCTGTCCACAGACACTCACTGTTTGTGTCTTCCAAGTCAGGTCGATGAACGAATAGTACAGTTAATACGGCGAGGAAACTCCACAAACTACAGCAGAAGATATTTCTTCGGTTTTGCATTTTAAAAGGCCTCTTGAATCATATACTTAATTGATGTCAACAAAATCTAGGCTGGGAAATTTAAATTAATAGCATAAATTAAAATTGGAGGCCAAATTCCATTATAATGCCATTACCTGGCTTGTCCCGTAATTTTATAATGATTTGGGAGTGTGGAAAATTAAAAAATAAAATAAAAATGCAATATTACATCATGATGCTGCTAACTCATATACGTATGTTCAAGATGCTGCTAAAACAAGGCTCATTTGATTGAAATTAGCTTCATATAGCAAGAGATGAATCATAAATTGGAACAGGAAAATTTTCATTGATTCTGTGATGAAAAGGGTCTCCAAAATAATAAACTTAAAGTGCAGAAAAACAACAAGTCGAAATGTAAATGATTTGCATAATTTATGAATGGTGGCCAAATTACTATTTTAATATCATGACCTGACTTGCACCATAACTTCATAGGGATTTAGGTGTGCAGAATATGTGTATAGGTAGTTCAAGGTCAGGTCTCGGAAAATATAAACATGCTGCAAACAACGTTTTTGTTGCCCCAGACGTAAGATCATATATAAAAATAACAATAATGAGGTACATTTGTTACACACAATATGTGTAATGTTTTTTTGTTTTTTTGTTTTTTTTTGGGGTGCTTTCAAACATACCGCCACCGAGGTTGTCCGAGAAAATTTCAATCGGGAAGATCCACTTTGGTGACGTCACAGCGGGAACACGTTTGTGAATCGGGCATTCGACCTGGGCAGTCGTGGCCATTTCGTGATAGGACACACATTTTTGTCGCAACTCAAAATTTTTAGATTATCTCTAACTTTTATGCGCGAAATATCGGTTTTGGCACTAAATTCATTTTTTAGACCTAGCTTATTATTTTTGTCACTGCTGTGGCCCATCGCTCTGTGGTAATGTGGTGTAGCAACACCAACAAGACGGGCCGCAGGCCTAGCCTCCGAGCGGCATGGAACAGGTTTGCGGTCGACTGGAAAGACCCCTCCGATTATAATTTAAAGCGTGCTATGTACTATATATTTTGAAGACTCTAAATTAAAGCGTGCTATGTACTATATATTTTGAAGACTGTATTTTTTAGTCGGTGGTATGATGAAGGATGCTGGGTTTTGATACCACATCGACATTATTCCTGGTGTTATGCCCTCAATACAGCCACAGGCACAGACAACCCCTGAGAAGTTGGCCAGTGTCCTGGGACCCAAGAGCGGTGGTGGTGCTTCTGCCACAAAGTTGACTCCCGAGTCCAGACGTCGACGCGTTAGCACGGCAGTAGAGAAACTTGGTAGACTAGAAGCCGTGTACGTTTTACATGATATGTTAAAATACAAAGGAATGCAATATTGTGTTTCTAAAACGTTTGGAATTTTTATACCTGTTTACTCTTGGTCAATATAAAGATAATCGTCTGGCCTGCGGCCATAATCTGTGTATGCACTTCCCTGATTGTTTTATTCATTGACCGTATATTAGGCCTAAGCTTCAGTGGACTTTTTTACAATTGTGCAATGAAAACAGCAAGGGTTCATTAAAAAAAATCTACAGGTTGAAGTGGATTTTGGAACTGTTGATTCAACATTTTCATCATTTTTAAACTTGAATACCCGTATGCATGCACGGAGAAAGTTTTCACACTCTATCAATAAGAGGACATTCACCACTCAACCTTGCTAAGTAAGAGGCATGTTACTCATATTAGGACTGACACGTTCAAATACTTTTTCATAAAATGGATCAATGGAATTCTCTTCCTGATTTATACGTTGTGTCTGCCCCCTCTCTGTCACCATTCAAGAAGAGACTGAGATCCCTGATAAATAACCAAGAGAAAGAGGGATAAATTTACTTTATTCTTTCCCAGTTCACCTCCACCCCTATGAAAAAGTAGAAGCACGGTTTTGTTTTTCGGTATTTTTTTTTTTTCTCACAGAAAAAATGGAAGTACTGAATAAGTTTGTCGCTTGGTGGTTCTTTTATTGATCTGATGTTAAGAATATATATATATATATATATATATATATATATATATATATATATATATATATATATATATATATATATATAGTGAATGTACAGTATTACACTAAATGCATTACGTAAGTTTCATCAATTATTTTCTCATACCTTGTCTGTAGGTTTTAGTTGCTAATTCCAGGGATGTTGCCCATATCCTTGCTATTTCGAAAAAAAAATCACAGACCAATATGACAGGCTGCCACGGATAAATATACTGAACCAAACAAATAACGCAACTTTTTCATTTGGGTTTATTTTCACATTGGAACTGTATTTAAAGTTCAGAAATATACGAACCGTTGTTAAATCAGTCTAAAATAATGCACCAAGTAGTGTGACCTCAAGGTCGAGTACCCTGACCTTGCCATGGGGTCATTGTCATGAATCAAGAGTGACTAAAGCAGGCTATTTTACGCAAGTCTCTGACACCTGAAATTAAGGTTGACAAGTCTTTGATTCCGGGAATGGAAAAGGCCACATTGAAATCAGCCCAAGCGTAACTGTGTGCGAGGATATGAGGCTTTCAAAGTTTGGTGGTTGTGCTGAATCAAGGACAACTGCAGGATTCAGTGTTACCCACATGACTAAAACATTCGCACCTTTACTGGTTGGGTGTAGCCCCTCACGGACAATAATAGGGCAGCATGGGATTCATTTGGCACAGTATTCCAAGAACTATGGGTCGATTATCAACAGTAGATCGGGAGAGAGGAATTGGCATTCTACAGGCTGGTTTATCTGCAGCAGAGGTGGCAAGAAGACTGCAAGTCCACAAATCCACTATATCCAGACTTGCTACAAGATTCCAGGAGACTGGGGCCACAGCTGATAGACAGCATCCTGGGAGACCAAGAGAAACCACACCTGCACAAGACAGACACATCAGGGTGTCACATCTGCAGAACAGAACTCGACCAGCCACTAGAACTGCACAACAGACACCTGGCAGAACCAATAACAGAATATCTGCCCAGACAGTCCGTAATAGACTACAAGAACACCATCTACACGCCAGGCGTCCTTACACAGGTCAAATTTTGACACAGGCAAGCAGGCAAGCCCGACGACAATGGGCTACTGCCCATACTCGCTGGACCCATCAACAGTGGAGGGATGTGCTATTCACCAATGAATCCCGCTTCACCCTGTATCATGCAGATGGTAGGACACGTGTTTGGCGATGAAGGGGAGAACGCTACTCAGATGCCTGTGTGCTGGAAACAGATCGATTTGGAGGTGCATCAGTGATGGTGTGGGGTGGAATTTCATTCGCAGCCAAAACCCAGCTAGTCTTCATTGAAGGCAATCTTAACGCTGCCCGTTACAGGGATGAGATCATTCAGCCTGTTGCTGTCCCTTTCATTAGACACCACCAACTCCAATTGCTTCAACAGGACAATGCTCGGCCCCATGCCGCTAGACTGACGATGGATTTTCTGCAAGGAGAAGGAATTAACGTTTTGCCATGGCCAGCCTTCTCACTTGATATCAATCCCATTGAGCATCTTTGGGACTACCTTGACCAGCGTGTTCAGAGACGGGATCCAGCGCCCGCCAACCGCCAGCAGCTTTGCCAGGCTCTTCAAGAAGAGTGGGATTGTGTACCCCGGCAGATGGTGCAGCGGCTAGTGTCATCCATGCGCCGACGTTGCATAGCAGTTACAGATGCTGATGGTGGTCACACACAGTATTAGTGGACATGCCAATTTGTGAACTTTACAAATCAATGTTGCCCTGTGTATTGCCAGCTGGTCGCGCCCTCGTTGACAGTTTCAAGTTTTTGTTTTTCACAAGTTATGCCAAAAAGACTGCAGAATATGGATCTAATTTGTTTCTGTGATATGAAAGTAATAATAAATATTTAAGTTAAAAAGTTTAAGGGTTGCGTTATTTGTTTGGTTCAGTATACATACACTGGTCAGAAAAACAATGCATCACCATGATGATAAGATAAAAAGTTTACTTGTGACTTAATTTTTTTACATGATTAAAAGCATGCACCTGCAGTGCACCCCTCCCCTTGGTGTACTTTTGCCCTTTCATGATGAAAATGATTCGGTGAAAATGCTGAATGTTTCCAAATTAGCTGTTCAATTCTCTGTAGATTGCTTTATCACATTGGTGATTGGATATTTGTAAGGGACCATCTCACTACTATTTGTATGGCTTTGCATGATATTTGTGCACATCATAATCCTGACCATGTAATGATCTGTAGAGTGTAATTTTCCGTGAAATGAAAAGGGTGCAGGCTGTTGTCACGTCTTTTCCTTATATCAGAACTCAAGGCGATGTTACAGGGCCTACCTACTTGCCTACTAACAGACGTATTTTCAATCTTTTCCCACATGCGCTCAGTAACAGACTACAGATCACAGAGATTGTTACTACCTAGTTGTCAAGATGACAATGTTCATTTTGAGTGATTGATGTACACACTCTTTTATTCAGACAAATATTTAGACAGGGAGCCTATGCTTTTAAGCCTTGTTGTGAAAGAAACATTTTGTGATAAGATAATGGTGTTGAAACATAATATTTCAGTTTTGCAACATTTGAGGTTCATCCAAAACTAAAACTTGCATGTAAGTGTGACAGTGTGGCATGTACAATGCAGGTGGCCAATTTGCAAGTTCACAAAAACATCATGTAAGAAAACACTTTTGCATGTCCGGTGCATGTACATTGTATATGCATAAGGTAGTTTAATGCAAACTGAAAACATTCAAACACATATACAGTGGTACCTGCTGTATGCAACCACTCCTGTGAGCAACCAAAATTGCTTTTTGTGGTCCCTAGGCTCAGACATAGGAGTCAATTTCTTTGTAAAATTTACCTGTGGTGACAGGCCACTTTTTGTTGGCAGAAGGGGTGGCCACATACAGCAGGTACAACTGTATATTATCCCATCGTTCAGCATTTGCCACATCATATCAAGTTTTCCTGCTTAACAGACTCCAGTGGTGTGCATAAGACTACCTTGCTACTCCGCACTCTGTACACTGCGAGTTGAAAAATGACTCGCGGTCCTACTAGATGAAGTGCAGTGAAGGGCATCTTTTGAGTCCTGTTACACTAAAGTCCACCAGCTATGGGTGCACCAATCCGTTGTCTAGTCAGCAGTTAACTGCATTATTTTCTAAAATGCCCTCATGCAACATTTGCATTCATGTACAAAGCTGCATTTGATGTTGAGCCCCACAGCTAATTTGTGAAATTTGTACCTAGTCGTGGATATGTTGATACACTGCATGGGGATCTCAATTTTTTATTCATCATGAGTGACAATTTGAAACAACTTCTCAATTTCAATGACATCTCTTTTCCCTTGCAATTAAAACTGGTGTCATCAAACGAAAATAAAAACATAATGAAAAAAAAAAGGAAATTTACGGTGCTGCCCAGTGTAACCAAGTGCTTGCCAAGGCAAGGTATTTTAATGGTTGCTTGTGTTTAAGAATCTTGGACATTTAGTTTTTCTTTCTTTTGCTGACAGCCATTTAGGCTACTAGTTGAGTGACAAGTCTTCCTTTGGTTTGCTCATAGCCATTTATGCTATTTATCAAGTATTCCTACTCTTTGTTCTTTGTTCATTCACTCTGGCAGGCCCCACAAAATTGTCTCTATTTTCAGATCATAAAATCCAGTTGGAACAAGCTACAAGGTACAAAAATAACTGCTGTATTTACTTCTCAACATCATTCTTATTCCTGGTTCTCTTTTTTTTTTTTTTTTTTTTTTTTGATATTTCTCATCAAGATGATAGTAAATGTGGGGCACACGTGATTTTGAACTAATAAAACTGTTGTGCATTTCCGCCAGAGTAGGGTATGCCAGAGACAGCAAAATACACAAGTGGTGTATTCTTTCCTGCAAAACATCTGACTTCATTTGAAGTGTAAACAGATCTTTGGAAACAGTATATTCCACCTAAAACACAACAAGAAGTTTCATCATTTATTGACCATTTATTCATCATTTAGTGGCAACCACCTTATACCAGGACAATGATATATTCCACCTCGGCATGAGAATTTCGAATCACTTGCCTTTGAGGTAGGTAATCTGGAATTCTGCTTTAACAACCAGACTTTAGATATGGGGCATTAAAATACTGTATCATACTTGCCTTGATGACAAAATAAAAAAAAAGTGGCTGAGCCTTGGGCTTGCATGACACACTCAACTCAGCTGGTAACTTCAGTCTTGATACTTATCAGCCATATGCATGTTCCATGCTTGCACAGTGTTAACATCATTATGGTCTAAATGATATTGTTCTTTGAAGGTAAACACTTAAAATTATCACTGCATTTTTTCACGTCGGGGTTACCTTACAGTAGTGTGACAGCCTGCCATAAGCAGTGCTGGTGGCAGATACACAAACAACATACATCCAGGGGTAGAACCAGGAATCTGAAAAAAGGGTGGCAAAACATTGACTTTTGTTAAAATGAGTGTCTGGGGGTCCTACCCCAGAAAAGTTTTGTGTGAAATGTTGGACTCTAAGCCATTTTTAGACTGTAGTGCAACAAAGATTTGAAGAGCGTTTAAACAAAAGTATTCACATGTATTTTGTAAAACAAAAAAAAAGGTGGGCAGAGGGGAATAATGCCTTCTCAACCCCCATCCAAATCCACCCCTCCTACACATGTGCTGCATTCTAGATCTGATATTTTTCAATCATTTGTATCAAGTTTAATGGATGCAAACATGTACATAAATTAAAAACTTGGATCTGATTTGAATCTTTATGAAAATCATTGATAGGTTATAAAATAACAGCAGAAACTATAACTTTGTCTCTATACTTCCAGTATCATGAACTTCTAACCAACTGCTGTGTAGTTGATGTTGACCATAACAGTTCAAGTACATGTAAAATAAAGTAAATCTTTTGTGCCAATGCCAATTTTCACAATCCTATCACCTTTACATAACAATGAGGACAGGGGTAGTAGAAGATTCAAAATATAGATGTTGCTGTGCGCATAACACTTTTAACTTATACAAATATCTGAATTCAAATATAAAGCACAGAGACTGAATGTTTTCATTGCACTTGAACAATCATGTAAAATAGGAGTTCTAAAAAATGGTAATCAACAGGAATGCAGAAATTCTCCCTCCGCTCCCCCCTCAAAAAAAAAATCAAATCCAAAAATCATTGGAGCATGACCATTTGAACAAAGTTGGTAGATACCTACTGGATGTACATCCCTACTAAGTTTGAAGTGAATCTGACATATTTATTAATTATTCTTACCTGTAAACTACATAGAAGCCCACCCACCCTACCCCCATCAGATCATTCTTCGGGACAAGTCCGTGAATAGAATAACTTATGTATACAGTCAAGGCCAGAGGTCATATTGTCAAATCTACACGTACTTGTGCCAAAAGAAATTCTAACAAAATTTCAAAGAGTTCTGTGCATATTTTTACACAAGAAGCTGAAAAAGCCTTAACACACAAAACTTCATTAAATAGTAGCAAAAAAAGAGTATGACCACTTGCTAGCCAAAATGAGAACTAAGAGAACCCTGAAGACCCTACATGCAATATAAAACAAATTGGGCATGTAGTTTTTAAGAAAATAAACTTTTGATTTTTTTGTCCCAAAAATTATTCAACAATTCATAAAAAATAGAAAAAATATTGGCTCCTCATCTTGTTTGTACACTTGGTAGAGGCCGACCTGGTGAACCTTCATGTGTAAAATAAAAAAAAATTCCACCAAACCGTTTTTGAAAAGTGGAAAAAGTAAAAAGTTAACATATAGATGCAAATGGATGGCATAAACTCTGCATACTGACAAGTCAGCAGAGCTAAAAACCATAAATGGCAAAAAATAACATGTAATGTATGTATAAGGCAAAGTATGCTGAATGGATGGTTTCTGGTTGGAAACACAAATTACATGCAATGAATTGGGCTGAAAAGGTGCCCTTTCAGGACAGGTGGTCTCTCAATAGAGTGATCCTGAAGACAGGGACAACTATGTACTTGCAATCTACAATCCCTGTTCAAAAAATTGTGCAAGGCAGTGTATGCCTCACATATAGCGGTACATTAAGTGTACATGCATCAGGTGCTTTGCTACAATATACATATAGTACCGTCTTCACTGTCAGCATTAAGTGACCACTGTTGTTCTAATTATTGAAGGTTGTCCCTATAATAGTGGCTTGCATGTATTGCAGATTGAACAAGAAACAGCGGCAAGTTTCATGCCCATCTTGGGGCATAGAACTTGTGCCCCAGTAGACTCAGCTGGTGATATTTCTAATGTGTCCTTTGGCTGACCATTGTCCCATGATCTAGTTCTAACGCTGCAAAAAAAAAAGGAAAAAAATGATTAGCTGTAGTTACCATGGTAACAGATTACAATACACCAGGATTCCTATGCTGCTACTGACAAATACGATTCCTGACTGTTGTGTCACTTGTGATTCAAGTTTGGTGAAAATTCAAAAATGGAACTGGAGCTATCTACATTTATATCTGAAAGTGTTAGTTTAATTATACTGCATTATGCTAGATTCAGTTTGTGTATCAAGATCAAATTCCACGCCCGTCTGTAATATATGACTAGCCCTGTTCAAACTGTAAGAAAAGACCGCTATGTGTCTATAACCATTATGTAGTGTGAATAAAACACTGTGTACAGAGAGTCAGCAAATGTGATTACCTTCAGCCAAAGCCAGCTAAATCAGTGTTAACCTTTGAAGTCAAACAATGGCTTCCAATCCCATGGTCAAATTTTGAAGCATAATTTTGTCTTTCAGCCAGTGAGTGGTTGTTGGATACAGCACCAATCCACTTTGAACTTTTAGGCCTATTGAAGAGGTCACGATGACAATTATTGTAACAGTTGCATGTATAGATCTGTGTATTCAGTCTTTTCAGATGAATAGGCCTATACAACGCAGTATGAGTAGTGACAAAATTCTGGCCTGGCCCGGGGATGCTCAAGCTTTCTATTGATAAATATGTACAATTGACATACATCTTATTCTTATTATCTTAACAATCAAAGCCTCAAAGGCTCCAAAAAGATGAACGCTACATATAGTTTCAACTATACATGATTCATATTCTAACCTGTGAATGTTCGAACTTAGTAAGTTAGTTATAAATAATAATATATAATATATTAGGCCTACGCCTATGGGACTTGTGACAAAGACGGCCGCAGCGCCTATGGGACTTGTGACAAAGACGGCCGCAGCCGCTCGAGATTTCAATTTATGGGTTTCCAGCGACAGTGCTATTCAATGCAACGGTTAACACTGACATTTATCGTCGACTGGGCCACCCTGCACTCTCCTCAGTCCGTGATTAACTGATTAACTAAGTATCAAAACTTACGCTTCATCAGTTGTTCATGGCTTCCCTGAACATGCTGAAAGTTTCAAAATCAAAACAAATAAAATTACCAAGGAAGGCTATCCTCTCAGCCCTTGCACGGACGAGGATCGTTGGCTGGTTGGGCCGCTTCCGTCCGCCAAACCTTTTGCTAGGGCTTTGGGCCAATGTTCGGTTCGCTGTCTTTCTCTTCAATCTTGTCCACATAAAAAAAACCTCCTCCACGTCGACATCGACCTTGTACAAGTTCAGGGCTGTAGCTAGCATTTGAAAGTTGGTCAGGCCAAATTCAGGCCGGGGGTGTGGGGGCGGCCCCCACCGGGGTCCAGGGGCAGTGCCCCGGTGGGGGTCCAGGGGGCAGCGCCCCCGGAAGCTCCAGCATTTTTGAGTGTTTGGAGACCCTAGGAAGGGCCATACAGGCAGGAGAAGACACTGACAATATTTCATCTGCAAGAGATATGCACTTAAGACAAGATTCCATTGTTATATTTATGTATGAGAATTTATGACATCAGCAGCACCAAGTTAACTTATACACCATATATTAAGACACCTTCTTCATGTTATTCATTCCTAAACTACTAATATGTTATATTGCATATCAAAGACACATTCAGCAATCTAAAACTATTAAAGTAAAATGGCAACATTTGGTGAGATGCATTGCATCTGAACAGCACAATGTTTATGTACAAGACACTGCATTGATTTTCAAGATACATTTCTGTCAAGAAACTTAACTATCACATGTTAAAGAATTAGCTACATAAACAGAACCATGTTTATGTACTTGTAAATGACCTGTCATTTAAAAAAACATTCTGCAAGGCATATACACAACTTTCAACACTAATGTCATGACAAGATTCCAGTTTTACATGTATTAAATGAAAACTTTTGACAGAGACAGCACCAAGATAATATGAGATTTCACTTTCATGACAAGAAACATTCTTCATTATTGACAAGATTCAACTATTATGAAAATTAGAATTAAATATTACAAAATATTTATGTACTTGTTATACTTGTGAATGAGCCAGCATTTTAAAGACACATTGTGCATTCATGACAAGATTCAAGTACTAAAATATGTAGCTCAGATGAGTTTTGATTGCAATAGCACCGGGTTAATGTGAGATTTCTCTTACATGACAAGACACATGATTGAAAAGATTCAACTATTGAGAGAATTAATGACACAAATAACACCAACACGCAATCCAAAGTTTGAGGATGGTGTCGGAGAAGAATGTTTCCCAGAATCACTTTATCTAAAAATGTATTTCAATGATGGTGATTTTCCCTTTGATGTACCATCACCTGATCTTAGGCCAGCCTTAAAAATATTTCTGTTTCGTATAACAGGGCCTTGAAAAAATTGATGAGGCTGGGAGGATTTTTTTTTTTATTTATTTATTTTTAACTACACATACCTACTACGTATTACTGCAATATGGGCACCATGCCAGTACGGGGACTGATGGACTTAGTATTGAGACAAGATAAACAAGATTCCAAGTTGAAAATTTTTTATTAAATCTGTATTAAAGCAAGAGACTGCCACAGATGAGGTTGTAGCGGGACAATATATGCTTCAGGCTGGTTTGCTGGCGCTGGGACAGAGAAGCCCTACTGTAAATACACCTCGGCTTGGCTTGAATTGGGGTGGGTCTATTTTAAACATGTACATGTACAGGGCTTCAAGAAACAAAGGATAAGTGTAATTATAAAGTTGCCCTTTTTTTAAATATCACAGAAGAAAAAGAGTAAGCTATCAAATACAAATGTGCAGTTTTAATTTTCACTTGACAACAGCAGGGGAGGGGAGGGGTGTATGATGAGGGTTCTGAGTAAATATTACAAGTCATGAACACACCTCTTTTGTGTGTATGTGCAGGGACGTAGATTAAGAGTTTTATTGCTCCATGGTCAAGTCAGATTTAATCTTGGGCCAGTTGAAATTAATAGGTACTTACCCGGTCGGGCAACCAACTTTTTTTTCGCTGGGAACTCTATTCCTCAAATTTTCATGACACAGTTACAAGTTGCCGTTGTTTGCAAGGCTGGCTACGGGGGGGGGGGGGGGGGGGGGGAGGGTCTAGTCACTTAAAAAATCAGAGCTTTCGCAGCACGTGCGTGGGGCGCCGATAGGTGATAATAATCGATAATTGATAAACATTCCAAGTTAAAACAGTTACTTGATCCGCAGTTGTATTCATCAGAACTTTTATCTCTGTCAACACAAGCAGACATTTTCACTGTCGTACACAACATACGATAACGTTACGATAACAAAGGTACCGGCAGTAATTATTGGTTTGCTTGCAGTTTATGTACAATAAAGAGGTCTTGCGGTTTGCTGAGCGGGGTCCCACAACTCACCGTCAGTGTGATCTGCCCCAACCATGTCAAAGCAGCGTCAAAATACAATAAAATTTGCATGGCGAATTCATCTGCAAATTAACATCAAATGCCATTTATCGGTGCGTTCTAACAGTGTTGGAAAAAATGGGTACCTTGACATGACATCCACTAAGTTCCAGTCACACGCAACTGACAGCGTGGAGTGGATCTGCGGTGAACTGACCCAGTCTCACGGACTGATTTGGGACACATTCGGCTATTCCCGCTATCCCCTACCTTTGCGTATTTGCCTGTGACTCCAAATAATTGTTACAATTAACACTGGAATCTTTATTTTCGCATGCTGCAATATAAACAAAGCTTCCCGTTTGTGTGTTACCTCCGTAAATTACGGCAGATTCACACATGTTCACTGGGCGGAAGCCATGATGAAAACACAGTAACACGAGCCGTGATTGGCTCATCTTTGCATGTGACTCAATTGACCAATCGGGTGATGTGTTGTGCGTCAGACCACATGGCCAAAGCAGCTGTTTGTGTACAGTTGCAGAAAAGATGTAGACGGTGTGCACACTCGATTTCTGATTTGAAATATTACAATTTTCGTTTGAATTTGATTTAGGAACATCTTTTATTGCAAGGAACTTGCCAATACTGTATACGCAAATTTACAACGATGTACCGATAGCATTCATGGTATGTACGCAAACGATATGCGTTTACAGAACTACCAGACGGGGCGTGCGAGTAGCGTTAAATCAAGCCTGAAAAAAATTTGTTTTTGCACTGTTGAAAAAAATATTCCAACCGCAACGTTTTGCGCACACCGGGCGCGTTATACGAAACAGAAATAATTTTAAGGCTGGCCTAAGCTGGTGTCATGTGACTGAATATTAAGAAGTATTTGGTTGTGTGTTTTATTTTTTACAAAGCAAAAAAATATTCTGTATTCATGACAAAATTTAAGTGTTCTATGCACTGGAAAACCTTGTTCCTTTGGTTACTTATATGTGCATATACATACGCGATCTTTTGGTCGCACCAATAGCTTACGATTTAAGATTTATTTAGATGTAATAAAGATTTTTTTTTTTTTTTAAAGCGAAAAGTTGGTCCGACCGATCGAGGCAGTCGGACCCGGTAGCTACGGCCCTGCAAGTTGTAGTTGTGTGCCATCTTGTGCAAGTGAAACGAGTCCCCTACGTGACGTCATGCGCTTCGCGGATTCCGATTCAAAGTTTTTCATAAGAAATGGGTAAAAATAGACAGCAGCTGCTTTTTCGAGACCTGCCCTTTAAATAAAATTAAAGGTCATTCTTTTTTTGGCCCAATTTAATACATTCAAGATGGCTGCCAAATTTGCCTGATTTTTTCAAGAGTCAATTTTATTATAATTAACGTTTAATTCTATAAAAAAAAAATACTTGGGGAGTTTTACTAGTAGAAAAACATCCTTTCTTGATATTTTCACACCAGCTACCCGTACATACGCCGAATTTCAAAAGAAATCAAAATAAATGTATCACACATGAATGATGAAAATCTGATGGCAGGTGGGTAACAATTCATACTGTGGTTGATCTTGTGGATTGTAGCAGTATTTCGCCCGAATGAAGTTTCAGACCAAATCATGTTAGGGTTATCTCTGAAAAAAAAAACTGCAGGCAAGTTGCATTTTGTGACCAAAGCAGTATAGACAATATGGCGACAGGACTTTCCACCTGTGGTGATGTAAAGAAATGTGAATAAATCTGTACCATTTACTGGTAAAACCATTTTATGAAAGCAAAACTGAAATGAGGTCCTGCATGCTTTGCATTAAGTGTAACTTGCACTTTTTAGACCACCTTTTCACTTTAGTTGGGGATGAGGAAAACAAAAAATATAACCAACTGAAGGATGGTTTATGGAAGACCCCCCCCCGCCCCCCAAAATGGAAATTAGTATACTAAAAGGTAAATATAAACTTTATCTTTACATTTTCATTGGGTAATTTTATCTGTCTTAAATGATCTTGTTTTATAGGTCATCATTGTCCTCAGGCATTACTGCTGTCATGTTGGAGAATATTCCTCTGCACTCTACACAGCTAGAGGAACAGCTAAACAAATATTTGACATAAACATCGCCTATTCTCACATCTGGTCTTGCAGGTACAGTGCACTACCTTGAGAGGGTTTTCAGGGGCAATTTCCATGTCACACTGGACAGGTAACAGTTGACCATCAACAGCTTTCCATCCAAAAATGTCTGGATTGGGATCTGCGACAACACCCTAACCTGGTAGCATAACATGAAGGCTGTGGTATTTTGCAGCCGCTGATGTTGGAGGTAGACTCTCAGCCTGCACAAAGATTGGGCTTGTGTGAACCCTCTGATGGAAGCAAACAAGTTGAAGATTGTCTAGTGTGTCATCTTTTGTTCCCTTGTATAAGTGAGATAAAGTGGCTTCTGCAGTCATACTATGTCATCCTTCATGGCACATTTATTTAGAAAGACCTGGGCATGTGATCTGAACTGGGCGTCAGACTGGATTTGTTTCAGCCCAGCCATAGTGTCACACCCACGTATGGCATGGACAAACAGAAAATGGTTGTAAATGTTTCTTCATTATTCCCTCTGGACTGGCGGGTATCATGTGTGCTAGGGTTACCATGAAAATACAATGTTCTTTATAATTGGAAAGGCTTGGTGTAGATCTCAGAACACTAGGTTTACCTGTGGTTGCATCAGTTTCAACATATCTTTTCTTACTGTTGCACGCTGTTCCCTTGGGGATGCAATATGTTCTCCTGCATCTTTTCTTGTGAACTTTTTGCCCTTGGCTCTGTGTGAATGTCATCACTTCTTTGTGTACAAGCATGCCTTATTCCTTCAAACACTTTCAAAGTTAAAGTCACCATGATAGTTTCTGCATCTGGCAGAGTCTTTTGGCAAAAGAAGTATTTGTCCATAGTATTTCTGGCCGATTGTCTTATATACACAGGATGTAAACACTGCTTTTATATTTCAAATATATCCGAACCATGTAACTGGATGCAATATTGGGATCACATGTTGCAAATGTTTTTGAGGGATGTATTATCAGCCAGAAAGTGAGACCAACGCCTGATTAAAATGTAGAACTTAGTCCAAACTATTTCAACAGATCAGCTTTTAACAAACAGACAGCCAAAAGCTACACATGTGACTTTAACCTGTTCATGTGTATGTATATGATATATAAAACCTATGTTCCAAGAAACAAGTATGACCTGTTCTTGTGTGAAAACTCAGTGCTTGTACAGATACATGATGCTAAAACCACACAAAACAAACACACCAATTTGTATATGATATATAAAACCTATGTTCCAAGAAACAAGTATGACCTGTTCTTGTGTGAAAACTCAGTGCTGTACAGATACATGATGCTAAAACCACACAAAACAAACACACCAATTTCTGCCAAACCGAAAGTATGTACCAAGAGCACGTGACCAATATAGGCAAATTCTTTACACCAACAAAATATACAGCAACAACTCAAGTTTGACTAGCCTTCTGTGTAATGACCATTAGTAGTACACATGCATTTTATATATTTAACCTCATTAAAAAGGCACAGATATAGTTTTCATGAATTCTAAGCAAAAATCATGGTTTCGCGTGTAAGGCTAACTTAGCTTTGCACCCAGTGGTGATCTGTTTACTGCCCAATTACGCAACTGACCCTGGCTCTTACAGTAAGAAGCCATATGACCTGGGGTCACAGTAGGGAATGTTGAATTGTTTCAAGTACAATCTCTGGGTGTGTTCAACACTTTCGCATTGGGGGCAGAATAAATGCAGCAATATTTCTCACTTCTGCGCAGTATGCCATGACTCACACAGGAGCAAAGACAGCATGCCTTGGGTATGCTGCAAGCTAGCTGCACTTTCTTTGATGTTGCTCATCGCATCCATGGGTTGTCATCACACCCTAATCAGTCGGCTTCAGCAACATGTAACAGATATGGGAAGTGTCACTGACCATCCTCGTCCGGGGCAGCCTCGTGTCAGAACCCCAGGTCAAGATCACTACATTAGAAGCCAACACCTGTGAGATCGTCAAGAGTGCTGCCCAAACTACAAGAGAAATGCAGGATCTTCACAATTGGTGCATCAGTGTGTCAACCTTTTGGCGGCTGCTGTATGATAAGCACTCATGGGCTCATAGACCATATCGTGGGGACATTCTCAGTGTCCAAGCCTGTCGTAATTGATTCCTGTGGGCAACCCGGCACGTCCGATGAACACAAAATGAGTGGAGAAGAGTCTTTACTGATGAATCCAGGATCTGCATAGATAGGCCTGATGAATGAATGCGGGTGTGGCAGAGACGAGGTGAGGGATATGCTGGTGCATGTGTGTGTGAAGGCAACCGATGCAGAGGACCAAGCATTACGGTGTGGGGAGGCATTACTTAGCATTACAGGACACCACTGGTCATCATGCAGGGCAACGTCACTGCTAGGCGTTACATTGATGAGGTCCTACGTCCTGTCATCATGCCATTTGTGGAAGCTCACAATGATGTTCCCACTTTCCAGCAGGATAATGCATGCAGCACGCCTACCTCAAGATTTTTTTCCAGGAGAACAACATTGGGGCGATGGCCTGGCCAGCCTATTCCCCAGACCCCTCACCCATTGAGCACCTATAGGATCAAGTAAAGAGTAGCAGGGAGACAACCAGTGCCGCGAAATTGCCAAGATCTCATTGCTGCAGCCCAGGAAGAATAGAACAGGCCAGATTGTCCACATTAGTGAGATCCATGCATCGCCGGTGTGTTGCATGTCATGGTGCCAGAGGATAACACACTGAGTACTAGTCTTAAATTGAACATTTTTTTAAAAGACGCTGATTTCCACGAATGGAGTAACTAAATTTTGACCAACAAATTCGGGGTTCTGTTGATTATGACTTCAGGTCCATGTACGTTTAATTTTGAGCCAAGACAGTGATTTCTAATAAAGCATTGCAAATGAAAACTATGTCTGTGCATTTTTAACGATGGTAAGTATATATCACAGGCCTGAATGTGGTAATGTGTCAGGTTATGAGCTTCAGAAAGCAGCTATGGCTACCACTTTCGATTAGAAGCTTGTTTATAAGCAGGTATACACCAACAAACTATTACAACAATCAATAACAAATATGCAAATTTAGCATCAATATTTTTCCAAAAGGAAGATATCGATTATTTCCCAGCTACGAATTGGAGCTGCTCTGGATATACCGTAAACCTCAAGGTGCCAAACACGTGCTGCTCCGTGAGCGACAGAATAGAAAGTGGCTAATGCCAACAATGAATAGATTCAGAGCCTCGTTTTTCGCTTTGCATGCGTTCATCCAGAGACACGGTCAGCAAGGCACAATCCATCGTTGTGTCTAATATGAATGGAAAATGTTCTGCTCGATGAACATGCCCTAGTTCATGACAATACATGGAATCCACCACGTGGACTTCTGACATCGTGTTTTGCCCATTTTACAAGATGGCAAATTTTGTACTGACTTTGACATTAATAAATAACAGCTGTTTTTCGCTACATACCTGTCATTTTAGGTGCTTATGTATTGATGATATAACTATTTACAGGACACAGCTTCAAACTTTTTTACGGAATTTGTAAATAACTAGAAAAGAAGATTTGCTTCGCAGCAAATCTGTCTAAGTGTCTTCAAATGAGAACAGTTTGAAATGCTACACTTTGCCATTGTTCAACATAATCTAAATTCCATGTACTAACCAAATTCTTATAAATTAAAATCCTACAACTTTGGTTTCTCGGTTCATGTTTCACTGGATTTGGCCATGCCACAAACTAATAAAGTGAAGTTGGAATGAAACTACTATCTATAATAGTTTTGAAGCTATTCAACATTTTAATTTTCTGTATTTGGATGAATTAAAAGTGTCGAACTTTGGGTTGTGGGTCACTGGATGGGGCTATGCCACAAACCCATAAAGTAGGAATGGCACCTCTATCTTCAATAGTTTTGAAGCTATTCAAGATTTACATTTTGCATATTCACCTTATTTGCATCAATTAAAATCTTACAACTTTGGTTCATGGGTCATTGGATGGGGCTATGCCACAAACCCATAGATTGAAGTAGGAATGGCACCTCTATCCTTTATAGTTTTGAAGCTATTCAAGATTTACATTTTGCATATTCACCTTGCTTGCATCAATTAAAATCTTACAACTATGGTTCCTGGTTCATTGGATGTGCCTTTGCCACAAACCTATAAATTGAGGTTGGAATGCCACCTCTGTGTACCATAATGTTGGAGATATTCAACTTCAATATTTTTCAATGTCCCTTATTAGCAATATTTGAAATTCTGCAACTTTTATACTGTCCATTATATTGACAGGTGTCACAAACCTATATATGCACATTGAAATTTTGAGTCAAGCTGCTCTGGTTTGGAAGATATGAAGCTTTTAAAATTTTACTTGACCCTAATGTGCATAATTTGAAACATGACTATTCCAAATGAGATGCAGAGTTTCACTGGTTAGGTCAGTCACCATGGCAAGTTTGGTGGTTTCAGACAAACTTGGTCAGAAAGAAAGAAAAGAAAGAAAGAGAAAGAAAGAAAGAGAAAGAAAGAAAGAAAGAAAGAAAGAAAGAAAGAAAGAAAGAAAGAAAGAAAGAAAGAAAGTGTTTACTTAAACAGTGAAGCCTCTCTGTGATGGGAACCATTGGGACCAGAAAAAGTCCACTCCTGAGAGGGCCAGCCCTTCTGGGCAGTATGGATAAGTATATATGCATGTGCATGTACATGTACAAACACATGCACAGTGTATACATATTATAATTCAGGGGGATGTGTATACATGCAATACAAAACTATGTTGTTCCTTAATTACATAAACAAATTTTAACAGATGCTGTCACAAAACCACATGTACATGTACCTGGAAACTGAGACATGCACTATACCATGGACGTACTATATGGCTCGCATAATAGATCCATAACCATACTGATTCAGTATTGCCTATGAAAAACAGGGTTCATCTCACTGGTTACAAGAAAATAAAAACATGAAAGTGTCCACTGACATGACATAAATCCAAACTGTTTCAAAATTCACAAAGTTGTGAAAACCGTCATTGAAGACTGGAAGACCATACTTTGATGGGTCTAGCCAACTCAGCACTGCATGTAGTCTATTTTCAACACAGGGTGCACTCAAGCTTGTTCTGCCGAGAAGTCCCATGCCTGTGATCCCTTGGGACTGATAAGCCCAGACTCATAGCCTCAGGCAAAAACAGACCAGCTAGGACACCAGTCTCAGTCATGGTGCACTGACAGCTCTGTCCGGCACTAGTGTGAGCATGGAGCAGATATGTTCTTGCATGAACAGAAAGACTTTCTTTGTATTGTATTCAGAACCTCATTACACAGTTGTTGGAAGCCCCCCCCCCCGGCCCCCCAATCCCATTTGCTCCAAGACCCAAACTTTCCACACATTACACCTAGCATGGCTAGAAGGCTGTCTATAAGACAGGTTCAAGCTAATTGATTATGAATGCACGATGCTTTCCTAGCACCATGGAGGCTTGTAATAAGCAGTACATCAGAAGCCCTTTATGTTGATTGATGGGAAATTCAATGGATTTAGCATATGTTAAAATTCCATTGTTTCCATGCTATTGGATTTGCCAGATGTCTCCAAGCAAGGTGCTTAATTTTTTTGGTAGGTCAGTCACCATGGCAAGTTTGGTGGATTTCGGAATGATAGTGTTCGAGAAAAGCTCCCGACAAAGATGGTCATAAAGAAAAAAGAGCAAAAGAAAGAAAGAAAGAAAGAAAGAAAGAAAGAAAGAAAGAAAGAAAGAAAGAAAGAAAGAAAGAAAGAAAGAAAGAAAGAAAGAAAGAAAGAAAGAAAGAAAGAAAGAAAGAAAGAAAGAAAGAAAGAAAGAAAAAAAATTCTTGGAGAACAAAATGTCTGGGTTTGTACCCTATACAAAAAAAATGAACTTCACATGCCCATTTGTATTCAAATGCATCTCAATTACCCTTGACGGATTTTCTTACTCTGTTGATGTTGTAAAACACACCATAACATTAAAAACTGAAGTTACTTACACGCTCTTGGTCAACATTGACTAAACTTTACCTTTTGACAACCATTTTAGCTCAGCTGGCTGATCAGCCAGCAGAGCTTATGCCATCACTCGTTGCCCGGGGTCACATTTTCGGCTTCTCCAAAACCGTCAGCAAATTCACTTCAAACTTGGTTGCAATGTACCTTGAGAGAGTCTCTAGCAAGTTTTTTCAAATGGTCATGCTCCAGTGATTTTTGTATTTTTTATGATTTTTTTTTGGGGGGGGGTCTTTTTTTGGGCACATCGTGAAAAAGCTCCTTCTCCGAAACTGCTCTCCCAATCGTTTTGATATCACGTAGGAACACTTCTAGGGACTCTTTGTTCTTAATTCTTTCACCAGGTGGCACTGCACTTTTTTGTATTTTTTTAATAATTTGTGTGTGTTTTCGCTATTTTCGACTTCTTCTCCAGTACCGTCTATCAGATAAAGCTGAAACGTTGCGGATATGTTCCTTGTGAAAGGGTCAAACAAAGTTGTTGACTATGTGGCACTGCTGTGAAATCCTGATTTTTAACGTTTTTTTTTTTTTTTGTTTTTTTTTTTTGTTTTTTGATTCTGGTAGTTATCGGTAAATGTACCTTTCATACGGATGACTATTCAAGTCAACGGGTATTCTAATGCTATTTCACATTATAGACTTCGTCTCTGAAACCGTCATCGAGATCCACTTCAAACTAGGTGGCAATGTTCCTTGGGTGGGTTGATACCAAATTCTATTCAAATGGTTACGCTTCCATGATTTTTTATTTTTAATGCATTTTTTGTTCTTTTTGATAGCAAATCTTAAAAAAATCTTCTTTTCCGAAACTGCTCACCCAATTACTCAGATATCACACAGGATCGCTTCTACAGACTCCTAGTTCTTAATTTGTTCACCAGGTGGCGCTGCTTTTTTTTTCTCGATTTTTGGAGTGTTTTTGCTATATTTCGACTTGTCCAGAACCTTCACTCAGTTAAAGCTGAAACGTTGTGGATATGTTCTTTGTGAAAGGGTCGAACAAAATTGTTCACTAGGTGGCACAGCCTTGGATTCCTGATTTTTAACGATTTTTTTTTCAATTCGCGTATTTATTGGTAAACGCTCCTTTCTTATTGATCACTATACATGTAAGTCAACGGGCGTTCTAATGCCAAGTCACATTTTCGACTTTTCTTCTGAAACCGTCATACAGATTGACTTTAAACTTGGTGGCAATGTACTTTGGAAGGGTCTCTGCCAAGTTTATTCAAAGGTCATGCTGCAGTGTGTCATGAATCTTACATTTTTATGAGGGTTTTGGGGAGGTGTATATTTTTTTATTTCATAGCGGGGTACAAATAATAAACATCAGTATTTACTATTCATTCCCATGCAACATTTGGTCATACAACTACTTTTTCCCATTGATATTCATTCCATTTCTAACGAATTTTTTTTTTCATGCCTCTTCACTTTATAATTTTTGACTGCTTTATTATGCTCAAAGAATTTTATTTCTTGTACTTTCTTTAAAAAACTTTCCATTGGTCACTCTTTCTCATAAGATATGAGTAATATTTTACCACTAAAATATAAAAGACCAGAATTGCAAACCTTCTGTTTCCATTCCAAGTAAAATTTCACTTCTAGAAAAACTTATGTCAGATAATGACTGTTCTTTTATCTATTTAAAAACCTGATGCCAAAACCGTTGAATAATAACACATTCATAGAAGTAATGAATTTGTGTCTCTTTCTCTTCATTACACAAGGAGCACAAAGCACTGTCTTTAATTCCATATAAATATTTATATTTATTATTTGAAATTTGTAAATATTATTCGATGTAAAAATCTATACTGGATATGCCCGTAGCATAGCAGATATAGTACATTTATAAATTTGGCTAAAACAACAATCCCAGTATTCATCTTGGATGTTTATACCTAAGTCTTCATTCCATTTATGCACCGTGTAAATGGGAGGTATAAATACCTGATCACTCAGCATAGAATTTAAAAAAAATGAAGATTATTCTTCCTTCGTTACTTTATCAATTAAATATACACATGTTTCCAAGTTTTCTGTCCAACCTTCCTGAATTATGTTCTTCCATTTTCTTGGCATTTCAGCGATTATACCTCCATAGTTTAAATAGTTTGTTCTCACATCGGGATATTTATTACAAAATGCTTCGAAACACAAGAAATGACCATTTTCATCCAATAAATCAAGTACAGTATTTATACCTCCCTGACTCCAATTTACCAAATGAACCGGTTTATTCTCGATTTTAACCCATGGATTGAACCATAGGTATTAATGAACAATATCTACACATTTATTAGATTTATGATAATTAATGCTGCATCACAGATTTATTACTTCTTTTCAGAATATACTTTTTAATTTTTCAAACACATGATCAAAATCTTTTAAATTTATTTTACATTTCCATATATTTTTAAAAGCAGGCAATTGATGAAGTATAAACATTTTCCGTGCACCTTTACTTCCATTACTTATAAGTTTCTTTATCCAACCCAATTTTAAAGCTTGATTTTAGGAAACAATATGTATCATTTTCAATTAGCCTTGATCATATGGTCCAATAGCTGTGTTGCGCTTTATTTTATCTTTGCCTCCACTCCACAAAAAACTAAACAATTGAGTTTCAACTTGTTTGAAAAACTCTCTTCAGTATTTCTTGCCCCAGGACTTGGCACGACTGTCATGACACAAATTAAATGTGACAAAGCAGAGGTCTTCAAAGTGGTCACTTTACCGTGGAAAGAAGAAAAATGTCGCTGTGACCACATGTTTAATTGAGTTTTTCTTTTTGGTAAAAGTGGATTATAATTTAAATTGGCCAGTTTATTTGTATTCGGGGATATTCATATCCCTAGCAACCTCACAGGACCTTTTGTCCATTTTATCTATTTAGTTGTCTTTATCATGAATTAATTTTGATTTAAACTTCCAATAGGCTTATTTTCTGTTTTGTCATAGTTAACTTTCAATCCAGAATATTTTTCAAACTTATCAAATACCATAATTACTTCTTGCAGGCTTTTCTTATTGGCCATGCTCGTTAAACAAGTATCATCTGCGTACTGGTTAATTTTTTGATCTGTCTCTCCCATCTTAACACCTTTGATATTTTCATTTTGTCGAACAATTATACATAAAATTTCTGCACTCAATAAAAATAAATATGGTGAGAGTGGACAACCTTAAGCTTGGCGCACGCCACGAGATAGCGTAAACGGTTGTGTGGCCCACCCATTATTAAAGACCTCGCTGTTCACATTACTATATATTGTTTCAATCCATTTCCTGAGGCGGAGGCCAAAATTGAAAATTTGTAATACTTTTTAACAAATTTCCAATCTACTGAGTCAAATGCCTTTTCAAAGTCAACGTACATAGCAAGGGCCGGGATCTCTTCATTATCATCCTCTGTAAGTTTCCTAATCATGCTCTGTAAGTTTGGTGATAATTTCAGGCTTTTGGATCTCTTGGTTTAATTCTACCCCTATGGTTTCCTGTGCTGTATACACTTTCTTATAAAACAGTAGCTTTTCCACAAATATTTGAGTCTTATCAGTTGACACTACCCCGTTAGACACTGTAACTGACCAATAACTTTATTATAATAATGTCGCCTTTCTAAATTTAAAAAGTATTTGCTCGCTTTTTCCCCTTCTTCATACCATTGCACTTTGCATCTAATTAGTGCTCCTTTGGTTTCATATTCTACTTCTCTTTCTGATTCCTCTTTTATCGATTTTATCTCGGCTTCGAATTTTCTGGGGTCCTGATCTATTTGTTGCCGCTCTTCTACTTCTTTTAACCTATCTCCTATCTCGTTAATTTTATTTATTCTACTTTTTTTTTTTTCGTGGATGCATATTTTATTGTTTCCCCGCTTATTTGTGCTTTCACAGTATCCCAAATAAGAGACGGATTTGCTTCTACATTAATTTCTACCTTGTCAACGATAGTATGTTTTATCAGTTCCACATATTCCTTATCCGATAGTAAAGAGCAGTTTAGCTTCTAGAAACCCCTGCCCCTCTCATTTGTTTCTGTCATTAAAGTCAAATTAATCTTTGAATGATCAGTTTTATAACCGGGTTTTATATCTGTATCACATATATGAGAAGACAAGCCAAAAGATCAACAAAAAAAAGTCTAATCTACAAAATATAATGTTTGGGTTATTGGAATGCCGAGTAAATCTAAACTAATCTGGATTTTGAATCCGCCAAATATGTATAAGGTCTTTAGAATGTGTTCGTGCTCCACCTCCTCTCTTATCCTTACTTACGTCTAAAACTAAATTTAAATCACCTCCGAGAATTCTGTTGTCGTTTGGGATGCCCTCTATACGATTCATAATATTTTCAAAAAAGGCCGCGTTATCTTGGTTTGGACCATATATATTTGATAAAGTTAATCTTTTGGAACCAACTGTCACGTCAGCAATAATGTACCAACCATTTGTGTCTGTATTAACATCATGAATTTCAAGATGAAAGTTGTTTTTTAAACAGCATACAAACTCCTTCAAATTCACTTGTCCCGTGTGAAAATAAAATAAAACGTTTCTTTTTTTTGGGGGGGGCAAATCTTAAATAATCTTTTCCGAAATCGCTAACCCAATTCTTTTGATATGACACAAGAACACTCCTATGGAATCCTAATTCTTAATTTGTCCACATTGCAATTTTTAACTCAGCTGACTTGCTAATCAGACTGGGCTTTTAGGAGGCCAGTCGTCCGTCTTAGAAATACTTTTAAATGCCATATATACTTAGGTAAATCTCAACACAGGTCTAGTCAGTTGCAACCTTGCTTTTGCGGCACAAGCTTAGGTCAGCTGAGCACGGGCAGCCCTCTAGGTTCACTTATGCAAAAATATGAATTCCCCCTCAGCCTAGATTTTGGTAGACTTTTAGTATGTTATTCTATACAAATTTCTGAACACAAGTGCAAAGAAAACGGTTTTGTTGCAATTTGTGGTGGGTTCGACCCCGAATTTGAGGTAGATTGACTGAACTAGAATGGCAATAAAATTTTTAACAAATATTGTAACACACCCTCCCAGACCAACTTGCCTATCTTTGTGCAACGGTTGTTGAAAGTCGTCAATTGACAAAAGCTGATTTGGATATGAATGGTCAAGCCAAGTTTCGGAGAGGGTCACAAGTCAATGCTCTTTGACGCTACGAGGTCAGGGAATTCGTCCAACTTTTGTTGGCTTCACAGACCGCGCACAGTGTCATGGGCAATCGATATATGCTTTGTTAACCCCTGCGAGCCTGGGTTGGGGTGGATATCATTAATAAGGAAAGACAAAATTAACTTAACTGAGTGACGAGCACATACGCAAAGATCAAGGAAGAGGCAGATAGGAAGGAGGAGCGCAAATTTTTAGCGACGTAGAAATATGGCCATTGCCTACACTGCCTCGAGTCATTCTAAATAAAACATTACTTGGATACACCGATAGATATCTGGTGTTGCTGTAATGTATTATCACCTGTCAACGTTACTAATTTTTTTTTACTGTCATGACATATAACGCTGAGCAAACGCACAATGCTAATAGCACAGGCAGACTATCGGAAGTCAAGGTTTGACAACTGATAATCAAAAGAAATATATACAAAAATTGACACCCGTCAAATTAAGTTAATAATACTGTTTTTTAGTATCTTGAACCTGGAAACAAATGCATGACACGAAAAGTATAAAATGTAAAAACAAAATGTTTTTTCCTTGAGAAATCCACATCATGTGAAACATACAACATAAATGAAACAGAGACACATAAAAAAACAAATGTAAGGAAATGTACGATAAGAAGTATTATGTTCGGCCACGAAATGTAATCGGAATTAAATGACCTAAGCTCATAGAGCAATACAAAATACATATAACCAATGACAAAGATTGGAGATCACGCATAATACATGTAGAAACCTAGAAAAGAAGATTTGTTTCAAAGCAAATCTGTATGTGTGCCTTCATTAGTTGCAAATATCGCCACATGAAAATTTCAAATGGCAGAATAGCCTTGCCCTTTGACCTCTAGAGGTACACGTGAATTACAAAATTGTGCAGTGTTGCAATATCTACATTTTGAGGCCGATGTGACTGGAATTGGATAAAAATTGACCAAATTATGGCGAGATGAAAATTCGAAGGCCCAAATGACTTTACCGTTTGACCTTTAAAGGTCACTTGTAAATGACAAAAATGTACACTGTCACAGTATATGCAATTAAAGCTCAACATCAACCAAATCAGATGAAAATTGACCAACTTACCCCTAGATGAAACTTTCAAAAGGCAAAATGACTTTGACCTTTGTCATTCAGAGATGACATGTTTATTACAAAAATGTGCAGGGTTCCAATACCTACAATTTGGATCCAACATGATTAAACTTGGATGAAAATTGACAAAGTTATGGCTCGATGAAAATTTCAAATGTCAAAATGACCTTCACCTTTGACCTTTAGAGGTCACCTGTAAATTAAAAAAAAAAATGTGCAGTGTTATAATAATAATTTGAGTTGGATTGGCTACCTATAACAGTTTTTGAGATATTCAAGATTTAAATTTTCAAATGGCTCTAATTTGCATACTTTTCAAAACCGTTGAACCTGTGTACAAAAACTGTGTGAAAGTATAATCATGCCAAGTTTGGAGTTTCTACGTGTAAAATTTTTTAAATGAAGTTGCAGATAAAGTTCCCTGTAAAGCAGGAAAGAAAGAAAGAACTAGAAAAAAGATTTGTTGTGAAACAAATCTGTCTGTGTGCCTACAAAAGCAATTTTTTCAAATGTTTTGCAATATCTTGTACCATAATAATGACAATAATGTAACAAGATAAGATGAAAAACCTCAACTATTACAAAGCAGAAAAAAATAAAATAAACTATCAACAATAAAAAAGTAACTTTTTTTCAGTTTTGTGTCTATCTGCCTTAGTTTTCACACCTTTGAACTCGAATACGACCTTTACCAAAAATGATTGCTGACCTTCAAACCGACATATCCGTAAAAAATTGACCTATGACCTTGAAATGCCCTTGATCGCCAAATGACCTTTATCTTGATTGTAGTTGAAAACACATACCTATGGGGGAACTACATCTTTTACAATTTATTACATATTGAGGTTTATAACTTTCATTTGCCTTAATTTGCATAATCGCGAATATTATGACCCCTTTTCAAGATTGGCTGTAATGAACCAATGGATTTATGGTACATTTCTGTGGAGACAAACTTGACAATGTGTGCATTGGACAGCCGCCAAGTGGCCTTTGACCTTGAAATGAGCTATCACTAACTACTGGTAGCTTGCCACACCCTGAACTGAACCTTTCTACCACCAGATGTCCCCAGCTACTTGACCCATTTTATGGGTTGTAAAGATTCAAATGGTCCTACTTTGCATAATTTTCAAAATGTCCACTCCTCTTTGCAAAAAGGGTCCACTGCATGTATGGATCAACAATTGTACCACGTTTGGAGTTTCTAAGTGTAAGATAATTGTTCAACAAAATTGCTGGTAAAGAAGAATCAGAAGATGAAGAAAAAAAAAAGAAAGAGAGAAATCCAACAAAAACAGAATGTCGTGTAAGTCTGCATGATATTGCACAATATGGACAACCTTGATTATTTTCTCAAGGTCATGGAGGCAATGCATTTCAGGAAATGATCTTTTGATGATGGTCATTAGATTATATGTCAGCAGAGCATCAGTCCCACGAGCCTGTTTGGTTTTTTGTTTTGTTTTTTTTTCAGTCACATGGACTTATATTCAGCTTGATTGATGCATGCCTACTCTTATAGTTCCATAAGCTTCTTTATTAGTCCCCCGCCCACTTGGTGGGGGACTATAGGTTTGCACCTCGTCTGTCCGTCCTTCCGTCCGTCCGTCCGAAGCTTCTCCGGGCTATATTTCCAACACCATAACACCCACAGCTACCAAATTTAATGTGTTTGTACTTCCTAGGATAGAGGTGTATGGTGTGCCAAAAGTAGGTCACTAGGTCAAATATCTGGGTCACAGAATACATATGTATGAAAAATCTTGTCCGGGCCATAACTTTTTTGTCCTTTTACTTAGAGTCATGAAATGTTACACAAATGTGAAGCTTAGTCTAAAAAAGTGTCATAAAACAAAACTAGGTCACTAGGTCAAATATTTGGGTCACCGATCGATATGTAAATATACAGAAACAAATTTTGTCCGGCACATATCTTCCCTATATTAATGCTACCTCTTCAATTTTTTTATGGTGGGTAGACCTTAGGTAGTAGCTGTGCATAGGCATTGTTTTGTGTGGCTAATTACTTGCATTAATTAATTATTTAACAAAGTTCGTTAAGCAAAACAAATTTTGTCCGGGCCATATCTTCTAAACTATTAATGCTAGTCCTTTGAATTTTTTATGGTGTGTAGATCTTAGGTAGTAAGTGTGCATGCGCATTGTTTTCTGTGGCTAATTACTTCCATTAATTAATTAATTAACGAAGTTCATTAAGCAAGCTCAAGATACAATACAAATTTTGTCCGGGCCATATCTTCTAAATTATTGATGCCAGCCCTTTGATTTTTTTTTATGGTGGGTAGACCTTAGAGGGGATATGGTAATGGGCACCGTCCGTGTGTCCGTCCGTCCGTCAAATATTTGGGTCACAGTAATACATAAATGTACAGTATTTTCATGTCCTTACTGTAATTCTTAAAAAATTTTGACTTCTTGTTATAAAAGTTTACTGATAATGTATTGTGACCTAAAAGTGTGTCACGACGCAAAACTAGGTCACTAGGTCAAATATCTAGGTCACAGTGTAAACTCCATGTAAAACCTTGTCCATGCCATATTTCCCTTACTATAATACCTACAGCTACCAAATTTATTATTTTAATACTACCTGGGGAGTTGTTGTGTCACATGGCAAAAGTAGGTCACTAGGTCAAATATCTAGGTCACTGTGAAATCCATTCAAAATCTTGTCCGGGCCATAACTTTTTTGTCCTTTTACTTAGATTAATGAAATTTTACACAAATGTGAAGCTTAATCTAAGAATGCGCCATACTTTTAATTTTTTTTTTTTCATCTAGGTCACACCCCTATATAGTAGTCCATTCAACCTCGTGGGCGACGAGCGGGGGACTATGTATTGCTCTGCAATACTCATTAACTTGTTAATGCAAACAATGCAAAGTTCCAGTGTAAATACTAAACAGGAATGGAAGGTCCAAGACTAAAGAGTGGAAGAGAAGCATCCATATATTCTGTACCATGACAAATTTGTAACACTTCCTTGTGGAAATCTCTATATTTTGCTGGAAGATCTCCACCCAATAGTTTACTGTAAAGAACATAAAGCAGTACAGCATTTTGATGTGTTATTGGAAATAGTTATGTGAAATATAGCTGGCAAATACAACATCATGACGGCAAATTAGATGAGATGTTCAGCAAAGTTGGCCAGCCATGCACTTTGATCTAACAATTTTTCTTTAAATTTACCTTTTTCTTTTTTGTTTTTGAGCATGCAAATACTAACATAATGTGAGAAGTGTTGCATATTGTAATTTGACAGATGCTGCTAAAATAAAGTAGATTTATGGCACAATATTTCCTTTAGAACAGGTCATGTCTCTCAAAAGATTGATATCACCAAAATCTTTTCTGACTGTGCTACTCACGGTCCAGGGCCACTGCTGTGCTGTCTATACCAGGAAGCTGACCTCCGGCCTTGACCTAATACATACGTTTATCTCTTTTGACGGCCGTTTTGACAGTGCCCTTACTTCGGTTCCAAAGAGAGTGCCTCTGTGGTTATAATGTGTGCGGTGTTAGCTTAACGTATTTGGGCAGTTGTGTTTTGTAACACAATCTGCAAATTATGTGAGATTTTAATTTTATGGCAGAACAAATGAACTTGTGTCGCACAGGCAACTTTGAGAACTCTGTTCTCCTTTTTCACTCCCACTTAGTGACTCATGCATGTGCAAGACCCTTACTCTTACAATGGTGGACATGGGCCCTGTTAAACCAGAGTGGGATTCCCATGGTCATTTGATGGCTAGTTGGGATATGCACTCTGAATGTCGGTTATGCATGGAGAAGATATGGGCTACAAATGTAGCCAACAGAATACATGTGATGTGAGCATTGAATGGCCACCACAAATGAGGGAGAAGGTGCGCCATGCTGATGTAAAGACTGCACACAAATGGGCCCAGCAGTAGAGACAGCACCAGGTGACTTTTGCACCTTGTCATCCTTTGCTGTCCTCATCTGCAGTGCTGCCCTGTGTGTCATCTGTTCCGGGACTGTAGGTGGCGATGCCTACGAGACCATCTCATGTATCACAGCCAGGGGAACAGTCATTGTTGTCTCCATCCATAGTGTTTAGTGTCATGCAGGATGACTCAACACCACAGCAGACAATAGTGCTGACACCTAGCCCCATAATGATGCCATGTGAGACAGGACCCACGTTTCTATACAACCCAGCTCAACACTGTTAACACTGTTAGACTGAACTACAATGGAAGCCCTTTTGCAGGATCAGCTTAAACTTCTGTTATCAAATATCATCCAGACAGTGATAGCTGTGTTGCCAGCCCCGCAGGTGCCGTCAGGCATGGTCCCAGAGGGCACTGCATGGGGCCGCACAGCACCAATGTCAAAGCCCAGCAACCCTGCATGACACTCAGCATTCTCACAGTGGAGGCACATGCATAAGAAAATGCATAGGCATGGTAGGAGTCTGTCACAGAGTCATTTCAGGAGGCTTTCCCTCTACTCCATGACTTCAAGACATGGGTGTTCATTGATATGTGATACTGCCTCATGAAGCCCCATGGTACCATCTGCAGTGTGTGTTTGCATGCAGAAGCTGATACAGACTTCTGTTTTCAAAAGATTGTGACGGGACTTGCATTAAAACTCCAGTCCAAGCTGGTTAGATTAACTGAGATAGCAATAGAGCCAGAACATAGGAAACTGTGGCCAGTATGTTTTCCTTCCAGTGCAGAGTTGCTTCCCAAAGGAGAGCTACAAACAGGCAAAAAAGTGTTGTAAGTTCGTGCAGGCAGCCCTGTTTCCCCATTACCTGTGATGCTCATGCTTCAGTCCCGGCCAAAGGGGTTATCATCATCAGCTGTGTTGGGACAACAAGCAAAACTTACAGTGCTATGTACTTCCAAAGCCAGGCCCTGGTCCAGCCAACCTCATAAAACTGGTGCCTGACAATGAATGAATGACAGCTTAAGAAATGTATTGACCCTGCCAAAGAGAGTGAATTGATTTCCTTGGAGGCAAATGTGGAGGAGTCAATTTTGTCATTTTAACATTATATCAGGATAGCTTCTCAGTGCTTTGAGCACATGCATCGGAGACCTGCAGTGCCAGAGGTCTCTGCAATGGTTCTTGCTCAGGATGTTAGTGACTGTCTTGGTCTCAGGGACGACACCACAGAGCAGTTTTAGCATACATGACCACAGTGTCACCACATTCAAGAAAAAGGAAGTCCAGCCCTGACTCTGATCGTGAGGGTGAGGAGCAGGAGCTATCAAACACAGTGGCTGATGCTCAAAACATTGCTTTGATTTTGGATCACTTTATGCAGCAAGGGTTGGACTCACCTAAAATGCTGAACATTGAGGAACCAAAGCCCATGTCACATATGATGTGGGTTGATGATAAAATAGGCAAACTATTCAGTGCATATGTGGCTGAACAGATTTTATCCTTAGGCAGGGAACTTGAATGATCACACTTTAGTGCTCAGGTTCAGTCCTCCTGCCATGATCAAAAGGAAATGCCAAGGACTTATGATGTACATGAGGAGGTTGGGAACCATACCCCTCGAGTATTCAGGTCGATTTTGATCAGTGGTGTGCTGACAAGAAACCTAGCAACTAAAGGATCTTTGTTACTGATAGGGTTTGCAATAGTGTCTTCAAGACAGGCATTCTCCTATTCAGACTATGTTCACCTTGGATATGGAGCTTGTGGTCTTGTCTGGGATCATGTCCAGGCTGGTGCACTGTGTGGATATACCACCCACAGTTTGCATTATTTTACTGTTTGTGCAGCAGCTGGAAATGTCCAAGGCAAGATCGTTATGGTTTTCCTTGCAGAATGTTATAGGCCAACAGACTCATCTAAGTTTATTACAACAGGCTGTGCACTTGCGGACCGCTAATCTTAACCAGCACTTGGTGCAGCAACTGCACAATAGTCCGGTCAACCCCGACTCTCACAATCTGTTTGATGAAAAAGCTGTGAGAGCAATTGCCGAGAGAGCTAGGAAAGAGACAGCCCTGAGGATTCAGCAGGCCTTAATTATATATGCCACTAGTCCCAAACATGCCCGTGCCCAAATTCAAAACATGTGGGGCAGCGGGGGCAGTGGTGAAGGCAGCCAGGAGAGGAGAACAAGAGTTGGTGGTTCCACTCATTTCTTGGCGAGAGGACAAGGTCGATGTCAGAACTGCAGTGGTGGCAGGGGTGGCGGACATGGTTTCCAAGCCACTTCTGCCTTGTCATCTACAACCAGCTGAGCCTGATTGTTGTCACCTGTCTCTAGGGAAGGAGTCTTCCAATGCAGAGGTGATTGGTGGCAACTATACTGAACCCCAATGAAAAGTATCCACATAAAAAAATTAACACATTAATTTTGTAAGTTACTAAGTACTGTGTGTGCATATATGCATGGTTTGGAGCCTACATCAGGGTCATTCAGGACAACTTTTTAACTTTTGCTGGGTTGTTACATAATGCATGTGACTTTTGTGCACCGAATATGGCTTCTGACCACCACTCCTATTGGATGGCTAAAATTACCTGATGTTTTCAGTGGCTTTAAAAAGGGATGTTCAGCCAAGAAAAAAGCCAGTGGTCTCAGGTGTGTTGAGGCGATCATGCCGCGTCTGAGCCAAGGTCAAAGACACCATGCTTTGGGGCTTGCAGAGGGTGGAGTCCCAATCACTCAAATCGCACAAAGAATGGGGTGTACTAGGCGCACCATCCAACGACTAATTGAACGGCAACAAGAAACTGGATCCGTAGATGATCGGCCTAGGCCTGGCCGAGAAAGAGTGACAACACCTGACCAAGACCGTCACATCCGGCTGATGCACCTGCGAGACCGTTTCCGTACAGCAGCCCAAACAGCCCGTGAGACTCAAGGGGTGAATCACCGTCCTGTCAGTAGTTCTACCGTGGAGAGGCGACTGAGGAGCAGTGGCCTAACAGCCAGAAGACCTTACAGGGGTAACCTGCTGACCCAACCCAGAAGAGAAAGACGACTGCAGTGGTGTAGAGCACACTCCAGGTGGACTCGCCAGCAGTGGAATACCGTCCTTTTTACTGACGAGTCCCGTTTTTGTGTCAGCAGAGCAGATGGCAGAGAACGTGTGTGGCGCCGGACTGGGAAGAGATATGCAGATGCCTGTGTCCGTCAGGCAGATCGATGGGGTGGACCCTCTGTCATGGTGTGGGCAGGCATCAGCAACCGCTACCGGACACCCCTAGTGGTCATTCAAGGGATCCTCAATGCTAGGCGGTACATTGATGAGGTGCTGGAGCCGCACATGGTCCCATTTATGGAGCAGCATCAAGATCTGGCGATCTTTCAGCAGGACAATGCACGTGCACACTCTGCAAGATTAACAATGAACTTTCTCAATGAGAACAACATCAATGTCATGGAATGGCCAGCGTTCTCACCCGATCTGAGCCCTATTGTAGTATTGAACATTTGTGGGATCAGTTAGGCCAAGGTATTGAACGGAGGACACCTAGGCCTACTACCCGAAACCAGCTGATCCAAGCTCTGCAGGAAGAATGGAATAATGTTCCCCAACACAGAATTCAAACCCTGGTCAGCAGTATGCGCCGCAGATGTATAGCATGTGTTGATGCTCGAGGTGGCCACATCCCATATTGAACAGAAAAATTTGTGTGACTTTCAATTAGGGCAGTTAATGACATTTTTTGCCTGTAAGTGACGTTAATGTCGGTAGAGCGTGACATTATTTTTACGCCAGAAAAGTGAATGCTTTGTTAAGTTCTAAGCACGTCTAGGTATGAAATGTTTCAAGTATAAACAATAAAATACTTCAAAATTGGCATGTGGATACTTTTCATTGGGGTTCAGTATATTAACTTATGTTCACAGATACTGCCAATATGCCAAAGACCCCTACATTTCAAGTGTGGTAAGTGAAGGTTATGCTCTTACTTTTATAGATTCAGAACCTGCCTCTATCAAACTTTCCCTTATTCTTTCAGCCAGAAAATTAAAAGGTTGTTGGCTTGCAGATTACAGGGAGCAGTGGACAAGCTTTTGTCAAAAGGGCAATAGAGACAGTACACAATCCATATTCATCAGAGTTGAACAGTTGGTTGAGTTTAAACAGTTGATTATTTTTATTCTCCATGAAGGATGGCAGCTTACATCTGGTCATAGACTTGAAAGCCTTGAATGAGTACCTAGTCATTAACAAGTTTGAGATGGAGACCCCAGTCTCCATGGCTGCAGTGATGAGTCAAGGCAATCGGGCCGCTTCATTGACCTGAAGGATGCATATCCTTATATGGCAATAGCAGGAATTTGCCGAAAGTATCTGCACTTTGTGGTAAATGGAGTAACTTACCAGTTCTAGGCTATTCCATTGGGTGTGGCTCTAGCCCCCCTGATTTTCTCCAGTGTCATGGGAGTAATCACGAATTATGCACATGACAGAGGCATATGTTTGCATAATCACCTGGACAACTGGGTCTGAGACCATTATCCAAGTTTATCCTGAAACGGGATTCAGCCCTGATATTGATGATTTGCATGGACTTCTAGTGAGTTTTCCAAAGCCAATCTCAAACCGATACAGGACTTCAAGTTTCTTGGGACGCGTTTTCAAACTATCCCTTTCAGATGCTATCTTTCAGAGGACAGATACCACAGACTACGGCAGGTATCGATCCTTTTCTTGAACCATAATGCTTTACAGGCTAAGCAGTGGAAACGTTTCATGGGAGCTCTCAAGTCACTGGACTTCCTAGTTCCCCATGGTACACTACACTGCAGAGTGGTTCAACAGGTGTTTCTTCAATTGTGGGACAGGGAGACACAGTTCCAATTGATTCTGATCAGCCAAGAAGTGAAACAGTCCCACTGTTAGCAGAATTGTGAGAATGTCCTCAAAGGTCAATCACTATGTCCATTCAATGAAGACACAGTGATGTTTACAGAAGCGTCTCTCCAAGGCTGGGGGAGTCATTTGATCTCGTCGACAATATCTGGCTCTTGGCCACAGTGTCTCAGAGACTATCCAATTAATTGGCAGGAGCTGGAGGCAATTCCCTTCCCTTGTTCGCTTTCAGAGTCTAGTGCAGGGCACACAAATATTGATATGGTCAGACAAGGTCAGGGAACAAGAAGGTCAGTGAGCAACAAGGTCAAGGGAACTTCGTCTCTTGACTTGGCAGATTTTCTCCTGGTGTCTTCATTATAAAGTACAGATGCAATGTGAGAGCTGACAGACTGTCACACAAGCACCATGTGATAGGCATCGAATGGTGGCTTCATCCTCACATGATAAAAGGTATGTGGCATATATGGGGCATCAAACACTGATCTCTTTGCAACAAGCAAGAACCCCAAGCTACCAACCTTCATGTCCCCATTTCTGGACAAGAAGCATGGGTGGTGGATGCATTCTCAATCAATTGGAGGTGGAGGTGGGCCTACCCATCAACTCCTCTTCTCCCAAAACTAGTCAAGATATATGAGGAGTAAGTAGAAGTAATAGTAGTAGCTCTTTGGTGGCCAGTGGAACTACTGGAGCTCAGTCTGGAGCCTCCAAGGGTTCTTCCAGACAGGAACACCCTGCTTTGCCAACAAGTAACATCATTGTTCAACTCAAATCCAAAAGATCTTCATATTCACGCATGACAGCTGTCATAAAAAGCTTTGTCGCTTCTGGCCTTTTACACAAAGTGACAGCATGAGTCACAAGAGGGAAACTTGGAATCACTTTTCTGAAAGTGCATGATGCCAAGTGGTCCCGTTTTGCTAAGTGGTGTCAGGCCCAGGATAAAAAAATTGATCCCTGGAAGGCCACAGTAAATGAAATAGCAGAGTCCTTACATGAACTCTTTGATTTTGGCTCAGATGTGCACACTATAGGGGGTTATCATTCTGCTGTATCATTTACACTTTATTTAAAAGGACACAAAGTTGGTTTGAGTTCAGTCCTTTTTAGACTCATTAAGAGTTTTTATGTAGATAGGCAAGTTTGATCTTTCCACAATGTAACCTATCCATTGTGCTATCAGGGCTTCGATCCTACCCCTTTGAGAGGAGACATATGGACTGAGTTCCCTTGAATATGTTGACGTGCAAAACCGCTTTCCTCATTACTCTAGCCTCAGGAACTTCAACAGGAGAAATACATGCACTAGACCATTCCAAGACTAAGTGGTCTCATGATGTCTCTAAGGTTTACTTAAAACCTAATGCATTCTTCATGGTGAAGAAAGAGGCTCCAGATAAGCTGCTTATGGCTTTGCAGGGCTTCTCCATCAAGGCCCTCTCCACTAACAGGGATTGCCATGATCTAGATATGCTATTGCCCTCTTCGCTCTTTGAAATTTGATGTGAACAGGGTAAATCCATGTGGAAAGGTAGGAAGCCCTTGTTCCTTCCTCTAAAAAGTTAAAAGGACAAGATCTATGCAAACATGACCTGGAGCTCCATTATGAAGGCTATTTCAGCTGCTTATATAGCCACAGAAAAAGTCCTTGAACTGTGACAGGTGCATAGGGTCAGGGCACATGAAGTTGTGGCCATAGTGTCATGGGATGCTCTGAAGCATGTGTTATTTAAGGACATTATGGCAGCCTGTCGATGGTACTCCCATTCAACATTTTCTGATTATTACCTTAGAGATTTGTCTTGTATTGAAGGGAATCTGCTTGCATGAACTCATATCCCAATTCCCTCAATGTGTTCACACTAATCCACATTCGTGCTTAAGGTGTGACACATCTACTCAAACGTTCACAGCCTGACATTTGTCTTTCAATTCTTACTTGATCTTGTGGGAGGTATTATAATCCTTTTGAGGATCGGTTTTTCCTCCAGATGTGTTAACCCACCATTGTTTATGTAACAAGGTGTCTTTCAGTAGAGCTAGGTTACTTTTCTGCCTTCTTCTTATGAAGCTTCTGTTGCCCCAGAGGCTAGAGTGATCACCCACCTCCATTCTGGTGGCATCTCTACCCATCAGTGTTCAGGAGGTAATGTATTATGCCATAAATCTGGAAAATTTAACTTATCATATTTATTAATAATACTTACCTGTAGAACACTTTGAAGCCCACCCAACCTCCCCGTCAGATCATTTTGGGGGTTAGCTCGCCAAAAGAATAACTGATGTATTAGGTCAATGCTGGTGGTCAGCTGACTGATTTAGATGATACTGTAGTGGCCCGGACCGTGAGTAGCACAGTCAGACAAAAAAAAAGGGAAAAAATCTGGTGGTCTTAATCTTTGGAAAAACATGACTCAAGAGTTAAAGTACCCATTAGTATCGTAGTGATAAGTATTATTAATAAAGATGAAAATTAAGTTAAATTTTCCAGATTTCACAGATGCCAATCACATAGTCAGTTGACTTGATTTATTTTTGGATCTACAGACAGTGGAAATTACGTGCATGTTTCATTTTTGTGCTCAATAGTGTAGAATATACATATAGCATAAAGAAAAGTTGAATCCCTGTTATTTTTAAATTGTGTCTCCCACACCCTTGCTGCTCACAGAATAGGTTCCCTGTTCAAAGAGCCTGAACGCCAGTACATGTATATGCGTCCACAAATTTACCTGTAATTGAAAGCAAATTTAAAAGCAACTAACAGCATTTTTTTAATAAGTCTGAAAACAAACAACACAAATAGTAAGTGGTCAGTGAGAATTGCACACACACACACCCCACCCCCACCCCCATCAGCACTTGTGAGTGAGGTGGGTGGGGGTACGCGGTTGGTGTATGGTCCATGCATGGTCACAGAATCTCACTCCCTATTCTTGGTTTAATGCACGACAATTTCCAATCATTACAGGTAAACAGGGCAGAATGTGACAAGGTGGGAAACGACCAGGGAGAAGCATAGAATGCGTGATATGTGCTTTAAAAGCATAAAACGGAAATATATTATGGTTTGTCCACACAGAGAAATAACGACTTCTATATTTTATGAAGGCTTATATGGTAATAGTGTTTCTAATAACGGCAAGTATGACTTCTGGAGTATAGATCATTGCTGACAGATTCCTGACTAAATATTTGGAAAAGGGTAAAGATAATAATAAAACAGCTAGACATTCATAGCAGTAGGCCTTAACAATGGTCTGATGTAGTCTGCTTCCCCACCGGTTCGTCATATTTTGTCCCAATTAAAAGGTTAAGGTGTGGAATTAAATAGAAAGAGAGAAAAGGACACATAGTCGCCAAAGGCAATGACTTATTCTGCGAGAAAACACCGACCAGTGAGTCGTCGAAGGCGACGAACCGATCTAGTTCAAACCGCAGGGTTCAAGGTGCTGACTACAGAGGGCGCGCACTGTCTGAACACTTTTCTTACCGGCCGTTTGCTTAAGTTCCTGGGTAGTGAATGTTTATTATCTGTGCAAAGTATTTTAAATGCCCCATGTGGAAACTAACCGTTTAAATGAACTAATGCCAATATATCATGTGTTGTATTATCTATGGGATGTCAAGTGTAACATCATTGAATTCGTGCACGGAATTGTACCACTTTATCAATTTTGTGCACAAAATTGTATGGTATTATGAATGTCGTGCACAAAAGTGTAAGCATTTATCAATTTCGCCCACGAAATTGAAAATTGGGATCTACAGAATTGTTAAATATATCGATTTCGTCCACTACATCGTTAAGTGTATTAATTCCGTCCACAGAATTATTAAATTTACCAATTTCGTCCACAGAATTGGGTAAGGTTTTGAATCTCGTCCACAAAAATCTTAAAAGCTTTCCAATTTTGTCCACACAATCCGTTTTTGATCAAATGTTGTGTAATCGAAAAGCATGTCACGTAATCCACATCTTATCCAATTTTGTGTACGAAGTTGGAAGAACATTACAGAAAATCCATAGCTCACTTGATTTCCCGCACACAATTGTAAGAGTATAACAGTTTCGTTCACGGAAATCTAAAGATATTACAATTCTGTCCGCAGAATCGTTAAGTTTCTCAATTTCTTACGCGAAATCACAACAACTACTACCTCGGTTTTGTCCACAAAATTCTGAAACACGCGGAATTGAAAAATTTAATCGATTTTGTCAACGAAAATGGTAAAATGTGACATCTTCAACGCTAGCATGCCTAGTGTTACAGCTTAGAATTTTGTACCATCGGAGACCCTTATCGACGTTATCAGAGACTGACAAATCTCGCAAATGCGTCTATGTTTTAATTTTGACAGCTCACAGCAATGAAACGACAGGTTTTAATCAGTTCGGTGAAACTGATTGGCTTTCGTGATTTTCTTTCCCAATTTCGTCCACAGAATCGTATAAGGGTTACAATTTCTTGAAAATTTGTTCAATTCTGTGAATTGTATGTTAGAATTTCGTGGACAAAACGGATAAATTGATTGACAACAGAATCGATATGGATTTTCTACAGAGTCCTAAGTTTAATCAATTTCTTGGACAAAAGCTTAAGTGGCAGACTTCTATGATTTTGTGAACAAAATTGGTAGGCCTACATGATTTTTTGGACAAAATTGCTAGCTTTACTCGATTTCGTGGACGTAATTGATAAACATGTAGATTTCGTGTACAGAAACTTGTGGATTCTGTGGACAAAATTGATACACTTGACAATTCTGTAGACGAAATTGATAGGGTTTACGGATTTCGTCCAGGATAAGAATTAAAATAACCACAAAATTGATGTTACACTTGGCACACCATTGTTATCAATTTTCTTGCGAGGTTGATCGTGGTTGATTAAAGCATGTCTTTATCAAAGGTTGAAAATCATGGTTGTGAATTACCATGCAGCGAACGAATTTTACATGGTGTATGTTGTAAACATATACTTGCATAAAGCTTGGATTACGTTGAAACTCAGTTTAATGATCCGAGCGGATTAGGAACATGCACGTATATCCATATGTATGTGAAAACACCAGTCAGACAAAATCTTCATCATACTGTTTTCTTTCATTGCAAGTTGCTTTAATCCAGTAAAAGTAAACTATGTTTCGTGTGTAAGAAATTTTTGTTATCGTGTCTTTCTGTACTAGACCAACAAGTGCTGAAGTGGCCTATAATACTTGGTCGATAAGCTCTATGTGTATTATTATTCATGTTTGCAAACATCCTCCATGCTTGTTTTAATGTGGATATGTCGCAGTACATTTGCATGTTTAAACTGGGCCCCTTCTGACCCTATTCTTCAAATACTGCTGATCGACTGTCGAATTTCAAATGCTAGGAAAAGAAAGGTATATATTGATTGCAAGCCTAAACATGTGCGTATGTCACTGGAAGGCAAAGTCTCAACACCGTAAAAACTAAGCAGTTTTTCGACCAACAAATTTCAGCAATGACGTATCCTAGTGTTGGCTTCCCCCCCCCCCCCTAAAAAAAAAAGAAAAAGAAAAAAAGAAAAAACCTCGCGTACACTCACCTCACCCAAATTAGAAACACGTTGATATTTCATCTCTACATTATGTGCATTTCCATATATTTAAGCGAGCGAAATATTAACAGTCTCCAGTATCATGCAAATGTAAAGCAGCCTGGTGAAACACTGCTCGAATACCAAATGGGGTGGCCGGTAGTGGGGTGAAAGCTATCGGGTAATTTTAGCAGCCTTGTATATTCCCTGCTGAACCAGCTAAATTCCGTTTATCTCCACTTCACACCAAAAATAATCATGGAGATTAGTCATGCTTAGGAGGTAACCCTGTGTATGAAAAAAATCCTTTGTATTCAAAAGGTATATTCCATTTTTTTTAAAGCATCTTTGGGTCATATGTTATCCCAAAACATCCACTTTTTATGTATTTTCGTTAATATTTTGCAGTCTATGAATTTTGATAGGTAGTGGTTGCCCTAAATTGCCTTGGTGTCTGGCATGCAATCATCATATTTCCTGTTGACAAAAGATAGCACGTTTTCCTGTTCCATATCTAGATATGTGTGCAAAGGTCGCCTAATGTGGATGATTCACAAGCACATGCATAAATTTTATGCATGTCTTGGTTAACTAGACTGCAGCCCGTTCAAACTGTTGAAATGTAGGTTATAGAGCAAGATGAGATGCGGAATCCGCGGCTGTCATCAAAGTCTCATGTTGCCTTATAACTAATAGTATACCCAGAGGAGCAGGGCTGGATTTGGTTTTCATGTTGGTTAGCTTTCAGTTTTGGTGAAGCAAAACCAAAACCGAAAATAAATGTCAACCAAGCAAATCAAGCGCGATTGTTTACACTTTTTGTCCAGTTCAAGTTCTATATTTGCCAGTGACCTCTAGCCGAGGCATTTGGCCATAAATACAGTACATACAAAATGTATCTGTGTTTCATGCAGCCCGGATAATTTTTGTCTTCCCAGATAGATTTATGGGCGTGATGTCTGTATGGTCCCTTTCTCTGTATTCCATGCGGCCGGGATAACTTTTATGTTCCCGGACAGATTCTATTCCATTAGGATAACGTGCATTCACGCTCCCAGATAGATTTGTCGGGTTATGGTTTCTTTCTGCTCCTTTTTTATGTTTGATGTGCCCAGGATAACTTTTGCGCTCCTGGATAGATTAGATTCAAATGGGATAGCATTCATGTTCCGAAACAGATTTGTCGGGAGGTGGTGTCCGTCTGGTTCTTTTCTCTGTGTTTCATGTTGCCAGGATAACGTAAATGCTCATAGATAGATTTGATCCTAGTCGGATAATGATGCATGCTCCTAGATAAATTTGTGGGGTGATGATGTCTGTATGGTCATTTTATGGTCATTTTGTCCTGAGTGTAGTGTGGCCAGAATAACCTAAATGCTCCTGGATAGGTTTGATTCAAGTAGTAAAACATTCATGCTCCTAGATAGAATTGGTTGGATGGTGGCGTCCATGTGGTCCTTTTCTCTGTGTTTCATGTAGCAGGATAAAGACAATGCTCCTGGATAGATTTGATTGCAGTTGGATAACATTCATGCTCCTAGATAGATTTGTGGGGCCGTGATGTCTGTCTGATCCCTTCTCAAAGCCTCTGCTTACCTTACCAGAGCATATTGTTCCAAAAGGCCGACTGCCTTGAGTGTCCGCCCCTCTATCTTCGTGTTTCATATACATGTACAAGTTATCTCAACAAGCAACGAGGCCATCTCAATTGACTTGGCTTGGTTTAAAACAAAACGAAAACATAACTATTATAGTTTGGGGGTGGGGTGTTTTTGTTCTCTCTCTCTCTCTCTCTCTCTCTCTCTCTCTCTCTCTCTCTGTGTGTGTGTGTGTGTGTGTGTGTGTGTGTGTGTGTGTGTGTGTGTGTGTGTGTGTGTGTGTGTGTGTGTTTTCCATGTCAACATTCAACGTGTGCAACAAGTCTGAATTCCACTTTTAAAAACTTCAAATATTGACCTAATGGGCAGTGATAGAATATCAGGAGGAAGTGCTTCATGTCTCGGGTAATTCCTTACAATTACATACATATATTCTACCGTTGAAGAGTACCTTTTTCATAAACAAAGGCAAGAGAGACATGCATCAATACCTGTTTGCATCACTTCAAAAGAAAATGACGTGAAGATTCACAAATAAATAAAGAAAGTTAATTACCGGACATTTTCAGGAGGACTGTGTTTTAACAGAAATAATACCCAATTTAAGCTGTCAAACTATTTAAAGGAAAAAAACCCCACCAGATTAGGAGGCTACAAAATAAACATAAATTATACAGATGTGTAGAAGTGTTGGTGTTTTGGAACAAGTGAAGTACATATAACTAACAAAATTCCTTTCATGTTAATTGCGTAATGTACATGCAAGAAAAATGCCATAGCAAATTCGAGAAAAAGAATAACTGGTTTGTTTACCACTGTTACGTTTAAACCTCAAACAGGGGGAACCTGATGTAAACTTGTTGGGACATGTTATCAGACAGCTCATGTGTACTTCCATGCAGGAATTGTGGGTGGATATATATATTAATGTAATTTGGGCTTCTATATAAAATTCGGATAGTTAATACATGTCAAACACACATATTATATTTTATGAATTTACCACGTGTCAAAATGATGCTTTTGTAATTTAGAAGAGTCAGCATTACGTCTTATAATATTTGTTGGTAGTACATGCAGGTCTGTGGAGCTATTTTAAATGAGGTGAAACAAAAGTAACAGGCATTGTTTTCCAAGTGTTGTCAACTTTGTCAAAGTGTTACATCGAAATTTGCATAATCTGCATTATCATATGTCAATGTGTTAAATCAAAATATATAAAGTACACACATTTTGCAAGCTTGGGTAATTAAATGGGTTTTGATTTAGAGCAATTTGTCTTCAATCAATAAAATATTCATATAACATATACAATTATGTCAATGTTACATTTCATGCCCATTAATATATATGAGGTTGAAGGGACCTTGGTATCCAATTTTCTTATGTTGCGGATATGTATATATCCCTGGTGCAAGGTGATCGTCAAAGAACATTTCTTTGATCTTGTCCACTTTTTGGTGAGTGACGACAAATATCAGTTTCTTGAGTTGTCAATGTTATGTCACCGAAAACACCTCAAACAATTAATTTCAATTCCTACATAACAAGATGACACATTTCTCAAACATTGATATTTAGAAAAAAAAAGTACGGGTACTTTTTAAAAAGGAGTGTCTGCAACTTGTCAAAAATATCAATGTTACGTATAGATTCCTCACAAGAGTTCTAGAGTCTTTGAGCTTGATCACATAAAATCTTGTGTGGTTCAAAGATTACATACTGGTCAAGTGTCAAATTCTAAAAGATGTTGAAATTGTTCACTTGGCATATATGTAAGTTCTAATCGAAAAAAATCAAAGTGTCAATGTTACATTTTCACTGTAGGTTTTCAGCAAATCATTTTATTCTCTTTGCCTGTAATTGCTTCAAAACCACGTGAACTTAGAGTAACCAAATAACTGATCATCAAAGCAGATTTTAAAAGGACACACTGCAGAACTCTCCAGACCATGAGAACTGAACACTTCAATATTTTGTGCCACAGGAAGAAAGAAAGCAGGGAACCTTTGGAACATCAATCGGTACTCCAAGGGTTTCAAACTCCAGACCCAGGGTGAGGCCCGAATACAGGGGAGAAATGAACCACTGAGTCGCATCTAGAATAACGGGAGATTATGAAGGATTATTGTATATATTGTGAATGGGTCTTTAGCAGGAATAAAAGATTTGAATTGAATTGAATTCTGAACAAAGCTGTCCTCAGCGGAAGACCCATTCACTTACTGTGGATAGCACTGTCAATCAGGCTGGAGGCTGAGGGATTTTCATGATAACAATAAGCAATTAAGTCGGGAGGGTTGGAGTCTCTGTGATCTCATGGATTGTAAATAAAATTCTATGTCTATACAAGATTTCTCCTCTGTTTTCTCTCATTTATTTTGGTGATTCCTTTGTGATCGAGCAAGCTGTCTGCAAATAGTATTGGTATGAATATCAAATCTGTACGGTATTGAGACAAATAGACCATGTCAGAAAGTTCACCACCAGATGGCTCTGGGGTACTATCCACCCTAGCTTGACTGAGTGCCCACTAGCTAAGCATGGCAGAGTATGGGAGGTGGACAGTCTTTGAGTTGAAACAGGAACTAATCAAGAGAGGAGCACCAATTAAAGGCAAAAAGTGTGATTTAGTAGAAAGGTAAGTACTTGCTGATCAGTTTCATATATTATCTTACAGGAATTTATCCCAAGATTACAAGTTTAGTCACTTGACTCCAATGGGTTGAACCAGCAGTTTACATCACTGGTCATATATTGCTGTGTGTGTGTTGTCTCTTGGCCACACACAATTCTGTGACAAGTCAAATTATGAGACTGTGATTAAAAGTATAATTAATGTTCCATAAAGAGAGACTTTCATAGCCATACATACATTATTTTGAATGTGGAATACCCTGGTCAAAGTGCACATAGGCCACCAGTAGCCTGACCTGAGCCAAGCCTCTGGGGCCCAGCCAGTAGCTTGTATATTGGGTCACTCCAGGGGATAAGCAAGGTGTTAATGCTGCTGTTGTCTAGTTCCTCTGGGGAGTGTGCTTTATTGGTGTGCTGTGTATACAAGACACTTGTTGGTAATGTGTTTGTCCAGAATTACAATGAGGTAAAAACACTGCATACTCAAAGACAAAGATGAAAAACTAAACAAGAAAAGGAAAAGTAACTTTATGTCCCCTCCAGTTTGAAAGTTTATCTTTTTCCTTACATTTGAACAGCTTGGCTGCCCTTCATTACCTCATACAGTTCAGTTGACAGGACACATATTTAGTCTTGCACTTTTTTTCAGACTTGACGCATATGACAGAAATAACAATTTTCATTCTGAACCTATACTCAGTCTGAAAAAAGAAACACCCCTTCCTCAATGGCCCGACCAAGGATTCAAAACCATAACTGAAAGCACACGAAACATACCGCCAATGCGCATGTCCCATCCCAAAGTTACTTTTCCTTTTCTTGTTCAGTTTTTCATCTTTGCCTTTGAGTATGCAGTGTTTTTACCTCATTGTTATTCTGGACAAACACATTACCAACAAGTGTCTTGTATACACAGCACACCCATAAAGCACTCTCCCCAGAGGAACTAGACAACAGCAGCATTAACACCTTGCTAATCCCCTGGAGTGACCCAATATACAAGCTACTGGCTGGGCCCCAGAGGCTTGGCTCAGGTCAGGCTACTGGTGGCCTATGTGCACTTTGACCAGGGTATTCCACATTCAAAATAATGTATGTATGGCTATGAAAGTCTCTCTTTATGGAACATTAATTATACTTTTAATCACAGTCTCATAATTTGACTTGTCACAGAATTGTGTGTGGCCAAGAGACAACACACACACAGCAATATATAACCAGTAATGTAAACTGCTGGTTCAACCCATTGGAGTCAAGTGACTAAACTTGTAATCTTGGGATAAATTCCTGTAAGATAATATATGAAACTGATCAGCAAGTACTTACCTTCTACTAAATCACACTTTTTGCCTTTAGTTGGTGCTCCTCTCTTGATTAGTTCCTGTTTCAACTCAAAGACTCTCCACCTCCCATACTCTGCCATGCTTAGCTAGTGGGCACTCTGTCAGGCTAGGGTGTATAGTACCCCAGAGCCATCTGGTGGTGAAACTCATTTCTGACATGGTCTATTGGAAATTAATACGTCTACAGGTCATGCTAAACAGATCCCCCAGGTACTGTAAAATGAAAATTCCAGTAATTTATGAGACTAAGTATGAAATTCCCAAATATTGATACTGCTTCAAACGTATTTGAAAGATTACTTAAACTGTTTGGATAAAATGAGTTTACAAAAACTAAATATATGTTTAGGATATCAACAGATAAATAAACATCTGACTGCCAGATGGAATTGATGTAATAAACGTAGAAACATGCATGTATGAATCTAAATTATGGATGGGAATTCAAACAAGAGGTTAGTTGTTGGCCAGGTGGCACAACAATCAACCCTCCTTTGGGAGACCACCTGCCTTATGTGACCACTTTTGGTTTTGTCCCAGGGGTGGACTTTCAAAACAGGTTTTAATGTATATAGTGGTAAGATTGCTTTACATTTCCGAATATAACAAAAAAAGTATAATACATGTTATTATATAATTAGATGAAGGACAAAAGTTGACATACTGAAAGCAAAGTCCTCTAAACTGGATTGAAGCAGAGCTTACATGTATCCCCAGAGATGATCACAGCAGTTGAAGTCTCTCTCCCCCAACCCGCCCCTTGGGTCACTAATTCACACTCAAACAAGATAACAGCTTGACCCAATGCTGTCTTGCACATCTTACACAGAAGGAAAAAAAAGGGGGGGGGGCATTTTTAAAAAAATATAAATCCATGCGGGGGGTTGGTGGGTGAGGGTGTCATTTATTGTTACACAGATTATAAAAGAAAATACTAAATTCCATACTGGGATTGATGAAACATTTGCTACACTCTGTGCATACACTTCAAAATTTGAGATGTAAAGGTGGCAGACTCCCTCGGTCGGGGGGGGGGGGGGGAGGGGGAGATAGAAAGAGAGAGTGACTTGGCAGATAGAACTTCATCAAGTCAAATTCAGCTTGACCAGTCACTGATGCTTGTTGTTTTGGAACCACCTGGGGATACTTCTGTTCACCTACAGTACTCTTGATCAATCTACCCCAGGTAGTGCTGTAAAGTTTTTACCCTTCCCCCCAAGTGGGTGTATCAAAATTTGTTAAAAGGCCCGAGCTTCATTTTTTTTTTGGGGGGGGGGACGGTTGTTATTTGATCGCAGTGTACGGATTTTGAATGCTGTATAGATAGTTATACACACAGCTTACCTCTGCTATGGCGGCAATATATATATATATATATATATATATATATATATATATATATATATATATATATATATATATATATATATATATGAATTTGGGGCCAGGTGAGCATTACTTGGTGGGAGAGGGGTGGGGCACTTGGGAAGTCCCAATATTAAATTATGTTTTGACAGGATTTAATCACCTATTCACCTTCATACACCAAAACACACCCAAAATACACCTTGGATTGAAGAAGTGCAGTAAGGTCAATATATTTTTGAAAAATGCAGACAGGGTAATCAGAACAAAGCTTGTTCTCTCATTATTTCTTTTTGTGTTATTGTCTGTTTAGCGGACTCTCTGCCATACTTGTATTTTGTCGGTGGTGCCATCCCAAACGTCAAAGGCCCTGGGTTTGTTAGGCAAGAAATTTCGGCCGAATAAATATATATCTGTATGGTTGAAGTTTCACGAAAAGTCTGAGTGAAACTTTCTTCTTTTTTTTCAATTTGGACCTGGCTATGGCCTGAAATTCAGCTAAGTTGGCGATTTTGTGGAACAAATTTACCGGCGACATAAGTTGGGAAAGGATACCAGAAATTTTTTGCTCCAATCTTAATGTAAGAAAAAAAAACCATAGGAATAATAAAAACGAAGAGTGTTGTTTATAAATACTTTTGATGTTTCTTTTATGAAGTTATGCAAAGTGAATAGACCCCCCCCCATGAACAACCATATTTCTTCTAGTTAAATACAATATTTCTCGTGATATATATATATATATATATATATATATATATATATATATATATATATATATATATATAGGATTTTATACACAAAGTATCACAGTGGCATATATCACAAGTGACACATTTCCATATCTTTCTACTTGCATGCAACAAGGCGAAACATATACTATCAGATGTGCTGGTACTTTGCAGTGCATTCGTGTCTATCTGCTACACACTCTCCCACGATGTACTTTTTGACGTCTCGCATAATAATAATAATAATAATAATAATAATAATAATAATAATAATAATAATAATAATAATAATAATAATAATAATAATAATAATAATAATAATAATAATAATGGGGTTATTGACCATTGCGCATGTAATGAATCTAAAGCAAAAGTTGTAGCAATTCAAATTATGCTAATTAGCAGCATTTAAAATGTTTAAAATTGAATATCTTCAAAACTATTATAGATAGCGATGTCATTCCAACTTCTACTAGGGGATTGTTGACCATTGCGCACCTAATGAATTAAAAAAAAGTTGTAGCAATTTAAATTATGCTAATTAGCAGTATCCGAAATTTTCAATCTTGAATATCTTCAACACTATAATAGATAGAGATGCCATTCCAACTTCTACTCCTGTGTTATGGAATAGTTGTACATTACCATACCAATATGCTTTGAAGACACACACACACTGATTTGCTATGCAGCAAATCATCTTTCCTAGTTATGTCTGTGTGCCAACACAGACATACTGTTTTTCTAGGAATTCTTTCTTTCTTTCTTTCTTCTTTCTTTCTTTCTTTCTTTCTTTCTTTCTTTCTTTCTTTCTTTCTTTCTTTCTTTCTTTCTTTCTTCGTCCGACATTTCATTTAAAAAGTATTACACGTAGAAACTCCAAACTTGGCACAATTATACTTCTATGGATGAAGTCTGGCCTTTTTATAATGAGAGGCCATGCTTTTCAAAATTATGCAAATGAGGGCTAATTAAAGCTATTAATCTTCAATATCTTATGCACTATTGTAGATGTGGTTCCGAGTGTATAGGAGTTTGATCATAGCAAGGTAAAGGTCATCTCAAATGTCAAGGTCATGTTAAGGTCAAAGGTCAATTTTAAGCCAAAATGTCATTTTGAGGTCAAGGTTCACTTCAGGTAGAGGTCATCTCAAGGTCAAACGTCATTTCAAGGTCAGAGGTCATTTTCGGTGGTGGCTAGCCATAACTTGGTCAAATTTTATCCATTTTTTAGCATGTTGGCTGTAGCTATTGTACACTGCACATTTTTGAAACTTACTTGTGACCTCTAATGGTCAAAGGTCAAGGTCATTTGGACCTTTGAAAGTTTCATCCAGTCATAACCTGGCCAATTTCCATCCAATTCTAATCAGATTGGACTAAAATTGTAGGTATTGCAACACTGTGCATTTTTTAAGAACATGTCACCTCAAAAGGGCAAAAGTCAAGGTCATTTGGCCCTTTGAAAGTTTCATCTTGTCATAACTTGGTCAATTTTAATCCGATTTGGTTCATGTTGGGCTTAAATTGTTGATATTGTAACGCTGTGCACTGTACATGTGACTTGTTAAGGTCAAAGGTCAAGGTCATTTTGACTTTCAAATTTGCATCCAGCCATAAGCTTAATGTGATGTGAAGTACCAAAAGATAAAAATTGTAGCATTTAATATTAACAACTTTTGAAGGCACACAGACAGATTTGCTTTGAAGCAAATCTTCTTTTCTAGTTAAAGTGTGTGTGTCAGCACACACTTTTCTGTTTTTCTAGGAATTCTTTATTAAAGTGTGTGTGTCAGCACACACTTTTCTGTTTTTCTAGGAATTCTTTATTTAAAGTGTGTGTGTCAGCACACACTTTTCTGTTTTTCTAGGAATTCTTTATTAAAGTGTGTGTGTCAACGCACACTTTTCTGTTTTTCTAGGAATTCTTTATTTCTTTCTTTCTTCTTTCTTTCTTTCTTTCTTTCTTTCTTTCTTTCTTTCTTTCTTTCTTTACCGGCAAATTTGTCCGACATTTCATTTGAAAAGTATTACATGTAGAAACTCCAAACTTTGCAGAATTATAATTCTATGGATAAAGTCTGGCCTTTTTATACTGAGAGGTCATGCTTTTCAAAATTATGCAAACGAGGGCTAATTAAAGTTTTAAATCTTCAATATCTTGTATACTATAGTAGATGTGGTCCCGAGTGTATAGGAGTTCAATCATAGCAAGGTAAAGGTCATCTCAAATGTCAAGGTCATGTCAAGGTCAAAGGTCAATTTTAAGCCAAAATGTCATTTTTGAGGTCAAGGTTCACTTCAGGTAGAGGTCATCTCAAGGTCAAAGGTCATTTCAAGGTCAAAGGCCACTTTCCTTGGTGGCCTTCTTCTAGCCATAACTTGGTCAATTTTTATCTAATTTTGATCATGTTGGGCTCATATTGTAGCTATTGTAACCCTGCATATTTTAAAATTATGTGTGACCTCTAATGGTTAAAGGTCAAGGTCATTTGAACCTTTGAAAGTTTCATCAAGTCAAAACTTGGCTATTTTCCATCCAATTCTAATCATGTTAGACTCAAATTGTAGGTATTGCAACACTGCACATTTTTATAAGAACATGTGACCTCGAAAGGGCAAAGGTCAAGGTCATTTAGCGCTTTGAAAGTTTCATCTTGCCATAACTTGGTAAATTTTCATCCGATTTGGTTCATGTTCATGTCAGTTTAACTTCTAATAGGGGGTTCCTGACCATTGTGCATGTAATGAATCTAAAACAAAAGTTGTAGCAATTTGAATTATGCTAAATAGCACCATTAGAAATTTTAAATAACTTCAAAGTGGTAATAGATAGAGATGCCATTCCAACTTTTACTCCTGTGTTATGGAATAGTTGTACATTGCCATACCAATATGCTTTGAAGACACACACACTGATTTGCTATGCAGCAAATCATCTTTTCTAGTTTCTTTCTTTCTTTCTTCTTTCTTCTTTCTTTCTTTCTTTCTTTCTTTCTTTACAGGCAAATTTGTCCGACATTTCATTTGAAAAGTATAACACGAAGAAGCTCCAAACTTGGCACAATTATACTTCTATAGATAAAGTCTGGCCTTTGTATAATGAGAAGTCATGCTTTTCAAAATTATGCAAATGAGGGCTAATTAAAGTTTTAAATCTTCAATATGTTTATCGCTGTGGAGCTGGCTGTGCTATGTGTCTGCCACCCCACCAAACACACATGACCATTGACAGTGAATGATTGGTATCAAATGGCCAGCTTATTCCAAAGTCCTGGCAAGTGCAACCACATCAAAATAAACCCTGCCCTTTCCTCCTAAAGTTTATGTGTATTTTATTACCCCAAATAGATTTCACTCATAATCCAGAGCCTTTATCAACATCGGAAGACCTGTGGGACATTTTTACAGGGGTGTCAGATCTCAATTAAACTGCAAACAAGCCATAATCCTGGTATATATTTTACACGATGTGACATCAAAATGACCCTTTGAAAATGCAGCATCCCTTGACTCATTCAGGACAGAAGTCTTCATTTACTGTCAGTAAAATTTGTATCAAAGGGATATACTGAGTATTCTTATCTTTTAAATGAGGGGGTTCTGATTTAAAATTTCTGACAATCATAATAGAATATAATATCTGCTCATGATTTGTGATATTCTGACCTTTTTTATTTGTTTCACACATTGTATTAGCAATGCAAATTTGAAAGAATTAGCAAAGAGCATATCCTTTGGGTTCATCACTGAATGAGTTAATTTTGTCATATAAACATTGGCTGCATTGATTGAATGGCTATGTCTGTTTGGTAGTTTAATTATAAGTTAATGTTTTCTTTTTGGACACCAGTCAGTTCAGTGGCTCTTAAAGAAAACATTTTGGGCTACATTATTTATATACAATTACAGAGTCCAGGAAATGCTCAAGATCCCTGCTCATGCATTCTATCATTAAAGTGTGTGTGTGTCAACACACACTTTTCTTTCTTTCTTTCTTTCTTTCTTTCTTTCTTTCTTTCTTTCTTTCTTTCTTTCTTTCTTTCTTTCTTTCTTTCTTTCCTTCTTTCTTTCTTTCTTTCTTTCTGTCTGTCTGTCTGTCTTTCTTTCTTTCTTTCTTTCTGACTGAATTTGAAATTTTCAATCTTGAATATCTTCAACAGTATAATAGATATGTCATTCCAACTTCTACAAGGGGGTTGTTGACCATTGGCATCTAATCACCTAATGAATTAAAAATAAAAGTTGTAGCAATTTAAATTATGTAAAAAAGCACCATGAGAAATTTTCAATCTTGAATAACTTCAAAGCTATAATAGATAGAGATGCCATTCCAACTTCTACTCCTGTTTTATGGAATAGTTGTACATTGCCATACCAATATGCTTTGAAGACACACACACTGATTTGCTATGCAGCAAATCATCTTTCCTAGTTCTTTCTTTCTTCTTTCTTTCTTTCTTTCTTTCTTTCTTTCTTTCTTTACAGGCAAATTTGTCCGACATTTCATTTGAAAAGTATAACACGTAGAAACTCAAAACTTGGCACAATTATACTTCTATAGATAAAGTCTGGCCTTTTTATAATGAGAAGTCATGCTTTTCAAAATTATGCAAATGAGGGTTAATTAAAGTTTTTAAATCTTCAATATGTTATATAATATACAGTATGTGTCTGCCACCCCACCAAACACACATGACCAGTGACAGTGAATGACTGGTATCAAATGGCCAGCTTATTCCAAAGTCCTGGCAAGTGTAACCACATCAAAATAAACCCTACCCTTTCCTCCTTTAGTTTATGTGTATTTTATTACCCCCAATAGAATTCACTCATAATCCACAGCCTTTATCAACACCGTTAGACCTGTGGGACATTTTTACAGGGGTGTCAGATCTCAATTAAACTGCAAACAAGCCATAATCCTGGTATATATTTTACAAGATGTGACATCAAAATGACCCTTTGAAAATGAGGCATCCCTTGACTCATTCAGGACAGAAGTCTTCATTTACTGTCAGTAAAATTTGTATCAGAGGGATACACTGAGTATTCTTATCTTTTAAATTAGGGGTTCTGATTTAAAATATCTGACAATCATAATAGAATATAATATCTGCTCATGATTTGTGATATTCTGACCTTTTTCATTTGTTTCACACATTGTATTAGCAATGCAAATTTGAAAGAATTACAAAGAGCATATCCTTTGGGTTCATCACTGAATGAGTTAATTTTGTCATATAAACATTGGCTGCATTGATTGAATGGCTATGTCTGTTTGGTAATTTAATTATAAGTTAATGTTTTCTTTCCTGACACCAGTCAGTTCAGTGGCTCTGAAAGAAAACATTTTGGGCTACATTATTTATATACAATTACACAGTCCAGGGAATGCTCAAGATCCCTGCTCATGCATTCTATCATTAAAGTGTGTGTGTGTCAACACACACTTTTCTTTCTTTCTTTCTTTCTTTCTTTCTTTCTTTCTTTCTTTCTTTCTTTCTTTCTTTCTGTCTGTCTGTCTGTCGTCCTTTCTTTCTTTCTTTTTCTTTCTCCCTCCCTCCCTCCCTCCCTTCCTTCCTTCCTTCCTTTTTTCTTTCTTTCTGAATTTGAAATTTTCAATCTTGAATATCTTCAACAGTATAATAAAGATGTCATTCCAACTTCTACTAGAGGGTTGTTGACCATTGGCACGTAATCACCTAATGAATTAAAAATAAAAGTTGTAGCAATTTAAATTATTTAAAAAAGCACCATTAGAAATTTTAAATCTTGAATATTCAAAGCTATAATAGACAGAGATGCCATTCCAACTTCTACTCCTGTTTTATGGAATAGTTGTACATTGCCATACCAATATGCTTTGAAGACACACGCACTGATTTGCTAGCAAATCATCTTTCCTAGTTTCTTTCTTTCTTTCTTTCTTTCTTTACAGGCAAATTTGTCCGACATTTCATTTGAAAAGTATAACACGTAGAAACTCCAAACTTGGCACAATTATACTTCTATAGATAAAGTCTGGCCTTTTTATAATGAGAGGTCATGCTTTTCAAAATTATGAAAATCAGAGCTAATTAAAGTTTTAAATCTTCAATATGTTATATACTATACAGTGCATTCCACCTAACTTGAGCTCTGCGGGCCGTCTCATTAGTTGTGACCACAGTGCCTCTGGGCCAAACAGCCTGTCACTGACCTCTTTGCCCTGCCACTCAACCCGACTGCTATAATCAGTGGTGTTTGTAAACAGGTCCACATGGGTGCTGCTGTAGACATTTATATGGGTTTTATTTTCACTTTTGTAGCCTCAAATAATTGGATTTTTTACAAAATAATCCGGCTAAAGAGACACCATTTTACTGTGGAGCTGGCCCTACTATGTGTCTCACCCCACCACACACACATGACCATTGACAGTGAATGTTTGGTATCAAATGGCCAGCTTATTCCAAAGTCCTGGCAAGTGTAACCACATCAAAATAAACCCTACCCTTTCCTCCTAAAGTTTATGTGTATTTTATAACCCCCAATAGATTTCACTCATAATCCAGAGCCTTTATCAACATCGGAAGACCTGTGGGACATTTTTACAGGGGTGTCAGATCTCAATTAAACTGCAAACAAGCCATAATCCTGGTATATATTTTACACGATGTGACATCAAAATGACCCTTTGAAAATGGGGCATCCCTTGACTCATTCAGGACAGAAGTCTTCATTTACTGTCAGTAAAATTTGTATCAAAGGGATATACTGAGTATTCTTATCTTTTTAATTAGGGGGTTCTGATTTAAAATATCTGACAATCATAATAGAATATAATATCTGCTCACAATTTGTGATATTCTGACCTTTTTTATTTGTTTCACACATTGTATTATGCAAATTTGAAAGAATTAGCAAAGAGCATATCCTTTGGGTTCATCACTGAATGAGTTAATTTTGTCATATAAACATTGGCTGCATTGATTGAATGGCTATGTCTGTTTGGTAATTTAATTATAATTTAATGTTTTCTTTCTGGACATGAGTCAGTTCAGTGGCTCTTAAAGAAAACATTTTGGGCTACATTATTTATATACAATTACACAGTCCAGGAAATGCTCAAGATTCCTGCTCATGCATTCTATCATGTCTGTGTGCCAACACAGACATACTGTTCTTTCTTTCTTTCTTTCTTTCTTTCTTTCTTTCTTTCTTTCTTTCTTTCTTTCTTTCTTTCTTTCTTTCTTTCTTTCTTTCTTTCTTTCTTTCTTTCTGTGTGTGTCTCTCTCTCCCTCCCTCTCTCCCTCCCTTCGTTCTTTCTTTCTTTGTGAATTTGAAATTTTCAATCTTGAATATCTTCAACAGTATAATAGATATGTCATTCCAACTTCTACTAGGGGGTTGTTGACCATTGGCACCTAATCACCCAATGAATTAAAAATAAAAGTTGTAGCAATTTAAATTATGTAAAAAAGCACCATTAGAAATTTTAAATCTTGAATAACTTCAAAGCTATAATAGACAGAGATGCCATTCCAACTTCTACTCCTGTCTTATGGAATAGTTGTACATTGCCATACCAATATGCTTTGAAGACACACGCACTGATTTGCTAGCAAATCATCTTTCCTAGTTCTTTCTTTCTTCTTTCTTCATTACCAGCAAATTTGTCTGACACTTTTCGCGAACACTATTATACATAGAAACTCCAAACTTGGCATGATTGTACCTCCATACAAGGAGTTTGACCGTTTTATACAAAGGAATGAAGATGTTTAAAATTATGCAAATTAGGGGCATTTGAAATTTTAAATCTTGAATATCTTCAAACGTATAAAAGATAGAGATGTCATTCTAACTTTTACTGGGGGGGGGGGGTTATTGACCAGTGCGCATCTTACGAATTTAAAACAAAAGTTGTAGCAATTTAAATTATGCTAATTAGAGGTATTCGAAATTTTCAATCTTGAATATCTTCAACACTATAATAGATAGAGATGTCATGCCAACTTGTACTTGGGGGTTGTTGACCATTGCGCACTTAATGAATTAAAAATAAAAGTTGTAGCAATTTAAATTATGTAAAAAAGCACCATTAGAAATTTTAAATCTTGAATAACTTCAAAGCTATAATAGATACAGATGCCATTCCAACTTCTACTCCTGTGTTATGGAATAGTTGTACCTTGCCATACCAACATGCTTTGAAGACACACACACTAATTTGCTATGCAGCAAATCATCTTTCCTTGTTTCTTTCTGTGTTTCATGTGGCTGGGAAATTTGCGCTCATGACCAAACTTGATCAGTGTTTTAATGATCAAGAGGTCCCTGAGATAAGAGAAAAAGACTTTAAAGACAGAAAACAGGGGGCATCTGCCGATAGCTCCAGACCCAGGATGAGGCCTGTATATAGATGGAGAAATGACCCACTGCGTCGCTAATATAACGGGAGATTTTTATGAAAAAAAAAAAGAAGAAGAAGTTGCTCTCGACGGAAGGTCCATTCACTTACAGTTACAATGGAGAGGACTGTCAATCAGGCTGGAGGTTGAGAGATTTTCGTGATAAGAATGTCGGGAGAGATGGAATCTCTGTGATATCGATTGTAAATAAAATTATATCTGTATACATGATTTCTTCTCTGTTTCCTTTGTGATCGAGTTACCTTTCTTTCTTTGGCATACTGCTTGAAACTTATTTGCAGGAAGGTCTCCGTGTCAACAAGAGTTATGCAGCATGAAGACATAAAAATCTGACTAGGTTGGTTGATATTTAGAGGTTATCACATGGTTTGATCTGGATCAGTGCGTGTACCAACCCCCGAGCCGCCGTATCGTCCCGAGACCGCAGGTCTCGTGGCGATACGGGGGTTGGAACACACACTGATACAGATCAAACCATGTGATAACATTTTTATTGCCACTCGCACTAAATCTTTTCCGCACACTCATAATAAGCTTGACAATATATTTATCAAGTTCAGCAGGACTGATTTTCTCCGTCAGCCTTGTTTCATTCTTTGTTGTCAACCACTTCTGGAACAGGTTCACATCTGCCATCGTTTTTCTCCTAGTGGTTTCATTTTTTTGTTCCTCAATTAGTTGTTTTGTTTGACATTCCTGTACCTCAACAAAATGTGGCCCATGTTTTCCCTTCCTGGAAGTTTCTTGGTCATCAATGAGTTTCTCCATGGTTAAGATTCTGTTGCCAATTGAGTCCAAAACTCTATCCCCTCTGGTAGCAGCAATTTTTGAGAACGATACATGGTAGCTTCCAAAGGTTGCCTAAGAGCTAGCTGCTGATTGGTTGAAATTTAAGTCGTAAATTAAGCAAGGATGGACATACAAAAAAGTGTCAGACTCTGGTGATATAACAGCATGGTACTGCCCTCAGCATAGCTCATTATGGCATCTGTATCGCAGCAGTTCAATTTGTACCAACATAGCGAAACTGCCTGATTTCAAGGTCTGTATCAGCAACAAGTGGTAGTAATTCCAAATATTGGCATACTGCTTCAAACGTGTTTGCAGGAAGGTCTCCGTGTCAACAAGAGTTATGCAGGATGAAGACATAAAAATCTGACTAGGTTGGTAGTGGGCCATTTTAGTGGCCTATAGTCACGTGCCCCTCCCCCACATATGCTGGTCATCTTTTTTCTTCCATCCATTTTATTAAATTATGAATCAAGTAATTCTTCAACATGGTGCCTGCTGAGCATGTCCAGTTCTTAGCAAGCATATGCTGGTCTGGTCTTAAAATGTTACACTCTCCGGGAAAAAAATTCCTTTGGGTTCCTGGAATAACCACTTGGTTTCTTTGAAAGAAGCCTTGATAGTTTTCCACCTCATTTGGGGAACCCGGGGTATTTTGTCTTTGGGAATTACAGATTAAAACTTTTTTTTTTTGACCGAACAATACTTATTTGTTACACATATGAACTCAAACACGAAACCTTGCTTAAATCTGAAATTCCCCAAGACGAAAACCCCCTGGTCCCCCACTTGTGATATATGATAGACTTGAACCTTGACGTATTTTCCTGAGTATTTTTCCAAATTAAGAAAGATTTTGATTTAATTCTGTTTCAATTTCACATATAATCCAAACAAGATATATTCTTATTCAAGATGAGTTTTGTTCTCATAGTATTTTTGCCAATGTCTGCAATTAAAATAGATCCATTTTTTCCTAGAACCAGTTATAACTGACCGTTTATAGTAAATACTGGTATTTATATTTTCAGACATTTAGGGGTGTATAGCCAAAAAATTACGAGTATTAGTCTTTTTTACCTTGATTCTTATACATGGCCAGCCCCATACTAGTCAGAGGGGCAGTTGTGTCAGCCAGCCGCACCTCGTTAACGCTCCAGGTGCGTTGTCAAGGGACCCTCCTGTGGCGTAAAGCCCCGGGGGTAAAACTCCCTTATATTTCGTCGAGCAACGTTGTGGTAAATGTTATAATGACTCAATATAAAAGTTAAATCATTTAGAAGAAGAATGAACAATTCAGAAACAAAGGTCGCAAGCGCGCGGTGACCTTCGTCTTCAGATCTCTTCACAAAATATGAAAGCTTGCTTTCGGCACCTATAAATAGCTTGCGGGCGCTCGCTTTCTGTTGTTTTCAGTTGCTTTCGGTAATTAGCCGTACCGCAGATCATTGAATGCATACATCATGCCAACTTTTCAATTGCACTTGACAGTCGTTTGCATAAACGTGTGTTAGTTTTGGTGCTAAAAGTCAATGGTTGCTATAGTTGGTGCTAGTGAAGTACTATTAACATTGACTATAAGCAGTGGTAGGAAGGCAATTTCTCTGTGGAGCCTCTGATCTACGCGGCAGTAGTTTTGTTGTTGTTGCTGTTGTTGTTTTTTATAATGGCCAACAGATGGCGATATATGCAAATAAAGTATCTCTCCAAACAAGTGTGCCAAACTACCACGCATGAGCATTAGAGCAAAACGTGTAATTTGATGTCTCGAATTGACGCTCGAAAGAGGCCGTTAATTCAGGGCTTTCCTAGTTGTATTTTGTCCGGAAGGTTGAGTTGTCCAGCGACCGCCACTGAGATGCGCTTATTAGCTATGGAGCTAATACAAATCCGGAAGTGGGCGTGGCCAGCGTAGTGAATGCCACTTGCTCAGGCGCTGGTATATTCATACACTGGACACTGACACGGTAGGTCACTTGGTGGAGGGTGCTGATTGACCAGGAGCAGTCTACGGCCAAAAAGTGACAAGAGTGTGTGTTCGATTTTACTGGAAAACATACTGCTGCACTGTCCAAACATACGTATACATGCTATCTGTGTTTTCATGGCTTGTAGATTAATCCACGCTTTAAAAAAGGGATACGATCGATGTGATCAGTCACGGTGGTGACGCAACAGCTTCCTATCCGCACATGGTAAATATTGAGTGATCACTGACTCGACTGAGTCATCCAACAAAAGCTCCCGTGAGTCCTGGTGATCGACAGTTGCCAGCATCAGTTATTTTGCAATCAGCAGCAGGCTGTTGCTGCACAAAATTGTACCTGTCATGGCAACAGGCATCAACGAAGGCCTTGTGCTTGTCACAGGGGCATCTGGGTTTATCGCAACACATGTTGTGCAGTTGCTTCAGAGAGAAGGGTACAGAGTCCGGGGAACTGTGAGAAGTGTAAACAACGAGGCAAAAGTGGGGCCTATCAGGAACTTGTGTCCTGACGCAAAATACCCTGTGGAATTGGTGGAAGCAGATCTGACCGATGCAGACAGTTGGAAAAGTGCCGTGCAAGACTGTGTCTATGTTTTGCACATGGCGAGTCCATTTCCTGGCAGCAAACCACGAGACGAAAATGAACTAATAAAGCCGGCCGTGGATGGAACATTGAATGTTCTTAAAGCTTGCGCGGAAGCCAAGTGCGTGAAAAGAGTTGTCCTGACCAGCTCGGTAGTAGCAGTTTCAAATTATCCCCATGGAGATCCCGAACTCCCGGCTGACCATGTCTATACGGAAGAAAACTGGACAAATCCATCAGAGGCACAGCCCTACGAGAAAAGCAAAACCCTTGCCGAAAAAGCTGCATGGGACTTCGTGAAAGATTTGCCAGAAGATCAAAAGTTTGAATTGGCAGTTGTGAACCCGTGCTATGTTTTGGGACCAGTGTTATGTGGGACATTCGGAACGAGCATGGAGCTTGTCAAGGCGCTGTTGGAGAGGAAGATGCCAGCGTTACCCAAGATGTGTTTCACGGTGACGGACGTGCGTGACGTGGCACTGGCTCACCTGAGATGCATGACACTACCTGAAGCTGCAGATCAGCGCCACCTAATACTCACAGGTAACTACTGGATGAGAGAAATAGCAGAAATACTATCGGCTGAATTCAAACGACAGGGCTACAACGTCCCCTCCGTGACCGCACCGTATGTGTTGGTCTGGGCGAAAGGTCTCTTTGATCCATTGACGAAGATGATTTTACCTTCCGTTGGGAAGAAAATTATGCAAGATAATACAAGAATGAAAACTGTTCTTGGCATTGAACCTCGCAATTTCAACGAGACGATCATTGATATGGCCTACAGTATGATTGAGACAGGTCATGTCAAGAAAAGCAAGAAGTACAAAGGAGCACCAAAGTCAAGTGATTAAACAGAATATATAATAGAATAACAATTAATCAGCAATTTGGAACAGAAACTTTATTTATTCTATTGTTGGGGAATTAAACCTGGCTTTGGGGAGTCACAGGACCGAAACATTGTTACAGTTTAATTGTGTCGCGTCAGCAACCATGACGTAGTCCGTCAACATGTAACTTGACACGAATTCAAATGTTGGTGACGATGTTCATTTATTTTGTACGACGGATGTTACGCGTTGTGACTACGGCGAGTGTGAACAAAGATCATACTACATCCGATCGGCTTTTAAAGCAGTCCTATAGGGCATAATTTTGTGGGAAATAGTTAATACCCTGTTCAGCACAGAATAAGTCGAATCTTGCATGGGTAGGAGTGAAAACTGAAATATGGTGTTTCCGATCGGTCAAAAGTACATTTGTCGGAAACATTCACGAGTTACCGCAGGTCACGCGTGAATGTTGCAAACAAATGTGCTCTTTCAGGATAAGAAAACGCCGTATTCCACTCTCCACCCACGTTATATCCTATATTTTCATTATTGTCAGACAAAAATTATAAACGAACATGAGTGACAAACTCAAAAGGTGACCAAAAATCCATCCATGTAGGCCTAACTTTTGTTTTGTGCCATGTGGGCCTACATGTGTTGTGTTTTCATACCTCCACCTGGGGACCATGCTTTTGGGTTGTCTGCATCGCATTGTGCGCACTCAGGATAAGAAAACACCGTAGGCTATTCCACGTTAGATCCTGTATTTTCATTATTGTCCGACAGCAGTCAGGCTATATTGGCCTATGAACATGAGTGACAAGCTCAAAAGTTGACCAAAATCCATCCAAAGGGGGTAGGCAACATGGAAATATATTTTCTGCAAGTCGTCTTGCATCACCACATCATATGTAACTTTGTTTTGTGCCATATGTAACTTTAGTTTTGTGCCATGTACATGTGTTCGTGTTTTCATGCCTCTGCCTGGGGACCATGCTTTTGGGTTTTTTGCATCTCTTCGTGTACATTCGTCCAGTTGTTTGTTTCCAAAGTATCTCAAATATGCTATGTCAGGTTTAGCTAACATTTTGCACAAAGATATCTTGCAGGGTCAAGATGAACTGATAAGATGTCTGGGTCACTGTTGCCTACTGTGACCTGTTTAGTGCAGCTGATCAATAGTTGCCATGACCCACGTTTCTTTTTTCATGATCCACTTACCTGAAAATGCATTGTTTCTCGTAACTCGTAAGTGTACATCCAATTTTAATGAATTTAATTCTACAGGTAGCTGTGTGGATGGGGACATTTTTCCTTATTTGCACCTTTTCTCCAAATATGGAAAATACAGGTCACATGGCCAGCAAAGTAGTCTGGCTTTCCTTCAAGTTTTATGAAAATGACAAAATGTTTCAGATTATATTTTTAAAAAACTAAACGCTTTCAACTTCAAGTTGAAATAATAACTTTGTGCACTGTCTAGGGTTATTGCATCACGGCCCCTGTATCTGTGCTCTGTTTAGTGGTGTCTCTACTTGTCACCTCCGTACGCCCTTCGTTGAGTCCCCGCACGAGACGAGAGGCGTAAATTGGGAATGTACGTGCCGTATGTCCTGTGCTTTTGTGTCTTCTTTGCAAGAAGGATTTGTATAGGGCTTTGTCCTCCTTCCTAATTGCTTTCTTCGGAATAAAATATGTTTAAACCAAAATGACAAAACACGTTGGTGGCCATGTGAAATTGACTTTGAATATTCAAGAGCTGTGTCACTTTCGCAAGATGCATTTGCATAATCATTGAGTACTAGATATTTTATGGTGCGCACACCTACTTTATACTGGTAGGAAGCCACTTTTTCCACATAACTCAAACATTTTGACCCAATTCATATAAAAATGGACGCTGTGGTGCCTCAGAGGGTGAACTGATCAGATTTCTTTGCTATTAGGTATATCCAGAAATGCAGATGTTGACAGCTTCTGTAGTTTGTGAAAGTATTGCATTCTTTGGGTGATTGTATCGTGCTGCCCGTTCGTTGCACTTACATGGTGCCATATGTGGCCGTGCTTTTGTATTTTTGAGAATTCATGATGCTATATTCACATTGTAATTTTATGTTTTGAGAAAGTATTACAGTGTCAGAAATTGCTCATTATTGAGTACAAAGTATAGACAGCTCCAAATTCCACCCTTAAAGAATGTATTTGACTGAATACCTAAACGTAAGTAGGGTGATACAGTGATTACTGGGCTGTCAGTGATCTAAGGGATGGTTCAACATTTTCATCATTTTTGAATTATTACTTACAGTACACGGGGGGGGGGGGGGGTTAAAGGGGTCTGTACACTTTCACAGAATATGGAAAATGATGGTCAATTTCTGACCTGTTTTGTGCAATTTTACTATGATTTTTTTTGGGGGGGGGATCATTTTTAAAGTACTAATTTGGGGGGGAGGGACGGGGGTCATGAAATTTAGTACCCTAAGTACTAATTCAAAAATGATGATAATGTTGAACCATCCCTAAACTGATGTGTTGCTTACACATACAGTTCTTATCCAATGTTATGCTGGCAATGGGTAACATTCTGTACAGTGTTTTTGCAGAGACCAATGTGTCCGTTTTGAAATACATGGACGCTAGATAAGGTAATGGTGAACATGATCTTGCATACGGGACTCAATGTGTACACATTTGTGGGAAGTGCTTGTGTGGTACAAGTGAGATATTGTCACAAGTGTTATGTTTATTTATGGAGTATGAGAATTTTTCAGATGTACAGATTAATAACACATTCCTGATTCATCGATTGTGTAAGGTATGGTGATATACCACTAACACAACAGATGGTTTCTTAACAAGTATGTGCACAATCAATATGGGTCCATAATATGTCTCAGTTGACATTTTCTGGATCCAAGGTTTCGAGTAAGTTGAAGTCATGTAGAAAAATTAGTTTTTTGACTTGCATATGTTTAGACGAGTGTCGTAAAATACATGCTAAAACACGACCAGATTGTCTGTTGGTGATATTTGTATTGATAAAATGACACAGATAACAGTGTTAGTATTTGTCTATTGATTTGAAAGCAGCTTTGACAACTGTAACACTGAATTCATCGTAATTTGCTTGGAGATTTATAGGAAATGAAGTGGAACGATGGGAAACATCTGTGAATGATACGAAGCTAACAGCTTACGCGAACTTTTGTTCATTGATTAACCCTCTACGGAGCTGCAAGTCCCTTGTCAAACCATCCAAAGACTATGTATGTAAAATGTCGCGTGTTTCAACGTTCTCGCTTAAATTTCTTGCCAAGCAGTTTGCATGGGACCGGTAGAGGAAACCCGTCATGAAGAGACGCACCAGGTCGGCAGCTTTCGTACTGTAGACTGGGCACTACCTGTGCCAAGGAGAGCTGCCGATCCGCTTGTCTGCTGACAAGGATAGGACTAATGTGAGCTTTTCCCCACTGGTTTGATCAGACACCATGGCTGATCAAACCTTTATCGAGATTTCTCATACTGCATTGATCCTCATGGACAGAATTTTGTTTAGGATCTGAACAGCTGTGGAATGTTATATACATATACATACATACATATATATATATATATATATATATATATATATATATATATATATATATATATATATATATATATATACATACATACACATATATATATATATATACATATACATATATATATCTCTGTGTGTGTAGTGGGAACCTTTATTTGAAGACACTCTAAGAACAGTGAATGATAACTTCATTTTTGCAAAGGAATGTTGGTTATACATTGCTCAAGTTTATAGCAGTTCCTTGTAGCTTAAATTACAAAACAACCCAGGAGATGGCACCATTCAATTTATGAAAGCAATTGGTTTCACGGTGAACATGCTGTTTGTTCAGTTATAACAACATTATTTGCAGTATCAGTGCTCTCAGATATACACGCAACGCAATGCAAATTTGTCACCAAATAATGCTAATTTATCGTATGTCAAGGATTTCAGTTGGACACACAGAGAAACAAACCCCAGGTGTGCATCTTCCTATGCTGTTTATTATTTGTATTAACTTTCATGACAACGTTATCAAACGCTTTTGGAGATATTGTCGATAGAGGTTTGACATTTAGCAATCATTTTCATCTTCAGACTTGGTGGGGATGTGATAATCCGATTTTCAACGAATTTTCCAGTTCGGGTACTTACTGGTTAAGGTACACATTCCTATTGGTTATTCTTATGCAAGTCAATGTGGACTGCAATGGTAACTTACATTTTCGGCTTCTCTAAAACGTCACTGAGATTAACTTCAAATTTTGTGTGGATGTATCATTGGTGGATCTATACTAAAGTTGTTAATTTATCCAGTGATATATATATATATATATATATATATATATATATATATATATATATATATATATATATATATATATATATATATATATATATATATTTCATAACTTTTTTTTACATCAGCTGACAAGTCAGCTGAGGTTATATAGTTCTTCGCCAGTCGTCCGTCTGTTTTCCACAGTTCACATTTTCGACTTCTCCAAGACCGTTAGCCTGATTTACTTGAAACTTGGTGGGGATGTACCTTGGGTGGGTCTCTACCAAGTTTGTTCAAATGGTCACGGTCCAATGATTTTGGATCTTTTATGAATTTTTTGTTCATATTTTGGCAAAATTAACGAATTTTTGTGTGTTAAGGCTATTTTCGACTTGTTCTCCAGAACCATCACTGAGACGTTGTGAAACAGTGGATATGTAGCTTGTGTGCTGTGGATCCCTAATATATCTTGGTAATGGTGGGTGCCAGTCAATGTTTCTTTTGGGGGGGGGGGGTTGGTTTGTTACCTTTGACCTCTAGTGATTGTTATTTTTCACCCAGGTAAGTGTTAGCATTGTCATTGTAGGGTTAGCAGCAAGTCTGACATGTTAGCTTATGTATGGTGGATCCCACTCCATGTTTGGTTTGTGTTTTTGTTTGTTTGTTTTCTGTTGATGTTTACCTTGAAGGAGCGGTCACACACAGCAGGTGGTCGCCCACTAATGGAAAATTTAAAAAGTAGAACCCACTCTCCCCAAAATGCGGCCACAGACATTGAGTGACCTTGTAAAGTTAAACTGACATATAGGCGTATATCATGGTTATAGCAGATCCTATCGCTGTGCATTTACAAAACGATGACTTCAGTGAGTGAAAGCTGTGATATTGCAATCCGCGATGATAGTCTTCAGTCGGGACATCACCACTTCAGGTCAGCTGTACACAGGACTGTTATCTATTACCTCGGTACTATGGCTTTTAAAAGGAAATGAAAAGTTCGTATTGTACATTCTTGTGGAAATCTCTGTATTTTACTGGGAGGTCTCCAGCCAATAATTAACTGTAAGAGCATACAGCAGTACCGCATTTTGGCGTGTTACTGGAAATATGCGACATGTAGCTGCCAAATGCAACATCATGACAGTAAATTAGACATGTTCAGCGAAGCTGGCCAGTCATGCAGATTTCTTTTTTCTTTTTTTCTTTTACTTTCTGTCTTTTTTTTCTCGTTTCTTTATCTAAACATGAAAATACCAACATGGGCGAGAAGTGTTGCATATTAAGATTTGACAGATTTTGCGAAAGCAAAGTATATTTCACAGATGCCAGTCGCATAGTGTCTGCATGACAGTCAACTAGATGGTATTTTGGATACAAATAGTGGAAATTATGTGCATGTTTCATTTCTTGTTTGCTTAATGGTGTTAAGCATGCATATTGTATAAACTGTTGAATCCCTGTTGTTTGTATCCTACATGTCCTGCATCCGTTGTACTCCGACAATGGCTTCCCTGTGCTAAAGAACCCGAATATCCATATACATGTCAATATCATTATCAGAGTTTAAAAAGCGAAATTCAAAGCCAATCCACGGCAATGTTTTTGGAAATACGTCCGAAAGCAAACAAAAAGAAGTGGTAAATGAAAATTGAATCACCGCCTGCCCCACCCCACCCCACCCCGCGCTTCTAAATGAAGGGGCAGGTGGGTGAGGGTATGAGGCTGGTGTATGTCCAAGGTGGACTTTCGTCCGCTATTCCTTGTTCAATGGCATTCCAATCGATAGAGGTAAACAGAACAGAATGTGACAAGGGGAAAACATACCAAGGCGCAGCATGGAATGCATGATATGTGCTTTAAAAGCACAAAACTAAATTATATTATTTGTTCACATGCATCAATAACGATGTTAATATTTTATGAAGGCTTAAAGGGTAATAATGTTTCTAATAGGGGCAAGTATGACATGTAGAGTATAGACCTTTGCTAAAGGATTCCGGGTATCATGATATAGAAGTGTTGCAGGACATTTGACGTTTTGTGATATTTTTTTGAAAAAGGCTAAATAAATTAAAAGAGTTTATAGCAGCAACTTCCGGCGGTGTTACTCGGTAGCTGTTTTTTTTTTTTTTTTTTTTTTTTTTAATCTTTAGAAAGTCATTTTGCGCAGGAGCATGCCCACTACAGTCGTGCATGATAGTGTCAGCAAACAGTAGACAATTCAAGAAAATAAATATAAGAATACTACTGCCCTATGAAGAAATATTATATTTTTCGTACTAGTCTTGCTCAATTTACAGCGCAGTGAATGTTAATCTATTATCTATGCAAAGTATTGTGATGTATCCTGTGGAAAGGGATTAAGTAAATGTACAAATGAACTAATGTTAATACCATGTGTTGTAATGTCAATCTTGCAAATTTGATCGCGTTTGATTAATGCGTGTCTTTACCAAATGTTGGAATTACGGATATGAACAATGAGTGTGAACAAATTTTATGGTGTATATTACAAATGCATACTTACACAAAGCAGGGAGTATACACTAATACCCAGTTTCAGGAGCCGAGTGGAATAGGAAAAAAAATAAAAACTATTTTTTTAAAGCATGTATGCCTTTGTGTGAATTCACAATTAAGTAAAGAAAATCTCGATGGTACTGTATTCTTTCAATGCAAGTTGCTTTTATACATTAAGTAAAGTATATTCTCTCCATATAACATATTTTGTCATCATCTCTTTCCTGTACTAGACCAAAAAAGAGCTGAAGTGGCTAACATCACATCTGGTCAATAAGCTCTGTGTACATGATCGTGTTTTCAAACCTCCTGGACGCATGTTTTAATGTGCGTATGTCCGCAGTGCATCTGCATGTCTATATTTTGTCCTTTGTGACCCCATTCTTCAAACGATAGTGGCCGTAATTTCAAATACCATAAAAAAATATATATAATGATTCCAAGTTATACATGCGCGTCTGTCACTGCCAGACGCAGTCACCACATGGACTGTTACACAACGAACAAGCATTTTATCGAGCCACAATCATCATCATCATCATCATCATCATCATCATCATCATCATTATTTCATTGAGCCCCCCCCCCCCATTGGGGAAATATAAAAGTACATGTACATCAAGATAAATAAACCATATTCACAAGCATCATAACATAAATGAAAAGATACATAAAAAATATCACGTGGTGAGGAAATATAAACAAGCAAATTCACCAGGTCAGAGAAACGACCAGATTAATGAAATTGTACCATGTAAAACAGTCCAACTAGAACCAAAGGAATGATAATGTATGTAAAAGCGCAATAGCGCTTTTCCCTCAATTAAAACTTCAAAAGGATTTAGACAGGAGAAACGCCAGTTTGCGAAGTTCACCGTATGGGTTGTTAAAATTCTCATGAAATAGTATGTAGCGAAGCGAATCAACAATGCAGCCAGATGACACATCCTCCCAAATATCTGTCGTAAATAATGTACACTTTTGCCACAAAAGTATGCTGATAGGAGATACGCCTAAATTCAAGTTTTTATCTATTAACGACCCATAAAACAACTTGTTTTGTGATACAATACTGAGAAATCAGATGGACCATAAGATATCGGAACGGCGATGGAACACGGAAGATACGCTGTGCAAGTGAAATGGTGTCATGAGCAATAATTTCACTGACCTTAATTAGGGATATCAATGCTGCAAGTAAAGACGAAGTACGTGCCCGCTTACTCAGGCCCAGTTCACTTTTGACAGTATTACCTTGAGCCGTCTCCAGATGGCGCGCTGACTCATCGCTCAAATTAATACAATTCACTCCTTGAGTTAAAGATGACACACCAACAGTATTCCATATGTACGACTTGGCATCTGACGATAAACCAGGGTACGAGACCCCAGCCCCAGATAATCTATACATAGCTCTTCTAGCCTTTGATATTCTATTGGCGACATGTAAGTCTGACTTCATATAACGAGAAAACGTCACCCCTCCCCCCCCCCCCCCCGCCCCCCCCCCCCCAGTATTTCAAAGTTATTTACCGACTGCAGTTGCCTGCTAAACATCCGTTCTTGGCGGTCTACTACCCCCCAGCGAACGTCTGCCTTTCTTTGGCAGCGTCACTGTCTGGAAGCAGGCAGCGCCGTCCTGGCATCGCAGCCAGCGAGTGGCCAGGTGTGGGGATGCGCGCAGTGGGATTGTGGGATAGTGACTCTGTGAGCGCCATTTTGTTTCTAGGCTATTACACGGCCCAGTGGGTATTGACCACACGCCGCTCAATTAACTGTTTGGGTTCACCTGCTGGGAAGGTGCGAACAACATAATGGGGGTAACCTCTGCTTTGCGATATCCAGCAGGGGTCACATTAAGGATTTTTCAGTGTGGGTCCGTTGGACCCATCTTTCTCCATTTTCAGGAAAAATAGTGGGTCCATGAACTGAATCTATGGGTCCAGTCTGAAATTGTGCAAACTGGACTTCATTTGATGTAATTTGATTAATTGATTTTATTTGGTATAATTAACATATATCACAATGATAAATATATAAAACATGCATGTAACTTAAGCCTATAAACGAACATAACATAGGGTCTGTATGCTCACGTAGGTAACTCATTATCATAAAATTTAAGATTGAATAAAAAGTTACCAATATGCAAACTTGATGTAAAAGGGTCTAAAAGTTGTTGACGGTACCAAGGGTGGATTCAATCTACCCAGGAACCTGCTATTACGACTAAGTCTGTATAGCACATCCCTGGTGTACCAAAAAATTGGTTGTGAATGGGGCTTAAGCCCTGCACGCTGCCACTGTGCCAGTATCTGGTGTTGTTCACCGTGTGCCACCGGACAGTTTTTTAACTCGCTTGCACAACAAGCGGCCTGCGTGATTGAGCATGCCTGGGCTCTGTTATTTTTGCGATTGATTCCACGTGACGAAATTGTCAGAAATTATATGATTTATACTTCTGTGCACTTTCTATTTCAATATACCTGAAAAAATTTGATACCGTAGGCGGTGTTAAGAGTCTGATCTTAATTGCGGTCAATTAATTCACCAAGCAACACGGCAGGCCCACAAGCCGTGCAACACACAAGCGAGTGTACACAGCCTGTCACGGGCATGCACCCAGGCATGGTTTTCCGCTACACATTTTTCCGGCCTTCGATCATAATTTTTTAAAATTCCTACAGATTTGTTCCATTCAAACATTTCAATGAAATCAAAACAACTAAATTTTGTTTCAAAAACACCAATAACCACGTGAACCAACGGAGACAATGATGAACAACATCGTGTCACGCTGTTGGGCCGGCTAATGCAAAATTTCGCTTCGTCCACGTGTAACCTTGCGATGACTAATCTGCGTATTTTCCTTGCCGTCCGTAATGAATTTTCACTCGTGCCTTTATCTGGGTCTAGATTTTTTCGATGGAACTCTTCTTGGTGAAAATGTGATTTGAAAATTTAACATCTTAGTCTAATAATCTTTGCGTGATACGACTTGTACCTTCCCAACATTACGGACATGAGACAAGCACATGGGGAACAACGAATTTGATTGGACAGTGAGCGGCACGTGATCAAATCCACCCAATGAGGAGCCTGGAAGTGCTCTCAGCATTTATAATGAGGTGAAGTGACGTCCATCCATTCCCATTCTGGCAAATTTTTGGAGGGATACCGCACGAATATTTTTTCTTAGCAAATAACAGAGCTTGTTACATAGACAGACGAACATCAGAGGATTCCATCAGTATAATAAATAATCACGAGATTGATAATGGTCGATACAAAACACCGTGACCGCTTGGGGCAATTTTTGCGGTTGTATCTTTCAAAAATGCATCGCGTTTTTGTGCGCACGTCCACAGAGACGCAAAATGACAATGTTTTATTAATTTCCAGGCGTCATTTCTTTATTTTTAGCGTCTATGACGCAGGACGCAAGCTTAATGTGACCCCTGATCCAGCTACTGTTCTGCCATGTACGGCAACTGTGTTACGCACTCAGCCCAGTTGTAATTACTAAATTAGCTGCCTACGAACAGCGTCAGTGTCAAGGGAAAAAAGAAAAAAATGGATGAGAAAAAATTCCGGGAAGTTCTTGAGGATTGTTGGCAAGAGATGGGAGTAAATTATCAGGGGACCAAACACCAGGAGCAAGCATTATTTAATGTTATTGTTGAGAAGAAAGACACTTTTGTAATTTTACCAACAGGCAGTGGAAAAAGCCGAATATTCCAACTAATACCTGACCTGGTGAAACGGAAAACGCCTATTCCAGCCAAACCTGTAGTAATCTTAGTTTGCCCGCTCGTAAGTCTAGTGAAATCTCATCAGCAAGAACTTGTCGTCTTGTATTCTGGGTGAAGGTGACGACGGGAACATTTCCCGATCGCAATACACAGCACCCTGTTCCATTCTGACATCTTTTACTCCAGTAAGTCACAGATACACATAACACAAGCAGGTAAACCACGTTTGAGAAGGTGTCAATTGGATTACTCCCTTGGGTCCTCGACCTCGTGGAGTTATTTTGACTGCTGTGTGGGAAGTGACGTGTTGCTCGCATCTGATTGGACGACGCACAGCTCATTAATAATGCAGTAGGCAACTTTCACGACAAGCGAAGTACAATTCATTGGCCCAGCGGCGCCTGACAACGTTATCGCCAGATCTGCTAATTGTCTCTTGAAATGGTATTGCGACACGGCCGGGCAGACTTTCGCTGGGGGCCAACATAGTGTATCGCCCCAAGAAAGTCTGCTTAGGAGGCAACGACTGCAGAGGAGACTTGTCAAAATATAAAACAGACTCATTAATAAAATTACATTTACCCACAGTAGACCATATAGACTTACTGATATTAAAAGAAAAGCGCCATTTGAGAGCATACAGGAGACAAATATTAACTAAGGTTTGCAATTCTGTTACAGTACTAGAAAACAATGTCACATCGTCAGCATAGGCAAAGCAATTATGTGTATGGATACCAGCCGTTAAACCTTTTTTTCCGATTCTCTCAACTGGACCATCATATCATTTATAAAAATGTTAAAAAGTTTAGGTGATAAGATGCTGCCTTGGTGGGTGCCAATTATGACAGGAAAAGTATCACTGCAGCAGCCGTTCCATCTAACAAATGCTTTCAAAGACCGATACCAAGAAAATAGATATAAATAATGAGTAGTTGGTAAGTGTGGCCATAATTTGAAAAATAAACCATCGTGCCAGATCGAGTCAAAGCGTTTGGCAGCATCAAAGCTGCAAACAAAAATTGGGGAGCCAGAAGCATTAAAATATGACAGAAGGTCATGTAAATAGGTACAACAAAATTCAGTACTCCTGCCTTTCCTGAAACGAGCGTCACTGACGTCATCCTTGGGTAACAGGAAAGTTTCAATAAATTTAGAGTGCACAGAGCTAACTGTGATTGGACGATAATTACTCGGTATGTTAAGATCAAGCTGAGGTTTCTTGAGAGCAGGCACAATAATTCCTACCTAGGGAAACCTCTGGTACACATCTCCAGTTCAACATGCAAGAATATAGAGAAGCAAGATGGACAACTCAAGTTCAACATGCAAGAATATAGAGAAGCAAGATGGAATCTCAAGGTCTCCGAGTTACCCCACTGGAGATGCTCGGTTGCTACAGCATCAGGGCCAGGAGCACAATTACCATAAAAAATTTTCTCAAAATGTTGACAATACTCAACAATTAAGCAGTCGTTTGTTGTTAATCTTTGTTGACTCGTCAGTCGGCTGAGCGCATGTGATGGACAGTCGTTCGTCGTCCGTCTGTCTGCCCGTTCACATTAACACGTTTTCGACTTCTCGAAAACTTAAAAAGTTTTATAATTTTGATTAATGTTGATTAGGGACACTTTGAAAATTAAATATTCCATGTCTTCAAAACTCTAACCGATAGGGGTGTCAGTCAAAGTTTAATTCATAGAATGTGCCATATAAGGACGTCCAATGAGCAGGGAGTAAAGTTGTATATGCATTTTATGCTGAGTAGCTCAATTCCACAAAACTTTGATTTTTGAATATGTTTAAAACTATCATAGATAGAGCTGTCACTCCAACTTTAGTCAACATGTTTGTGAATAGATGTATCCAAAAGTAGCATTTTGATTTGTGCAAATTATACCAATACACAAAATGCAACCTTGAATATCGTCAAAGCTATTATGTATACAGGCTTCAATACAAATTATATATATATATATTATATATATATATATATATATATATATATATATATATATGTATGTATATATATATATATGTATGTATATATATATATATATATATATATATATATATATATATATATATATATATATATATATATATATATTTGGACTACAAGCGCACATGGGTACACATGAAATATCGTAACATTTTAATTGATGCAAGTTTTGAAGGCATACAGACACATTTACTGCGAATCTAATGTCGTGTACGTTTTTAAGCAAACTGCACCTCAGAGAAGATATGCGTTGATTCGCCTTATCATGGGCCAGACACAATTCAAATGCTAGCATTAAGAGGCAAATCTGTGCCTGTGCAGAGCAAGAGCTATTATTGTATTCATAATTTGGAAATGCAGACATTCACATGCCATCCATTTTTAAAAAAAAAAAATGTACGACTGGGGGACGTCAGAAATTGGATAGTAAGGCGCTTTCACCAAACATCCTCGTACCATGACACCAAACACATGCCTAACATTCTCTGTGTACTTAACTTGCACCCAGAAACAGCATCTGAATGCCCCATCAGGTGTTGTTGTGCCTAGGTGGCAAGGCACAAAAATAAGCAAAATCTCCTCATGGAAGCTGACTACAGGTTAAATGTTGCATACATGCATGTCCAAGGATTATATATTGACTCATCGTCAACTTTCACCTTCCAGGCTTGAAATGCCAACGTTCGACTAACCTATATTTTTTTAAATATACATATGGCGTGCTTATAGTTACATGCACTACACAAGCTTCATATTTGGATATACTGAATATGTGTGTACATCTTAAATGATTAGTTGGTTAATGGAATTTTTTTTAAGTTGAAAATTTCTTATCAAGAACTATTTGACCTGTGGCTTTTATATTGCATATTGGGCCACCCAGGGTTACATAGTTTACATTGTAGCCAGGTGGCGCTGCAATTTCTCTCTCTCTCTCTCTCTCTCTCTCTCTCTCTCTCTCTCTCTCTCTCTCTCTCTCTCTCTCTCTCTCTCTCTCTCGTGTGTTAAATGCTAGTTTCGAGTTCTTCTCCAGATCGGGCTGAGCAGAACTGCATGAAATTTTATCAGAATATATATACTAAAGGCAATGAAAGTTTGCGAAAAAGAGGAGGATATGTTAATCTATGACAAAGGCATGGGATGGCGAACTTTGGGATCATGAAACGATGAGTGCTACTGCTGCACATGCATGTAGCAATATATTGCAATATTGTCAAATAGGTTTTATAGAATGCTTTGATTTTTTCTCTACCCAGACTTTCCTCTTGCTGAACATACTATTGAAGCCGCAAATGCATTCCTAGCACTGCTTGGTCTGCCAAGGAGGCAAACCGGCAAGTGACAGCAGGCAAGAAAATCACACAAAGTGCTTGCCTGGGGTGGGGGTCTTCGTTTCAATGCAGTGCCCTCGAGGTCAAGTTCCAAGGCCTCTGCTAGTTTTCCCAGGCCTCACAGCCAGTTGCAAACTGGTCCTCGAATCATGGGGGGGGGGGGGGGGGGGAGGAGCGGAGGAGGCAGGTGTCACCATTCAGGGACTGGTTCTTGAATTGAGGCTCCTGGTCCTCAAATCAAACTTGTCTTCGAATTGAGGCTCCATTGGGAAAAGTACGCCTTCCACGAATTCTCCAAGGATGGTGGTTGGGCGTTCTCATGCTAACGTCCCCTCCACATTCACTGTCGCTCAGTTGAGCAGATCGATCTGTAGTGAGTTCAGGAGGGCGTCTGCTCTGATGGCGCATCGATGGATGGGCCTGATCAGAACATTGATGGACTCTCGGGTCCCTCTGTGGGGGCTTCATCATTGGCCTATCCAGCTCAGCATCTCACGATCCTGCCATATGATCAGCTGATTCTGAGTTGGTGGTCTTGCTGGGTGAATGTGATACAGGCCAGTCCCTGGTACCTTTCAATGGTAAAGTCACTTTGTTTACCGATCCCTTCCTGTGGGGTTGGGGAGCACATTAAAAATGGACAGCCCTAGATGAATAACCTCCTCAGTAGAGACAGTTTCCCATCAATTGGCTAGAACTGGAGATGATTCTTCGGGCTCTTGTCCAGTTTTGGTCACAGCTGAATGACAAGCACATCCTGGTGATGTGCAACAATCATACAGCAGATGCGTACATCAACAAACAGGGAGGCACCAGGTCAAAAATGTTGTTCTCTTTGGCCAAGTCTTTCCTGCTCTGGTGCCATCAGAATGGCACCAGGATCTGCTGCCTGTACATTTTGGGTTAACTGAACATCAAGGAATACCCGCTCTTGCACCCATCGCAAGTGATTCGGACCAAGTGGTCTCTGAATCCCAGGGTGGTGGAAGTGATCTGGGCCCTTTGGGGTCGACCACATTTCATCTTTTCACTACCAGGAACAATCACAAGATCAACACCTTTGTGTCCCCATTTACCGACCAGTTGGTGTGGGGGAGGGACACCATGTTGATTTCGTGGCAGGGGATGTGGCCAAATGCCTTTGCTCTGACCTCACTCTTGCTGAAAGTTATGCACAAGATTGGGGAGGAGCAGTGCTAAGTCCTTCTTGTGGGCCCGTGGTGGCCCAAGAGGGAATAGTCTTTGGACCTACTGGAGTTGAGTGTAGTGCAACCTTGGTCACTGCCTCTTTTCCCTCAAATGCTCCAACAAATAGGCTCCTACAAGTTCCATCACAACCCGCAATTTCTCAGGCTTCACGTCTGGCAACTATTGCCAAGGGCATTTCCTCAGCTGGCTTCTCGAAGGGAGTGGCTGAATGGTTTGCCCATGGGAAGCTTCATAAATACTCTTTAAAGTTTGCTTCTTAGTGCACTGCTAGGGACTTTTGTCCTGGATGGCTTCTGTCCAGCAAATTACAGACTTCCTTTTAAGTCAGTTTGACGAGGGGAACTTGAAGGTTTGCACCATGGAGAGATATAAGTCAGCCAATGTGGCTACCCTTAAGACCAGGGAACAGAGTTTAGAGTCAAATCCTTTCCTCTGTGGACTTGTGAATAGCTTCTATGAGATTGCCTGGCAGAACACAGTCTAGTGCTTACGGATATGGGTGGGATAATATTCAGATGGTCTTCCTGTTAGCTCTGGCCACTGGTGCTAGGCACAGGTAGATACACTCCTTGGACATATCCCTCATCAGGTGGTCTGCTGGTGGGAAGGATGTCTATCTAAGGCCTTGGGTGGGATTTGTTTCTAAGACACAAGTGGTGCATGACCCTTCAACTGCCTTGACGAATTTTTGGGTTAAGTCACTGTTGACGACAATATCCATGTCCGAACCAGATTGGGCCAGTTGTTCCATTAGACTGTTTAGGTTCAATTTGAGTAGGACTGAACCTCATTGAGCTGAGCAGAAACCTTCATTTCTCCTGATAGGCAGACGGAGTCCAGGACTCTGTCACCTAATACCACCTAGATATGGATAAGGAAAATTATTTCCTGGCCTACCAGGTGGCCAGAAGGGATGAAGAGCCAACAGGTCTTCTTTCTCGCCAGGTTCATGAGACTAAAGTGTTCTGTACCTGCTGGGACACATTACACAACATGTCAGTAGGCGGTATTATGGCCACCCTCATATGGTGCTCCCATAATACCTTTAAGTCCTTCTACTTGGGACTTGGTAGAAGTGCAGCCAAGGCTGTTGGCACTCAACTCAAGTGCTTCCCGACAGCCTGGTCTTGAGTGTGCCTCACCCACTCCCTTTAATTCAAGAGAATTAGAGACGAGGCACCTGGGGTCCAGGTTGGTTTTCTGGTCCATGGCTCTCGCAGGAAAGTTTTTGAGCTAGAATCTTTGTAGACACCTCCCCTGTCCAGTCTGATGTTCCATTTAATGAAATGTACTTGAATTGAAAAATGTGTTAAAAATCAAGGATCCGGAGCATCAACAAGTAGTGAACAGCTTTGTTTGACCCTTCCACAAAGTACATTTTAATTGTGTTTCAGAATAATTTGAGTGATGGTTCTGGAGATGAAGTTGAAAATAACAAAAACAATAAAAAGTTCATTAAAAATACGAAAAAGTCACAGCACCACATGTGGCACAAGTGAAGGTTGAACGGCCTAAGAAGAGTACCTGCGCAATTTTAAAGCAATTGGCAAAACAGTTAAGAAGATTTCAAAAATGGGGCAAAGAGCACATCTGTTTGAACAAACTTTGGTAGAGAGCCCCCAAGTTAGATCTCCCATCAAGTTTATAGTGGATCTGGCTGACAGTTTTGGAGAAGTCGAGAATATGAATTTTGGACAGATAATCAAAGGAAGAATGGACAGACAGCTGAACGACAGACTACTGACCATCCTATAAGCTCAGTTAACTAAGCTTTAAATAAAAAAAAAAAAAAAACAGGAAGTGGACCATCCCCCAAGAGGGAGACTTATGTGGGCATCATATTTTACCAGGAAAATCTCCTACATTCGGAAAACAATTTATGTGGGAATCATATTTGACCAGGAAACTTTTTAGATTCTGAACACAATTTATGTATTTTACCGGGAAACATCTTCTAGATTCTGAGCACAATTTATATGGGCATCATATTATTACAGCAAACATTTAGATTCCGAACACAATTATTGTGGGCATCACATTTTATCAGGAAATATTCTCCTTGCTTCTGAACACAATTTATGTGGTTATTGCATTTCCCTCTACACAATTAACTGCAAACGAAACACCATGTCTGCCAAGACACACCCCTTACTTGGTGAAGGTTATTCATTAATGTTAAAGACAACAAGGATGCTGACATCCATATGTGGCTTTATCTGTTACTTATACAATTAATTGCAAAGGAAACCATGTCTGCCAAGACAAACCCCATATTTGGTAAAGGTTATTCATAAATGTTAAGAGCAAAGAGGATGTTGACACCCATATGTGACTTGATCAGTTACTCATAGGAGTCAATTCTCTCAACCTCACAGATCTTGTGGTATAATAAAAACATATCAATGGAAATGGTAGAACTATACAAAACAACATTAATGAATGCGTTCATTTGACTTAATACTCATAGATTTATCTCAAAATTTATCTCAATAGGCTGTTGCATATGTTACATTACCGACATCTTGTTCATCTGCCAATACAAGCGAACCACGTAGCAATACCAGACAAAAATTGAGATGTGGTGCAGTAACATTAACCCTGCTTGGTTACAAATGACAGCTCAATAAACTGTGCCGTGGACAGCCGTGATCATAGAACCTGGAAGAAAAGGTAAACACATCATATTCGATCAAAAGCACACATGGTACTAGTCCAAGATATCTGAATCAGTGTGCACGGCTGCTTGCTTTGTGAAATCCATAGGACAACATCCATGTGTTGCACTGGTTTCTAAAATAGGGCAAGACCTGATTTAGAAAATAAAAATTACCGAGGACCTCGGGCTGGGCTGTTTTCATGCCTGAGCCATGCCATAACACAGGGAGCTTACATATACCTGAGGGACAGAATTATGTTTGTGTGCAAAAACGTCCTGTTTTCCGTGGAGTTCTTTCCTTCTTCACTTATTTCCGCTGTAAGGCGTTTTTCTCTGACACCGAAAAAACCCTACAACTTTGAAAATTGGGGGGAGCACTGCATCTGTGACGAACATGTAAACCTCACCTTGAATTGCCATTATAAGTTTTTGTATATATTTTATTTCATATGTTTTTGTACTGTGAATGCGTAACTTGATCTATACTATTATTATGACAAATATAATTAAATTAAATAAGAAAGAAGCAATGATGTGCCTAGAATAACCTGCATTTTCAAGAAAAGCACTTACGGTGGTTTCTTACCAAACTATGCGTCTTTTTATTATAACTAAGGAAACGTACAATCAGGTTGTAAAAGGTTTGGAGAACTGCACCTCTGGCGCACATAGCTTTCACACCAGAAAACCCTTCAGGGTTTGATGACTTTGGCTGGTGACCCTGAATACACATAGGTGAAAGTCACCTTAAGATTCAGGACAAATGTACATCAGCTAAACGTTAAACTGACACTTCACGTGACATTATACACTAAAACTTTGATTCAAAAGCGTGAAAAGGGAATACTCTTTATGAGCAAAACTTTGGGAGAGGGGTTAAATCTATAGGTCATGACCAGACCTACACAGTTCAAGATCAAGATAATATGAGTCACTGAAAGTCAGGTATGTGTGTGTATATGCAAAAGCAATATGAGTTATCAGCGATAGTATTTTACTAGTGTCTGTTATGGTTTCAAGTTGCCAAATGATCCAGACCCAATAAAGATCATAATGCAAATCATTAAAAGCGGAGAAGACAAAATAAATCAGTGTGCTCCCTCTTGTGCCATCTGTATAAACTAAAACTGGCGGCATTTCATCTTGATGTGTGCTGGGCCCCTTGGAAGAACAGAGCTGGGCTCTGAAAGGGCTACCCAGGGTAGGTAAATAAATAAATAAATAAATAAATAAATAAATAAATAAATAAATAAATAAATAAATAAATGAATGAATGAATGAATGAATGAATGAATGAATGAGTAAATAAATAAATAAATAAGTAAGTAAGTTAGTAGGTAAGTAAGTAGGTAAGTAAGTAAATAAATAAATAAATAAATAAATAAATCGTGTATTAGCCTAATTCTTATAAATTAAAATGCTCAGCTTTGGTTCTTGGCTCAAGGGATGTGGCCATGTCTCAAACTTATGAAGTGAAGTTTGAAGGAAACTACTATCAATAATAGTGTTGAAGCTATTCAACATTTCAATTTTGTGTATTTGTATAATTTTCATGAATCATAAGCCTAGAAGAACTTTGGTTTATTGTTCATTGGATGGGGTTATGCCACAAATCCATAAATTGAAGTAAAAATGGCACCTCTATAATAGATTTGAAGCTATTAAAGATTTACATTTTGCATTTTCACCTAATTTGCATAAATTAAAATCCTACAACTTTGGTTCATGGTTCATTGGATGGGTCTTTGTCTTATTAGCATAATTTGAAATTCTGCAACTATACTGTCCATTATAGTGGCAAGTGTCAAAAAGGTATATATGCACATTGGAATTTTGAGTCTATCTGCAATAGTTTGGAAGATATGGTGCTTTTAAAATTTTTGTTGCCTCTTAAATTTGCATAATTTTAAACATCATGACTGTTCCAAATGATATGTACAATTTTGCTGGTTATGTCAGTCACCGTGGCAATTTTGGTTGTTTTTTCCAATATTGTCTGAAAAAAAACCCTGGACCAACTTGGTCAGAAGGAAAGAAAGAAAGAAAGAAAGAAAGTTAGAAAGATAGAAAGAAGAAAGAAAGAAAGAAAGAAAGAAAGAAAGAAAGAAAGAAAGAAAGAAAGAAAGAAAGAAAGAAAGAAAGAAAGAAAGAAAGAAAGAAAGAAAGAAAGAAAGAAAGAAAGAAAGAAAGAAAGAAAGAAAGACAAAAATGGCAATGTTACATAGAAATAGAACCAAGATTAACATTTAAAGATTTACAATGCACCAATGTCACAGATACTGGGCTTATAGAGGCACAAGGAGGTTCCTAAGTTACTTACTTAGGAATCTCTTCGTGTCTCGAACATATTTATGAACTAGTTTTACTATGTTCAAGTTGGAATCAATTGAACCTGTTATAGATCCATAGAGAATGGTGGCCAATGTAAATGGAGCATATTTCAAAACATTACAGTGTAATTCCTCTCGTTGCAACATATAATTAGGACAATGAAAGAAAAATGTAGAAAGTCTTCATTACCTCTTCCACAAGAACAAATAGGAGAATGTACCACTTTCATTTTGAATAAATTAATGTTCAGTCGAGTGCAGCCCATTCGCACCTGTGCATGAATTTTACTAATATATCTATCACCAAAACTATAAAAGGATTTTTGCTTGAAACTTACACCTACACTTTTTTTCAAAATTTTCCCAAAGTCAGACATATTTTCAGAATTCCGTATCCGCGCTGGTATTGCGTTCCAAAGATTTATTGTAGATGGGAAAAAAGGATCGAGAAAAGGATATGGTTCTACTTGGAATGGGGAGAATATCAAATCGATCACGTGGTCGTATATTGTACGCCGTTTATTCTTCGACTGTATGTAATACATTGTACAAAAAGTCTGGCGTTAACCTATTAAATATCGTATACATAGATACATATTTTTGGTGTTCACTCCTTTTTACAAGTGTTTTCCGCCCAGTCTCTTCATATAATTTCTCAATAGGTGTACTCTTCAATGCCCCCGTAACTACCCGGGGTGCCTCCAACTGAACCTTCTCTTATGCTTGCTCGTTGGTCTCTGAACTTTCATCCCACACAACACTGCCATACTCAAACAACGGTCTTATGTAAAAGAAAGAAATTCTTTCTAAAGTTGTTCGCTGAAATGAATATTGTAAACCTTTGAGAATATTAATAATTTTTGTACATTTTTCAATTAAATTCTGAATAAGAATATTCCAAGAAAGGTCGTTTTTGAAGGTAATTCCAAGGTGTTTATGAGAATTTACATTCATTAATTGCACATTTTCAAAATAAAGTGGGGGGGATGGATACTATTCCTCATCCCAGATATCATAATCATAGATTCGGTTTTAGTGCGATTGAATGTGACCAACCACCTATTAGACCATTCGTTCATGGACATTATGTCAGTATTCAAGTTATCAGCGGCAGTCACAGGATTTACTACATCAATATACAAAGTTGTATCTTCAGCGAATAACCTGAAGAGCAAAGTTTAAAAATCAAGCCTTGGTGCCAGACGATATCAAAAGCTGTACTAATATGACAGAAAAGTAACCCGTACCTCCTTCTGGTCGTCTAGTGCCTTAGAAAATTCGTGATAAACGTGTACCATTCGGTTAACTGTCGAGTCATTCGGAATAAAGCCAGACTGTTGGTATCGAAAAACAAGGGAATCTCTATAGAAATTGAGTACGTATTTCAGTACTGCTCTTTCAAAAACTTTCCCTATGCAACTTAGTAGAGAGATAGGTCTATTGTTGTTACAAACATTAGGTGAATCTTTTTTGTGAACAGGGGTAATATTTGCTCTTTTCCAGTTAGCTGGAAATTGTTTGAGACGCAGAGACAAATTAAAGAATTTGGTGAGTGGTTGGGCTGTGGAAACAGCTGCTTCTTTCAACATTTGGGGACTTATCCCGTATGGGCCAGTAACCTTGCTAGTATCGATGCTAACTAATATATCATGAATTTGGTTAGAATCTAATTGTACTGTTTCTAAAATGGTTTCTGGTATTATTAGATTATCTGGTAACTTAGCTTCGCGATCGTCAACATTACACTGCTCCAAAAAATGGTCATTGAGGATTTCGGCTGTCACTTTTGTATCACTGTAGACTTGGTCTTGATGTATCCATGATGGGAACCCTGAACCCTGGACATTGCCTAGAAAGTTTTTGACAACACACCACCACGATATATCTCTTTTCTTAGTATTAGAACGTTTATCGTCTAGTGTTTCTTTGGATTGTTGTTCTGCCTCCTTAAGCTGGGATTGATAATAATTCCGAAGGGTTCTAAAATGTGCTCAAGTAGATTCACGATTAGTTTTTTTTCTCTTTTTAGCTTTTTTATATACTCTACCTTTTCTACGTTTCAGGTTTCGAAGAGATGAATTGTGCCATGGGACATCATTCTGTCGCATGCATACAACTTTATTGGGTATACACTGCCTTGTGGTATTTAAAAAAGTATCTGACTAGGTACAGCATATATCATCTATATGATCAAAGTTGAAACCGGTATCCCAATCAGCATCTCCAAGTATTGATATATAATTATCCCAGTCTGTCTTATTGTATTCCCATATATGTCTATAGTATACCTGTGTCGTTTGGAATCTAACCAATAAAGATGCTGTAACAGTGCAGTGATCACTGTCAGAAATTGGAGGCAATACCTCAGTCTTTCTGATGTAGTGAGGAAAGTTAGAAATAATTTGGTCATGTTGCAGTACTGTCGGTTATACGAGTTGGTTCTTTGATATGACAGGTCAAATAATTGGTCGAAACAGAAAAATCCCAACTTATTGCCAGCTGGTGTTCCAAAGTCTGCATTTAAATCTCCCATCAGCATGATTTTATCTATACCACTACTTCTCACAAAGTCAAACTTTTGTTGCAAATCGTCCCAAAACGATGTTCTCGAATTAGGTGGACGATAAATCACACCCAACAAAAATTTATTATCATGTAACCTTACCTCTGTCCACATTAATTCCAGATTGCTAGATTCTAAATCTATTCGTCGCTTGATGACAAGCGCTCGTGAAGCAAATAAGATACATCACCGCCAAGACCAGAACCACGATCTCGACAGAATATAGGATGGTAGCCTGGAGGTGTAAGATCACCACTAGATACCTTGTCTGATAAATAGGCTTCAGAAAAAGTAATTATATCGTACACATTTGCCAAACACGTCTTGACATATCTTGATTTATCCTGGGAGGGACTCCGTACATTCAAATGACAGAGAGCCAATCCGAAACAGAGCTACCATTAGGCGGGCCAGGGTTCGTGTGTACATCACCAGACAAACTCAGTAGCAATATGAACATGTAAAATAAGTAGCATCAGCAATTAGAGCATTTTTCTCTAATCATAAGACAGATAATCTGATGTCTCATAATATTCTGTGGCACTCTGCTTATCTGCCGCGCTCCTGACCAGCTTAGTAGCTAGTCAGGTGGCCTTTAGTACGAAAAAAAAAAAAAGCAAGCCCTATCCCACTGTCGCAACTTTGCGCTCAGTATGCCCACAGCCCCTGCTTATGATGCCACCTGGCAGGGTCATGGGAGCCCTAATAAGGGCTACTTTCTCCCTTCCCTTGCTAAGTTTGCCCTCATTTCTCTTCCGTGACTAGTCCTAAGATATTATTCCTACTCTCCCAGCACTGCACCAAGAAGCCTTTCACTGACTCTAAACCAACTCTACTTCCTGGAAAATCGCCCTTCAATCCTAGTATCCATGCTAACCTATCATTCTCTGCCATGTCCCTTACTTGCTCTAAGCTTTTACACTGCCCATCTCTTGTTCTCCATTGTACAAACAGCTGGTCTCTAAGCGCTCTATAACCTGTACACCATGTCATCATATAATCAATGGTCTCATCCACATCCTCCCTACACACCCTGCACTTCCCATCACTCCCATTCGTCCACTTCTGTTTCCTCTTCTCCAGATTGATCACTCCTGCTCTGCCCTGAAACAACAGTCTAGAACTCTTGCTACCATCCCAACATTTAGTCTTCACTGGCTTGTCTACAGCTCTATGTGCTTTCAGTGTGCTTTTTTCCTCAACTCCTCTTTTCCACTGCTCCACATGTTTCTCTTGGATCACCTTTCCTATATATGATTTCCACGCCACTTCAATCTCATCTGGCCCTTTCAACTCCTATTTCTCAGCTAACTTGTCTATTTCTTGAACCCATTTTGTCTTTTCATTAACAGCCTAAATGTACACCTTCCGACACCATCTTTCTTTACTCACCTGTTGCAAATATCCCCAATAGCCTAGCCTAGCTTAGCCTAGCCTAGCCTCAGCTATTCTATCTCTTATTGGTAACAACCCCAACTCTCCCAACACTGCCTCTGTTGCTACACACCGTGGTGCCCCAAGCACCCATTTCCCCATCTCCCTCTGTGCCTTCTCCATCCATTCAATATCCTTCTCACTAATGGCTATTACATCTACCCCATACAACATCCCAGGTATGGCTACACGTTCCCACAGCACCCTTCCTGTGAATGATCTATTGAAGCTGTTCCCTGCTGTGACCTTTATCATACCTTTCGCTCTATTCACCTTCTGTCAGATTTTCTCAACATGGTACTTAAACATTCCCTGTCCTGTGACCTTAATGTTCACCCCTAAATATTTGTACTCCTCACCCTCTCCAATTCTGATGACTTTCTCTTGACCCTCTGGTATCCTAAACTTTCCCACCATCCATTTCTCCTCCTGTCTTCTCTACTGCCCCAAGACCATGACCTGACTTTTCTTCTCACTAAACTCTAATCTCCACTTTTCTCTATAGTCCCCTGCTATCCTCAAAAGTTCCTGTAACTCTCTACCTGTATCTGCCATTAACACAATGTCATCAGCGAAGAACAACCCTGGTATCTTTTCTCCTCCTATTGTTACTCCTTTATTGCTCTCTATCAGCTCAGTTCCCAGTTCTCTCATGTATATGGCAAACAAAATCGGTGATAACACACAACCCTGTATTAGCCCGATGTCGAACCTTGCCCCGTGAGTTTCCACATCCCCTATACTGAGACTACAATTTATATCTGCATACAGAGCCTTTAAAACTTCCAGAAAGCCACCTCCAAAGCCTAGCCCTTCCATTTTAGCCCACAGTGCATTTCTCCAAACGCTGTCGTAAGCTTTCCGCACATCAAAGAAGGCCATGTACACCTTTCTTTTCCTTTTCCTTGCTATCTCTAGCACCTGTGATAATGTAAACACATGATCGACAACCCTCCTGCCTGGTCTGAAACCATTCTGAATCTCTCCTAAGAAACCCTCCCTCTCCACAACTCTCCCCAGTCTCATGTACATTACACGTGCAAACATCTTTCCTATATTTGAGGCTAATGCTATCCCTCTGCACTGATCTAGGCTGTCCACTGATCCTTTCTTCGGGATGTATGCTATCTTCAGCTCCCCCCCCCCCCCCCCCCCATTCTCTTGGGGCTTCCTTTCATTCAATAACCAAATTAAACAGAAATTTCATACTCTCCCACAATTTTTCCGGATCTTTCTTTACAAACACATTTAGTACCGCATCTGGCCCTGGGGATTTTCCTACTTTCAACCTATCTACTGCTATTTCAATCTCTACTCTCTGAATTCTCTTGCATGATGCGTTGTTATGTTGCCGGTGTCGTATTGTCTGAACACCATTTTGTTATCGGCGCGTGGTTAATAACATATTTGTACAGCGTAAAGTACTTTGGAATAGAAGTAGATGTAAGCGTAACTAGAAAATTTGATTTGCTTGTTAGCAAATCAGTCTGGGTGCCTGGAGAAACTACAATGCAATGTATGCAGCTGTGACATAAGCTCCAAATGTGAAATGACATGTTAACAGTATGGCCAAGTCGGTGAAAAGTGTTGCAGAATGATATAGGTAGACATGTCTAGCTTTGACCTTTCAAGGTCACTCTAGATTAAAAAAGACAACACCGGATGAAAGCTTACTATTCCAAATCAGAGAGACAACGTCCCTACTAGGTGTATTACCATGCCAAGTTGAAACAGCGTAGCTGGCACAGTGTCAGAGAAAAGCTCCGGACAAATTTGGCGGAAAGAAGAAGAAAGAAACAAAAGAAAGAAAGAGACAGAAAAAGAAAGAAAGAAAGAAAGAAAGAAAGAAAGAAAGAAAGGAAGGTAGGAAGGAAGGAAGGAAGGAAGGAAGAAAGCTAGGAAGAAAGAATGACAGAAAGAAAGAACTTTGCAAAAACAATATGTCTGGGCGCCCGGACATAATTCTGTGTATTCTCCTAATTTGCATAAATTTAAATGTTACAACTTTGGCTCATGGTTCATTGGATGCGCCTATAGCAAAAACCTACAAGTATGTATTCAAGGTAGAATGACATCTCTATCTATAATAATTTTGAAGATATTCAAGATTTAAATTTTGTGTATTCACCTAATTTGCATAAATTCAAATCCTACAATTTTGGTTCATTAGATGCGCCTATAGTAGAAACCTATATACGGAAGTTAAAATTGCATCTCTATCTGTAATAATTTTGAAGATATTCAAGATTTAAATTTTTGCATAAATTACAAATTTGGTTCATGATTCCTTGGATGCACCTCCATCACAAATCTATATACTGAATTTGGAATGGCATCTCTATCTATTATAGCTTTTAAGATATTCAAGATTTAAATTATCAAAGTGCCTTCATTAGCATAATTTAAAATTTTACAACTTTTGTGTACTGTCCATCATATTGGCAGATGTCACAAATCTATACGCTGAACTTTGAATTTAGTATCTATCTATAATAGTTTTGAAGATATTGAGCTTTTAAAATTCTAATTGCCCCTAATTAGCATAATTTTGAACATCATGACTATTCCAAATCAGAGAGACAACTTCCCTACTAGGTGTATTACCATGCCTCGTTGAAACAGTGTAGCTTGCACGGTGGTAGAGAAAAGCTCTGGACAAATTTGGCGAAAAGAAGAAGAAAGAAAGAAAGAAAGAAAGAAACAAAGAAAGAAAGAGAGAGACAGAGAGAGAAAGAAAGAAAGAAAGAAAGAAAGAAAGAAAGAAAGAAAGAAAGAAAGAAAGAAAGAAAGAACAATATGTCTGGGTTGGCACCCAAACATAAATATATGTCACTGAATCACCTTCAATAGGCCTATAATGTTTCCTGTACATCATACATTGACACTGTTATGAAAATAATACAAGATGGATTGGACTCGATAGTTTGCAAAATCAAAATTGTAAAAACTGCAAAAAATCGTTCGAGATAACTTTGATTATTTAGCAATGACAATTGAAAATTAAAACTATAATTTCGTACTATATTATCAGACTTACGGAAAACAAGTTCATATCAGTACCATAGAATGTTACATCCTTCGGTAATGTTAAATAATTCTTCAAATAAAAATGCACTCACACTTAGGGACTGTACGGTTACCAAACGTATACATATTAAGAAAACCACACAGAGGTAACAAATAGATATTGCGTTAAAGTACCACAAATATAGATGAATGGTCTTACCTACATCTGCAAACATATGCACAGTGGATGAGCTAGCGGTTGCATAAAATATACCTTTGTTCAGTCTTTCTGCAGATATGTGTAGATCAAGTAGCAATTATATGATCCATCTGTTTGACAAAGAGAACTCGTATAGACATAGAAAAACATGTTCTCGACTGCAGCTTTTCCTTCTTGTAGTTGGTCCTCGTAGACTAAGTTCAATAGTTTAAAGCTTGGACCACCAATGTATGTTATAAATAGTGTGAACATAGTCAAAGGGACAGCTCATAGAACAAAGAAAAAACACAGAATATATAAACATAAAATGACTACAAGGGGTTGGTTGAAACTCTTCAAGTAGGTTACAGTGATGATAGCTGGTATAAAGTGTTTTTTTGGATGTCAAATACTCATAAAAGAATAGGTACCCATCTGGATGAGTATTTACTTCCCTAGCAGCCTTTATTTCCGTTGTTTACAATGCAGGTGTACTTGTGAAAAATATAATTCCATTCAAGTATTAAGTCTACCATTCAAACTTATGCAGGCACAAACAACCTAGTTTATTGGCCAAGATGATTCGTAAAAGTTCCTTTGTTTTTTTTGTTTTTGTTTTTGTTTTTGTTTTTTGTTTTTTGTTGTTGTTTTTTTTTCTTTTTGTTTTTTTGCAAACCAAAAAGTCTTATCAAACGATGGGTACATTAGCTTTGTCTACATGCAATACGCAGTTTGTAACTGTCACCACGTGGAGTTTGCACCAGGTTGCTGCTATAGTCTGTTGCATTGGAGATATATGATACAAAGAAACCACCATGTGTCTCACCATGAACTGTGAAGAGAGGGGTCTGTGAGCTCTGGTCATCTTGGCGTGATTGGTTGCTAACTCGTGACGTCACATTTTTCCATGATGTGTGATTTTGAGTAATAGGGAAGCATTGGAGTGCGAAGGGGCTTGGCATGCTCACACGACCTGGCTTTGTGTCCTAAATTCACAGTCATCTTGAAATTTTTAAAGGTAAGTTTTCTGCCCACGTTTTCTGTTTTAAAGCACAAGGAACTGATTGAGGACTGTTTGGACTCCCTGTAAGTTTCAACTGATCTTCTGCCCGTAGATGAAACAATACTACAGTTCTGGAAATGCCTTCCTGTTCACCGGGCACTGATCCAAAGTACAGACAGCAATGTACGGTCCGTGCTCCTTCAATTGCATGTGCTCAGGCAAGCGTAGAAAGTAGGCCAGACCCACAAAATACATTTGGCCGAATACATTTTTAGCATCATGCTCATTGCCGGGACTTTCTGTCCTTTCATATAAGTGTAAGGAAACTTTTGGCACTTTAGGTCTACATGTACAATGACAACGATTTTTCTGATAGAAAGCATCCCAAAATTCTTTTGTCACAGAATCTTCAAAACAACGAAACGAAAAAAATCGCTGTCTGTGTGTGTGTCATTTTTCATGTTTTATGGCAGACAGATGTACGATACAGACTTTTACAGTGCTGTCCAGCTAAAAATGTCTGTAGCAAAATCGTCTTTCCTTGTAGCATTTTTGTCACTTCCTTAAAAGAAACACTTATTTTTGAGAAAATCTGTAGCAATTTTAAAGAGTTTTGTAGCAAAATTTTGCTACAATGCCAGTGCTCCAGTTGGACAACCCTGCCCGATAGTTTGGATGAACCATGGACATCGTTAATAATAATATTAAGTTAATAGGTCCATGGTATTTGACATAGTATACTGAACGCTTTAACGGCACAGAATATAGCGAATTGGAGTTTATGAAGGTTTGAAAATGGTACAAAGGAACTTGTACATACGAGCAGAGACGTGCACATAACAGAAACAGGCAATGAGGCGTACGTGCCAAGCGGATCAGGACAGAGGCTTGCACCAAAAAGTCTCTTGCGACAAGTCACATTATATTACATCATGTGATATTACGGTACTTGCATTCCGTACATTAACGCAGAGTGTCACAAGTGTATGTAAACACGTACCCTATGTTGTAAATCACAGATCGCCGCTCGTGCACAGTTCATCTCATTACTCAAACATTCATGTGACTATTATGGGTCATATACTTGAAACTACATTGCGTGCGTGTTGCCGTTTATTTTAAGAAAACTCATACATTGACATTGTCTGTCAAGTTCAATTTTGGGACAAAATTGATGTCTGTCGATGTTCATCCTGACAAGTTTTCAACTACCTGGTAGTTACCAATATAGCTCAGCACACAGGCTACATCGTTCAGACCCACACACGGTGGCAAAAAACTGACAAACATTTCCGGTGTTTCACATTATTAAGATACCCATTCTTTTTTTTGGGGGGGGGGGGGGCTTTGCTCCTTGATCTTGCTTTTTTTTTCATGCCCGAAAGTGTGAAAAATGCCTCTATCACGACACCAGCAACTGTTATAAGGTTGATTACACTTTCAACAGTGACGATCACTTGTTTACTGTGCCAGTGACGTGTGTGTATTTGGGGGAAGCTTTATTGCGGAAAATCAAACAATAGATGCTTGGACCAATTTCCGCCATGTCGAGAAACGTGAGTCACCCTTGCGCAGCAAAGCACCCAAAACCATGCACAGACAAACAGTAGCGGAACGAGGCACTAAACCCGCTTCCGCGCAAGTCGGCCAAGTGGTCAGTTGTAAAAGTCGTCTGCTTGGTATTCTCACTGAAATCTTTAGCTTTTAGGAAACTACTCTCTTAGCTACTAGTTCATGCTGGTGGTGGCATACATAGATATAATTTTTATAATTCATGGTATTACGACAAAATTTATTTGGAAGAAAACCTTGAAATTGTTGACTCGATGCATAAATTTAGCTTTGAGACCAGAATATTTCTATATTTAAAGTGTCTTTCTTTCTGTCTGTCTTTCTTTCTTCCTTCCTTTCTTTCTTTCTTTCTCAGTGAATTTGTCCGACACTTTTCTCGGACACTATTATACATAGAAACTCCAAACTTGGCATGATTGTACCTACATACAAGGAGTTTGGCTGTTTTATACAGAGGAATGAAGATGTTTAAAATTATGCAAATTAGGGGCATTTGAAATTTTAAATCTTGAATATCTTCAAAAGTATAATAGATAAAGATGTCATTCCAACTTCTACAAGGGGGTTATTGACCAGTGCACAACTAAAGAATTTAAAACAAAATTTTAGGAATTATGCTAATTAGTAGCATTTGAAATTTTAAAACTTGAATATCTTCAAAACTATTATAGATAGAGATGTCATTTCAACTTCTACTAGGGGGTTGTTGACCATTGCGCATGTAATGAATCTAAAACAAAAGTTAAAGCAATTTCAATTATGCTAAATAGCACCATTAGAAATTTTAAATTTTGAATAACTTCAAAGCTGTAATAGATAGAGATGCCATTCCAACTTCTACTCCTGTGTTATGGAATAGTTGTACATCGCCATGCCAATATGCTTTGAAGACACACACTGATTTGCTATGCAGCAAATCATCTTTCCTAGTAAAGTTAATATTAGTTATCGATATTATTTCATAACATATAGAACCTGTAAATTTGTAAACATGCAATGTATATATGATGTGTATTTCAACTTTTGCATATGCAGATTACTTAACCTTGTTTTCCACTTCCTTCGTTGACTTGCAAAAAAAAAGTTAAATATCTGTGAGCAGTATTCAGAAATGTGGAGATTTTAGTAGTAGTAGTAGTAGTAGTAGTAGTAGTAGTAGTAGTAGTAGTAGTAGTAGTAGTAGTAGTAGTAGTAGTAGTAGTAGTAGTAGTAGTAGTAGAAGTAGTGCTAGTACTATTACGTGTTGCTATAGATCTCCATGCTTGTACATGGACCACCAAAATCAAAGGCAGGTATAATTCCAAATTATAAAATTATATCCTGTTTAGGTATCATCTGACTAAAGCTACTGGTACACCGGCTCACCGCCTATATTAGGGCCCAGTACTTGTACCATTAACAACAACAATAGCGTGTTGCTATCTCCATGTTTGTACATGTACCACCTATTCAAAGACAGGCATCATTCCAAATTATAAAATTATAGACTGTTTGAGTATCATCTGACTAATTATTGATTTAAACATATGCTTCCAAAAGCAACTGGCCGACCGGCTCACCGGCCTGCATTAGGGCCTCTTGTGCAAATACAACAATAAAATGTTAAGACACTTTTGCACAGATAAACATACAGGACCATAATTATGAAACGAAATCGCAGGGTGGATCAAAAGATGTATGCAATTAAATGGAAGTTTACCCCTATAATATGAGGTTAATAAATTTGACCGTATTCATACTAGTAACCTGGCAGCTTTCTCAAATTATTTAATGTCTAATTTGACCTGGTATAATTTAATTAACTAATTATTGACTCAGTTACTTGATCACAAATACATAGTATGTATGTATGTATATATATATATATATATATATATATATATATATATATATATATATATATATATATATATATATATATATATATATATATATATAATTGAAATGAGGTTTGTTTTATAGTGTCTATGTCAATAAATAAATAAATCACTGGTTAGACAAAGCCGAGGGATTGAAATTTGTTGCCAACGCTCAGGAAATCGCTTTAATTAATCTAAAACGTTTATGCGTTGAAGTAAAATATAATTTAAAATAAAATGATTATGTTTTTTACGGGAACTATGAGTTATTCCAGGAATTTTGGAAACTATGACCCAAAACTTCTGAAATACGCGCACATTCTGAGAATTGGGCTTTCTCCTGGGACTTTCGAATGCTGTTCAGCCAAATGTATGCCACACTGAATGTCAACAGGATAGTACCGATTTCTTTATATATATATGTATATCATTCCCTTGAGATATAGGTCACACACTGAAAGGAATTTTGGACATGTTTTTAGCGTTTAAGATCGAACGTTAAAGACATCAAATGGAGAACAGGCATGTATGGGTATTGTAATCATATTATGTTTATTTATCTTTTTTTTTTTTTTCTAATTCATTTTGGTCTCACTTTCAGCTGAAAAATAATGAGGAGTGCGGTCCTCCTGGCTGCCGCGGCATGCCTGCTGCTGATGCAAGCGGTCCAGGCCGACCAGTTGTACAAAGAGAAGAAAAAGCACGATCACTTTGAAGATGGTAAACACAAATTCCATCCTCATGACAAAAGCAAGCCCCAACATGGTGGAAACGCGCATCATCATAATGGAAACCCTGATCACGGTGGACACCATGACGCAAAGCATGAGAAACCACATCAGCTGCTCCCGGGGCAGCATGAAAAACCCCACACATCAAAAAAGCATGCACAGGTCCATCACCAGTCTAAAGATAGTCCAACCAAAAAGGACAGCAACGTGGTGATAGCACCTGCAAAGCCACCACATCGTGGTAACTTTGATCATATAAAGAAGGCACCTGGAGTGAAGAAACATGTTATAAAAACAGTGAAAAAAGCATCTGGAGGTGATAATGGTAACCCCATGCCACCCACAGATATTGTTAGAAAAATACATGCCAGTCTGAATCAGAAACAACGAAATAAGTTCATGAGAAAGAAATATGGACGCAAACATTCAAAGAAAGGATTCAAGGGTAAAAGGCGCATGTTTCCGAAGCGCTTTCGCAAAAATAAAGACAAAAGTGGGAATATGAGAACAAAGTTCGCTCTTAGGAAACATATGAAGGATGTCCGGAGACAAGAGGGTCAGCACGCTGGACAGAAATCTGTCTTCAAAAAGATCGTTCACTTTAAACCAGAACGGAGATCTGATGACCAGGCTAAACACCAGAAGAGGACAGACTTGAAGCACGTGAAGAAAGTATTTCGCAAGGGGGATAGGAAAAAGGTCGTGAAGAAGTACAAACCCAAAGACACAGCCTCACCTTTAGGTCCACAAAAGCAACCAAAGGTTGTAAAACACGTGAAAAAGATCGTGACGAAGGGCGATCATGGAAAGATGGTGCGCAAAACGCACCATGAGGATGGACGCATTTCACGTAAGTCGAAGAGATTCCACAAACCAGGCCATCACAGTAAGCAAAGAGTACACCCAGCAAAACCTGATACTCGTGGATATGATCTGAAACCAGCAGTAAAAAGTGTGCACCCAACTCGAAATCCCAACATAAAACATGCAGGCAAAGATAAGCACAAGAAATCATTTTAACATGGGGAATGGCATAGCTCCGGAAAAAGTAACGAAGTGGAGACAGAAAAGCATAGCACATGAAAAGAATCGTTTCATGCGGGTAAATCATTTCCTTGTCTGCTGCGTCATAAGTCATGACTAAATGATTTGAAAAACTGTGCACATATATTCGGCCCAATAATGAAATACTGCACATGATATTTTAATCCGATTTTATAAATTTTTATTTGCGTGTATGTATCTATGTAGAGGACTGATCTTTTTAATTCTTATTGTGGACATTTGAAAACCAAATCGCCAACAGTGCCACAGCCGACTGTCTTCGACTTGTTCATTTTGTGATAATTTTTATTTCTGACACCAAATAAATCCATTAATTCTACTTCACGGTTTCGAGTCACTGTTTTCGAACACCATGCGACTCTCGTTCTAGCACGATGCCATGATCTCCTGCACATTTGTGGTTTCGGTTTACTTCTTTTGTATGTATGTATGTATGTATGTATGTATGTATGTACGCACGTATGTATGTATGTATGTATGTATGTATGTATGTATGTATGTATGTACGCACGTATGTTTGTATGTATGTATGTATGTATGTATGTATGTATGTATGCATGTATGTATGTTTCAGTAACTTCCTAAGAAAGGGACTTTGAAACGTCCAGGAAATGTTCGAACACCATATACAGAGTACACATAGATCCGGCTTAAATGGCGAGTTCATGTACTGTACTCTTGTCTTGTTGTGTGGGAGACCGGACTTTGACATGGCCCAATGGAATACACTGATAACGAACACTAGAAATAATTTAATGACGCTAGACACACAGTTATTTATTACTTCACGTACACAGCTATGTTACAGAAGTCTTTTGACTGGAATTGGAGCCGCCACCCTACCCACTCCCACCCCACTCTCCTCCCAACTCACGGAATGGGCGTGGGTATATGTTGAGAACGTTTCGAGAGTCACAGAGTTCTCCTTCAAAATAACAAGATTAACTCCTGACTACTTCTTCGCCAGTCACGTCCCATCTTTATATTGAGTCCTCCTCAGATCAGGATTTCCACTGCGCAGATAAATTAACGGGACTAGGTTGAGATTCATTCAAAATATTAATGCGAATTAAATTTTAACATTTTATAAAGAATGAATAGAACAAAACAAAATTCCAAGGCAGGTTCAGCTATATGCACCGATAGTCTTTTTCTTTGAAAAAAAAAAAAAGATAAAAGGACATCAAAACTAGAGAACAAAACTTTGCTTCAAAGCAAACCTGCTTGGGTTACAATTCTGCATATTTTGATAAAAATATTGAATTTGCCTATATGACAAAGGCATGTTGATTAAAATTGGAATTCTAACCAACAGTTTTGCAGGTATACAAATTTAAAATATATGGATTGGCCTAAATAGCAGTAGCATAAATTAAAAGGCTACAACTTCTGTTCGCTGGATGAACGTATTACACAAACATGCAAGTTTTAACATGTATGACCACTTATATGTACAATCTAATTTTGCAGACATTAAACTTTTAAATTTTGTGTGTTAGCATAAATTTAAATGATACACTTTTCAATCACTACTCCTTATGTGTGGGTGCCAACCCAGACATTTTGTTTTTCCAAGAATTCTTTCTTTCTTTCTTCTTTATGACAGTGATTTGTCCAGAGTTTTTCTCGGACCCTACCATACTGAAAGCCACAAACTTGCCATGGTGACTGACCTACCAGTGAAATTAAGCACCTGAGTTGCATGGAATAGTGATGATGTTTAAAATTATGCAAATTAGGGACAATTAAAATTTTAAAAGCTCCATATCTTCCAAACTATTGCAGATAGACACAAAGTTTTAACTCACACACATAGGTATGAGACATATGGTAAATTCAATAGCTCACAAATAAAACTTGGGGAATTTTAATGTGTGCTAAATTCACCGAATTTCTCCCCAATCCACATGCAGGCCCTCAACTGACTGCTGAATGACATATTGCTTGACCTCTATGGTGCCAGGCAACTATTTTTCATTCATAATTAGTTAGCTTGAACCTGTCTCACAGGCAGCTTCCTATCCGTGAATGCTAGACGTATGCTTTTGAAGGTTTGGGTCTTGCAGCAAAGAAAAAAAAGGGATGGGGGTGGGGGAGACTCCCAACAACTGTGTTATGAGGCGCTCAATAAAATACAGAGAACCTTTTTCTGTTCATTCAAGAATAGATCAACTCCATGCTGCTATATGTACCAGGCATGCTATAGTTTCTACTAGAGCTGCACGGACCTGTCGGGGCACAGAAACTGGTATCCTAGCTGGCCTGTTTTTGCCTGAGGCAATGTCAGTCTGCTGAGCTTATTTGTCCCAAAGGGAACACCAGTTCCAGACTTCTAGGCCGAACAAGCCTGAGTGTACCGTCTGTTAAAAATAGACTATATATAGAGCCGAGTGACCAGACCAAGGAGGGTAGAATTTGTGTCATCTCAGTGGACACTTTCATGTCTTTGTTTTCTTGTTACCAGTGAGATGAAGCCTGTTCTTCATAGCCAACACCGAGACAGTATAGTGCTTGTCTTGGTTCACAGGTACATGTATATGTAGTTTCTTGACAGCTTCTGTTAAAATTTGTTTATGTATAAAGGAAGAAAGACAGTTTTGTATTGCACGTATATACATCCCCTAGAATTATAATCTGTATACTCTGTGCATTTATATGTGCATGAATGAATAATGTACATAGACATACACACATACTCATCCACACTGCCCAGGAGGGCTGACCCTCTCAGGAGTGAGCACTTCTCTCTGGTCCCAAGGGTGCTCACTGTAGAGAGGTTTCACTGAATTAGTAAACACGGGTCAAATTTTCTTTCATTCTTCACGACCAAGTTGGTCTGGAGATTTTCTCAAGCACTATCTTTTCGAAAACCACCAAACTTGCTATGGTGACTGACCTAACCTGTAAAATTGTGCATCTCATTTGGAAAGTCATGATGTTTATGATGTTTAAAAATATGCAAATTTAAGAGCAATTAAAATTTAAAAAGCTCCATATCTTCCAAAATATTGCAGATACTCAAAATTTCAATGTGCATATATAGGTTTGTGGCACCTGCCAATATAATGGACAGTATAAGATGTAGAGATTCAAATTATGCTAATAAGGGCCTTTGAAAAATTTCAAAGTTGAATATCTCCAAAACTATTATACACAGACATGCCATTTCAACTTCAAATTATAGGTTTGTGGCAAAGCTGCATCTAATGAACCAGGAACCAAAGTTGATTTTAATTTATGCAAATTAGGTAAATATGCAAAATGTAAATCCTTGAATAGCTTCAAAACTATCATGGATACAAGTGCTATTCCCACTTCAATTTATGGGTTTCTGGCAAAGCCCCTAAAATGAACCATAAACCAAAGTTTTGGGCTTTCAAATTAGGCAAATACACAATATTAAGATGTTGAATAGCTTCAAAACTATTTAAGATACTAGTTTCATTCAAACTTCATTTTATATGTTTGTGACATGGCCACATCCAATGAACCAAGAACCAAAGATGTAGCATTTTACTTCATAAAAATTAAGCTAATACACAAAATTTAGATTATGTTGAACAATGGCAAAGTGTAGCATTTCAAACTGTTCTCATTTTGAAAGCAACCAGATTTGCGGTGAAGCAAATCTTCTTTTCTAGTTATATATTCTCTCGTAAAAAGAATCACAAGGTCGTATGTGTATGATGGTACCACGGTATTCAATGATTTGCTGGGATTGGCAAACAAAAAAAGGTTACAATACTTATGAATTCAAAAGCAGTTACTGTGTGTTTTACTGAAGTTGACGATGGTGTTCATTTTATGCATTTGCTTAAATCATAAGCATAAATCGAAAAAGCACGCTTTCCAGCCACGGTTCATTAAATGTACCTATTGCACAAACTTTTAAATTGAAGTTGGAATAGCACCTTTACGTATAATTGTTTTGAAGAGATTCAAGCTGTAAAATTTTTAAGTTCTAATTGGCATAAATTTAAATTATATAACAGGTATAGCGAGTCCAGTAGATGCGCAGCCCCGACAAACATACCTATGTACCAACATTTGTGTCTTTATGTGGTACAGTTTGGAATTCAGAAGGAAATAAAATTTTTGTATGGCCCTAACTGGTATAATTTTCAACATCTTTGACTATTCTAAAAGAAATTTAAAACTTCACTGTATATGTTAAAGCCATACAAAATTGAAAGTTTCACACTCACGGCGTTACTCGTTTTAAAACGACATAACGTTGAGTGGAAAGAAACTAGAAAGCAAAGATTTCCTTGACATTAATCTGTGTGTGATCACCTTGAAAGCAATAATGAATGTCTATTGGCCTTCATATCACAGACATATGAATTTATTTTGGAATGAAACCTATATCTGTGTTAGTTTTGCTGATATTCAACTTGTATTGGCCCAATTTGCATAAGTGTTTTTTGGATACGCGCAAAGCACAAGCATTAAAATTTGAAGTTGAAATGGCGCCTACATTACAGTAAAATATCGTTATCTAAATTGAGTAAGATAACAAAGAAAAGTATTATGCTCTTTCTTAAAATAAGAATGATTTTCTTATTATTGGGAAAAAAATAAATATATATTCTTAATGTTCTTGTTTAAAGAAAAAGTTTCATTTTTTTCCTTGAAACAATACATGCAAAAAATCTTGGGAGCGAGATAGATTTGTTTTAGCATCGTGTCTAAAATGAGGTCCTGTGTATTGTGAGCTTGACAACATTGTCAAACATTCTATTATATGTATTGTTCCTCTATGTTTACAGCACGAAGAAAACAAAACTTCGTGTCGATATGTTCTTGTAGTCCAAATGGCTGTCAAACGCCTACATATTGACATTTTGCTTGTACAGAAGGTAAATCACGCGTTTTAATGCCATACTATGTCTTTATGTGTGTGTCTAAAACGAATACATTATGGTCTAGACGACACTCCCTTACAATGGTTTAAAAGTTATCTCAATACAAGATTACAGTATGATCTTATCAGGAAGTATCTTTAGGCCTTCTTGCTCTTCAAACAGGGAAACCCCAGGGTATAGATCCTTGGCCCCCTTGCTTTTATCATCAACACTAAGTACATGCACCATTCTTCATCAAAATTTGACTATTATACGCGGACGACACAACTTTACTTAACCCTCTTTGTTCCTTCAACTACTCGATTATCAAAAATATACATTGCAATTTGTGCGACAACAGAAACAAGGAACCGTAGAAAGTCTACAACAGACTTGCGGTTAATAAATTATCTGTATGTGGCAAACATCAAAACATCATTATATTCCATTTCCTGAACGAAAAATAAACGAGATATTTGATTTGAAAATTAACAGAATTTCAATTTGGAAAACCTCCTCCCTATTTGACTTTGTAGGTCTACGTATATTCACGAAACTTTAAGCTGATAATCACACATCGATAAAACAGAAAAAAATAAGCATTCAAAATTAACAGGCATTTTCTAAAAAAGCTGTGCAAGTATTTACCTGAAATAAAACAACACACTTTTATCTATGTATATCTCACTTTTTCTACCCCATCTGAAACATGCCATACAAGCATGGGGCTGTTCATGGAGCCATATTTACAATTTACAAAAATCTATTGTTCGGCTCATCGTTCTTAAAAAATAACAAAGCCGCATCCAATATACCAAACAGTACAATTTTGATTTATGCAAGTTAGGTGAATTTTGAAACCTTCAAAACTATCATAGATAGAGGTGCCACTCCAACTTCAACTTGTTGGTTTGTGATGCAGCCGCATGTAATAATACATGAACCAAAGCTGAAACATTTTGATTTATGCAAATTAGGTAAGTACACAGAATTTAAACTTTGAATAGCTTCAAAACAATCATAGCTAGAAGAGCCACTTCAACTTCTATCTATTTGTGACATAGGTGCATCCAATGAACCATGAACCAAAGTTGTAGGATTCTAATTTATGCAATAAGGGCGAATACACAAAATAAAAATCTGGATAATTTTAGAACCTTTATACATAGAGGTACCATTCCCACTTCAATTTGTAGGCTTGTGACATAACGGCATCCAATGAACCGAAGTTGTTGGCTTTTAATGAATGCAAATTATGGCAAAGTGTAGCGTTTCGAACTGTTCTCATTTTGAAGGCACCCAGACAGATTTCCTGTGACACAAATTTTCTTGTCTAGTTTTTTTAGGTCTCTTTGCTAAAATCTTTGAAGTTGTATAGGCACACTTCATGGGACTCGTAGATATTTTTTTCCCAAATGTCTCATGATATCGAATTACAAAATCCCCCTTTTCATTCCGACTTGTTTTCTGTATTTCAAGATTTAAAATCTCAGAAACGCTCTATTTACAGAACAAGAGGGCTGTGACAGTCCTGTGCTTAACTGACTATAAATGCACAGACTGAAGAAGGCTTCGTGAAACACAATATCAAGTCACCTCTGTTTCAGACCATGATCACTGTTGCTTTCATACGCATATACCCTTGCTGAAATTGTCCGGTGATCTTGGGAATAAGGTCAAGGTCCAAAAATTACTTGACCATGACCACTTGCACAAAAAAGATCGTAAAAAAATCCAAAGATCACTGGAGCGTGATCGTTTGAAAAACTTGATAGAGACCTACCCAAGGTACATTGCCACCAATTTGAAGTCGTCTGGATGACGGTTTCGGAGAAGTCGAAAATGTGAATTAGCATTAGAATGCCCATTGACTTACACAATAATCAATAGGAAAGGTGCATTTAGCGATAAGTACCCAAATTGAAAAAATCTTTAAAAATCAGGAACACACAGCAGTGTCATCTAGTGAACAACTTTGTTTGACCCTTCTACAAGGAACATATTCACCACGTTTCAACTTAATCTGAGTGAAGGTTTAGGAGATGAGTTCGAAAATAGCAAAAACACACACAAAAAATCATAAAATAGAAAACAAGACTGTGACAATCCTGTGCTCAGCTGGCATGTACATATATATACCCTTGCGATTTTTTAAGAGTTTCCCCTAAAAAGAACAAAGAAGTTTATACCCCCCCCCCCCCCAAGAACAAATCGATGGAGTGTGTCCATTTGAACAACTGTGCTAGAGATCCATCCAAGGTACATTGCCACCAAGTTTAAAGTCAACCTGACCGACGGTTTCGGAGAAGTCAAAAACTGTGAATCACCATTAGAATGCATATGCCCTTACAGTAATCAATAGGAAAAGGTGCTTTAATCCATAAGGACCCGTCTCGAAAAAAAAAAAAAAAAAAAAACGTTAAAAATCAGGAAACCACAGCAGTGTTACCTAGTGAACAACTTTGTTTGGCCCTTCCACAAGGAACATGTCCACCAAGTTTAAACTTAATCTGAGTGATTATTTTGGAGAAGAAATCGAAAATAGCAAAACCACACAAAGAAATCATAAAAAAAAAAAAAAAAAAAATAGAAAAGAGTTGCAGCGCCACTTGGTGAAGCACTAAGAACTTGGAGTCCCTAGGAGTGTTATTGTGTGGCATCAAAGCATTTGGGTGAGCACTTTGTCTTCCGTCGGAGCAGATATTTACAGATTTGCCCCCTAAAAGAAAAAAAAATCAGAGAAAATCCAAAAAAGCATTGAAGTATGAGCATTTGAACACATTTGGTAGAGATCCACGCAAGGTACATCCCCACCAAGTTTGAATTGACGGCTTTGGAGAACAAGTCGAAAATGTGAATTGTTGACGACAGAGGGATGGACAAAGGACCAGAAGATAAGCTCAGCTGACAGACAAGTTAGCTGAGCTAATAACTGATCCGACGGTCCCCTAGTATCTGTATAGTGTTTCTAGAGAAAAAAATCAAGTTTGTGAATACAATGTTTTGAAAGGAATCCGTGATAAAGGTCAAAATCGGAACAGGTGTTTTCAGCATGCACTCTGTGAATATATTATTAAAACGGATCGATTCTCCACATCCTCGCAATTTAAAAGGTATTATAGTTTTATATACCTGTTTTGTGCCAACGTAACGGACGGGTCTCGAACCAGCAACCTTCAGCACCAATCCTATATGTTAGAGAGAAATTAAGATAGGAGGCCGACCTGGATAGCGCAATTTGATATGCACACAGATTGCCATTCGAAGCCTTAAACCGCGATCCATAATGTACGGGGGAGGGTCAACTGTTGAGCAAACTATCGTCTGCGGCTACCCATAAGTGTTGCTATACAATTCACAGCAATTGACCGAGTGGTTTTGAGGGAATAATCCAAAGATTAAACACAAAAAAATTCTGGTGCGTGACCATTTGAACAAACTTGTTCGAGACCTGCCAAAGCTGGATCCGCCACCTTGTCTGGACAAGACTGGACCAAGTTTTTTGGGCAAATCGAAAATGTGAAATTGAAACTTAGGATACAACTGGGCTTATTGAAAAGTCACTACCTATTATCATGTTATTGGTGTTTTTCAAAATGTTTATTTATGATGTCAAAATTTAAGGTTTCTGTCCTCGAACAGTATTTCGCCATCCCATGCATCCTTCTGTTTGAAATTTGTGACAGCAAGGTCGTTAGCGGCTTACACATCTTAAATAATGCGAATAACACGTTAAGAACGAGTCTGTTTTCCCGATCTTATATTGGCCCCACATCTATTTGAACCAATCAAATGCACTCATGGACCAGCTGCCGAAAACCCAATGTATTAAGCCTAACCTGCCTTCAAAGACCACTCCCAGGGATGACCACATTATGGTCTTTCAAGGCGCAACTTTTCATAAGAGCAGTTACGTGAAAAATACGGAGCAAAGTATATAGCAAACATGGTCTTGCAACACAGGTGGGCTTTCAAAACAATATTCCTATTACTTCCTTACAAAGGGAATTATGGTATAACCCAGTGTCGATTTTCCCATTGCTTCCAGGTTACACTATGCTTAGACTTTTTCATGAAGGAGACCGTTCCCACGTTACATTGTCTTCTCCATGCATCCCATCATCGCCGTTAGGAGGCAGCACTGTTAACTGCCAAGGGCTCTCGGTCCATTTTCACAATGGAAGACCCAAATTCACACCATTACTTTAACAATCATACTATCACCATTTTTGAACAGTTAATATCACAAATTAACAATTTATTCGCATTATTTAAGCGTATTTAATACCATGAAATGGGTAGAGTGCTAAATGAGCAACTTTGATGTTACTAGGAATAAAGACACAAGTCTGTGCTGTGCAAGCCACCCATTGATTGATGAACTCGTTTCAGACCAGTCCCTGATTTTTCCGTATATTTACCTAGATTAAAACGGCAATTGCATATTTAAATTCTTCATGAAAAGAGCTTTCGTTCATGTACCAACATGCCTATAGTCTCAAGTCAGTGGTTCAGGCACTGTCTGGCAAGTCATGCTGCAGCTGCCGCAAGAGCATGTCTTGCCAGGCAGTGCCAGAACCACTGACCAAGGCCTGTGACCATAGTATGGAATGAGTTAAAAGCTAGTACAGTGACATCTGCTGGGACTGAAGAGACCTAAAGTCAGCAATAAGGTAAACAAGAAGCTGTGAAAATCAACCAGTTTGATGTTCTCAGCAAGAAACCGATTCTTCTGATCAACAAAACTAATCATGATCAAGTATTGGTATGGACATGTACCCTCAAGCGTGGAATCGCTCAATGTATACGCCCTCGAATTTTTCTTTGCTTTTTTGATTAACGTTTATAGGTTTCAATCGAGGAAATTTAAGTTACACACAGCTGCAGTTGTGGGGGTTGATTTGCATCAAGTAGCTCATTAGCACACCAATGCCCTCACTTAGATTCATTGATATGGAAATGAACAAAATCATATGAAAATTATACCTTCTAGCACTGTCCTCTGGATGTGCAAAAAGGGGACTATGCTGATCGTTGCAAGCCATTTGAACTTGTTGACAGACATTTTAAAAAAAATTGCACAGGCTACTTCACCACCTTGTATGCCCCATGGCATAATGACCCAAACTAGCTGCTGGGACAGCTTGGGGGCACCAACAAAGGAGGAAGCTACAGTTGGTTGTTTATTTTACACTTTACTCCATCCTTCATTAGTGCCCCCCCCCCCCCCCCATACTGGGTGGTTCAGTGGTCACATTAAGAAACTTCATTGAAAATGCTGCAACAACTTATTCAACTTCATAGAAAATGTCTACCAGTTCTTTGTTAAAAGACAAAAAATTTTAATTGTAAACAGATGACTCACAATACCCCATACTTTAATCTCAAATAGGATGACTTCTGATGAGCTACCTTGCATGAACTTCAGAATATTGAGGTCACCTTTCTTTAATACCATCATCTTCATTGCTAAAATGAACATATCCCTTAATTATTTTTCCAAATTTGGATAATGTGTTAAAAATCAGAAAAGGGCAGCTGCACCATGTGGTGGTCAAATTTGGTGGAGATCAAGTCCACTATTTACATTCCGAGAAGTCTGAATTTACAATTTGGGAGAAAAAGTCAAGAAAAGTGAAAACACAAAAATTCTTAATAGAGCAAAAATTAATCACCTGTTAAAACAAATTAACATCTAGAGATCACCAGATCAGAAGTATCCCTATGCAATTTCAAAGCAATTGGCTTGGCACTTTTGAAAAGACTTATCCCAAAAATTAAAAAAAAAAGTAAATAAAATAAATAAATAAATAAATAAAAGCTCCATACTCACTGGAGTGTGATTGTTTGATCAAAATTGGTAAAGACCCATCCAAGGTACATCCCCCCCAAGTCAGAAGTCGATCTGTTTGACAGTTTTGGAGAAGTAAAAAATGTGACTTGCCACTGTAATCTCCAGGGACGTGCATTGTAATCAATGGGAAAATATGCATAAACCAACAAGTACCCAAACTGAAAAATTCCTTACAAATCAGAGATGCAGAATATCAATGCAGGAAAGAAATCTACTTAGACCCTTCAACAAGCTACATTTCCTAGGAGTTTGAGAACAATCTGAGTTATGGTTTTGAACAAGTCAAAAATAGTAAAAACATCCAAAAATTTGTTTAAAAAAATGGAAAACATCTTGGTGCCACCTGAACAAATTAAGGTCTTGCTGCCCCCCCAAGGAACCCTATGCACTTTAGAATAATTGGCTTACTGGTTTCAGAGACATTTCTTAGTATTTTGCCAATGAACAAAATTTGAGGGGTGTGACAGTTCTGTGCTCAGCTGACCTAACATGCTAAAGTAGTCCTGTGAACTTCAGAATTATACCAAGGGCACCTTTTAGACCATCATTACTGTTGCTAACATGAACATATCCATGTAACAATTTTTCTGAAATTTGACAATTTGTTAAAAAGCGGAAACAACAGGCCCACCATGTACTGAGGAACAAATCTGGTGGAGATTAACTCCACTTACATTCCCAAAAAGTCTGAAGAGGATCCAACTTTTGGTTTGGGAGACATCCAAGAAAAGTGGGAATGCACAAAAATTCCTACACAAGTGAAAAATAACTGCATCACCACCTGCGGAACAAATTAAAGCCCCCAAAAGTGTTCTTATGCAACTTCAAAGCAACTGGATTGGCTGTTTCAGAAAAGATTTTTCCAAGATTTTTCCAAGATTTTTCTGAAAAAAAGAAAAAGAAAATTTACTAGCTCAAGCTACATTTCCCGTGAGTTTCTGAAGAATCTAAGTACTGGTTTTGGAGCAGTAAAAAATGACAAAACACACCAAACTGTTTACTGAAAAAAAAAAAAAAAAAAAAAAAAAAAAAAAAAGCACGAAGAACAAATTAAGGTATTCAGGTCCCCAGAAATATTCCCACACAATTTGGAAGCAATTGGTTTGGCAGTTTTGGAAATTTTTACAAAATTTGTCAAGAAAAAAAATCAAAACAAAAACATAAATATGCAAGAATCAATGAACCATGACCATTTAGACAAAGTTCCTAGAAACCCACCGTAGGTACATCCCCACCAAGTTTTAAGTGAATCCAGCTGTCCACTGACACTGGTAACAATAGATGAAGGACCACAAGATAAACTTGGCTGACTGACTGGTCAGGTGAGCTAAAAAAATCTCAGGTTTCAACTTGAAAAGTCACATGCAGAGTTTTGGCTAACCCCCAAATGGGGGGTATATTATTCTACCAAACGCTAAAATACCCTCCAAGAAAAGTCCATAGGGTCATAGGACTTGTTATTTACCCGTAAAATTTGCAAAAATCTATTCTTCTCCCCTGAATTTTCCTTCTTGTGGCCCCCTATAAAAACCTCGAAAACGGAAACATTGCATGCATCCAATAACATGTACAATGTACTTGCTGACTTTTATCGTTTGTAACCTACTTATGGTGAAAAACAAAAAATAAGACAAGCTTCATAAAATTGTGGGATAACAAATTTATTCATAAAAATTGCTGCTACCATGGCGGCGTCATTGGTTGTGGATTCTGTAGATAGGACATCACAACTGCTGATATTGATAACCTGCAAGTACAGAAAGAAAAAAGAAACTTGTGTACATGCACTCTCTGCTGTCATAAACTTTACTGTACCATCCAAAGAAGAAGCAAAATATTAAGCCTTAATGTGAACTAGATGATATAAAGGATCAATGTCCCCCCGCCACATCATGACAACTAAGGTGTGCCATTACAATATTCATAAGAATGAGTTTTAAATTTTAGTGCACATACCTTGGAAATAGTATGATGTAAAATTCAGAGAGTGAAAAAAAGTGGACCAAAAATACATGGGTGTACAGAGCCAGAAGGTAGTGCATTTTGAAGTGGAGGTCTGAAAGCATCATGTTGCCCAGCACCATGACGGGGATCATTACTTGAAAGCATGTACATGCATAACACAAAGCATGTATTGCACAATATAAATGCAATAACGAACATAAATGAAATAATGAAATTTGTATTGCATTACTTTCTGTCCAAAATATGATACAGGCCCCGAGTCTCTGAAAAAGTAGAAGCACCAGTCTGGTTAGGATCATCCTACTACAACCAGGGCATTATGGTTAGGATCATCCTACTGCAACCAGACCATTATAGTTAGGATCATCCTACTGCAATCAGTTATATGTGCTTTGAATGGTGCCATGATACTAATTGCCAAAAACAAATATATGTTGGGTCACAATGACCTTGAAATTATGTCAAGATCGTCTCAAAGGAGGCATATGTAAAACCTTTGTGGAATGATTCTTTGGTACAAAAATGAAAGGCTTTGCTTTAATAGAACTTGAAATATGGAAACAAGATGTCCAACAGATGGCACTTCACTCTACATGTAGTCAAAGCTTATTTGTGCAATTCCTGTGATTGATATTGTTGCATGTGCCAAGACAAGAATCAGTGACTCCTTAATTTTATGTTCCTAGGTGACCTTGGGACAGAAGATCAAGGTCACCCAGACTATGTAATACAAGAGGTCCATAGGCCTGGTGCTGTGCTGACGTTGCCATTGATGTCCAAGCTACATCCTACCATTACAAAATCACCTTTTCAGCTTTGCAGGCATAATGACCACACAAAAATAGGTCAAGATCACTGATATTAGATAACATTCTACCTTTAGACATTGTCTATATCTCCTATAAGTTTGCAAGTCTAATCCAATTACTTTTCAAGATATGGAAGTTTATATCTTAAAACACATTTTGGCCCATTATATGTATCAAATGATAGGTGCTACCACTAGCAATTTTATTATCAGTCTTTGACCTCCCACACAATTTCACTGAATTTGGTGAAGATCTGCCAAAATTTACAGATTTTCAAACATGCTATTAGAAAGTTACAATGGGCTAACTTGAAAACTGTAGATGGTACAACACTAACAAGCAAAAGCTTAAGGATGGACAGACATGAGCGGTTGCATAAGCTCTGCAACTTTTGGTCAGCAGAGCTAAAAAAGTATGCTGGCAAATACACCTTTAGGAGCCTTATGACCTTGAAAAGAGGTCAAGGTCAACAGTAAGGCACAGGCCTCATGCCCTACGCACAATACAAGTAAATCTGTGATGTAAATTTCATAATTCTACATGAAACAGTTCATGGGCTACGGGCTGTGCAGATCAACAGACAGACGGACAGCCCCTATCCCCACAATTCCTGTGTCCCCCTATACCACCTCCAGTGGCAAGGGACAAAAACAGTGCCAAAAATCATAGACTCAGTTAACAGGATTTTGTTTTTCCCCATTTAAAACCTTTCCCATTCAAATCTCCCAAAAGCACCCAGACTTTCATTGGAATTTCTAAACTTTCTCATTACCAGAACACATTTTCCTGAGATCTGTATGCAAGATCATTCATGATGACATACTCTAGGTCAATAGTTTTCCGTGGCATGAGTTGGGCACATTTTAAATCTAGAATCGTTACTTTAAAATTTCGTGAGCATGCAGCTTGTTAGACTTAGCAATGGAACAGTTACAAGTTTGTCAGGTGTAGTACTTGTGCACACTTTAAGATGTCAACAACAGGGATGATATATTTTCAAATGTCTCATTCTAAAATCAAACCTAGGCAGGTTGCTGTGTGTACTACAACATGCTGATGGAACTAGAGAACGTCTCCAGTCCAAAAGTTTACTCTATGACCACATCATGAAACCTGCATTGTTACTGATACAGACTTATTTCCCTTTCTCTCTATTCGGAAATAGTTCATTTTTTTCTGTTTTCACCAATACGTAATGCAAAGATAGAATTTTTAGTCACAGCAAAATCTCCCATCTAAAAATAGTCCTCAACTTCCCAGGCTTCATAATTGAAACCCTTTCCATTTGTCAACTTGTAACACGATAGATCATAATCTTCTCTCCAAGAAAGGTCAACGGGAGACAAAAAGTTGACAATTTTTGTTGACGCTTCTTCAAGCTCAACAGGGATATCATAAATATTGTGCCCTAACTCAACTTCATGTTGTCTTTCTTGATGGTGACTGGTTTGCAGACAGCCAGCATAGGTACTGCCGGCATGTGTCAGCCTGATACATATCGCAACTGAGGTATCAAGTCCCACGACCTATACATGACCACAATCATGGACCCTCGCTTTGAGGGTCAATGCCACAATGTGCACCTAAAATGTGATCTAACATTTTCTACTGTTCCCAGTGATGAGACTCTCTGGTCACTGGTTTGTCTGATGGATCATCACAGGCTAGATGTGAATCCCCTGGATGATTTCCAGTGATTCTGAATTTGAATGCCTTAGTAAAAAAAATGCACAAGCTGATCCCAGCAGGTAGACGTCACCAGCTTTTTCTTATTTGGAAAGTCTGATCCTTTCAAAAAAATTTATGTCATATCAACCAAGGTATGAACGTCACGCTACTGCTACATGTAAGCAAATATACGTTTAACGTGGTGACAACAGTAGCTCAACGTTGTATATAAACAGGCTACAGGGTTGCTTTTTTTTTTCCCCAACAGTGCCTGATGAGATGCACAAGCACCGAAACTAGTTGGGCAGTTACGAAAGCCTCCTCACCACCCCAGCTACCTGCTTTAGTCATTTAGCTGAATTTGTATCAGATTCATTTCTTTACAAATATTTAACCATTTCCTGGTCAGAATATGAGCGAGTAAATAATTTTTTCTGGTGATTAATCCACATCACAGAAAGCTATTGACTTGGAGCATGCAACCATGGTGGCTCTTATATGATCTATAATTCTCAGCAAAATATATTTTCAGTTTTGGCATGTAGGGTTGTATGTTGATATTTAATGTTAAATCTAATGTAATTAATTCAAACTAATTGTTGCTATGGAAGGCTACCCTAAACTGATGTCTGCAAGAGTGGAACTTCTCAATGGAAGATTCCTCACATAAGGACCATAGAGATTTCATTCATATCATATATTTGTACTTCATGAATGGTTAAAAATTCCCCCCCCCCCCAAAAAAATGAAGTAATGACCTCGGAGCTAATAGTTCTCACCGATTTTCTCAATCCCTAGGAGCCAAATTGTGATGGTTCTATACCTCAGTTACGTTATAACATTAATGTGTCAGACATAATACATACACTGCATTTTTCCATCAGTACAGCTTTGAATTAGGTGTAAGGACCATTTATAATTGGTCAGTGTGACTTTGATACCTATAGACAGCACCCTGGAATAACATGCATTAAAACTGTGTATTTTCCCACATATATGCAGTTTCTTCGTGACTTCTCTACAACTCCACGCCACCACATGAAAATGACTAAGGTAACTGGTACCCTTATAACATACTCACATAAAACTACTAAGCATTTGTTTTGTATCTTCTGATGATCTGGAGTTTGAAAAACTGATGAATGAACAATAAACTGCTGCCCAGGCACACCACTTCATCTACAATCAAATTGACAACAACGATTAATAAAGTGAAAAATTATTTGTCAAGTACATTGTTTAAGGTGGCATTGGTACATTTTCTCTTCTTCCTTGAGGATAACTAGTCCACTTAGTTGATTAAATAACCTACAATATTTCTAAATTTGAAAACAACCCTGTAAACAGCACTTGTCGACAAACATTTTCCAATAATACAATTTCCAAGCAACTGGTCAAGCAGTTTTGGAGAAGATTTTAATGATTTTGCCCAATAATTATTTTTAAAAATCCAAATTCTCTTGGAGCATTGCCATTTAAACAGACTTGGTAGATACTCATCCAAGGTACATCCCCACTAAGTTTGAAGAGGTTCCAGCAAACAATTTTGCAGAAGAAGTTGAAAATGTAAATGTGAACGGACAATGATGATGGATTGACAGACTGATAAATGGACAATGCAGGACTGACCGTCGCTAAAAGCTCAGCCCGCTTGAAATTTTTTTCGCTGTCATGTGGGCCACCTTGAAATTTGAAAGAAGCATTTTTTTTACTTGAACAAACTGGAACATATGACAGTCAAAACTTTGAAAAACTTATCTGAAAAACATATGAACCTTGAGTTTTAATAATTTTGGTATGGATAGGACAGATAAATTTTTGAAAAGCTGTCTAAAAAAATCCATGTTCACAGATGAAATTCATTTTGTGTACATTTACACAGTTCTCCTGGATTACTTATACTTAACTAATATAAAATCTGCTTGATCACTGTGTATTGGATTGCTCCAATTAAAATATTTATTTTTGTACCAGAATTTAATAAAAATAATATTACTTGTGATCATTGAAGTGAATCAACCAATTTTCTTCATTCAAAGAAAGAGATTATGCCACTGCAAACGTTTTCCCTTTTGGCACAATACAAAGTTTTTATAAGATTGTAAAATGTCTGTCACTGCGACGCAAATCAGAAGTAAAAGGACAAAATAGTTATGACCTGGACAAGACTTTGAATGGATTTCACAGTGACCTAGATATTTGACCTAGTGACCTACTTTTGCCATGTGACACAACAACTCCCCAGGTAGTATTAAAATAATAAATTTGGTAGCTGTAGGTATTATAGTAAGGGAAATATGGCATGGACAAGGCTTTACATGGAGTTTACACTGTGACCTAGATATTTGACCTAGTGACCTAGTTTTGCATCGTGACACACTTTTAGGTCACAATACATTATCAGTAAAATTTTATAACAAGAAGTCAAAATTTTTTAAGAATTACAGTAAGGACATGAAAATACTGTACATTTATGTATTACTGTGACCCAAATATTTGACCTAGTAACTTAATTTTACTTTACTACACATTTCCATGTTAAGTTTCACATTTGTGTAAAATTTCATCAATCTAAGTACAAGGACAAAAATGTTATGGCCCCGACAAGTTTTTACATGGATTTCACATTGTGACCTAGATCTTGAACCTAGTGACCTACTTTTGCCATGCTACACTCCAGCACCCCAAGGAGTATGCACATAACAAAGTTAGTAGCTGTAGGTATTATGGTATAAGAAATTTGGTGCTGACAAGGTTTTACACAGAATTTTACACTGTGACCTATATATTTGACCTAGTGACCTAATTTCCCCTCATGACACACTTTTGGGTCAAGGTACATTATCATGTAAAATTTCATAAAAAGAGGTCCAAAAGTTAAAAAAATTACAGACAGGACCTGAAAATTCTGTATATTTACATATCGATCGGTGACCCAAATAGTTGACCTAGTGACCTAGTTTTGCTTTATGACACTTCCTTAGACTAAGCTTCACATTTGTGTAAAATTTCATGACTATAAGTAAAAGGACAAAAAAGTTATGGCCCGGACAAGATTTTTCATACATATGTATTCTGTGACCCAGATATTTTACCTAGTGACCTACTTTTGGCACATGATACACCTCTATCCTAGGAAGTAAAAACACATTAAATTTGGTAGCAGTGGGTGTTATGGTGTTGGAAATATGGCCCGGAGAAGCTTCGGACGGACGGACTGACGGAAGGACGGACGGATGAGGTGCAAACCTATAGTCCCCCACCAAGTGGGCGGGGGACTAATAAGTGCACAGTGTGCTATAAAAATATTTTATCCACAAAAGCTGAAAAAAATGTAGATCCTAAGTACATTCTACCACTTCTTTGAAAACTATGGGATATTTTGGGGTTCTTTCTATGAAAAAAAAAATGGGGCGTGTGTGTTTATTAGGGGGTGTGCACTTATTAGGATGAATGCAGCAGTTCCATCTCATTTTTTTTTCATTTTTCCATTTGAAATAATTATTAATGTTTTGAAATTGACATTTTACTGTGAAGAGCCTGAAAAGTATCATGAATGCAGATGTTTTGTTTTTTATACACTTTATAAGCATTAGCTTCTGTTTACTATTTTTTTTTTTTAATTTAACAACCATAGGATACATCTGCAGAATTTAATATAAAAAGTACTATAGTTTTGCCTTTAGAATTATCATGAGAAGCCAAGTAACATGTTGCGATCGTACCTTCATCATCAGTCCACACATACTGAAAATCATTCCAAGCAGATTCATGTAGTCAGGTGTAGGATCATCCATAGGACCACCTGATGGCGGTGCCTTGTACCTACAAAACATATAACATCAAAGATACACATGTATTTATTTTTGGTGATTAATACAGATGAACAGAGAACTTCAGCAATACACCAAAACAAGACTCCAGCTTCGTTGATGAACTTTTCAATTTTAACATTAGTTTTGACACTGCATTCCATTTTCCCTTATATTCAGCTTATACATCCATAGTTGTTTGGCCTTACAAATCATCCAAGTCAAGGTGCACAAAAATTTGGGCACACTATACTTTCCACAATATATCTAAGCAATCTACCATTTTCAATGGAAAGGATCTTGTTCACAGGTCCCATTCCATACATAAAATGTCACACTTTACCAATTTCAACTCTATTTCTGACAATTTGTTGTTTTTAGCTCTGGGGGACTCTTGCTATTTCCATTAATGGTCCCTTATCATGATCACATCTGCCTGTTAGGACACTTTCCTAACCCTATATGACAACAATAAAACTAAACTTGGCAACATCTATTGACCCTTATGCTGCGGGTGTAAGCGAAAACTGTTTACTTGCATAATGGAGTGGAGGGATGTATCTCAGTCACTTTCCAGATGGACATTTCACGACATTGAAATGTTTCTCAATACAAATAAATATTTGCAAAAGCTGTCAGTAAGCATGATGCCTACTTATAAAATTATATGGAAGGCTTCTCTGTTCCAATTTCGTGACAGCTGGAGGATGATAAATCTTGAAGATAAAGATGCTTCCCAGTGGTAATAATAATAATAATAATAATAATAACTTTTAAAAATTGAAAAACTAATATACTGTTTATTATCACCAGGGTAAAAATAATACTTCTGTATGAGAGAGACCTTGAATAATAATAATCAAAAAATAAATATAAAGGTTAATGGGAAAGCAATCTGAAATGTAGTTCCAAAAAGAAAAACTAAAGAACTATGGTAGTGACACAGTAATCACTGGGAAGCCTCCCCCTGCCCATTTTACCCATAAATTGACTGACCATAATACCCACCAAATATGACAAATTCACCTGCAAAATGATCCAAATGTTGCACTGAAGGGAAATTTTATTGACGTCATCTAGTCCCAAACAACACTGATGAATACAATTTGAACAAAATCCTCCAAGGCAATTTGAAAATATTACAGGAACAAAGTCAAATTAACTATAAATAGGTCAGAGCAACCATAATTAGGTCACAGTTAATCAGCTATTTCGTTTGTTTTGGATGTATTTCCATACCAAATTTTGGAAAAATCCATCTGGCCTCTTTGAAGATATTGCAGTTACAAAATCATTTTGATTGTAAATTTTTCAACAATTGTTAAATCAAGAGTGTGGGTCAAGTTCTATACAAGATCAAATAGAACAAGATTTGGAAAATCATGATGATCAGTGTGATGAATGTAATGTAAATGAACCACTGGAACTAAATGAATATATTTGTGAAGATGAAATTCATACAGTTATTATGAAAATGGCGAATAATAATGCCCCTGGTGTACATGGGCTAGTTATTGAATTAATTAAAAATTCGTCTGATATCATTGTGCCATACTTAGTGAAACTGTTCAATAATATAATGGATAAGGGTCAATACCCAAAAGAATGGTGTAAAGCAGCAATATGTCCTCTCCACAAAAAGGGTCCTAAGAATGTAAAAGACAACTATAGAGGAATTTCACTCTTGGATGTCTGTGGTAAAATTTTTACTAAAATTCTTAATAATCGTTTATATGATTGGGCAGAAAAATTGCAAAAAATACATGAAAGTCAAGCAGGTTTTAGGTCTGGTAGGTCAACAGTAGACCATTTGTTTACTTTACAGGCAGTTGTCCAAAAATATTTATCTAAAAAAGGTGGTAGATTTTATGTTCTTTTTATCGATTTTTCCAAAGCATTTGACACTGTTATCCACAAGTATTTATGGCACAGACTAATTAATATAGGTGTTCATGATAAAGTGTTTAAAGTGCTACAATCTATGTATTTAAACCTCCAGTCTTGTGTACGTACACCAGATGGTCTCACAGAGTTTTTTAAGTGCACTATGGGTACAAGGCAAGGATGTATGATCAGTCCTTTACTCTTCATTTTGTTTATTAATAAGTTTGTTCTGGATTTAGAAGCTAAGGGTGGTCAAGGTGAATTTATTTCAGAAGAAACCATGAACTTATTAGCATTACTATATGCAGATGACATTGTAGATTTGGCAGACACGGTTGCTCGACTACAGAAGCAGATTAACATTCTTGGAGAATTCTGTGATCAATCATGTATGAACATTAACTTAACTAAAACAAAAATAATGGTTTTTAGGAATGGAGGTATTTTGCACAAAAATGAGGAATGGTATTTTAAACAGGAAAAAATTGAATGTGTACCTTATTATAAGTATTTAGGTCTCATGGTTTCATCAAGACTATCATGGTCTGTAGCAACCAAAACTTTGGCCAGCCAAGCACAAACAGTCATAGCTATGTTACAGTGTTTCCAATATAAAGTTGGTAAATTACCATATAAAACCGTATTCCATTTATTAGATAAAATGATCACACCTATTTTACTATATGGATCTGAAATTTGGGGTTATCAGTATACAGAAGTAAATGAAAAAGTGCAGATTAAGTTTTGTAAACAGTGGCTTGGTCTCCCTCAAGGTTCATCTGATGGTGCTGCCTTGGGGGAATGTGGAAAATACCCTCTTTTTGTGAAATATCATCTACGATGCATCAGTTATATGTGCAAGATTCTTCAAATGGACTCCCATAGATACCCAAAACAATGCTATAATATGTTGTTTTAGTTGGATATAGCTGGAAGGTGTAACTGGGCTACACATGTCAAGTCTTTATTATTCAAATTTGGTTTTGGCACAGTCTGGATATCACAAGAAGTCGGTAATGTTGCATGGTTTAAAGAAGTTTTCTCTAAAAGATTGAAGGACTGTGCCATGTAAATTTGGCATGATTCAGTCACAGAAAAGCAAAAGTTGAATACTTATTGCCTTTTCAAATCTTTGTTAGAACCAGAAAAATATCTTAACTGTGTAAATGTTATCACTTTTCGAAATGCTATTACTCGCTTTAGATGCTCAAGTCATGGTCTGCACATTGAGAAAGGAAGATATACTGGTACAGTGAGGGAAGAGAGAATTTGTTTATTATTTAATACTAACAAGATTAAGTGTGTTGAAAATGAATTTCATTTCTTGACGGTTTGTCCATTTTACTCAGACTTACGTGACAAGTACTTGAATAAGAACTATTATTTATATCCTTCTACTGAGAAAATGATAAATCTATTAAAAAGTGACAAACCAGAAGTATTATGTTCATTAAGAAATTATTTGTATCAAGCTTTTAAGAAGAGAGAGTTTCTTTTGTTAAATATGTAAAAATATAAACCTGGTGTCTTTTTCCATTATTTCAAAATACTATTTTAATGTACATATTATGTATTGACAGGCCGGAGGCCTTTTATTACGAAATAAATGATCTATAAATTTGATTGTAAATAGGTCTAGTAACCACACAATAGATCACAAAATGTAATCAGCCAATATTTGCCTCATAGTATACATCTGTACCAAATTTGAGAAGACTCCATGTAAGCCTTTAAAAGAAAACTTTAGAGAGAAAGTCAAATTGATGGTAAATAGGAGATATTCATATGTAACTGCGATCCTGTGCACTTCTGTGTTGCCAGGGCAACAGACTGATGCTTCCACCATGATCAGGGCAGATTTATATTACATACAACAGAAACATCGATAAATAACACCTTTTCAACCAAAAGAGAGCCCATTTCTAATCAATTTAGGCATCCTTTATGTTTCAAATATATGTTAAAACATTCTCTTAAGATTATTCTGTGTTTGTGTTGTTCATTTTATTGGGAAAAGACTTTTGACCATGCTAAATACATGGATCTGCCCTGATGCAGGTGGCTCCCTCTTTTGCTTGATACGTGTTAGAGTAGGACTGCATTTAAGTATGAATACATCCTATTGGTTACAGTAACCACATGAAAAGTCACAATGACCTCAACACCTTATATCAGCTAATTTTTGTCCCATGGTACATGTATTTGTCTGTTCACAATTTGGGTAGATTCCACTAAAGCACTTTGAAGATATCTGAGTAACAAAGTCAAACTCACTGTAAATAGGCCACAGCAACCACACAATAGGTCACAGTGACCTGAAAATCTTATCATCCAATCTTTATCTTATATCTCTACATCATATGTGAGACTAATCCAACCAGGCCCTTAGATGATCTTTTGGTAACAAAGTTAAATTGACTGTTTTTAAGTAACAGTAACCACACAATAGGTCCATGTGACCCTAAAATTTAATCCTACCAGTGACCTAAAATCTAATTTGGTGATATTTGTCCAACAATGCACCTATGTAATAAATTTGAGAAAAATCCCTTCAGGCCTTATGGTTACAAAGTTGGTGTGCACATACAGACAACCCAAAAAGATAATGCCTCCCCCCTTATTAAGAGAGGCATAAAATAAGAAAAAGAAAACTAACATGTACATAACAGCTATTTTTGATGTTGCCTGTAGCCTCGCAAGTAAATGAAATCTTACAGCCATTTTTGAGAATGGCTTCTGACAGACCATTCACACGCCAAACTTAGCCTCAAATTGACCCTGAGAATTATGTCTGGGTCATTTACCAGTCATGACACTTGTGAAGGTCTATCTGGAAACATTTGTGTCTCAGATTAAAGGAATAATTTTCTGGCATGCATGTTAATAGTACACATGCAAGGCAATCAGTTGCAAACGTTGTGAAGTTTTATGACCCATAGGCATGGTACCTATCGGAGTAAGATGGAACCATTTTTACAAATTTATATGACCTGCAATCACAACAAATTCCATTGAATAATAATCATCAAAGCGCAGACCTTCGTCCATTCATATATAGGTGATGTGCCATGGACAGACCTGTTCTATTAATCAATTGTGCTGTGCTTGCATAATTATTTGGTCAAGATTGAATCCATCAGCTGATTGTGATGTGCTTACAGTGAATATGTTTTAATCCCTCCCATGACATGGGCAACATGTGCAGCTTTAAGCTATGCTGGCACTTAACAAATGAAAATACAAATCAAAGGCCCTGTAACAAAATAGCTAAAAAAGAGGAAAATTCATGACTGGTTTTGACCATTGAATGGCTCATCAGGGACTGGACATAACAGTTAGGCCTTCTGCGTTAATGTACGGTCATGTCCATATATAGGTCGGCTAAGCTAGCTCATCTGGGCAGTTATTCCATCAGTCTCATGATGTGATGGTCAGCCATGTGTAATTTACATGTGCTATGACATGCGGGGCATTGCTGTTAGCCAGTCAGAAGTTCAATTGGTATGTAGGGATCCCCTCTCAGAGCAAAATGGGTTGTTTTTGCATGTGATAGAGGAGACTTGACGAAATTAGGGGGGGGGAGGAATCTGGTTGGAGTTTCCTTCTCAGAAAACAGAAGGACAGTAATTCTGTGTCCTCAGTCCTGTTTCATTATGTTGTAGCTGTTATGATACGTTGTGATGGCCAGTGGTTACGGCCACCTGTGTAGCAGTGCAGTCACTGACTGTACCCCAAAAAATGTCATAGACAGCAGCTTTCCCCCACTGACGCAGCACCCTGGCGCAGCCCACTTACCTCAATACCTGCGATTCGAATACGAACATCCATGCTCACTCACTTCCAATTGAATATCCCTACTTACCGACTTGATAGTTTAATTATTTGACACACTATAGGCAGTTATGTAGAAAATATACCTGTGAACTTTCAAGGGTCTCCTTGGGTCATTTGCATTGTTTATGGCTGTGGACATTTTGGCCTGAAAACTCTGGTCTGAATGACTGAAGCGAATGATGGCAATAACCGGAAATAGGGTAAATCAGTAGCATTGCGCATGTCAAGTTTTCCAATTGTCGTAATATAAGCTTCAAAATTTGTCCAATTTAAATCATAATTTAGTCACTGTGATACTCAAATATGAAAAAAATCATACGTTTTCAAAAAAATTTATTAGTTGATATATTAGACCATAAAAATAAAATATGTTTGATTACGACTACCGTTTTCCATCTGCCGTTTGTTTTCCTCTGCCGAGGGAACCGAGCGGACATCCGAACATGGAGAAGATGTCGTGTGCAGAGACAGAAGATACCTTCCCCAACAGTGTAGAGCATGATTGTGATGATGAAGTAAGTTGAGGAATGTCACTTCATTCGGGACATCACTGTCGTCATTTTTTAAGAACCACTACATAAAGCGAAACGGACCAGGATTCGGAAAATCAATAATTCCGGTTCAAGGAGTCAAGCCGTCCACAGTCCAGCTTTGCCTATTTTAGGCTATTACTCAGGCTATTTTGACATGTTTAATATTGCAGGACCGTGGAGGAAGGAAGAAGCCATTTTTTTTTCTGTTAAAGGGAATGGTTTTGCCTGCTTCGCAATCCATGTAAAAGATATGGGTCTATACTTTAATGGTTTTTATGTTATTGAATTTTTAAGCATCTGTAATAAACATTGATAACTTTTTCCATTTTGGAGCTCAAAAAGAAGCATTTAAAATCAGTTGACAGACAAAAAAGTGGTTACCCAAGAAGCTAAGTTATACTCTTGACTCTTGTCTTTACATAGCCGTTAATTTCACAAAGATTCTTCCATCCAGTTTTGAGTGAGGCTTTCTCAAAATTACCAAGTCTTGTAAAAATTTGTCTCTGAGATGTTCACTACCAAAAGATAACCAAGTGCTCATGCCATTAAGAAGGATAACTTTAGCTCTGTCATAACTTTGACCCACACACTTACAAACAATATAGTACTAGTAGCGGCGAATCAGTCACTTGTGAAATAATCCGCTCGTCTGATGGTGCTGCCTTGGGGGAATGTGGAAAATACCCTCTTTTTGTGAAATATCATCTACGATGCATCAGTTATTGGTGCAAGATTCTTCAAATGGACTCCCATAGATACCCAAAACAATGCTATAATATGTTGTTTGAGTTGGATATAGCTGGAAGGTGTAACTGGGCTACACATGTCAAGTCTTTATTATTCAAATTTGGTTTTGGCACAGTCTGGATATCACAAGAAGTCGGAAATGTTGCATGGTTTAAAGAAGTTTTCTCTAAAAGATTGAAGGACTGTGCCATGCAAATTTGGCATGATTCAGTCACAGAAAAGCAAAAGTTGAATACTTATTGGCTTTTCGAATCTTTGTTAGAACCAGAAAAATATCTTAACTGTGTAAATGTTATCACTTTTCGAAATGCTATTACTCGCTTTAGATGCTCAAGTCATGGTGTGCACATTGAGAAAGGAAGATATACTGGTACAGTGAGGGAAGAGAGAATTTGTTTATTATTTGATACTAACAAGATTAAGTGTGTTGAAAATGAATTTCATTTCTTGATGGTTTGTCCATTTTACTCAGACTTACGTGAGAAGTACTTGAATAAGAACTATTATTATATCCTTCTACTGAGAAAATGATTAATCTATTAAAAAGTGACAAACCAGAAATATTATGTTCATTAGGAAACTATTTGTATCAAGCTTTTAAGAAGAGAGAGTTTCTTTTGTTAAATATGTAAGAATATAAACCTGGTGTCTTTTTCCATTATTTCAAAATACTATTTTAATGTACATATTATGTATTGACAGGCCGGAGGCCTTTTATTACGAAATAAATGATCTATTCTATAATCCGCTCAGCTGTATAAACACATCCAGAGAGGATTTGACTGTGAATGGTTATCTAAACATCACCATTAGTGACCACATCTAAAAGCCAATTAACTGATTGACTCCATAAAGCTTTTAGTATTACTGATGGAGGGACACTTTATCATCTTAAAGTTTTGCATAGTTATAGTTTAAACATACTCATTTCAACTGGATCGCCCTACAGTACATCAAGATGTCACTAATCGGGGGGTTCTCCCATGGAGGTATAATATATACCTCCATGGTTCTCCAGAACATGGACTGACACACAAAATGTATATTACAAAACACACAGGACAAAACAAGAACAAAGTTACCCAATTAACAGAGAAGCAGTACACATGCATGTTTCAGATTTGTACCCTGCATACAAAAATCAAAATAGTTCTCTACAGGTAGAATGTGCACATATATATGTCCCTGTTCACAATGATACGAACAAGCAGTAGAAAAATTCATAAAGGACACTTTAGAAATAAGTTTATGTAAATCAGCAACTAACTGAACTGAAAATTACTGCTTATGCATAACATAACTAAAATATGAAGCGTCTTGTATCTACGATGTATCTGTGAAAAGCATCACAAATTTGTATGTTGAAGGGAATGGATAATCCGTCACTACCAAAGAGAAGAATATGAGTCTGTCACTTGCTGTGTGTATAATCAGATTTGGGTGTACGCCAGGAGCAATAATAGGGATGATGGAGTTAGGAAGTTTAATTCTATAAGTTGAATACTTTGGACAAAAGAACAGAAAATGTTGCAGATCTTCAGTGGGGTAGGAACAAGAACATGTAGGTTGTGGGATGATGTTGACTTTAAAGAGATCAAAGTTAAGTCTTGAGAATCCACAGACAAAGCTGGGTATGACAAATGTTGGCAAATCTGTGTCCTTGGGTGTAGTAAACAGGAACATGAGCCACTGCTAGTACAGTTGCTTTCAGTTTTGATTTGAATATTTGGAGGGAAATAGAAGGAAACATGTTACAGCAAAACTGTTTTGCATGAATAAAGATTAGCCCCTCATCATCCCCAAAGTAACCAAAGGTTCACTGATTTGAAGGTCTCATGTAAGCCCTGGCACATTAAAAAGCAGATTTTATTTGCTGTAGTAGCTGGGGGCCCAGACCTAGGTCAGTAGCTGCAGTGCTAGACTTGCGCAAGTCCCTGGTGCATGTCCCTATTTTCCCATCCCGCGGTCCCACCCAGAAGTGCGATACATTTTCCCCTCCACAAAGTTAACTGAATAATATTATGCCAACTACACGGTGTTATTAAGTAGGTCCTACTATTATTATTATATATTTTTTTAACTGGTCGACACTGCCGCCGTGTCGGTTTCAACAGTAGCAGCTATTGAGTCCTGGTCAGTTCTAATCCCATTATCATTGTGAGTGGAAAGTGGCCTTCGATGAATGCATGGCTAGTCACTGGCCACTCAAGCGAGACAAAGCTGACTGTCTCCCTCCGTCTGCCGACACCAGGGACTTGTCAAACTTGCACAAGCCCACTCTGGACTACCATCAATTCGGTGGGAGTGACGTCACAACATGCGGGGTTTCGCGGGATCTTAGAAGTCAAATCAGTGCCACAACTTTTTTATTTTTGCATTAATGCAAAATGATCCACGTCATGATTTAAGTTTTGTTGAGTAAGACCTCTACATTTCTATGTGGCTCTTTTGTCAATTTAAACAAAAACTCTTGCCCTACACCCAACATGGCGCGGAGACAAAAAAATCGAGAAAGAGACGATGAAATCACCCTATTTTTGCGCAGTTTTGCAAAGTTACATCATTCAAATTGTCACAAGCAACGACCCGGTCATTGATTTAAATCATCGTAGAAGGAAAATATTCATTTTAACGCCGCTCGAAATAGCCATCGGCAAGAACTGACGTTTCTCTACAATAAAATGTGCATGCTTGCATGTAAATAAACAACAGTCAAGACAAGGAATTTGAGACGGCCTTGAATCTGTCATGTGCTTGACTGCTCATGAATAATTCATAGCAGCGACAAGCCGGCAAGTTTGACAAGTCTCACTGGATGCCCTTTGCCTGACGCGGTGCACTGCAATTAATCCTTCATTACACAGTAGCTCAATTAACAGCTTCTGAAGAGTGCGTTATGACCGCTCGCTTGTCTGTGTGATAAGAAACACAGTGTAGACCGCCCGGCACTAATCATCTGGAGTCAATGTTATCTGGTTATATACACGTTCCACGCCAATCAGCTAGGTAAAGCTATGACGTGTGTTTACTTAAAATTTAATTTGGCAATGAATTGATTTAAAATAAAATACGGAAGACAGTCCAGTGAGACTTGAGCAAGTCTACTGCAGTGCCAACCAAGACCAGGCCCAGCTCTGTATCCACTCGTGGACCTACTAGAGTAGTGTCTAGTAGGTCCATGATCCACTCCATGCTGCACTGACCACAGTGTCTGGCTCCATATCCACTCCTCACTGACCACAGTGTCAGGTCTGGTTCTATATCCACTCCTCACTGACCACAGGGTCAGGTCTTGTTCTCAATCCACTCCCCACTGCACTTACTACAAACAGTGCAAGGTCTGCCGTGATACAGTGTATGTACTTTTCATTGCACTGATTGCACTGCCAGGTCTGACTCAACATCCACATATCATGCACACATATGGCAGAAGGGACATTTGGAAAAGATATGCAGTCTCTGGTGAGACGTGGTCTTTTGAGCAGCTGTATAATGCTGACCATTTTGCAGCTTACTCATATTGGTTACACACGAAAGTGCATAAATATGTTAAATAAAGGTTTGTTCACTTGGGGCATTAACCCTTAGGCTTTCCCCCATGAGTTAAGACTGAGTGAACAACTTTCCTTAGCATGGGCTGGGCACTTAGTGTGCAATCCATGCCAAGAAAAGCATTTGACCTTAGGCATGTGGTCCTGATCTACAATTCTCAGTCAAATTGTTTTTTCATGACTTTTGAAATTGAAAACACTGAAGCAGACAACATTGAACCACTGGCCAAGTTTGGCCAGTTTAAGGGAGAAAGGGTCAATGATGAAGGATGGGTCTAGCTCATTCGGACGTTCTTTTGGACTTCTTGTTGCTTTCACCTATTGCTCGCATTGCTAATGACAATACAAGGATGAGTTTACATAGCTGGTCCACTGTGAAAAGATCCATATCCTGATCACTTCACCGATGCCTTTGTAGATTATGGCCTTTAATGCAAGCTTATCAAAATCAAGGTACAGCTGTGTGCATCTGTAAGTTTAACAAAACCAATCAACTGTGACGAGCTTGCTAAAACCTGAGCACCAGAAAAGAGTTGATCTTGATATGTGATGGCTATTCCATAGGATTTGCTGATCCTGGTTAACAGTGATTATATTTGTGGAAATGATTTGATTCATAAATATGCACCTCGGATCCCAAACGCAGGCCTTTACGCAACATCCTCACTGAAAGAGAAGTCTGCTTACGTGTAGCTGGAACAAAACTCAGTGGAGACCGGTTTTTTGGTTGATGTGCAGCTCTGCACATTGAGTAATTACTGAAAAAGTTTAAAAGACTTTCTTGTGAAGAGTGCAATGGCAACTTAATGTTCCTGTTGTGATAAGAGACCAGTCACATTATGGATTACTGACATTGTAAAACAGGATAACTGTATTCTAAGCTGTCGGCTCTCAGAAAATATATAAGTGCTTTGCAGCATTTTGTGTGAGGATTCTTCGTTTTGTTGCACAATTTATATTTGCCTCCAAAGCATTCCCCTGACTCCCTATTGCGTTTACTGATGTGGGCTCGCCCGACGAGGGCACATCAGAAACGTACAGCGATCTAGGGGGAACCTATGGAGGCAAAGTTTATATGCTCCTAGATTCGAATGTACATGTATTGTGCATGGGTGGTATTGGTTCTCAAATATTTTAAAGTAAACAGATCCCTACATGTGGCAGCTACATGAATCTTAATACAGAAAATTGCTTGTTTGCATCTAAGGCAATACAATAAAATTTGTGATTTCAGAATATTTCTGTATTTTTTTAATTTACAGATTTCATTTCACAACAAAAAAAAGAAAAGAAAAGAAAAAAATACATGTCCCATGAAAATAAAGCAATGTACAACTGTGCCCTGTGAGAATCAGTCAGCTGTGGCATGTTTCAGCAACATAAAATAAATATTGATGTAACCTACATGTAGGCAAAGTAAACATTTTTGGAAAGGGTGTGGTCCATAGATTGCACGCACATGTAAATGTGAACTTTGATTGTAGTTGCCATATAAACAACTAATTCCTTGACCACAAATATAATTGTGACGTGTATACTCACAAACTACGGTAGGACAACTGTTTTGATCAAATCTACTAACTGGTGCAAACAAATACCATAATGTTTACAAAGTATTAATCTTCTGTTGAACAAATATTTTTCAGAATACATCTAATTAAGGGAGATTCTCCCTTAATTAGATGTATTCTGAAAAATATTTGTTTGACCTGGATTGCCTTATTGTTTAAATTTGAGGGGTTCCCCAGACATACAGAAAAACTGATTGTTAAAAGGCATAAGATGAACAAGGCATGTAATATATCCTGATTGACTCCCAAACAGTTTTAATTTTTCCCAAAATTCAGCTTGAATTGATTTGAGTCAAGTATTCCTGAATGTATATTTGAGGGGAGGATCAGGAAAATTTGTCTCTGGGGATACGGGAAACTTTATGATAACAGATAGGACATAAATATATAATGCATGTGATTCGCTTTAAAAGGATTTCATTGCATATGGTATCAAGATCTAGACTTCCTTCAACTAATACTTTTGGGAAACGATGCCAAATATAAAAGCATCACCTACCAAAATTTTGAAAAAAAGGTGGCAAATTCACTCCTGGTATTATTATTGTTACCTCTTTGAACAATTTTGAGCGAGGGCCAGGAAAATTTGCCTCTGGAGATAGGGGAAACTTTATGATAGCAGATAGGACATAAATATATAATGCATCTAATTCCATGACCTGTAAAACAAGCTTCACTAATAAATCTTTGAACTGCTTTAAAAAGATTTCATTGCATATGGTATCAAGATCTAGACTTCCTTCAACTAATACTTTTGGGAATCAATGCCAAATATAAAAGCATCACCTACCAAAATTTTAAAAAAAAAGTGGCAAATTCACTCCAGGTATTACCATTGTGGTTACCTATTTGAACAATTTTGAGCAAGGGCCACCATGTTCATCTCAATCCAGAAGATAGTGTTGAGTAGATCCAAAAGCACTTCCACAAGCCCATTGTGGGGCAGGCAAAATGATAACTTTGAATGAATAGAAAACATAAACACGAATGACCAAGACACAACTGTGCTTGGTAAATACTTAGAAAGCATTGATCGGCCACAAGTGAAGAATGGTAAAGTATTGTCACCTTGAAACATTAGAACACAAAATTTACTTATGAAAGAAACACAGAGTTGTTGGCTGTCTGACATCAATATTGGAAGCCATATGCCATTTCAAGGCATGACGAGAAGACCGACAGATGAATGTCGAAATAACCATGAAATTTTATATCCTCTTTGGATTATGAATTTTTTAAGGTGAGAACGGCTGACAGTTGACCACTGATGGTATGAGTTCATCTGTATATGATGCCATCTGATTTTGCGTTTTGTATGATAAAATTGGTTTGAAATATTTTTGCTCCATAGTCAGGATTTTCCAACCTAGCTAACAAAGCAACAGTAACCAGGTAAAGCTGTTGACTTGGGACGTAGGATTCTGATAACCCTCGCCTACAATCTTTCAACATGTTTTTAGCTGATCAAAGGTTGCAGAGATTATGTTATCATTCATGTCTATCCATCTGTTATTCCATCCATAAACTTTTGGCAAATGTAGTAGAGGTCACATGGAACTTGGTTTGCTTTGGAGGCAAATGTAAATTCAGTTGATAAACCTTCAAACATTAATTTGGCCATTTTCAAACAGGGCAGCACTATTAAATTTTTTGGAGAAAAATGGTGATGAGCACCATGTGGTATTTTCAAACAGGGCAGCACTATTAAATTTTTTGGAGAAAAATGCCAGTGAGTGCCAAGTAGTATTTTTAAGAGTCATTTTCAGCCCAATCTGCAACAAAATATTTTTGGGGATGGCCTAATATGTCGTGTATTGAGCATATGGCATATGTAGAACTTCAAATATTAGACATTTGCAGTTAAAGTTTTCATGTGGACAAAGACACAGACATGATGCTGAAGTGTAGCATACACATGTTAACTGAAAAAGCATTGTGTTTATGGTACATCTTTTATATATATATATATATATATATATATATATATATATATATATATATATATATATATATATATATATATATATATATAGATACATATTATGTAGTTGCCGTTATTTTCACAGATCTACAGAGGGTACATTTTCATGTCACATCGTCCTGCTCCCCCTAAGAAGTCCTTTTAAAAACTGGTTTTGACCCAGAAAGTGGTCATCATTCTTGCTTGAGAGGGAAAGGCCAGATGGTTGTTTAACCCAGTTTTGAACGGTCTGTTTGATGTGCAAATGTTTACTTTTCAAATGTGCACAGGTACAAGTGTATCTGGTCTTGAAATTTGTGTCTATGTAAAATAAGTTTGCAATCCCTTTCTGTGTACAGCGGTGACTTATATGTTTAATGTTCATTATTATTTTTGACCTGTAAGTTCAACTTTTATTATTTTTTCTTTTGAGAACATTAATACATGTATGTGTACACGTGTGTTTTATTCTCAGGTGAACTGAAATATTAATTCTACTGCTCCCAGTTTACATGACAAAGCAAGCCAAGGCCTTTTTGCAGTGGCCCAAAAAGTTGAAGATATTTGTATTTCAAATGTGTGCTTTGCATATAACAGATAATGGGTTAATACCTGACAGCTTATTTTAAACATTCTTGCAACTTGTTTCTTTTTTTTTCTTTTTTTTTCAGTGCTTATCACAACAAAGTTCATATATTTGTCGGAATGGTAATGATGATTGCACATTCAAGTCTTTTGTGAAAGACCTTTTATTCAAGTACCAGCACCTGTTGTGCCCCAAGAAAAGCAGGGCTGGTTCTAGCCAAAAGTTTTCCTCAGCTCATTATGGGAATTGCCAAGTTGTTCAGGGTACAAAACACGAGCACAAGCTAAAAAAATGTTGTTAAAAGCAGGGGTCCAGTTATGTGATAATGGAGGTCACTGGCAACAAAGCAGGAGATGGATAAATTAAGCTCATTTATATCATTAAAGAAATGGATTCCATATTCATTCCTATAGTTAAAGCACATCATGCCAATGCAAAAAACTCTTTTATCAAACTGAGCAATTGTGACACAGTGCAACTTAGATTCTTCTCAATTTGAAATACGTGTAATAATAATCGTTACAAGGCATGTGAAGCCTGGGAAGCAAAAAGTACAGTAAATACTGTCTGCCTTTTTAACACAGATCATTATTTAAAAAAAAAAAACTAAGGGGAAAATTGATGTTGTATGTGGAATCCACAAAAGGAATAGTTGGGGGTATGCTTCAATAAGGGTACATGCATCTATTGGAATGAACACGGCATCTTCTGCCAAATCGAGAGACTTGATACCTGTGGGAGGACTACTTTGAAAGTGAGCCGAGCAGAGTTGATCACTCAATCTACAAGCACTGAAAGGGTGAACAGACTGCTTTCTGTATGATACAGACGTAATTTATGTATACATATAGTATGTGCATTTTAATTCAAATTTATTTCTCTTTTTCAGTGTTTTGAAGATGCCGCAGACCATGTTATCGTGTAAGTATTGAATTTTAATGCAATTGTCATCCAGAAAATGGTTTAAAAACCCGAAATTTCGTTGTATTATTCAAGAATTATTTTCCTGTGAAGCAGTGTCCAGATTTTCAAGCAAGAACAGCAGTTCCAGAATAAAACATGAACTTAAATGGATTGATTTATAGCAGTATATTTACTAAAAACAATGGATAATAATCAGATGAGAAAAAAATTTACATGTTAAGTGAAGGGTTAAACATTTTCTTAACGACTATATAGATACACTAGTATTGTGGTCATTCAACAGAATCATGCTTGTTGATTTCTTACCCCCCAAAAAATAATAATAATAATAAGATGTATGTGCTGGGATAGAATGTTTTTGCATGTAATCATGTCTGAATGTTGTCCATCACACACCTGGGCAGAGATGAATGCTGCAGAACAAATTTTAAATGTGTTGGCTCTTATCGTATCAGATGAAGTCACATATTCACTTTCAGTCCCGGATGAGGGTCACATGTGGTCACAAATGCTATTGACGAGGAAATAAATGTTTCACGATGGCCACTTGCCCTGCTTTTCCATGATCATGAGGGTACTTGTAAACATGTATTACTAAGATACACACGTAGTAACTGATTGGGGGTTAGTTGTGTGTCCAGAGGTAGCCATTCAAATCCGGAAGCATGTACTGGATACACAGACCTACCATGCACAGCTAGACTGTAAGCCGAAGACTTCCCCGAAAAACGCTTTGGAACCATCAGTTGTTTTACATGTGCCACTGAATTATTTGTTCACAACTTTATGGGGAAATGAGCACATCACTCATTGACCCTTAAAGTGCTAATCATGACTATTGTCTTTTTCTCATTACCATTAAACACATAATGGTTAAAAGATTAAAATTCCTCATGAAGATACCTTTCATTCAGATACCAGGAAGCCTAGTCTAAAGCAAAATGTAGTCTTAGTCAACAGCTTTCCTCGGGACACTTTGTGCGGGTTGCATGCAGTGTCCCGAGAAGAGCTGTTGACTGGGCCTTAAATCAGTGCTTTAAGTGTTAATATGCACATTTTTTATGTTCTACTTGTACTTCATCTGCCCTCTAACACAATTGACATGAGAAAAATAACTTTCCTGAGATAATGAGCAGCAGATCTTATAGTTAAGAATTATCTTTAAGACTCTTAATTGCAGAGACTATGCAAGATATTGCAAAATCAGTGACATGGGGCAAATCGGTTAACTTCACATAGCTTTGGCAAGTTTGCTCATTCAAATTTTTTTTGGGGGGGGGGGGTGAGGAACTCAATGGTACTGTTGACTCACATACATGTACTGGTAGACTGGTCATGCGACAACTTATTCTTTGCATGCAGATTTTACATGAATACATGAATATTGTGCAAAGTCATATGCATGGCTTTGCAATTCATTTTGTCTTCTGTTGTCCTCAGAGCTAGTAGTTTTGACAGTTTACGAAAAAAAAACTCTAATTAAACTTGCTTGTCCATTTTATACAAATCACCATTAGAAAACCAAAATTTCTAATTACCTCTAGGGCTAGTGTTTTTAGATTTTAACTTGCCCAGATTGAAATTTGACTTGTCCTGGGCACATGCAAATTGTAGAGCCTTGTCTTACACTATACATGTACATTACATTGAGATATCAGTCTGCACTGGAAATGTAGTAAGATAGAGCTTGTCCTGTCCTTCTCGGATGTCTTCAGTACCAGATCACACACAGTCGTAGATCCAAAGTATAATTTGCCAAAGGTATGCTGGTGCATGCGTCTGTTGTAGATTCAGTGGTCACTGCAGCTTAAAATAGAAGGGAGATTTACCCTGCCCTTTTCTTTTGCTTCCTGCCTTTTTCTGTGATATGTACATCATGCTTTGATGGTTTAAGGCATATTTCTTCAATTTTGACTACAAATCTTCGGTATGCAAGCTGAATTCAAAGAAAATATATTAAAAGCAGTATTTAGATACAGTTATCAAGAATTTCTTTAGTTTTGGGTGAAAGATACGCTATCTTATCTGGAACCTTACTTTTGAGGCACCCTATGTGGTCTCTACCCACGTTGACAAATTGCCCTTTTCAGATCGAACTGCCGTGCCCCTGAGAAAACCTGCAGAGACCACTGAGATTAGTGTGAAACATGGGCAGCAACACCCATGACATCATTAGGCTGGCAATAAGAGCTACTGTATCATTGCTGTTTGGCAGTTCGGGCACCAGGGAATCTTTACAATGTGAGACTCAAGGTCATGTGTAAAGTTATAGCATTATTTTTCCATAATGAACAGAAATTTTTTTAGATCTTTACATTATTCCTACATTTTCTGAGTCAGAAAAGTGGGAGGACCACTTAAGGGAACAGGAGGCCCAAAATAGGGATGATGTGGTAGACAGTTTCTCCATATACATATATCATAATTTTTGCCTAAAATTAACATGATACATGACTCTGTTAATAAATCAGGATTTCTTCTCTTAAATTGTAGTCTGTCGATGCCAGTGCCATTCCAGATTGAGTCTTTTGGTACACATGAGAGGGTCGGTAAGGGGTTTCCCGTACTGGCGTACTGGGGCTTTTTATTTACCGTACTGGAAGCCCTCTTGTTTTACGTACTTCGTACTATCCAAAATTTTGAAAGATTTTTATTTTCCGTACTGCGCACTCTACAAAAATAATTACCTGTACCAGTGTAGCGAAACCCCCCCTTACCCCCCTTCACATGAGGTGGAGTCACTGGTCTGCCTGAACACAGACAATTGGTCTGTCATGAAAGGCAGAGTAAAGCGGGATGAGTAGGAATTTGCATAGGTTTATCTAAGCTGAAGGTGGTGTCAACACGGAGGTCCCTCAAAACAGGATTGACCGGGAAGGTGCTACTTCACAACTTTTCTTGGACTCATTTGCTCATAGCAGACCATGCAAAGATAAATTTTGTTGATTTTATTGCCTCATTGCAATAATATTCTGATAGGTTTACTGTGCCAATTTGCGTGCAATGGGAATAAAAATAAATCAATATATATACAGTGTATGTGTGTGTGTGTGTGTGTGTCCATGTATGTTCATGTATATGTATATATTGTACTCTTATGTAAGTTGGCCCTGATTGTTGTTGCCTTACTAGAGGTCACATCAGTTTCTAAGTATATGCCTATAAGGTAGTATTACATAATATTCCATCAAGATTGACACAACCAAAATGCACTGAGAAAAAAAAATTTACAAAAAACGTACATAGGCAAGGCGGATGATAACACTGACAGAGAAGTCATTCAATAATCATGCTCCAATTAATATAACTTATACTATTCCATCCTGATTCTTACAGTTTTTGCAATTTTGCTGTTGGGTCAAAGATATGGTACATGTATACAGTTGATACTGTAAGTATTCAGGCCATTATGACCTACTTTTCATGCTAGAGGGGTCAAATTGGTGCCAAGGCAGGACAGTGTTCTGTGGAACTATTGTATTGTTCAGTTGCTCTTTTTCATTTTGATTAATTCATCCTGTGAAGGTTACAAAGCCAGCAGCCCTGTAGGCGTGTATGAAACATTGTTTAAGGAAGTATGTAGTTTGTAAGAAAGAAGCAATTTCTTTGCATTTTTCCCCATGCGATACACAGTGATTCAGCAAGCCAGCATATCGAAGGAAAACCCTATTGCATTTGTGTGAATCTGTTGCACTTTAACCATCGCATTTCTTAATTCAGTTTTTGAGTCATGATGTGCAGCTTGATGAGGGACGTCCCAAAAGTTTTTTCAAGGGTACATCATTTTCTGTTATAGCTATATTCCCTTCAACACTTCACCCCATTGTAAACAGGGTGGTCAAGCACCTGTACTGAAAAGCCAATGTTCTTCATAGGCCTTGTTCCACTGCTTGTCCAACAGACATGACTGCACAGAATATAAATGAACTGTCTTGCTTCTCGTTCTTTTAGCTGCAATACACATTTATTTCAGAATACGGTAGTTCTAGAAATTTTCGCGCTCGATTTAATTTCGCGCTTTTCGCGCTACCACCTAAAGTGCGAAATTAAAATGCGCGAAAATAAGTTGCATTGTATATCACTAAATTGTTTGGCATTGGATTGCGCGAAACTAAAATGCATGAAAATTCTGTAATTTCAGAAAAATATGAGTTTGCGCGAAATTAAACACGCGCGAAAATTTCTAGAACTACAGTACTTGTATCAGGTAACTTTGATGTTCCGTCTGTCATACTTGTCTGATCTGATACCATGTCAGGATGTTTATTAATTTGTCTAGAAAGTTTGTGATACACTCTTTTTACCTCAGCCGACTTGTCAGTCAGCTGAGGTTATAGGATGGGTGGTGATCCATCTTCCGTTCATCCATGCATCTGTCAATTCAAACTCACATTTTTGACTTATTCAAAACCATCAGTCAGACCCCAACTTCAAACTTGGCGAGAATGTACCTTGGGTGGATTTCTACCACATTTATTCAAATTTTCATGTTCCATTGGTTTCTTTCTTTTTTTTTTTTTTAATATTTAGTTAATTTTTTAATATGGGAACATATGTGTTAATGTGTACTATTTAGTGATGACAATTAATGCAATTCAGGGGCATTACAATGGTAAATTCATATTTTGGACCAAAACAGTTCTGAAGGCAGATTCCCTTCAAACTTCGTAGGAATGTACCGGGAATGTGTCTCGGCTGAGTTTCTTCAAACGGTTGTGCTCCAGTGATTTTTTAAAAGTTTTTATGATGTTTTTTGATTAAATCTTTGGAAAAATTAAAAAAAAAATTGAAAAACTGGTTGACCAATTGCTTCAAAATAGAGACACTTCTGGGTACCCGTAGACCGGGGGGGGAGGGGGGGTGGACCCATCATAAGTTGAGCGTCAAGGTCAGCTTATGATGGGCTCTTCACACAGCTGCCTTTTTGTTTGTTTGTTTGTGTTTTTTTTTTATGCATCCGAAATCTTGTTCAAGCTGTGAAGTCAGAGGTATGAGGAAAACCTCCAATTCAGCACTGAAAAGTGCTTCAACCTAATTCTGTTCATGCTCATCATGGTTGAAGCTTTGCTCTCCTGATGATGCCAGGTTAAAATTTCTTGTAAAAAGACTTTTCTGTCGCATACCAGCCTACTGTATATTTTGAATTATGAAAGGATAGCTGTACACTCAGTTTCTTCACTTTCAGACCAAAAGGGTTTTAAACCATGAGATGAAATTTCTTCACTCAGGACTAAAGGGTTAACCATAAGATGAAATGTCCTCAATTAAGACCAAAACGCTTAATGGTGAGATGAACTGGCTACAATGGTAGATGTCTGCCAATGGCAAGCATGGTGTAGGATTCAGATTAATGTATAATGATAATTGTTACATTCCTGGTCAGAGTGTGTCTGAGTCAATAGCTTTCCTTGGCATGGGTTGGGCACACTTTGCTCAACTTGCACCAAGGAAGGCCATTGACCTGAGCCATGCCACCATGAATGGTCTCACATACAAATCTCAGCAGAAATGGTTTCCAGTAACGAGAAATTCAGGTAAAAGTGTTAAAACAGGTGACCATTTACATCCAGGCGCTTTTGGGTGATGTGAGCAGAAAGGGTTAATTATGAGCTATTGATAGGACTTCTTGATTACCCATATACAGTGGTCCCTGTCTTGAGAGGCCACCCCAAAGGCAGGCCCAAAAGTGACCTCTCAAGACAGGTGGCCTCTCATTAGAGGTACAATAACATGGAAAAGATAGCAGTGATCTGTCATGTGGTCTCTCAAGCCAGGTGGCCTCTCATCGGAGTGGCCTTTCAAGACAGGGACCACCGTAGTATATACTTAAAAGGCCTCATGGTCTTCTGCATGGGAATATCACAACATCGTACTCTTTGCTGACAAGAATGCTATTTTCTTCATTCTCGTGAAAAGTTCAAACAACGTACGTTAACAGGTTTCACTAGTGAACCTAATCAAAATGAAAGTCAGGATCAGCAGGGGAGGCGATGGTCTACTACAAGAATGAAATTTTGACAAATGAATTGCTCTCAGAAAAGGGAATGTTTTCTCAGTGTCAAAAGTGCGAGTGCGCCCGTGTGATAACGGAGCTACAAAATAAAACTGATTTTAACCCATTCATGGTCAGAGTACCACTGAGTCAATAGCTTTCCTTGCTGTGGGTTGGACACAATGTGTGGCAAGGAAAGCTGTTGACCTTCGGCATAGCCATTGTGAATGGTCTTGCATGAACATGTCTCATTAAAAACGTTTTCGAGCATGGGAAATGTAAATAAAAACATTGAAGGCAGACAACAATTGACATCGGGGCGCTTTTGGGGTAATTTGGGTGAGAACATGTTAAAGCGGGCCAAAATGTATGCGACCTATACAGGTAGTGATTCCAGCGATCAATTATACTGCACTGGGCATGATAAGTGATTAATCATGAAGTACGGGTTGTAGGTGAATTGGATGATCAATTTCCATGTTGCAGAATATTACACAATACTGATTGTCCTGGTATTCGAACGACACCACTTCTCTGTACATTAGTAGCCGTTTGTGCAGTGAACTTAATTTCCAAGAAAGGGTTAATTTTTAAAGGGACAAAGATATAACAAGGCACAAAGAATGTTGTCTTTTTTTCAGGAGGGGGGGGTCTTTTGGAGAATTGTGACATATTAGTAGAACTTCCATATTAACCCATTCCAGCTCAAAGTGCATGGATGTAAATTGTCCTTTTCTTCAATATTTCACTTGAATTTAATGTTACTAGAATATGGTTATTTCTATTATTCACTGAGAATTGTAGATAAGATCTATAGGATGGCATTCACCAGGTCAGTAGCTTTTCTTTACAATCTGCTGAACCTGCAACAAGGAAAAGCAGTTGACATAGTCTTACTCTGACCTCGAATGGGTTAAAGATAAAGTGACCAGTGATTGGTCAGTTGTTCTACGGTTTTAATCTTATGTTTCTTGTAATTTCATGATCTGATATTTATTAGTGGAATGAATGAAAAATTTTTTGAAAATAATATCTGGGTTAGAGACAGACTGAATCAACAACTTTCCTCGGCAAGGCACTGAATAAGTTGCATTGCAGGTCACACCTGGGAAAGTTGTTTACCAGGGGTGTTGGTGTAGATCTTAAAAATTTACAGGTCATTTTAGATTCGCAAGAAATCACAAGGAGACCAAATTTAACCTCCAGTTGCTTTTGATTGCTTTTCGTTGCTTCTAGTGGGACAGGGTTAATCTGTGCAAAGCAATATGCTGGAGATAAAAGTGATCTTTTTATCAATGTTTTGACAAGAAGGGCACAAACAGTGCATATGCAGCAATTATCCTGCCAATTCTGATTGACTTATATGCCCAATCAGCTTCATTCATCTTTTATTAGACGTTTAACTTGAGCAGTATTTATTCCTGTTTCCGTCACAAGTGTCTGTTTCCTTTCAACAATGGCCAGATCGTATCACCAGCAGTCAATATGATTATCAATACAAACAGAGCCTGGGTGGATGGACTGCCTTGTTGCTCGACCCAAGAGGCAAAATGTTGCCGTGGAGATGGTCCCCAGCTTTGCGTGCTATGGGGATCGTGCACTTCCATTGCCATCATTCAGTGTGGACTGTTTATAGATCTGCACATGTTCATATGTGACAGCTAGTCTATAACACACTACAAATACAATGTGATCTACATTTGTCAGAGTAATTTATATTTATTCAATTAGGGTAGCACATCAGTTGTAGAAGTGCCACAACTTTAGGATTCTATCAGCACCATGTCGGACTGGGATTTATCACAGGATTTGCCAGTCGGGTAGGTACCAGTCTTTATAACAACACCCTGCAAGAAACACCTGCTGTTCCTCAGTGGTCATTCAATCAATCACTCGTCAGTTCCATATTGTTTGGGATATTTGACAGTTGGTGCCCAGTTACTGTCGTTTTTGCCGTGTTTTATCTTGTGAGTCATGCATGTGGTAAACTGCACATGAAGCAATCAAGCGTCATCAGCTTGATACCAGTATATTTCATTGGGATCACAAAAACAAAGAGTGAGCAAGCTTTTTTTTTTTTTGCTTCAAACTTATGCATCCGTTTTGAAATTATAGATGTAACATTGTTTCAAAGCTTAATTATAAAATTCTGAACTGTGGGTGCACTTATCAGCAAAGCAAGTCCAATATGGACCCGATGGAACTGGAAATTCACTTAATTTCACAGTTGTATTTTTGTTCTGACAAACACCAGGAAAAAACCTAGAAATAGTACTTTAAGTTGGGTTTTAAAGGACTGTCGTCCAAGTTAATTAAAATGCTAGTTAAATACCTGAAATAAAAAGGAGAAAAAGACATCATAAGGTGAAAACTAGAAAAGAAGATTTTCTTGACAAGTCTGTTTGTCTTCAAAAGTTGTACAAATTAAAATGCTGTAGGTTTTGTTCAGTGATCGTTAGATTTGCCAACACTGCATATAAACTGGGATGGATTGGTGTCTTTTTCTGTGGTAGTTCAGGATGTTGAAAACATTCAAGTTTTATCAATTTTACATTATAAGCATAGATTAAAATTGACACCTGTCTATCATAATTTTGAAAACATGACATGTTACCTTTAATTTTTTTTTTAAGTGCCCGTAATTAGCATGAATTTCAATTCTATAACTTTTGTTTGTGGTTTATTGGATGTGGCAACAGTACAAACCCATGACTTGAAGTTTGGGCACCATTCAACATTTCAACTTTTAAAATGACCTTAATTAGCATGAATTAAAATTGTTTAACTTTTGTTTGTGGTTCACTGGATGCATCTAGATCACAAACTTATGAAATGAAATATGAGTGGCACCCTACCTGTAATAGTTTTGAAGATATTCAAAATTTAAACATCTCAAGTGCCTCTTTTTGGCATAAATTAAAATTCTATAGCTATAGTTTCAGGTCCCTTGGATGTGTCTACAACACAAAACTATGGTCTGAAGTTGGAATGACCGCTCTACTTACAGTGTTGTATAATAATTTTGAAGGTAGTAAACATTTAAATTTATCAGGTATCCGTAAATTTTCATGCATGTTGCACTCTTTCTGTTTCTGAGGAGTCTTAATTATTCACAATATACACTCAATGCATGCACCTGGATGTGAAATGCATCAGTGAAGTTTAGACCTGATGGTGCGCAAAATATTTTCTGGGCAATGTCATATTGCAGTGTCTTTTTAGCTCTGTTGACCATGGGTCGCAGAGCCTTTATAAATGTGATCACTCATGTCTAGCTGGCCTTCATTCTGTCCGTCCGTTCAGCCGTCACTCCGTCTGTATGTCCATAAATAATGTGCTTGTCAACATGAAAGCATCAACAATTTTAATGTTAGCCTCTGTAAATTTTTCGGACAATTGTGTGAAAGAAAATCTATGTTCCTTTTGTCATTGGTCATGCCACCTGTAGGATTACATAATCCTGAGGCCAAAAAGTGAAAAAATTGAAAACGCTCTGGTGTCCTTGATTTGTGATGGATCTTTATGAGTTTTGGTGGGAACATTTGGGAGGCTAATATGCGGAATCTGATTAGTACTGACGGCACTACCTATTGGTGAATGAAAATATAAACCAACAAGTGTTCAGACCTTTGAAATTCATTATCATGAGAAATAGTAAGGGCTAACTTAGTCAAATGTCATAGCATATGTGTATCATGTTTGAAAGTACAATATTATATAATAAAGGTGACCTTGACTACTTTCTCAAGGTCACTGAAGGAATGCATTTCAGGAGATGATATTCTTGTGATGGTCATTCTGTTTTTACAGGTGAACATATATGCATTTTACCATTACAGGAATGTTATACAGAAAAAAATAGTCTATGATGCGTGGAGTCCTAGTGGCACTACTGGTGGTTTTCAGTGGAACTAACATTATACATGTAGGTGTAAAAAAACCGCATTAAATTCAGTATTATGATCACAAATAATGATGGAGCTTTGAAACTTACACCCACTATGCATTTGGTCAGTGCTCAACTTCTGTGAAAATTTGGATGAGCTTGATTTATTTTTTGAAGTTCAAATATAAATTGAACATGTTCTTGATAATTAAGAAGTACAAAATATAGATACAAGGGAGCAAAGGTTACTAAATTGATGGAAGATATGCATTGTACATGAATATTGATATTCTATACTTGATGAATGACCTTTAATCTACTTTTAAAGGTCAATGATGGAATAAAAGTGAGAAAAAAAACCCTATGGAATTTGTTAGGGTCCTGGAATTTGTAGTGGAACTTGATGGAATGTGGTGAGAATGTTGGGAAAGAGAAAATGTTGAAGTGTCATAATACTGGTGGCACCACCTGTAAGTCAATGCAAAAATCAGGAAATGTGTCATGAGACAAGGATAATTCATTATCATCAGGAAGAGTGAGACTATGATGATTCTAGATGTACATACATTATAAATGTATACCATGTGATTTTTTTTTTTTTTTTTGTATTATTATTTCATTATCTGGGTGACCTTGATTTTCTGTCCTAAGGTGACTGAGGATATTAAATTAATGACTTGCTCGTTGTTTCCTTGGCACATGCAACAATATCCATCACAGGAATTGCAAAAATAAGCTAAGATTACATGTGTAGCAAAGGGCCATCTGGTGGATAAGTCAGACACTAAAATCACATAAGCTTTAAATGACCATGGCATTTTCTCAAGTTCAGAAGCCACTTGAGAACTCACAACTTTAAAATGAAGATGCAGGTGCATTATAGCCATGATGCCAGCAGAGCATTAGGCCCATGGGCCTCTTGTTCTGAATTCAGACTTCTTTGTCAAAAAGTTAGGAGAAAAAATTTATATTTTGTCCAAACAGTTGGAATCTAGTGCGAATGGTGCAGCTGGTATAATTATCACATTTTTTCTCTGAGCGTCATGTGATTTTTTTTTCATTCAAAGTTAGTGGTATTTCAGCACATGCCTGCATCCAGGCCCAACATGTATTATTGGTCACAATATGAGCTCCACTGCTATGAAAAGAGAGTGCTGGCAGACTGATTCACTTAAAATGCCAAAGCAAAATTTATACTTTATATCATATGATATACAGTCTAAGTTCCTTGTACAATATGGTTGGTCAGCCCATGGATTGTCTCCTAGCTTCAACAGTCCCTAGTCCACCTTGTAGATAGTGGCCGATCCATGGACACTGTAATGGTCTGGTCCAAGTGTGGGTACCAGGCCCAAAACTGGACCACTATGACAAGAGGGTTTCACTGTAATTGACAATTAAAACACTGATGAAGCGGTCTATTCCGAAGGTAACTTTCTAATGGGCAAAAAAGCAGCATTCAATCTTCAACCCGATTAAGCTTGCTGTCGGTTCCGGGCATCTTGTGCAATGCTACAATGGAGACTGTAAACAGAATCTGAATCAACTGCGTGGTAGGTGTAAGTGTTCTGAGTAGAAAAGTATTGATTGTCAGCATAGTCTCTACACATGTTGACCCTCTAGAGACTGGGTCAACCGCTTACTGAGGTGTGCTAAGGAGAAAGCTGTTGACTACTGGCATATTGCTGTTGATTGGTAAAAAACAAGCTGACAGATTTACAACCACAAGGGAAAATAAGAGATCATACCGCCCACTGTGCACTTTGTGGTGATTTTTAACCCTTTCAGTGCCAAGCACGACTTAAGTTAATCTACTTGAATCAAAGTAGTCTGAATTATCGTAAGAATCCAAGATTCGTATTCCTCGTAAATAGACCTTCCATTCAAGTACCAGCATGCCTATAGTTCCAGAGAGAATATCCCAGGTCAACAGTTTTTCTCGGCATGCATTGGGCACAGTGCGCCCAATGCATGCCGAGAAGAGCTGTTGACTCAGTCCAAAATTTGGCACTGAAAGAGTAAATGGGAACAAGTTGCATGTGTTCTGCATCAAGCTCCAGGTCCCACAGATTGAAAACGGAAGTGAGCTCTGTGAAATGAAAACCGTCTCACTAGCTCAACTCAGTATGCCATGACCATGTGGAATTCTTTATGTAAATTTTGCTGATACAAAATTTTTTGGTGGGGAATATAGACACTACTTGTTCATGCGGCCAACTCTAATCACTCTGTGTGTGTGTCTATGATATTGATTCCTGCATCTCTTTTGACAGGGCTTGTGACGTAATTTAAAAAAAAAGGAAGAAATTGTTTTCCCATCCGTCATGTGTATTGCTTGCAAACATTACAAAAATAAAGCAAGAAATTCTACACTGTAATTGCAACTCAGGTAACGTAAAGCATTTTTTTTTTTTTTTTACATAAAAGTGGTACCCACATACAGTGCCAATTCAGTCATCATATGTACATACACGTACAGGTGAAATTGTATCCAGGTTAGATGTATCACCCACCATGTATAGAAATTGTGCGGGCTGTTTCCTAAAATATCAAGAATTATTTATCAGGCAGATTAGTTGAGATGTTATTATTGTGCATATGATTAACTACTTCAGCTGGCACTGACGATGTAAAAAATCAGCAGGAAGAATTTTCTGTAGGCAGACTGAAATCTCCCACCTAGTGTGGCTATTTAGGCTTTGAGAGTAAGTAAAAGTAAAAGACACTAATTTAAAATCCCACCAAGTGTGGATATGAGAGCTTTGAGAGTATTAAGTAAAAGACACTAATTTAAAATCCCACCAAGTGTGGATATAAGGGCTTTGAGAGTATTAAGTAAAAGACACTGATTTAATATGTTAAAAAAGAATGAGGCATATATATATATGATACCGAGTATGCCGCATAGATTCAGATTCAGATTCAGATTCAGATTCACTTTATTTGACCATGTCAGTACATAGGAACTGTGGACAATTGTTAGATTAACCCAACCGGTCAAGGAGACCCATGCTGGAACATTGAAATGATGTTGTAGTCGCATGGGCCACCTTGTTACAAAGTATATTCCATGTAATTTTACAAAATAAAAAGGTATTGACTATATTTACATAACATTATGTAGCCAAGATAATTATTACATGTCGATCTAATTGCTTTTTAAACAACTACATTAAATCTTCATACTTCACATCAATCTTCTTTACATATATAACGCATAATGTATATCCTATGTGGCAGTTTGATATTGCAAAATAGGGATGACCTTGACCTACTTTCTCAAGGTCACAGAGACAAAGTATTTTATGAAATGATAGTTTTGATGATGGCCATTACATCTTTAGCATGTTTAAGTTGTGAACATACTGTATATCCTATGCTATTACAGGAACATTGTACATACGAAAGTCGCTGAGGTGTGGAGTTAGGGTGACAGTGCCGCTGGTGGTATTAATTGGAATTTGGAATTAACATCACAATATAAAAAACATCTTAAATTATGTCTCACCACACTAAGTATTTGAGACAGCTTGTATTTACATCCATTTCTTTTCCTTTTTTTTTTTTTTTTGGTTGTTTTTTGTTTGTTTGTTTGTTCATCTTGTTCTTCCAGCACATGGTTTCTGGGCAGTAACTCAAGATAGAGTCCTCTAAATTTAATCAACTTTGTAGGATGATGTAATTGACAAAAGTCTAGGTTGGGATTGCAGATGACTGACATTGACATACTTCTCATGGTCACGCGATCACATATTAAGTAAAAGTTGGGTTTCTGGACGATAACTGAAGAAGTAAACAAAATTTAATCAAACTTAGCAGGATGATGCATCTTGTCAAGGCTCAGGTGATCGTGCAGATAAGTGACCTTGACATGAATCTCAAGGTCACAGGGCCGCTTAATTAGAAATGGGTTTGTGTGTGATAAAGAAAGACATGATCAACCGTGACATGGAATTTTGTGCTGCAAAATCAGTTTGTTTGAGTTAATTGTTGTGATAATAAATTGCAATGGAACTACAAAACTTACACAGAATATGCATATGGTCAAATTTTGTAAAATTTTGGCTAACCATGACCTATTTCTCAAGGTTATTAAGCACTTTAGTAAAAGGCACCAAGTTCAATGTGTTGAGAAGGTATAAGGCTGTTGGTAGGAAATATATATATCACAAATGTATATCATGTTTAAAATTGCACATGATGCGGATGATCTTGAACTACTTTTTCAAGGTCACAGAAGAATTCCATGTCAGGAAATTGTTATATTTTTTGTGATGGTCTTCTCTTTGAATGTCAGCAGAGCATTAGTCCCATGGGCCTCTTTTTATGGATTGTGGTTGCATCAGTTTCACTGTGCTTTCAAAGTTGTATTGACTGTTGGGATAGATATCTATTTTTGGAGGGGTTCAGATTCTATTATGCAGCCTTTGTATGCATGTAATTAGCCATTTAATTGGTAAACTTGATCCTATGATCATTTCACTATCTTGTCTTGACCTCTTGTACAAGTGTCCACCTGTTATTCAGTTCCATATAAAAGCCATATGGTAGAATCTCCAATTAAGACCACCTCCATAAAGAGACCATTTCTGTAATAAAACCACCAATTTACAGACCCGTTTTTGTTTATCCTTAAGTAAATTTTATTCCTCATCAAGACCAATCCCCTATAAAGACCGCATTTTTCTGTCCCTTAATTGGTCTTAACAGGGAAATTTCACTATATAATTTCCTACGCTTTTCCCTGTGCATAGTACCAGCTCAGGGTGCTTATGGTTACAGACCATTGTTGTGATTGGCTGGTTGCGCATCCCAACGGAGATAGTCCGTAATTGTGAAAATACTATGTTTTCAGCATGGTGTAGCTTGTGTTTAAATAAAGTTAGCTAAGTCAAGTTCGCTGCATCACAGAGTTGCTTCATTGGTGGTCATATAGGTGCACTGTCTTCCAGGCCAGGTGGGAACTTTATGGTGGGGAAGGACAATGATGTGACCCTGGTAAGAGCACAGTTCATACACCTGTATAAAGCTGACATCCAGGTGTTGTTTTGTATTTCAATTATCACAAATTAACGAGCTGGGAATTCTGTGACAAAAATCCATCCATGTTTTTCTGACATTTTCATCTGTTAAATGCCGTTCACAGAATTTTAAAATACCAAAATGCTGATTTTTTAGACTGAAAAATTCTAATATGAAAAATAGAAGGATTTATAACTGTGGTCTGTGGCCTTATAGAGGAATACCTGCCATTCCTGAAAGCCCAAGAGATGTAAACAGGGACCTTATGGGAATAGTTCTCATACATACATACGCATATATATATATATATATATATATATATATATATATATATATATATATAGTGCTCAAGTGGCACTGAGTATAAAGAGTAGTATTTTACAGTACTGTCATAATCATGCAGTATCACAAACTTTGAACTTGAACTCCCTCCAAGAAGCTTGTATCTGTTGTTTATGTATATCATGCCCTGACTGAGCTTGGCCAAAGCCCATGAAGTGTTATTTAGTGAGCCCCAACTGGATGTAGGGTGAACCAGCAGGAGGTGATAAAAACACTGCACTGGTGCACAAGCTGCAACCAAAGTTATACACAGAAAAGTTGCATGATAGTTTGAGTGAATGAAGGTGATGATTATACTATGCAAAACACACACACCTGCCACACACATTCCTCTGTCTCTCTCCCTGAAAAGCTTTTTGGTCTTAACTCCAAGAGTGACAGTACAATAGAATAAAATGAAATAAGGTGACGGGAAAAAAATCAAAATTTTCGTACCAGCTTGAAACTGCACTTTTGGGCTTGATTCCATCCCTCCCCGTACATTTTAAAGGCTCAAGAAAATGTCACCAGATGAAGGTGCATTTTTTTTTTTATGTTAGCAGTTTGCTCTGAAGTGGAAAATACACAGAACACAGCCTGTCCCGCAGGCAAAAAAAAAGGGGTGGGGGGGTGGGGGGGGGGAGAAGAAGAAAGATTCCTTGTCAATGTATTTAACTCTCCTGGTGTCAAATTAAGACTCGAGTCCACAGCTGTTTGTGGCATGATGTGGGCACCTTTTGGCCAGAGCATGCCAAGGAAAGCTGTTGACTAAGAGCATTGCAATTCTGCAGAATATTTCTTACAAACTTTGTTGGAAAATTGACAGAAAAAAAAAATCAATTAAAAAAAAAGTGGGTAACCAGGTCACATTTGTGGGCACGTTGGGGCATTTTGAGTGGGAAATGGTGAACTTGGTATCTTTCCTGTTCAAAAGTGATTCTGGCAACACTGTTAAGAACTTTTCAGTATCAGATGGAAATTTCATGCACATGTACACTGTTCAAATGGGACTAAAGAGTTGTATATATGCCCAAATCACACATGTACAAGCTCTGTTTTGATATGCATAGATTTGAATTCTTCAGAACCTGTGGATTGTGAAAATGTAGCTTTCTGGGCGTCTTTTAAAAAATGAACAATTAACTTTTTAAATGAACTGGTATCCCTTATGGATGACAGACACTATATCAGATACTGTCTGAAGTGTGTACCGACATTGCACCACTCTTCAATTTTTATGTCAGCCTCTCTGTGAAAGTACAGGAGAGCCTATCAACTGTTTTACTGCTTTCAGAAAGAAAGTTAAAATGCATTCCTGTTGAATTTAAAAATGCTATAGAACTCCACGACAGTTCCTAATGTAAAGTTCAATTCAGGATATGAAATTAAAATTAGCTTGTAAGCTTTTCACAGACATGTGCTCTTGCGTGTACCAAGTTGAACAATTAAGTCAGCTCACGCATGTCGGCTCACACTGTTTGTACACAGAGCCACCAGCTGTCTACAGTGTGCATAATATTATCATACGTATGTGTTCCTGGACATGGACTAACTCAAAGATATCAATGTGATTGGAGTTGTCATATGCCACGGGCAGTGCTGAGGCTGATGAATGACCTGAAACAGCGGACTCCTCAACACACAAAGTTTCGGAAAGATGCGATCTCCTGGAGGTTGAAACCTCATGCAGTTGTAATCTCTGTTGTTCCTATGTAATTTTTGTACACGTGCCTTGTGATGTACAGTGGTCCTTCCTTTTACAGACCACTCCATCGATAGACCACCTGCTTGTTATGACCACAGTCATCAGGTGCCTGGTGTTGTCTTTTCCATTATTTATCTGACCTCCATTGATAGACCACCTGCTTGTTGTGACCACAGTCATCAGGTGCCTGGTGTTGTCTTTTCCATTATTTATCTGACCTCCATTGATAGACCACCTGCTTGTTATGACCACAGTCATCAGGTGCCTGGTGTTGTCTTTTCCATTATTTATCTGACCTCCATTGATAGAGCGTCTGATTTATGCGACCAGTTTTGGCCCAGCCGTAGACGAGGTCTTTCAGAGGAGGGGTGGTTTTAGGTGTACATCTGCCTATTGCAGGCCCAAAGACACAGGTGAAGAACATAGCTCCCCAACTTTGCTGCATTATGGGAGCGTTGATGAGGTTACAAAACTGATGGCACTCATTTAAATTGCACTGCCCTTGATGTGCTCATTCCTATTGGATTGAAAAATCATGAAGAAAAGTAATTGGTGATAAAAATGGCTTCAGTTTCTGTGCATGTACGTGTACTGAGCCTTTGCTCAAGAATCGCAAGCTACTTCAAGTTCTGGATCTACTGCATCTAAAAGTGCCAAAATTTTATTACGGATATTGTCAAAGCCAGATGAACCTCAATTCTTTGATAACATATCCTCTGCGTCACCAGTCAGCCATACATACGACGCCAGTTATCATTGAGGAGGCCCTGGCCACCTATTGCCCTCAAGGAAAACTACTCAAAACTGCTTTCAATATTTCATACCATCATGAATAAATGAATCGCCTGTCAATATCGCTGAAACGACCACACACTTTCACACTTTGGTTTTTCCTAAATACATGTATGCATGTCTGTTAATTCTTTTAAGCAAATACATGTACATGTACATGTGCATGTACACAGAAAGCTGTACCAAGGTGTTATCTTAACAGTTGTTTAATTTTTGTACAAAATTTGCTACCTTACCTGCTAAATATATCATGAAGCTCCAGCAAGTTGATCTTGAAACTGTGCCCCATGATAGTGGATTTTATACCATGCCTCCTTTGTTTTCTCAGGGGATATATATGTCACTGCTTACACATATATCCCTGCTTTAATTTCCGTGGCTAAATTTCAACACAGGACTAATTTGCTTTGGTGAATACATTTTAAAATGCATTTATATTCATGAAAACAAAGAAGGCATGGTATAAAAAGGATACATCCCTTGTTCTCGTGGTTTATCTGGAATCCTGCATTTTTAAATCCCTATGCTTTGCTCCGGGATTTAAAAAAGCAGGATTCCAGATAAATCCCTTGAACTTGGGATGTATCCTCTTCTTAAATCCTTGGCGGGGGAGGGGGGGGGGGGGGGGTCCTGACTTTCCAGAAGATATCTGTAATGTCACCATTCCGCATACAATTATAAAAATCAACGTCTTTCCTCTCGTGATACAACAGTTTCATTGCAACAATGTACAATTATCTAATCTAAAGAGAAACTTAACAGAACCCAAATCTGTGAGTCCAAGTACGGTTTCTTTTGTACCATTGATTGTGGATCTGAGTTAATGTTCTTCATATTTGAGCCTCAAGCAGACCTACATGTATGTGTGAAGTCTGTGTTTTGTTTTACACCCTATTGGGTTTGGAGTAGAAAGTACATGGGACGCTTAATCTTTTCAGCAAGCAAGCTTCTTTTTATTTTTTTTATTTTTGAAAAATTATGCTCATTCTAAAAATAGCTTAAATAGAATAATATGGGAAACAGTACAGGATGATATTGCTGGAGAGCAGAGTTTTTCCTTGCTCAAGCTTTAACAGACACTTATCTGTCAAAAGTGGGAGGTGGCCTTTAACCCTTTACCCCTGAATTATGACTCACTCAACAGCTTTCCTAGTGTGGCTGGGGCACTAAGAACCTAACCACACTGAGGAAAGCTGCTGACCTGGAGCATGTTGTCTATAGCCAGGTAGGTCTCATCTACAACTCTCATTTTTTTTTTGTTTTTGTTCTTTTTTTCACAACTGTTGAAATTAGTTGAGAACATTGAAGATGATGACATTTGACCTGAAGCCAGATTTGGCCAGTTTAGGCGGGGGTGGGGGTGGGGGTGGGGTTGTCGCAGAGACATTGTACATATGAAACAGATGAAGAGATTCAGTCAGTCAGGCAAGTGATGTTCAGAAGCCAGGTAATAAATCTTGACAGGTGGTCTTCATATAACAGGCACAAATATACTTCCAATGACAACTGATGCTGCCCTCATCCTGTTCATGGTTAACTTGGTACACCTCCATGTACTGTCTGTGTGCCTGTCTGCAGAGAGAGAGAGAGGGCAGTTTGGTCATCCTTAGGGGTGGTCTCTCACCACAGGTTTCACTGTACAGTAGAACCTGCTCTTCAGACCACCACCACCCTTGCTACCAGCAATAATTGGTCTCATATTGCAAGTGGTCCCAAAATAGGGGTAAATCTCTCAGAGCGCAATAGACTCTATTGCCGTGAAAGGGTGGTCTGCCACCAGAGATGTTCTGTAGAGCAGGTGTTCCAGTATTGTGAAAGTTATAAGATGAGCTGTTCATGCATTGCTGGGGAAAAGATTTAAACCACTCACTGCCAGAAGCACGTTAAGGTAAAATGCAAATTAAAAAAAAAAGAGCTCAGTTGCTTTTAATGTTTGACATTTAAACTGTGTCTAAGAAATATATGTACTGGCAATAGCGTAAGTCCATAATTACAAAGTATAAGCCATGACGATATTTTTTTTTTTGAGGTTGAGTGGTCTGCATACATGATAAATACGTATCTGGTTGAATCTACATGATGTAAGTATTTTACCCCTCCCCCCCCACACACACACATACACACATCCACACAATCTATTGGGACTTTTGCAGTCAAATTGGAACATTATTTCTTATGGGAAATGGAATAGCACATTCTAGCAGCAAAACTGTATTTAAATTTTGGATAAGTTTTTAGTTCAAAATTTACAGGATGTTGAAAGTAAACTTAAAATTTTGATTGAAAAAATTAAATAGCAATAAAATTAGAACCAAGCCCTTTTTAAAAAATTTAAAGTGTGGCTTTGGAGGGCATTATGTATTCTTTCATTTGACACCATAAACTAAATCTGATTCTTATTTTTTGAAATTAATGTTTTCTTTCAGAAAATATATCTTTTTAGGGTATTAGATGACCATAGACAGAAACTAAACATTTAAACATGAGAGTCATAAAGTATAGCACGCCATTAATTTATTTATAAGGATTTTTTGGGGGGGGGGGGGCATCTTAAAATGTGTTAATGTACCATCAGGAAATTTATGTAGTTGATTGTTTATTTAAGTATGTATCAGGAAGTTAATTGCACCAGGACATTTATAATTTAGTATCAATTCTCAGGCACCACGCAAGGTTACTAACAGATTAGCTGTCTTATCAAGCACAAGACTGTAGGTGTGGGTGGCAAAGATCCAGGCTGTATCTGTCCACATACAAATCATGTAGTCCTTCAGATGATTTCTTCAACGTAGCACTAAAAGAGTAAAGAAAATCTACAAAATCAGTATTTTTACTATATAATAGACTTAAACTATGCGTGTGGCCACATTTACAAAAACCGTGTGTAATGGGTTTGCCCCCATGTTTTTTTGTTTTTGGCACGTGTGAATTTTGAGCTGAGTTCAAGTGTATGTATATATGAAAGGGTAACTTGGTATGCATGTAAAATAGCAACCACTTGTTTTCATGGGGCCGCTGAAAGATTGACTGGAGATGACCGACTTGTATCTGAGTTTGAAAATTCCTGGGTTTGCCTGTCAAGGGACCTCCTTGTGGAGCCAGAAATTTGCTGGATTTTTTTAATTGATGGATTTGCCTGCTGAGGGGCCTATTCATTGAGCCAGAATTTTTTTTGTTTCAGATTTTAAAATTGTGGATTTGCATTAAGTGCAAAAAAAAAAAAATAAATATGGTAGTACGAAAAAAATGACTAATTACCTAATGTGAACTTTGTTAAGCGATTCAAGTTATGGGTGAGTGCTTGCAGGGTGGTTGGAGGAGATGGGGAGAGCATAGGAGAGGATTCATTCAAGTATATTAGATGCCGTCCTTTGTCTGGATCTGCAGGGTGAGTGTTGCCTAACGAGTTCACACCTTTTGGTTGATAAGTGGAATACAGAACTACCGTGTGCGTCCCTCAGCATCTAAGTTTCAAGGAGTACCTGCTGCATTGTATTTCCCACAATGCAATGAAACCTCCTCTGGTTGTTTACAAGAAGAACACCGTTGAACAAGGATATAGCTATGGTAGAGGATTTGGGGACGTAAATGAGTTAGAGCAGTGAGGTTGATAATCAATTTTGCAGAAAACACGGGCATCTATTTATTGATCATCCTGTTCAGGTCCCGTTCTACCTTGCCAGGATCAGCAAGTCGTTTCAATGTAATCCATAGCACGCTCTCAAGTCATCATGAATAAAATATTGTGAGATCTTTTGTGTTGTACTTTCGTATGAGAAGATGAAAACAGCATCGGCATGCAGAGTGCAGTAAGTTCACTTAATTTTGTATTTTTATTGTTGCTTATTTGGCTGAGGGCGCAAAACTATGAAAATAATTTTTATACACAATGAAATATGATTTTAAAATAGGGTTAACAGGAACTGTGAGCTAAATTGTTAATGGAACTTCCATTAACTCTTTCACTGCTACATTTCTACCTGGGTTAACCTCTGACAGCCAAATTTCTAAGCATATTTTTCAACTATTCTGACTAATTTGATACTGCATTCTGCATCTAAAAAGTTCTCAACCTGGTACTTATTTGGACCTGTCAGTACTTCTAATATGCATCACGGTTTTTATTGTGCAATGTCAGTTTTAAGGTCATAACATCACTTTCAAAGTCAAAGGTCGTAACGTTTGGTAGCTGTCTTGGAAATAAAGACCTATACACACAGAGCAAGATATGTATCTGATGCTACCATTTATTCCATCTAAAAAATGATCTATTTGTGTTCCTTTGAACCAGTTATATATATTTATACTCAATACCTACAATAATGATTTATAAACAATATTATGTAAACATTGTTTTTCGCTTGTGTTACATGGGACTTTATGCCACCCTTGTCAGTTAAAGTATACAGGCAAGCTGCAGGTTATAAACGTTCTCTGCTTATACAAACCAACAGTTCATATCTAAAAGTGTTGAAAAACAAATTCATTCAAATGAGAAACCAATTGCGTACACCGTGCACTTTTTAGCTGGGTCAGAAGTCAGAAGATCATTTTAAAGGTCAAATGCCACATAATTTGGCAGCCATCTTGGAATTTGACAGCAGTCGCTTCCTACGGTGAAAGAGTTAAAGAGCTGAAATGTGAAAGAGCATTAAAATGAATACACGAGAAATAAGTACATTTTTTACAGTATTACCGCCATGCAGTGTTCTGGAGGTGTGTTGTTTGAAGCACTTTATAGTTTCGGTCAGCGTAAACACCGTGAGTAAGATTTGTGATTTATTATCAATGTGTCAATACATGGTTAACAGTAGATTCACAACATGAGAGAAGTCATGCTCATCATTCTAGACATCTTTGCCTGCCAGACTAACCTACTGGACAGTCAAACCACAAAGATAATGCAAAATACAAACAGGTTGTGGCAGTCAATCTACAAGACCACAATAATCTGTCTCTCAAAGTTATTCACCCAACATTTCTTTTATGTTAATGAGGAGCATTGTGTGATGCTTACATTATCGTGGTCTTTATTTTGCATGCAAATATAGATAGGCTCAGATGCCTAATGACCATGGAGACTGGATAGCATAACATTAAAATGTTTTCCGTCGGCAGGAATTATCAACTAGGACGACGCCCACTTTGGGCCCATAATAACCAGTGTAAGGTTTAAATTATGGTGCACAAAACAAACTGGGTCTATTTAAAGAACTGTCACATACCTGTTAGAAAGTAAGGTCAGAATGACGCTGATGCTAAAATGGCATGAAATGTAGTATGTTTGTTTTATATGGGCTCTGATGGTATTGATTGACTTTGCTGAAGCCACTTTTCCATGTCCAAGTGTGTCACTTTTTACAAGTGCATTGGTACACGCCCACAAAAAGGAAAGGATGTTCCCACCTTAAATTGGAGTGAGTTCCATAAATTTGACAATTTACTTGTTGCTCCTTGATGCACCGAAACGGTATTAAATTTAAGTAAAGTACAAATTTACCTGTAGTTTGTAGCACATGGAAATTAATTATAGGAAAATTGTAAAAATAAAAAAAATAAAAATGATGAGGGCAACTGCAAATGTGGTGTAATGAATGGGTATAGCTATTACACTGGCAGGTAGACATCTTTCCGATATCTGGACATAAAAAGCCAAAGTAACCTGCAATGTATTCGGTAACTTCAGATTGACTGCAATAACCACTGAGCCCAGGAATCTTGCAAGAGGCTAAATCATAGCTTAGATGGTCATATATGTTATTCTTTAAATAAAGCCTGCACAGGGTGCGTATGTTATCTGTGCAGCCTCCAACACAACTTTGTTACTACTTACATGTACTGCTTCAAAAACGACTGATTGTGTGAGTATATTAACCCTATGCACAGGTTGTTTGTGGCCGGGGACACATAATGCAGGTGTTAAACATCATTTTGGAAGCTCCCAAACTAGCGAAGGACTGGTCCATGTTTAGGTAGCGAGGGGGGGGGGGTCGACTCAAGTAGATTTGTGTACTGGCATAGAGGGCATGTTTATTTACTGTACTTGCATGCTGGGATCCTTTTTGGTTTCCATAATTGCATAAGCCATTATTTATAAATTTACTTATTTTCTGTATCTCGTACCAGGGCAGGATTATTACATGTATTAATTAATGTACTGGGACCTCCACCCCCACCCCCCAGGATGCACCACTGGGTAAGGTCACAAGGTTATTCTGCAGGGATGAGATTGTGTCATGGAAATTGATTTGTATGTAAAAGCTGCTCCTCGGACTGGCCTGTGTGATATACATGGACGATGTGTTTTGATAGTTTACTGCTGTTCGTTCACACATCAGAAGCCACAGTTATTGTGCTGTGATTAGACTCTTGCATTGAGTGAGTACTGTGGACAGTGGATAGGAGAAATACACTTTTTTGCTTCATTTCAGACTGGGATGACTCCATACAAAGTGGTGAACAGAGATGACTTTTGACCAGAAAGCTTTGATTGTAGCATCTCTTGGCTCACTAATGAATATATCACTTGATTTTTGCAGGCAGGGTCTAAATACCAGATGCAGTGAAACCTCATTATAATATTATGACATCATCTGTTCCCTGAAAATGTGTCAGATAAGTGAATATGTCAGATAAATGAATCACATAACAAAGAAAATACACTTTTTGTCCCTTAAAAGGTGTGTCATTAAGTGAATATGTCAGATCATTGAGTGTCATTATAATGGGTTTTCACTCTACTTCTGGGACTGGTTTTGCTCTTAATTTCTTTCCGTAAAGAAGAAATTTTTGCAAATAGCTTGTTTTTTGCATTTCAATGCATGGTCTTCTGTTACCTGGATGATTTTCATCTAGAACTTGACCTTATGCTTTTGTAAAACTGTGAAGATAAGACCCCAAAAATTTGTCAAAAGTTAGAAAAACCATGGAAATCAATACGCAGGAAAGTACAGCAAATTCGCAGTAATCTTATCTTAGGGTGCCAGTTCTAACTGTATAATGATTCAAGATAAAAATTCCTCACTAAAAGCAAATTCCCTCAAGTACCAGCATGCCTACTGTATTATCTTTTTTTGTGTGTGTGTGTACAGGGTGATATGTGCAAGTGCTAGGCCCCAATATGCTCATTTTGAAATCAGGGCCAAGTTCATCATAACAAAATGCTTACAAACTTTCATGGTGAAAGAATAGTTACAGATTGCTCGCAAACATTCTGTCCACTGAACACATCCCCAGACTGCTGGCTTGTGCATATGTCAGTGGTGAATGGGGGTGTAGTTGTTCTCAAACTTAGCAGCCAGAAGTGAATATACAAAACAACCAGCTTCAGTAGAAGAAGATTGCACTTAGCAATTTTATGTGTATTTGGCTGAATACACAACCCAATACACAAAATTCTTGTGGACTAGAGGTATGTATTCCCATAAAGTTCTATGTTAGAGTAACATTCAATAAGTTGAATTGTTCTACAACAGAAGTTATCAAACTTATTATGAGTTTGTTAACCGTATACAACCATTTACCACAAGGAATTTGGTGTTTCTGGGTAGAGCAGTTTGAAAGTTACATAGGTGCAAATTACAATGGAAAGTAATAGAAATACACATACCTAGCCCTCCTGCCTACAGAGCCTTCTACTGAGAACCCATGTGATCCAGTTGGCCTTGACCTTACCTATTCAAAAATTAAAAAGAAAAAAGTGTTTTAACCCTTTCCTGGTCACCATAAGACTTCAGTCAATAGCTTGCTTTGGTGCAGGTCAGGCACAATGTGGCCAACCTGTCTTGAGGAAAGCTATTGAGTTAGGGTGTGCCATTATGATATGTCTTTAACACATATGTATAATTTTCAGCAATAATGTTGTCTATATCTATAAACATAAAAAACCTGAGTTAAAGCATATTTAACTCTTTCAGTGCCAATCACATCTAAAGTCGATCTGCTAAAGTCAAACCAGTCTGAATTATCATTAGGATCTCAGATTCGTATTCCTCATTAAAAGACCTTTCAATCAAGTACCAGCATGCCTGTAGTTCAAGAGAAAATATCCTAAGTCAACAGCTTTTCTCGGCGTGCATGGGACACATTGCGTCCAATGTATGCCGAGAAAAACTATTGACTCAGTCCAAAATTTGGCACTTTAAGAGTTAAAGCAGACCAGCACTTTTGGCAGATTTGAGTGGCAAAAGCTTAATCAGCTTCATAACTGCATTTGGACAGGAACTGACAGAAGACAACTGTGTGTATTGTCTGTGATATTCTCCATACAGCTAACCTGGACATCCGCTAGATACTTAATCATGTAACCGGTAATAAGTTGTCCCTAGGTGATTCCCAAAACAATCTATCAGGCTCATTCCTGTCTATATGCATCTGGCAAGTGTGTCGTTGTACATATCATCAATATCTGTTTCTCCGCACTGGCCTGCATCCCTGTAGGTGTCGCTACTGCCATCAAGTCGGACCATTTTGCCCCAATGACAAACTGAGCTGATTTATATTTTCAGAGATAAAAAGAATGGTCCAGGTCAACAGCTTTCCCTGGTGTTCTTGGGAAGCATTGTTCCCATTGTATGTCAAGGAAAGCTGTCGACTATTCCGATCTGTTGCAACTGCATTGGAATAAAACATGAGGAAAATGCCAGATCCTTTTTCTCCCTTAAACCCACCAAAACTTGCTGGTGGTTAAATGTCGTCTGCTTCAATGTTTTCAATTAGTTTCAACAGTAATAAAAAACAATTTGACTGACAATTGTAGATGAGCCCTATCAAGATTACATAACCCAGGTCAACAGCTTTCCTTGGCATGGGTCTGGCCTTAAGTGCCCAACCGATGCTAAGGAAAGCTGGAAATTGTTTACCAGGTTAGCCTACAGCTGCCTTGGGGTCCAGGCAATAACTTTCGTCTAATTTTTTCCAGATAATTTGTCAGGTAGATCGGGGCAGAAAATTCCAGATGGACACACAGCTCTCTGAGAGTGATTTTCCTGGTACCACATAGCAATAGGCAAAGTGTTAATCAAAGCTGCCGTAGCTTCATGTTTATAAATATCACATTAGGAACTTGTTAAATAAGATGTTGACCTGATCCGCGCATCACAGTGGGTTTACTACATGTATGGCCCGGAGATGTTAACCTGCTGGAGTGACCATCGTTATCTAGACTGCCCACATTTTCATGACTTAAGTGGAGGTGACGATCGGTCATCCCTTGACAACCTGAATATCATCTTGGCTGAACAGCTATGTGTCTTCTCATCGCGCAGGCTGAGCATCAAATGCAATCAATTAAAATGAAGGAGCCTGTGGATTAAGCGTGTGGTCAGCTGTGCGTGGCATGGCTTCTGGCCTTTGAACAAATGCCCATAAGGTTCATCCCGTGTCACAAATCGCAGTCATTGATTATTAACTCTTTCAGTGCCAATGACGTCGGAAGTCAATCTACTTGAGTCAAACTAGTCTGAATTATCATTAGAATCCCAGATTCGTATTCCTCATAAAAAGACCCTTTCATTCAAGTACCAGCATATATGCCTATACAGTGGTCCCTCCTTTGAAAGACCACTCCTTTGGGAGACCACCTCCTTTGAGAGACCATAGTTGTCAGGTCTCTCTGTAGTACTTTTTTTGTTATTTATACCTCCTTTGAAGGACCACCTGCTTTATGTGACCACCTTTTGGGTGGCACTAGGGGCGGTCTCTCAAAGGAGGGACTACTGTATAGTTCCAGAGAGAATATTCCAGGCCAACAGCTTTTCTCAGCATGCATTGGGCGCCCAATGCGCACCGAGAAAAGCTGTTGACTCCGTCCAAAATTTGGCACTGAAAAGGTTATGTTTCAGTGCAAAGCACTCCAGAAGTTATGCCCTTAGGAATCATTATAATGGTTCCAGATTCAAATTCTCCATTAAAAAAAAAAAGACCTTTTCGTGAAGTACCAGCATGCCTATTTCCACAGAAGATACAATTGGCCCAAGTCAACAGCAGCACACTTTGGGGCATATTGCATGCAAACCATGACAGTTAAACCGGTTGAATGTGCCCAAAGCATAGTCGAGGAAAGCTGTTGACTCAGTTTCTGAGCTAGCACTGAAATGGTTGATTAATATGACTGTATGAACCCCGTAGGTCGCTTGACATTTAACCCTTCTGTGTGTTGGTTGCTCTTTCATACTCACTTGTCATGATGATCTGCAAGCAATAATTGGAATCTCGGTTTGTAAAATGCATGAAGCTTGTACCATTGTACCCCACAGAGACCCGGTACCAGAGTGGAGCTGGCAGATCACATGGACGACACCGGGCTGGGGTGGATAGCTGGACATGGACCGAAGATGAACAATTGAATATTTGTCCCCAGTCCTATCAGCAGCATAATAAAAGATGTGCTTCCCATCAGCAGTCTTGAATTCCAAGGGGGTATATATGTGTGCTGCATGTATAATTTGGGCATTTTTCACTCACGGTTGCTGCATGTACAGTTTGATAGCTACATGTAGGTCCATCAATTCATCGATGCCTACCTTTGGTGTTTCTTTTCAGAGACATTGTTCAATTTGTGTTTGAACAATCCATGGATCATATTCCGTAGCTTGACATATCTCCAGATGATGTGGTTCTTTACCTGCCAATGGGAACTCTCCATCATGATCACAGGGGTCTGTGGAGTTACCCCTAAAATATGCCTGAATATCCCAATTTCATTTTTTTTTTAGGTAATGGGTATTAACTACCTGTCATTTGCCCATGAAATCATATCCATTGATATCCAAGATGGATGTTTTGTCCTTGGGTGAGTTTGTGAATTAAAGTCCTTTCTCCCCACCCACCCACCCACACATAAAGCCACCTGAAGAAATCCAACTTCTGATTCTGGCCACCAGGGGGATTGCACATTGATATGGCATGGTACTTTGCACAGAGGTTGCCTGGCAAAGGAGTGGATCACCAGGCAGACATATAGACATTGACTGGGAATAAGACATCGTGAGGACACATGTTCAAATCAACTGTGTTGCAACAACACCCAGTGGTTCATTCTTTCAGTACCAATCACGTCTAAAGTCGATCTACTTAAGTCAGACTAGTTTGAATTATCATCAGGATCCCAGATTCGTGTTCCTCATAAAAAGACCTTTCATTCAAGTACCAGCATGCCTCTAGTTCCAGAAAAAATATCCCAGGTCAACAGCTTTTCTCAGCACGCATTGCGCCCAATACGTGCCAAGAAAAGCTGTTGACTGAGTCCAGAATTTGGTACTTAAAGAGTTAACATGTCTGTACCATTGTTAACTACCAGGCTCTTTCTTCTCTCCATACACAGAAATCCATATATATTTTGATCAATAGCCAGGGATGTATAGGGTCACTTTGCATTAGTTCCTGCACATGTTGAAGTGCATAGTCCAGGTCATAGACAAGGTAAATTTGAGCAAACTCGGCAACAGAGGCACGCCATGACTATGAAATCGGGCATGTGCATGATCATCATATATTGAAGCAGCCACTATCTGTAACTGGATTTCGAAATGTCCGCATTGCACCAGAAATGTGTCCTTATAAGAGGGGGTGGCCTTTGAGGCTGAAAATAGATTTAAAAAAAAAAAAAAAACATTTGGCTGCAGTAATGCAAAAATCTTTGCCATTTTGTCATTAAAGCAACTCAAATCTGATGAGAATGATTGAGGCAGTGGTGAAAAGGTTTCATTTTTGCACATTTCTGGTAAACTTTGCACAAGCGTATCATGCATCTCTGTGAGTCCATTTATGCGTATTACGCTAGTCTTTTTAGACCAGACAGGAACAGACATATAGAGTGATAGAACTTGCCTGATGAATTCCACATGTTGATGATGCGGCAGTTTTGCAGCTCATTTGACTTTTTGAGATACATAAATGTATATCTCAGCAACAGAGCACGTTTATGTTGCATTTTATATCTGGATTCTACTAAAATAAAATTGGCAAGTAACAATCTAATTGCCGGGAGAATACTTTGTTAAAAGCAAAGAGCTCAGTCGTCACCATGGTAAAAATTACATTATGTGCATTATGCTGGCTTTTTACAGTGGGTTAAAGGTGAATAATACTTTGACCTTGTACAAAGTCACGGAATAAGGAAGAAAATGCCATAGAATGACCATTAAATTATATACAACAGAGTTTTGCTTGCTCTGGTTGTAACCACGTCAGAAGGTCAGGAGGTCAAAATGTCACATCTTGCCAACTAATGGGCTGTCTGAGCCAGCAGATGAGACTTTATAAATAAAAATGGAAGTACCAGGCAAGGTCAGAAGGACAAGAACTGAGAACACAGGGAGTTAGTGTTGCCTTGTCTTGTTTGACCAGAGCTCACTATGGAACAAAGGAAAAGGAACATGTATGTTGCTTATACATTGTATCATGTACACAGCAGGAGGTGATATTTCTTTACAACTGAAAAGCATAATATGAAGAATGTAATAAACTTTGACAATATATGTTTTCTGATATAGCTTTATTGAAAAGCAGTTCTTCTTATGCTTATGGTTTGACCTTGGAGTCAATTTCTTCAAAAAACGTTCAAATTTTTCTTGCACACTGTGTTTGCTTACACAATATATATTTCATATTGATGTACTGTAAATTGCTTTATTTTCGCGAGTATAAATTTTCACGGTTTTCGTATTTTTGACATTCCACTGTAGTTTTAATTTCACTGTTTTGGACATAACTCCCTTTCAAACAATGTTAAAATACTATTTCATTGTGTTTTTATTTTCACGGTTTTGTGCGATCAGCGAAATAAGCGAAAATAAGAATACAGCTAAATTAAAGCAATTTACAGTAATCAATGTGCATGCTGTGTACTTAAGCAGAGGTTATCCTATTAGCCAAACTATTTCTACGTTTTCTTAATACCCACTATAGTGAGCAGATATGACAAGAAACTTACTGGAGGTAAATCGGGAAAGTCTTAAGAGTCAGGGACAGTACACTAGCTAAACAATGGAGCTGTTTGACTCCATGTACATGTGCTTGAGTGGCCAGATCATATGACTATTTTAGATTGTTTTATTTCAGTTGTATAAATGTCCATCTTTTTAAGCATATTTGAATTTCCTGTTTTGGATGTTTTTCCTAAACTGAAGTTGAAATACATTTTCATTATAATTTTATTTTGTGTGATTTTATTCCACCTGTGAAGTGTGTGAAAATGAAAATACAGTGAAAGTAAAACAATCACCAGTGTCCAGAGAACCCACAAGCCTGCAGAATCAGGCCTTTTGAGAGTTGTGGGGACAATACTCGATGAACTATCTTTGTTGCATGTCGCTTTGTGTCTGGATCGGCAGTCCCATCATGATATGGCCATATGGATATCTACAGGGTTTGGTGCTCATGGTTGTTTTATGTGTGCAGGCTGAGGGTCAAGGATATACAAGGCATCATTTTTTTTCTTTTGTTGTCTTAAGAGTAGACATTCCATTAACCCATTCCTTCTTTAAACCACATGATGCTCCACATGCACCAAAGAAGTTTGTTAACTCAGTGCCAAATTTTGGACGGAGTCAACAGCTTTTCTCGGCATACATTGGGTGCACTGCGCCCAATGCGTGCCAAGAAAAGCTGTTGACCTGGGATATTCTCTCTGCATGGAACTATAGGCATACTGGTACTTGAATGAAAGGTAATGTTACAAGGAATACGATTCTGGGATCCTGATGATAATTCAGACTAGTTTGACTTAAGTAGATCGACTTTAGTCACGATTGGCACTGAAAGAGTTAAATACTCGGCCTGTGCAGGAGAGGGTTGGTTCAGTTATTGATCAGTTCACGTGTATGGCTGGGGCTGACAGTGCTTGACATCTGACATTTAACTTTGATACCTTCGGTTGTCAGTACACCTATGTCCAAGTTATGTTGCCATATTGCTTGTTTTTCAGGCTCCAAAGACAATGATCAATACACATATAGTGCAGACCCTGGAGTATATATTTAGACCTGTTGATGCATGCACTCAAATTATATGTATATACCAAAATGTCGTAGAAAGTGCTCGTACCACTATCAAATTACATATTTGCACACCTGGATAAAACATTTTCTGTACTTTTTCTGTCAAGAATACAAGTGTGAATAGGTAGGATGGCATGTAATATATTTTGGTCCACTATTGCAGCAATACAGTCTTGTAAGATCAAATTTAGTGAGGTTCATGTAGATCACATGTATGCCATAATATAACCTGCACAGGATGACCTGCATGGTATGACCTGCTGATTTAGACCATGCTACTAATAAAGATTAATAAACTTAGGATTTTCTCATGTACAATTTTTAAACAAAATTGGTAAGGTCATGTTGGGTTTGTTTTTTTTTTTTGTTTTTTTTGTTTTTAATGGAGATGTTCAAAAGACCCATCACATGTGAACATCAAATGCATAATTTGGATCCCATTCCAATACCAAAATGAATGTTTTGAACACTATCATCATACATGCTACATGTCGATAGTTTCCGAGGCAGTGAGAAACAGGTGGCATCCAGGTCTCCTCTTGCCCACAGTCAAATGCAGGATGTTTATGTCTGCATGCCCAGGAAAACGGTTGTCCAAGGGCATTATTAGTGCAGCTTGGTCTCAGAAACACACCGCTAAGTTGAACAAACAGCTTGAGATCCATGTACCACACAAGTGAAGTACACGTACAATATTGTTTAAGCCAGCATTGTCAAGATCATTATTATCAGAAAAGAAAAGAGCCCAATCATGGGATGCGTAATTGAAAGGTTTTTGCAGCTTTACATCAGGGAGCCCGGTGGTGAAGTGGTTATCACATATGCCAGCATGATAATCTGATGGGCCGGACTACTGCTGTAATTGCTTCAGGTTTGCCTTTGGGGGGCATACATATCAATTTGTTGAAATGTATGGATTACTACATGGGTGGGAGTACCACAGCCTAATGGCTATTATAGCTTTCATGAGGTTTACTTAATCCTTTCCTCCTTAAATTGGCCCAAAATCCGGCTGGTGGTCAAATGTCGTCTGCTTCAGTGTTTTCGACTAATTTCAACAGTATGATGGAAGACAGCTTTGACTGAGAATTGTAGGTGAGACCTATCAAGATCACATGCCCCAAGTCAACAGCTTGCCTTGGCATGGGTTGGGCACCCATTCCAAGGAAAGCTGTTGACTCAGTCTCAATTCAAGGGGGAAAGAGTTAATACGCACTGACACAGTGGTGGCACATGGTATAGACTCAGGTGACTGCTGGCGTCATTCTCAACTTATTTTGCCCGTCCATATTGGGTTGCCAGTGATAGAATATAGCACCAGGAGACAAAGGCGTTTGCCAACGGGTTAATATTTTGCAGTAGTAGGTGGAATTGTGATTGTTCGATGTTATTTTAGACCACGTTGCTGGACATTATCAGCTGAAATTTTGCATTCCGTTCAGGAGTTGACATACAGCTTTTCAATGAGTGGTATGGAATAGCACTTTGCTTGTGGAATATTGGACTTGATAGTGTTCAAGCAGTACATGGGCTTACAGATTTTGGTTTGTTAAGTTTCTCTGTATATCAGGTAGGTAGGTAGGTAGGTAGGTGAACAAAGAGAGAGAGATCCTCCTCTTATAGAGCTGGCCCCAAGTATACCAGAAATACGGCCTTATGACAGGGGTGGCCTCTCCTGGGGGGGGGGGTTTAAAATACCATACGTGATGCATTGAGAAGTGGCCTCTGTAGAGGGGATGGCCTTTCATCAGGGGAGTTCTATAATAGGGGGACCACTGTATGGAATAAAATAAATTGATGTGCTATATTCCTGGTCATTTTCAGACATGACCTAGTTAAGTCTAATGATGGATTTGAGAAAATAAGCAAAGAGAAAGCAGCTTTCAGTTGTTTGGATATTGACGTCTGAGCAAAAGGCTGTAATTAATGTGTGTCTACAGGAAAGTCAATAGAAGTTACACACCTGAATCAATTCCCCTATATGTTAAAGACTCAGTCAATAGCTTTCCTTGGCATGGGTTGGATGCTAAGTGTCCAACTCATGCCCAGGAAAGCTGTTGACCTGTGGCATGTTATCTCGATAGGTCTCATCTACAATTCTCATTCAAATTGTTTTTATTTTCATTATTATTGAATTCAGTCAAAGTTACTCAAGCAGACAATATTTGGTGACCAGCCAGTTTTAGCCAATTTAAGGGGAACAGGATTTAAGCTTCTTGGATGGAAACAATTTGCCGTGTTCCATGGGCTACCTCATTTGGGCACCTTTGAAGTAATAGTATATTAGGGTGCCCAATTCTCAGAAATCAGTGATAATTTTGCCATTCATGGATGAGAAGTCTTAAAACGTTACAAAATTAATAAGTACAGAGTGAGTGATGTAGGATCACAGACAATTTAATAGGTAGGTAGGTAGGTAGGTCATTGCATCATTTTTAGACAAAAGCTTGCATTTAGATAAATTAGATGAATTTTTGTGTGCAAGTGTTCTTTAACACCAATGCAACCAGTTTGGGAACGTAAAAATTTGAAATTCATCTGAGTATTAAAATACTGAGGTTCTCATCCCAAAGGCTGAAGTACGATTTGCTGCTGGAGTGTGAGCAGAAGTAACTGGGGGCCAAATACCTTTCCCTTTCTGACATTTGGGGCACACCAAACTTTCTGGTCATGACACAATTTTCTTGATCATCTGTTGTAAAACATGATCACGTTCATAACCAAAAGAGTGTGATTCGATATGGAACACAAGCTAACAAACCACAGTGTCTGATTTTTTCAGCGGCACTGCCAAACAACATCGGTAACATGAGATTTAATTTATCGCATGTCATGAATGCAAGTAGCACGGTTAACCTTCCAACAATTGGGCACCCCAGTGCACATGTACACTGATGATTCCAGTTGGTTACAAATCAAATACATACATCAAAATTATGTCCTGGTTCACTTCTAGGGTGCACCAGAAGGCCTAAATGTTGTGATAAAGTATTTCTGTGGTCCATTTTATCTGTGTCAATCCTCAGGTGATTTTACAGTTGCGTACCTTCAGGGCAGACAGACTAGGAGGCCAGGATGAGGGGTATATTATGAAAATTCAACCTTCGAAGTACAGTTTTTACCTGCAGGAACACTCGTGTTTCATGAGAGATTGCATGTCTGTTTGAGACTGCTCTTTGGAGAGGATTGCATAATTATCATTTTACATGCGCTTGTAATCATTTCCCACTGGACATTTTAACCTAAATTTCTCGTTACTAGAAAATATTTTTGCCGAGATTTGTATGTAGGACCATTCATGATGGAACGCCACAGGTCAACAGCTTTCCTAGGCGCTTGTTGAGCACAATGTGCCCAACCCGTGTAGAGGAAAGCTATTGATTTAGTCATACTTTGACCGTACAAGAACAGGTCAAGGATCACCGGCAATGACAGACAGCTATGTGGTTGGTTGTAGGAGTGGCCCTAAATTATAAGATAAGATTATGTTTCTGTTTATACAAATAATCGTTATCCTTGCCTGGAAAGAGACCCTGTGCCTCAGCAGTGTATGTAGTGCCCTCAAACTACCAGATAAGAAGAACGTGGTTAGGGGGTCTCAAGAAATTTTGTCAGAGAGGCAGCTGTGGGATGATACAGAATGATCTGTGTGCTGGGCTTTGTTGTCCACTACTGGCGAGGGTGGCGCAAGGGGATGGCAAACAGTGAGGAACTCTCCTGCATCAGCCCATCCATGGGTGAACGATGGCAACAGAAATGGGGACTTTGGACTTGCTGTCCAATATTTTAGGGCCTTTGATATTGCTTAAATTGACAGGATTTGATGGTTCATGTTCTTTAGTCAAAAGTGGTTTTGTGAATTGCAAACTTCTGATTATTGACTCCCCCAATTCCCACACCAAATATGGTCTATGCATAAGTTCACCAAGTGGGAAAACCCCGGCAGTTGTCCCATTACGAAAGCGAGGCATGCGGGCTGATTTTTTGCTACCAGATGGCGCGCTGTGCACCTTCTCAAAAGTGGTCACGATAATGCATGATGGCAGACACTAATCTTGTTCATGTCAATGTCAACATGAACAGAAAAGCAGAATATGGACCAAATACAGGAGGTGTATAGAAGTTTACCATTGTAGATCGTTGTCGGAGGGAGTATGGAAAGCATTGATAGTTAGAACGTTGAGTGACAAGGTGAATTATCATGGTAAAACACCACTGACTGTTGTGTAGTGGGCTGTAAAAGTGTAATGTTGATACCAGGAAGAAATGTCAAACTGACAAATATCAAAAAATAAAAGTGCCGCTCAATTCCTTCCATCAACTGATATTCCTTTGTCTTTCAAACATTTTTTCAGCCACCCTAGATTCTGTTTTTGACGAAGTTATGGTCCGTGTTTCACTCGTCGTTACTTGCTGTATTCCGTATTGCTGTAGCCTGTGCAGTAAAACTGAGTGGCCCGCATATTACTCAGAAACCTGTGTGTGCCTTGCTCTGACATCGGAATCGCCGCTGGGGTTTCCCCGCTTGGTGAACTTCTGCATAGACAGTATTTAGTACATAGAATTGATAAAAATGACCAGAAACTGATTTGCGTAACATGTTCAAGTGTTGAGTTCCGGAAACCCAGGTGGGTGTGGCTTATTGGAATGTGGGCGGGACACGTGTTATGGTCCAATAACACACATAGCTCATGTGTTATGGTTTTGTAACACACCAGGCTTTCTTCTGTACTTGCAATGTTAAAAGTTAGAGTGAATTTAAATATTGAACATTAAACAAAAGTAGCAATTTAACTCTTTCAGTGCCAAGCGCAACTAAAGTCGATCTACTTAAATCAAACTGGTCTGAATTATCATAATCACAAGACTTGCTGGCTCCTAATTTGTAATAGGCTCGGAAACATGTTCTGAGTAGTTACCTGCTGAAGACCCTTAATTTATTTGGGCTAATACAGCCTCTGTCAAAATTTTACAGAGGAACGTGTGCAATATGGACAATAGTACTTCCATATTTATGTAGGTAAGACAGGGACAGGTTAGCTTATGGAGAGTAAAGAGTTGGGACTGCAGAATAGGGTAATGATACTAGGAAGTGGTTCTGGACAAAAAGGCACAAATACAATAACAATCTCAGATTCACATTTCTCGTAAGAAGACCTTTCATTCAAGTACCAGCATGCTTACAGTTCCAGACAGAATATCCCAGGTCAACAGCTTTTCTCAGCATGCATTGTGCCCAATGTGCACCGAGAAAAGCTGTTGACTCAGTCCAAAATTTGGCACTGAAAGAGTTAACTCCCTCTGATTAGAGACACTCAGATTTAAACTCTTTGAATATCATAAAAGAACAAAAGATGCCATTTTAACCCCTATGTTTATGTTATTTACCAATGCACATCTAATAAATGTTGAAGAGAATTCCCAATATTTCACATTTTTCCTATTAACTTTGCAAATTCCCGAGGGACAAACATATTTTTACATTAAGGGGTCCATTCAGAATTGTTGGACTTGAGAACTCTTTTCTGAGTAGTTATTTTATATCCAATTCAGGATCAATTTTGGAACATGAAACTTAGAAAATTCTGTTATGGAGTAAAATTGGAAATCAAATGCAGGGGGATATAAATGGTTATACAGCACATAACACTGCTGTTCTCACATCTTTTCAAGTGCTATTGGTCATTCCAATCAATACAGAAATCACAATAGTATTATTACATATATTTTAAACTAAAAGTATGCTTTAAGAAAGATGTTTGAAATATCAACCTAAAAAGTAATAGGTAAAGTTGCCGTTGAAACTTCTGCCTATAATATTAACCATTGTGCATTCAATGAATATTGGGCATACGAAAAATTATACATGTATCTTAAATTACGCTGATTAGGATCCTATCAAATTTGAAATTTTCTGTCTTCAAAAGTAAGATACATACAGATACCATCACAACTTTCACAGATTGTTCAACTGCATAGGCACACAGATTTTCTGATTAGAAGCAAATCTTTTTTTTTCTAGTTGTACATAATGCATCACTTGTAAAATTTAAGCTGACAGAATGTCATTGAACCTCCTTTTAGTTTGGTAAAAGGTAATCCATTATGTTCTTGAAACCCATATTTCATATCCAACAGGCCTTGGCTGGGAAAAGTGGGTGACATTAGGTTAAAACACATTTCAAGCAAATTGGTTAAATGTAATATCATCACATTAATCTGTGTCAGAAAAAAACACTGTTGATGAAGAAATATTTTTGTGATGGATCTGCTTAAGTCAGACAAGGCTGAATTATCATAAGGATCCCAGATTTGTATTCCTCGTAAAAAGACCTTTCATTCAAGTACCAGTATGCCCATAGTTCCAGAGAGAATAACCCAGGTCAACAGCTTTTCTCGGTGCACATTGCATCTGATGCGTGCCGAGAAAAGCTGTTGACTCAGTCCAAAATTTGGCACTGAAAGGGTTAATCAAACATGATGTACAGTGCTCCCCATCTTATAAGGCCCCCTTGAAGAGAGGCCACCCCCTCTACAAAGGCCACTTCTCCATGCAGCAAGTATGACATTTACATTGTATTTCACCCCTCTTATAAGGCCACTTTTGCAGTGTATTTGCGGTGGCTTTATAAGAGGGGGACCACTGTAATAGGTTGTCAAAAAAAAGCCACGCACACACAAAAGGTAATAGTGGTGATTTGTTTCTTTATGTATCTACATGATTTGCTGCATTACAATTGTAACAGTTCTCAAGCATACGGCTTTTCACATATTTGTGTATGACAGAAAGTTTAATGTACAAAGCAGACCCATGGGAAGAATAGGTTCAAAATTTTAAATAGTTTCAGGATCATTATTTATTGTTTTGACTAGTTTATGGTAAATGCATTTTCTTATTTACCAAATCCATGGTGAGCCCACATTTTATAAAGGTTACTATCATTTTTTGTGCAATGAGTAAGGGTCTGTGGGGCTGGGTGAACAGGTATTCAACTAAATTAAGATGGCCATCATTCCGTAAGTAGTTAGATATAAAATTTGAGTTGTTTGTGGTGATGTGAATCCAACTACTGATCTTCAGCAATTTAAATACATGCAGGTTTTGCAAGAGCTTAGTACTCGTTGTCTTGTTTGTTTATTAAGAGTTTATGCAGTCTCTCATATTTGTGTCTGTATGCTTGAATTCTGTAGTTTATTTAGACTGGATTACCCTATAGTACATGAAATGACTAATCTAATGGGTTCTCCAGACATAGTATCAAATAGTTGTAAATAGAATGTTTGAGGGTAGAAAATTTAGTTTTAAGTTTACTCATGACCCAAATTGTCTGAGATATTTTGCAAAAAACAAAAAAACAAAAAAAAAATCACATGCTTATTTTAGCTTAGGTCTTTGCCAAAGATAATGCCTGGAAAGCAGAATTCTTTTACTAAGTCAAGTTTATTTGTCATTCATTTAAACGGTCTGGATTATTGTTAGTCTGTGACGGGTGAAATACCATGTGTTTTGTTTTCTTAGTATTGCATTCAGAGACAACGTGTGTATTTGCAGTCATTCACAGACGTATCATAGTTTCTGTTGTTTATTTTATCACATAAGTGAAAGATGATGGGTTAGTTAAAACCTCTCCCTGCCATTTACAGTAGTCAATAATTAAGGTTGTGCAATCTGTGTACTGGGCTGGCACTCAGAATTTTACAGCTGTAGCCATTTTGGCCAAAGTAACATTAATCTCTTTAGCCAAATGCTGATTACATGTATGTTAGCCACAATCTTGGGGACAATTAACATCATGAAATTTGGGTGAAAAAATGTGAATGTTTAAGGATTATACCGTGAACATAAACATGCATTTAAAGTTCAATAAATTTTGGAAGATTCTTAACCAATTTGGCTAAAGTTTACAAGACTTTGTTAGCCAATTAAATCACACCTTTTCAGCCATTGGCTATTTAGCAATGGATAGTGCCACCCTTGGCATAAATTATGGATTTAAAGAGTGCTGAAGCAAAAGTTACATGAATGATGAGTAGATGGAAGCCTAGTAGAGAACCCTGTGGGATTCTTATTGTGATTTCAGTAAAGTTAGACTTGCCCGCGTGCATCTTCAATTTCCACAAATTGATTGTGATTGCTAAAATAACATACAAAAAGTTTGACAGTTGAGCCTTGAACCTTATAGTGAATTACTGATGTAGTTTTTGCCTAACAATATTGCGACCTGCAGTGTCAGAAACCTGAGGCATATCCATGTCGATATTAAAGCAGAGGGATTTCTCCTTTATCCACTTCCATTAGTATTTGATCCCGAGCTGTCATAAGGTGAGGTCTGGTAAATCATGCTCCCTGAAGCCAGCCTCCATGACATTCCAGAGCATGCACATATATCTAAAGGTCCTTCTGACCATTGTATTCTCTTAGCATACATACATACATACATACATACATACATACATACATACATACATACATACATACATACATACATACATACATACATACATACATACATACATACATACATACATACATACAAACTCACACTTCACTCATAGGTTGTCAGGTAAAATGTTGGGGCAGGTTCAATTATTAGTATGTCATCTAGGAATGTAAAATAAAGGGAGGGGTGTCAGATGTGAGCTGTAAAAATTGCAGGGCTTCAGTAGTTGTTTGCTGTTGATGAGAGTTTATGGAGGAAATTGGCAATAATTGTCTCTCAGTGTTGAGAAAATATTGTGGGCAGAATTATTTGTGGATAAAAAAAATTTTTAATTGAGGTTATGGTGTCAAAACAGCTACTGAAAGTTGTTTTTGTGTGTGTGTGTGTATTTAGGAAATCAGTGTTCAAGTTCCTGCCAATAATAACCTCATGTTTGGATTCTGGCATGCTGTAATATGAACTTCAAGATGAATTCAGTGGTAAAACTCTCATAATTCTCACTCAGTTCCCTAGGTGGTTTGTGTATATTTCTGAGTACAATTTTTGTCGAGGGAACCATCATTTATTTAACAAGTTGTCCTTCCCATGTGTTTTGATTTGCAGTAAATGGCCAGCAGCTTGTGGTCCAGTGTACCTTTGAGGTATAAGACAAGCTGGTCCAGACCGCCATGCTTTGAGCATACTTTCCCATGAGATGTTATAATTTCAAGCTGGTGGAGAGACACATCAGAGATTTCTCCTGGCCAAGTTTCTTATGCACATTTTGTGTGCTATATCTTCAATAACCTAAAAGTATATCCAGGACACTTGGGAAATTTTCAGAATGCAACAGTCAAATTTAGACCCTATGTTTGTACCATATTATAAACTATTTACAATGGCATAATTAATGGTCAAACTGCAGAATATTTACATTATTTCACAGATGGAATTCGTAAAGACCCGAGGGGTGCCTTTTTCCTTAAAAATGGAAGGACTTTTAAGGGGACAGGGTCACCAACAAGGAATAATAATCTGCGTCCATATTTGCAAAGACTTTTAATCTGATGAGAATTTTTGGGTCAAAATTAAAAGTCAACTTGCTTTGATCCCACATTCCTTAATCCTGGGTGGCAGGAGCAACTGTATTGTGAACCAATCTCTTGTATGGTTATTGTACAAGGCATATAATTAACATTTCACGATTAAGGCTTAATTTTATTTTGATCCAGATTTTTATCTAGCTAAAAATGCAAAGTACCAGATTACGGGATCATGTACATTTAAAACCATTCCAAAACTCAAATTATCCATTGGAATAAAATTTGCCCCATCCCCCCCCCCCCCTTCGTAGCCCAAAATCACCTATTTCCTGGAATTTAGATACCAAATCAGCGTGTTACTGCTCGCCACATTTCTTGTCCTTACAAGCAGCACAATCTGTACTCATATCATTGTGGACATTGGGGAGAAGGCAATGCCTAGTTGAACATATGGACGTGCATTCACAAACAGGTTAAAACCCGTAAACTTTGAAGTGCTATAATCACGGCCATCAAACTAAAAACAATGATCAATAGGCCCCCTATTGCTGATCGCCACTACACACGCGGTCCGTACATCCCCAGATTGATGATAGTTACCGCATTTTGTTCCAGTACTTTGGGGAATGAGTGTTGCTATATGTGATGGGGTTCCTGTGCTTCAAGTTTCATTATCATGCCTATTTAACGAGTTATTTGCAATTAGTGGTAAGATTCGTCATGTCAAAACTAGAATATTTGGGAAAGAAATTTCCACTGTGTCTGTGCACATCAATTGATGATAAACATGGTTTTACTGTCACCAGCACCCAACCTGCACGTAGTTTTATTCCTAACTTTCGTCACCATTTCAAATCCTTTCATGGAACCTTGCTGCATCTGATAAATAAAAATGTCACAATTTCACGTTGTAGTTGCACTGAGATGATCAGTTTTGCTGTCCTTTTGCATAGACAGTCTTAATGCTTGTCATTATGGAGCTGGGCAGAAATAGAAATTATGATATTATAATGTAAACCAGAAGTTGATAACCGCTTTTTCTATTGGCCCATGTGATCAAACATCAGAGATGATTATTCAAAAAGTCATATGATGATCTGCATTACATCATTGTCAGCCAATAGAAAGAGGTGTCTGAAGCAGCAACTGACAGCTTTGTTTATGACTTTTCTTGAATAAATTAACTGCATTGAAGTAACTTGTAGGCAATATGAAATCATCTAACTGATTAGTGTAAATCCAGGGTTTCAAGATGGTAACACACATGGCATGTGTTCATCAGAGACAACAGGCTACAGCAAAGTATAATGAGTGCAATTTTGTGGCATTTTTGGCATTGTTTTGTCCATTTTTAGACAGCAACGTATTCAAAACATGGTGGACTGCAAAACATCATAATAGTAAAAAGACTCAAACAAGGAATAGTTCAGCACTGATTGCACTCCACAACGGAATTATTGTAGCTTTTTAAAATCTTAAAAACTGATGTTTATGCGACAGGCGAAATTTCGTCACTATCCACGTTATTTTCACACTTGCTTCATGTGACTTTTTTTGCTCTCTACACACTCGAGACAGCGCTCAAAAGCGTGTTTCCAAAACTTTGGTGACACTGCAATTTGGAGCTTGGACCCCCTCCCCCCTGTCCGATGGTTTCTCGAAATTTCGGAATGGTTTTATTTGTACATGATCCTCAGCTAAGATTAAAGAGCATTCTGTTGAGAGTTTTTGGCTGATATATTTCTTTGTTAATTTGCCTTCATTTTAAGACCACCCACAGTATCAGACCATTCTGTATTGGCAGTAGGGATGGTCTTAAATATCAAGTGCCCCTGGAATTGTGCCTGACAATAATAAATGGTTGACCTGTTCCATCCAACATGAAAATAATTAGGGCATGTGCACTGTACGTCCAGCAGTTGCCCTCAGGTCAGTCTCCGTGTTTAAACAACGGCAGACTAGAAAGAGAAGAGTCCACATCTTCTTAACCCATTTTGCCTTATTGGTCGATGGTGTGTTGTGGTCATGTTTGTGTATCGGTCTGTCACCCTTGCGGATGTAGTAACTTTGAACAAATTGAGCTTACTATCGTGAAACTTGTACTGCAGCAGCATCTCATTGAAAGCTTGGTCGAGTTTGATAATCAGCGACCTTTACATATGTCCAAGGTCACCAGGGATCGTCATATATTTATGGTTGCAGACACAATAACTTTTTAAGAAATGGAGCGACCATCGTGAAACTTGTCCTTTTGGAGCATCTCATTAGAATCTTGCGTGAGTTTGACATTCAGTTCTGATTTGTATTTGGGTCAGGGCTGGCTGAGGGGTCTTAAGATTGTTCTGACCGTTGTATTCTCATTAGATACAGCAAAACAGATAACTGTAAATTCACTTAATGTAACTGTATCTTAATTTTCGTTGATGGCACAAAACCGTGAAAATAAAAATATGGTGAAATAGTGCATGTATGTTAACATACTATTAATTATGAAAAGGGTTTAATTGGAACTTATACATGTATTCACATGTCCAAAATTATAGCAATTACCAAAAATGAAAATTTGTGATAAATGTTTGAAATGCAAGAGCTATGAAAATGTTCACACATAACAATTAGGTACATTTACAGTTTCGGTTATAATTTCGTCAAAATATTGCATGTACATTCATTCAATTTCATGTTGATGTATGTGTTCGTGAAACACGAAGTTGACCAAGAAGAATCAAAGTGGAATGAATAGGAAACAGGTGGATGTACACATGGACAAACAGCAGTCTCCTCTTTGCTCAGTTAGCCTCTGCGAAGCAGCTAAATGCCTTGGTCATTTGTGTGCGCATTGCATCAGCACCAGTTGCATGACTCCGTAGGGCCCGGAGGGTCATGCTACAACTACTCTTCTGGTTGCTGGAGGATGACTTTAATTACCAGGCAGGGCAAAACAAAAACAAACAAACAAACAAACAAAAAAAAAACAGTTTTTAGACTGAACATGTCAGTACTTTTCATGAAAGCTCTTTCAAAGAAGAATTGGATTGTGCAATTCTTGAGGGAACTGGATGCACATGTTCATAACTAATTGGTGTGGACAGATTTAATGAGAGCAGAGAACACATACAATGAGATAAAAAAAAAAAAACCCACTGCCAAGGCATGATAGGCATACTGAACCATCAGATGGAAGAAATGTTCCAGTGCAGTGGTTGATAGGGTCACCTTTATGAAGACCAGTGCAAGGTGCTCCCAGTCAGACGTGCTTCATAAGCCGTCCTGATAGAAATATGGGAGCATTGTGAAGTACCAGTATGTTGTAACCAGTGAAGTGCTTGTCTTTCATTTGCCTGGCACTATTGCATAAAAGCCTCCAGGATTTCTGCGGAGTGAGCCACGCAATGCTGGCAAAAGCGTCCTTGATATTGATCATGTCCTGTTTGTCCTGTATATCCACGCTGTCCAAGCAGGTATGATGTCAAGTGAACAGTTATAACAAAGTTTGTGTTCATATATGATGCAGAGATTTCTGGTCAAAAGGCTGGTTTATTCAGCAGTGACACTCAGCGGGACAGTTTGTATATGTACACGTTTACAGAATCTTGCACTCCATGCATGTCCCGTCCTCCTTCCCAAATATATACTTTGCATGAGTTAATTTTGATACCTTTTTCTTTTATGAGGCAAAAACTTTGGTAACCAAGTGATTCCATGCATCAATTAAATCAGTGAAAATATATATATATATATATATATATATATATATACATATGGCAATACAGTGCATATATTACACTATTGTATTTACCCTTTTGACTTCTTCTCAAAAACCGCTGTATGGAATGTTTTAATGTTGCACATGGATGTTGCCCAGGTGAACCTCTACCAAGTTTGTGAAGGAGATGATAATGCAATAATTTTTCTATTTTTAATTTACTTTAAAAAAAAAAAATTCTTCATCTCAAGAACTACCTGGCCAATTGCTTTGATATTGCACATAGGGGTCAACTAGTTCTCATTTTGGCCACCAGTTGGCGCTGTGATTTTTTTCCTGTTTTTTTATGAATTTTTGCATGGTAAGGCTATTTTCGACTTCTTCTCCAGAACAGCAAGATAGAATTGCTTAAAATTTTATCAAAATATAGTTGGACATCAGACAATGAAAGTTTGCGAAAATAATGTGGATATGTTAATTTTTGACAAATTTATGCGATATCAGACTTTGTGACTGTAAGTGAGTGCTGCCACTGTACATCGGCAGCCATTGAAACAGCAAGGTATGTCAATTGGTAATACATGTACTACCATGGACAAGTCAGGTGGCCCTATTCAATTTTGTTTCCTGAATAAACACAGATCCAGTCAGCAGAGCACAGGATAATCATGATCCTCTTGTTTGACTTGTAAATTATAATGGAAGATAATAGGCACAACTCTGATTGGTGAGACTGAAGTGCCCTCTACAGGAGGATACAGGAACCTTCCACTCTTGCTCTTCCCCATTACCTGGTCAGGGTTTTATTTACCTATTTAATGACAGTCTTACCTCTGCTGAGGGACAATCAGTCAGTGATGACACATACGCAGTCTGATCCTGGGGCAAGTGTTTTATCAGTCAGTGTGCCGTTTAATCCCGGGCCATCAGGACACCGCAGGATTTGCTGGTTGATTGTAAGATGTAATTTTGTAGCACTGGAGGACAACTCACTGAAATTGAATCTGATCTGATTCCATCTTTTTCACAGTTGTTTGCTTCAAGATGTGCAATCCTGAAACAGAACACAAATGTTAACCCTCTCAGTTCCCAGGGGGAGACTGGGTCAACAACTTTCATTCCCTTGTTTTGCAATAATGCCCCCAAGCGTGCCTAGGAATACTATTGACATGGACCATTCCTTTTGTCTTCAGAAATATTGGCATGATGGGACACAGATGAAACATCTCTGAATGAGAATTTTGAGTCTGGACTCTTGATAATGATACAGATGAACAGCCCTTTTGTTCTGACTAGAAATGAGAAAAGTAATGTTAATTACGTTACGTATTTGATGGGGTTCAGTACGAACGAATCTTTGGAGCTTAAAAGGCCTAATTACTTTGTGCAACAGTCTTCGTGAGATGGAATCCATATATAAATGAAGTTTCTATTCTACACAATAGTCATCGTGTTGTGTTTTATGTTTAATGAGCATTTGTTTTACTCATGATTACACTGAAAATTCAGAATGCTTATAAGTATGCCATATGGACCATGGTTGAACATATATCACTCTGTTAACCCTTTAGAGCAGTGCCAAATTTTTCACTGAGTCAACAGTTATTCTCGGCACGCATTGCGCCCAATGTGCACCAACAAAAACTGTTGACCTGGGACATTCTATAGGCATACTGGTACTTGAATAAAAAGTCTTTATGAGGAATACGAATCTGGGATCCACATGATAATTGAGACTTGTTTGAGTTAAGTACATCGACTGAAGATGTTATTGGTACTGGAAGAGTTAAAATAAAAGTATCACTAACCAGATTACATGTAATAAGGTGTCATCCATATTAAGATAGGAATTAGTGACTTCATCTCCACATTACTTTAGGAATTCATCAGTTCTGCGACCTCGTGGATTATGTATTAAACTAATGCAGGATTGGCTGCAAGGGTCATAGTATTTGCTGCCATATATCCACTGCAAGGGGCCAGCTCTTTTGTGGCCACTTTGAAAGACAAGGAGCAAAGCATTGCAGATTGTCTGCACATGGCTTTGAATCAAAACATTGATGTTTCAAGAATGCCTCAAAAGGCTCAGCCCGTTCCTGGTCAGAGTACAACTGAGTCAGTAGTTTGTTTGGCGCAGGTTGGGCACATTTTTCCATGCATAAATATACATGTATATGAGACATATTTCAGTCAGATACATAAATTGTAAAATCTGGAAACAAAATTCATGCTAGATTAATTGAGTAAATGAATAAATAGCCACAGATATATGGCCTTCGCGGGGGCAGCAGGGTATGAGCGCAATGAGTTAGAGGGCGAAACGACTCGAGGGGGCCATTTTTACAGTCGGGGCCCTCCAGTAGCTTCGCCCTCCAACTCACTGCCCCCATACCCTGCTGCCCCCCTGGAAGGCCATGCACCTGCAGCTAGTGAGTAAACTAATAGAAAAATTAATAAGTTAATAAATAAATGAACTGATAATTAATTATTCAATTAATTAAAAACAAACAACTTTGATAGTACTTAGTTGTAAGGTAGTTTTAAAGCCATATATATGAAAATAGTTTAGAGAGGTTCATGCAACATTTTCAGAATGTGCCATTATGGCAGACAAAGATAAAGGAGATGCCACACGGTCTCGCTTTTGGCTCCAGGCGAGGCTATCACTACTCCTAACATTTAATAAGGAAGTATATTGCATGGTTCTGAACATGGCGTGTGTATTTTTATCGGCAACAAAATGTAACCTTCAGGCGTTTAATGTGTCTGAAATAAAACTCTTTTCTTAGGTGGATGAATGTCAGATGTAAACAATGCCTGGAAGTTTTCCTGACTTCCATGTCCATGAAGCCTCTGGTTAAATTTACTGGAAAGAGTTTGCACCCATGCTGTGAATAAAATCAAATCAATGATTGGCATTGTGTTGTGCGGTTCGGAAATGAGAACTTGCAGAAGTGTTTTCACCTTTTCTCTCATCTCATGAATATTTTGTTGCATCAATAAATCAAACTCAATATCCATTAGACTGTGCATTTTTAATTTTTTTTTATGAAGGGTGGAGTGGGGGTGGGAATCGATTGTATCCTGCAGCTGTCTGGAGCAGGCAGCCACCGGAACATAAGCCTCCTGGTGTCTGCTTTAGAGGCCATCAGGTTCAGTGTGCTTACTTTGGACCACATGATCTTGTAATTTTATTCTCTTTAAAAAATGCACTTCTTTATATGCTATTTTGCTGAATGTTTGTGAAAATGTATACTCTCAAGATTGTTTCCTTGAAGTAATCCCAATAGACATTTTTTTTTTTAAATAAGTGTCCCCAAGGCATACGTCTATACACTTACAAATCCTTGTATTTTACATATTAGTAATTTGGAGTCTAAAATTCAGCAAATTCAAATTTAAAAATTTTGATGAGTAGCGTTTATCATGTAAAAAATGTCTCAAAAACATGGGTGAAATTATTTCAAATAAATCCCAGTTCACCATTTATTATAATTGAAATGTGAAACAACACCTGGATGCTAGCTCTATACAGATGTATGAATTGTGGTCTAGCTGGGGTCATTGTATCTTTTTACTACCTCAGCATACAGTTGTCATCTTGAAAATTAAGACTGAGTCAACACTGTTGAAAAATAGTTGAAAAAACTAAAGCAGACGACATTTGGCCACCAACTGGTTTTGGCCAGTTTAAGCTGGAAAGGGTTAAGGCTATACATTGTACCTTAGGTAATTAGGGATCACAGAGTGGTGGATTTTTATCCACTGTATCATGTATTGTATCACAGGCCATTTATTCCTGATACACATGATGTATCAGTGTCCCAGAAAAAAAGGGTTGCACTCCTAATTAAGCTTGTTACACATGATGTAAAGATTGCTTAATGAGTTGACATTCAGATGTTAAAATGGGTCAGATTATTTTGTCAGGCATTGAAAATGGCCAGGAAGAAAAAATGATGTTTGGACGTTCACTGCAGATATACTTAACCGTCAGGGTTATGTGCAGAACATGAAGTGGATGCTATTTGTGTAAACTCAATGGGCACTTCCCTGTGGTTTGAACACAAGGTTCCTATTCGTACAAGTAGAGGAAATTTGATAGATATCTAGGCAGGAAATGTTTGAATGAAGACTTGGGGGGGGGGGGGAGACAGAGGAAAGCCAGCCCACACCTGTGTGCCGCCTTGTCGCCCCATCAGAAGACCCTTCTCGTGCTTTTGCGTACAGATTCTCCGGGTGAAAGCTATTCATCACTGTTTAGAATTCATTTTGGTTGCTGATGGACTGCTAGATAAAAACTTAATAAGTTTTGGCGTGAGTTCTTGGTGTTATTGGCTCCATTCTATAAAAGCTATTCACCTAGGTTCATATGCATATTACAAGTTGTTGTCTGTTAGACAGGTTTTTTTTTTCTTTTTTTTTTTTTTTTGCTTCTCCAGTGCAAAACTCTCTGATCACTTAATTTAATTATTAAATTTATTTAATTATTGTAAGAAGCTTTTGTTTTACATGTATGTATGTACATGTATTGCATGTGTCGATAACAAAATATGCATATATTGAAGTGCATGCATACAAAAGCCATGCATTATCAAATGCAGTTCCATCATGTTCCATTGACAGATGATTATAATTTCATATTCTTATTAGCTCTGCGTACCGTAGGTCGCAATATAAATCGCATATCATTGATAATTTAAAACTACAAAATATAGATATAAGTGAGCTGAATTGATACAAAATATGCATTGTACATGAGTATTGATTTTTTACACTCGACGAATGATATTGAACCTATTTTTTAAAGGTCACTAATGAAATAAAAGTAAAAAGAAAAAAAACTTATGGACAATGTTAGGGCCCTTAATTTGTCATAGAACTCAATGAAATGTGGTGAGAATGTTGGGAAAGAGAAAATTATATTGATACTGGTGGCGCCACCTGTATGTCAACACAAAATATCAGGCAGTGTGTTTTGAGACAAGTATAATTCGTTATCATCAGAAAGAATGAGACTGTGATAGTTCTAGATGTACATGCAATGTCATGCATTATCATGATTATGAATGTATACCATGTGATTTTTTTTATATTACACAATAGATGTGACCTTGATGTTGTCCCAAGGTCACTGAAGGCATAAAATTAAGGACTCGCTCACTGTTGTCTTGGCACATATGCAACAATATCAATCACGTGAATTGCACAAATAAACTATGATAATATGTGAAGCAAAGTGCCATCTGGTGGATAAGTCAGACACTAAAATCACATCAGCTTTATATGCACCCATATATACCATCGGTAATATTGTATACATGTAGAATGGAAATGACCTTTCTGAATTAACATACCAGTAGTGTGTTGAAACGTAGAATTCATTATCTTGAAAATAAGGCTAATTTTACCAAATTTACGACAAACATGTATGATATGTGGCAGTGAGATATTGAGGACTCACAACTTTGAAATGGAGATGCAAGTGCAGTATAGCCGTGGTACCAGCAGAGCATTAGGCCCATGGGCCTCTTGTGCAAAAAGCTCAAAATCACTAAATATTGTGCACCTCATTCCTCTTCAAGCAAATTTGCAAATTAGCTTTGTATCTGAAGGCTCGTCGAAAATAATGAGCAGTTTGAGTTTCAGTTTCATGCACTCTTTACCAGGCAGTGGGTTATCATGTGTGTACATTCATCGGTGGCACATGTATCCAGATTTTCAGGTTGCATTAACCCCTTCCCCTTTGAATTAGTAGACTGAGTCAACAGCTTTCCCTGGCATGGATTGGGCACTTATTGCCCATCCCATACCAAGGAAAGCTGTTGACCAGGGGCATGTGATCTTGATAGGTCTCATCTGCAACTCTCAGTCAAATTGTTTTTCATTACCTTTGACATTAGTTGAAAACAATGAAGCAGACGACATTTGACCACTAGCCGGTTTTGGCCAGTTTAACAGGGAAAGGGTTCATTGACCTTCTTGATGAAAAGAGCTTTGGTTCCATTCCAGTACTGCCTGCTTTTTATGGCAGACCTGCTGCCAGCGGTCCCATATTGTGGGTGGTCTCAACACATAGGTGAAGGTTTTAGAGATGCAAACTCTGCTACAGTGAAAGGGGGTTTGACAAAGATGCAGGGTCTTTTATAACGGGCCATCTTTACAGCTGGTACCTCTGTCTATTATTGATCAAATATGTGATCATTTAGTTTGGTTCTTTCATCATCATCATCATCATCATCATCATCATCATCATCATCATCATCATCATCATCATCATCATCATCATCATCATCATCATCATCATCATCATCATCATCTTTGTCTATTGACATGACCAAGGGCCATCTCTGCTGTCCCCATCAATAGAACAGACCAGAACACAAGGCATATGTTCTATGCACAGCTACAAACGAATCTTTACTTTGAAACCAGCAATTAGATAGTTTTAAATGTGCAGTAGTTCCTTTTTGGAGTGATCAGCCTTTGGGGAGGCCGAAAAAGTTGCCACTCAAAGCAGATTATCTCTCAATGAAGCTCAAATAATTATGCAAAAGATGGCACCAGGGCCTTGATGAATGTGCATGGCTTTAACCCCCAAAGCACCAATTTCAGACCTAGTCAACAGCCTTCCTTGGGGTACTTTGTGTGCAACGCGCATAAAGTGTCCCAAGAAAAGCTGTTGACTAAGACTACTTTTTGCTTTAGGCTGGGCTTGCTGATATTTAAATGAAAGGTATCTTCATGAGGAATTTGAATCTTTTAACCATTATATGTTTAAGGGTAATGAGAAAATGACCATAGTCTTGATTAGCGCTGTAAGGTTTAAAGGATGCAGATTGTGTTTTATTGGAGTGGTCTGTCAAAGGAGGAACTACTGAAGTAGTTGTATGTACTTAATATTGATGTGTCCAAGACTTGTCCCATATGGCTGACATATACCAGGGACTAGAGGAATTTAAAGTATTTTGCTTTTTGCAGTATGTAAAAAAATGAAAGAGAGATTGCGTGCAGTTGTGGCATAAGCACCAATTATTGGCTTGTGCTTCGAGGCATGTACAACGCGCTATCCACGTTGTCATAGCTGACTGACAAGGAAGGAGCTGCAATGAGCCTTTGACATTTACATGTTTGCCATCAGGCTGTGTTCCCGTCATTGTGCTCAGACTGGCCCAAACACACACCAAATGGCATCAGTCGTGCAGTCAAGATACTTCTGTCTTGCAATGATATTTTTAACTCGGAATGCCTTAATGTCGATCGATGTATTGGCATGCAACTTTTTCCCATTGAAAAAAATGACTGAAGCGATTGAGAGTCATAAAAGTGCCCTGTCATTTTATTTTCCCACTAAGAATAGCATGGCAATCAGGTCTACAGCTTTCCCTGGCACACTCACTGAAGCAGTAATACTACCGGGTACATTTGCATGTAGCATTTGGACAGAATTAGATAAGTTCTCAAAGACAAATAAATTCAAAACAATGACAAAGTGTGCGTACTCCAGTGTTAAACACGTATAAAAGTGATGTATCTGCCACCACATTTCTGAGAGATTTATCAGTTTTAACATGAAATTTTGAAAATATGATTGGGGTGATCACCATAAATTTGACATAACATACAAACTAGGTGGCTGTGGGTAGAGTTATGGTGTCTGTGTGTCTGTGTGTGTGTCTGTGTGTTCATGGCATTGTACATATACATGTGTGTGGATCTTCAGTGCATACATTAAGACAAATCACACACAGCAGTGAGTTCTTTGTCATTTATTGACTGACCAAGTTAATTCTGAAAGTACAAGCTTTTGAGTTACTTGTACATTTTTCTCGCAGATTTTACCTTATATCATTACACTTATAGAACCAACCCATGCCAAGGAAATCTGGTGAGCTAGGGTATGTTATCTTGATAGGTCTTATCTATAATCCTCATTTAAATTGTTTCCCATTACTGTTGAAATTAGTCACAAAACATGGAAGCAGATGCCATTTGACCACCAGACAGTTTTAGCCAGTTTAAGGGGGGAGGGGCTAACCCTTTTCTGCTCAAACTAGCCACAAGGGCAGGCTTAATTATCATGTCATTGGCTTCGATATTTTACTGAGATTTTCACATGTTTTGTTTTGTTTTTTGTCTTTTTTATGTTTTTTATTTGGAAGGGGTTTTGTTTGTTTTTTTATTAGGGGACCTCCAAAGGCGAGTCCCCTATAGTGATCGCAGGTTCTGTGCATCCGTCCGCCCAGATCCTTTTCGCATGATAACTTGAGAAGTTTTTTGGCAAGGGCTTTCATATTGCACAGGAGTTTAGTCCCCTATAAGGGCTAGGTCAAGTTCGAAGTTGGGTAACCTTGACCCAATTCCCAAGGTTACAGAGCCACATTAGTGAATTTGGTGTCCGCATGATAACTTGAGAAGTTTTTGAGCTAGGGCTTTCATATTGCATATCATTATAGTTTTCTGTCGGACCAAGGTGAACTTCAAACATGAGCGACCTTGACCCAATTCCCAATGTCACACAGCCACTTTTGTGAAATTTAGTGTCTGCACAATAATTTATGAACTTTTTCATTTATGGATTTTATATTGTACAGGGCCAGAATTTCGCAAAATTGTGCGAGAATCTATTTGAACTTTTGTCAATTAGTTTTCATTTTAAAGAAAGACAAGTTTAGGAGAATCTTTACAAGAATGGATTCTCGGATTCGCACAGAAATACTGGCCCAGTTGTACATGATTATGGTCCTGTATAAGGCCAATGTTAATTTTGTATGAGTGACCTTGACTCATTTCTCAAGGTGACACAGCCACTTGTGTAAAATTCAGTGTCTCCACAATCACTGAATTTTTTAAGCTTATTTTCTTCTGGATGCTGGATTTAAAGTGATTCTCCTACTACTGAGGCCACCGCAAAGTGCACTGGAAATGTGACCTTATTAGAGGGGTAAACTTCTAGCATGCAGCAATAGTTGCTGCCCTAAACTGTCCCATATTTGTATTTGGCGGTCCCCTCAGTGCAAGCACCACTATTACATCTAGTTTAAATAGGAACTGTTAATGAACTGCACTAAGCATAGCATATGTCAGGTCAACAGCTGATTTCCTTGACAGGTCTATGTCAATTTTACTCTAATCAGAAAAGGGTTAAAGCAATTTTAAACTCCTGACTATATCACACTCATTTTCGGTGTACGAGACTGAATGCATTTAATTCTACTCTGCTTTGATGGTGGACTTTTTGATCAGGAAACAGAATCAACTTCAAAGATATCAATGTTCTTTGGCGGCAAATGTAATTGGAATTTTAAGAAAGCAACGAGAAAGCAGACATCTGAAATCGTTGATGAATTTGACACTATGCCACACAATTATTGTTTTGATGCATGATAGGTTACATATTATTTGCATTTTATCCTTAATAAACAATTTGTTAGGCTGGGAAATACTATCATGATCAGTGTGTAATTATTTTCAAAGTAGTGGCAGTTTTATGTAACTTTAAAGCAATACTTTGTCATCATTTTTCAGTCTTTCATGTTATCTCATGTTGGCATGGGGTTAGTATTAGAGGTTAATATTCTTCACATGTTTTATTGAATACTAAATTTAACTAAATAACTTGACTGATGAGTCTGTTTAAAACAAGAAAAGAAAAAACAAATACCTGTAGTGAACATACATGTATGCATTTATTTATCCAGAATTGTATCCGAGAGCCAGAGATCATTTAAAAATGAAATACAAAGGACCATTTCAATCTGGGTCCACATTCTCATTTTTGCTGGTAATTAATCAGTTCAAATGTGGTATGACTCATAACTGTTGCAACAAAACAGGAAAAAAGAAAAAAAAAAGATGGAATCTGGCCTTACTATGTACCATCTTACTTGGGCGAGCAGAAGCTGTCACCAAAGTTTGATTTGGTAAAGTTTACAATAGTTTAGATTAGTATGAAGTCATGTAGATTGCATGCAGTGGTCTCATTTTTGAGAGGCCACCCCTGAAGCAGGGCCAAAGTGGCAATTAACCACCAGCAAGTGATCTCTCAATGGAAGTACAATAACATGAATAATACAGAAATCATAGTACCTGGGACTTTGATAAACGTAGTCCTGAAAGTCCAGATATCTCTCATGGATTGTTTTTTTTTTTCATCAAGATCATACACTTTATCATGTAATTGTTTATGAGGGGGGGGGGGGGGTAAGGAGGTTGGCGAGGGGGGAGGAGGGCAGTATGCTGGTTTTATAGGTCATAATTTTCCTTTAGTACAATGTATGGGAAATAAGAATTTAGATTTTATGGCTGGTTCAAAGCATGGAAGATACGGAGCTCTGTAAATGCCGTGCATGTATTTGCTGGTAGGCAATGAAGCGCATTACAGTTAAACCTGTAAGATACAGTACATGTACCATGTTAACTAACATACATGAAGGGCTGCCGTGATGGGAGACAGGAATCAGTAAACAAGTTGATGACAAGGGTTTAAGCTCTGCTGACCATAGGTCATAGAGCTCATGCAGTTAACATCATGTCTGTCTGTCTGGCTGTCTGCCCTTCCAGTCATTGGTCCATCTGTGTCCATCTGTGTCCATCTCTGTCCATCTGTCCATAAACTTTTGCTTGTGAGCACACCGTACAGTCCACAATTTTCATGATAGCCCCATAGAACTTTGAGGACTTGAGTGTATAAAAATCGAGTTCAGATAGTATGGCTGCTTGAAAAGTTTTACAAATAGCCAATGAAATATGGCATTACCTTCTGAAAATATGTTGATGATAGGGACCTAATGACCAGTTTCAGCTCCCCCCCACCCCACCCCCCCCACCCCCCCAAAAAAAAGCCCCAGCTCATCTCACCAATGCGTCACCATACGGGAACCTATTAATAAATTGTTTAGAAGTTCCCTATCCCTCTTTCAGCCTCAAGTCTAGTATCCTTGTCAATGACAACAGTAATGTATTGAATTGAAATACTAAAGTGATATCAGACTCAAATTGATCATGAAAGGCCTTTCATTCAATTTACCATCATGGCTCTATTTCCTGAAGACGAAAAAAAAAAAATGACCACTCTGGATCAAAAGCTTTGTGGCTACAGCATGTGGAGGGAAAGCTGTGCACTCAGTCTCCTGCCTAGCACTGACTTTAAACCGGTCAAAACTGGCTGGTGGTCAAATGTCGTCTGCTTCAGTACTTTCAGCAGTAATGAAAAACAGTTTGACTAAGAATTGTAGGGGAGATCTATCAAAATGGCATACTCCATGGCAGTTAAGGAAAACTGTTGACTCAGTCTTAATTCAAGGGAGAAAGGGTTAATATATAAATCATCTGCCCTGGTGGTCATAGAATTCAAAGTAATGAGTGAAGTACAAATTTGCAAGGTAGGCCCTACTTCACTCCTGATTGTCTAAGTATTCTGGGTGTTAACATCGTCATTAACAATAAAATTATATTTCAAATTTTGTATATGCATTAGAATGCAGGTTTAGAGGGAGAAAGTGATACTTAAACGTATACTCACTCATCCAAAACAAAAAAATGCAAAAATAAAAAAATAAAAAAAAAAAAAAGTCTGGAGGTGTATAACTTTTACAGCATCCATGTATTTATGGTAAAGAATGATACAAAGAATTTAATGTTATGCCCGCAAGTCTTGAGGGTCAAAAACCAAGACGCATAACCAACTGTGATAATATTGTGTTTAAATGATAAAGGCACATATGACAAGTTTGATGAGATACATGCCATTGGATGCATAAGTCCTGAATGGCATGACGTTGCCATTCAGTGTGGCTGCATATTATATGCATTGTGCTTATCATTTCAAAACGTTACTGGTGCATATACCATGTTTACTGAATTACTGTGACGTAATCTGCCACTCTGCCGGTTTGCCTCAAGCACTGTTTAAACATACTTATTTTCACGTGTATAAATCTGTGGTTTCATTGTGTTTTATTCACATGGTTTTGTCCCACAGCAGAATAATCAAAAATAGGAAAATGGCAAAGTGCATTGAATTTACAGGAGTTTTTCACGTCTGGCAACTTGTAAGTGAATGGGTTTAATTGTCGGTGTACTTTAAGTTTAATCGGCAGGATGAACGAAACCTGCTGGAGACTGGAGTAGATTGAAAGTCCCTGAGTGTGTCTATGGTGAACGTCAGAGATAAACTTGCAAACTTTCTCTTGTGTGTGTGTATGTATGTGTGTGTTGGTGGGTGTGTGGGTGGGAGGGTGGGAATGGGGAGGGGGGAACCATGTGGCCTTTCAGCAAAGGAATTTGTTCTCCAGCATTTCCATATACACGTACAACCATGCACACAATAGTTTGATGTATTGGTCATGAAAAGACTGTATAATCATGGGCATGTAGGCCTGACTGGTCTACGCAAGTCTGAACTTCCGACTGTCTGGCTCATAGGATTTACAGATGATATCTATCAAGATCACATACCCCAGGTCAATAGTTTTCCTTGGCATGGGAAAGCTGGTGACTCAGTCTGAATTCAAGGGAGAACGGGTTAATAATGTGTACCTACAATGTGATTCTTTTTTTCCAAAAAATTGTAACCCACTGTATATTGTGTTTGTAGGCCATCGGAGATGGACCTGGACACGGCTATGGATGAGACTCTGGTGGCACTTAACCTGTTTCTCAACAACAGATTCGCAGAAGCCAAGTCTCGGCTAGAACCCTGGTAAGAATATCATCCCGTATCATATTGCTTCTTTTGAGCACCCCTTGTGCTGAGGAAATTATCAGAATGTGAGAGTCAAGTTCAGGCCTACATTTTGAATTTTCATTAAACTGTTTCTGAATGATTGAAGGTAAAAATTTAGATTATTTCAGTGGTTTTAGCATTATGTGGGTCATAGAAAAGTAAGAGGTGCTTATGGGAGCAGGGGCACTGAGTAGAGATAATACGGTACATGTGGTCTGCACTATAAAGTTTGGATAACTGCAGCACAGAGATTGTCGTTTCTATAAATGTTGGTACGTGTAGTTATATTTTCAATTTAGTGGTCTGTTATCTATTTTGAACAGTTCTTCATTGCATATGCAAGCAAGAATATAGATTTATGAAACTACTACATTTAAAACTAGTTCACAAAAACATTTAAAAATCTAGGCCTATTGCATGTGATGAGATGTTCTTTTTTAATTTGAAATTCCTGCACATGTTCACTTAAAAAAAATGTAATTCAGACCTCTGTGTAGGATGGTACATTTAGATATTTGTGATAAAAAAAGTGTTCTTTTCATTGATTGCTTAAAGACATGTAACTTCTCTCAGTCTTAAGAAAAATGTAACCTTCCCCTTAAAAAAAAGGTGTTTATTTTGCCGTAGAGTGATTATAGGTAAGTATAGTGTAATTTTAGGAGAGTTGAACTGGCAAAAGATGAACATTTATGGAGAAACAGAGCAGCTACGGTATTATGGAAGACGTGTCTTCTTCCCAGACTAATTTGTACCTTTAGCACAACTGTGGACACTTGACACCATCTCTGAAGAATTATACTTTGTACAGACATTGTCAACACTGCTGTCTCACCACCACACAGAAAGCCTGGAAGAAACTCTTGTCTGTATGCAAATGAAGGATCCATGCAGTCTGTTTGCTCTCTCGATTGACATTCCAGTCAGCTTCATGACATCTGTGCAAAACATGCATCTTACAGAATATGGAATTTTATGCCCGTTAAATAACGATTCAGGCTTCCTGAGAAGTCCCTAGGGTGAAGAAATATGCTAAATGAACATATCTTTAAAGTGTCCAAGTCATTATTGGTGGTTTTGTCATGCTTAAAGATTGTAGATTCTACGGAGAGTTTCTCTTTGTACTTCAAAGACCAACTAGAGTGCATGTCTTTGTTCTGTTCCTCTGTGTCTGCTTGTGCTAATTGCTCTGAGAGTCGTTTTCCCAGATGGAGGTAAGGGTTAATTATGGTGGGGGTGGAGGTTGCTCCTGGTTGCTGTGACACATGTGGTACACAATTAACCCTTTCCCCTTAAACCGGCCAAAACCGGCTGGTGGTCAAATGTTTTCTGCTTCAGCATTTTCAACTGATTTCAACAGCAATGAAAAAAAATTTGACTGAGAATTGAAGATGAGACCTGTCAAGACAACATGACCCAGGTCACCAGCTTTCCTCAGTATGGGTTGGGCACTTAGTGCCCAACCAGTGCCCAACCCATGCCGAGGAAAGCTGTTGACTCAGTCTTAATGCAAGGGGGGAAGGGTTAAACCAGCCAAAAGCTGGTGGTGGTTAATTTATGTCGTCTAGTTCAGTGTTTTCAGCTGATTTCAACAATAACGAAAAACAGACTGACTGAGAATTGTACATGAGACCTGTCAAGATAACATGCCTCAGGTCAACAGCTTTCCTTGGCATGGGTTGGGCACTGAGTGGGCCTTGGAGTAATCATCAATGTTGATGATTCCTCTGAGGATGGGCAAAAGCAATTGATTTACTAGTCTTAATGCAAGGGGAAAAGGGTTAAAATGCATTTAATTGTTCAGTTACAGGCAGGCTATTGTTTGCCTCGTTTGTTTGTCTGTTTTATCAGTTATGTAAACTCGGGCCAACAAGCAATTTAATGTTGCATATAAAATGTGCAATTATTGATCTGAGTTTTAACGGGGTGTCATCAGCATAACTTTTGTGCTTTTTACTCTTCTTTAACCTTTTCCTCCTTAAACCAGTTAAAACCAGCTGGTCACCATATAATATTGCCTGCTTCAGTGTTTTCAACCAAATCCAATAATAATGAGAGACAGCTTGACTGAGAATTGTAGATGAGACCTATCACGATCACATGCCTCAGGTCAACAGCTTTCCTTGGCATAGGTTGGGCCCTAAGAGCCCAACCCATGGCAAGAAAAGCTGTTGACTCGGTCTTGATTCAAGGGTGAAAGGGTTCACGTAGGTTCAGATTATGTGAGATCCAATCACATTTTTTAACGAAATTATGAAAACCAAGAACAATGTATAACAAATGTTTGCAAGTTGTATGCAAACTGCTTTCATAAAGTGAGAGCAAACCGTGCCAATTGCAAATAATGTGTTTCCACACAGGAAACTACAGGTTAAAATGAATTATATAAGCTCCTTGCACCTGGAGGTGGGAGGTACTCTCTAGGGGCTGTACAAAATTGAAATATCTAAATCCTAGGTTGCCCCCAAGGCATCCCCCTGCCTCTCTGTTGCATTCAATGATGTGGCCCGGCAAGAGCACATCAGAAACATATAGCGATCTAGGGGGATCCTATAGAGGCAAAGTCATAGGCCACCCAAAATGAAAATATACTGATCACAGGTCCCACAGAATTATGTCTCCCGGTGGAAGCCGGGGGACATATTGTTTTAGTGCCCGCTTCTTCTTCTTCTTCTTCTTCTTCTTCTTCTTCTTCTTCTTCTTCTTCTTCTTCTTCTTCTTCTTCTTCTTCTTCTTCTTCTTCTTTCTTCTTCTTCTTCTTCTTCTTCTTCTTCTTTCTCTTCTTCTTCTTCTTCTTCTTCTTCTTCTTCTTCTTCTTCTTCTTCTTCTTCTTCTTCTTCTTCTTCTTCTTCTTCTTCTTCTTCTTCTTCTTCTTCTTCTTCTTCTTCTTCTTCTTCTTCTTCTTCTTCTTCTTCTTCTTCTTCTTCTTCTTCTTCTTCTTCTTCTTCTTCTTCTTCTTCTTCTTCTTCTTCTTCTTCTTCTTCTTTCTTCTTCTTCTTCTTCTTCTTCTTCTTCTTCTTCTTCTTCTTCTTCTTCTTCTTCCTCAACACTTGGTTTCCGTGCGATAAGTCTTGAAAGACTTGACAGAATTTGATGAAACTTGGTAGGATTATGTATCTAGGCAAGACCTAGGTTGGGATTGTATTTGGATGACCATGACCTAATTTTCAAGGTCACAGGGTCACTTATGTGAAATTGGTTCCCGTTTGATAAGTCTTGAAGAACGTGATGGAATTTGATGAAACTTGGTAGGATTATGTATCTAGGCAAGACCTAGGTTGGGATTGTATTTGGATGACCTTGAGCGAATTCTCAAGGTCACAGGGTCACTTATGTGAAATTGGTTTCCGTGCGATAAGTCTTGAAGAACGTGATGGAATTTGATGAAACTTGGTAGGATTATGTATCTAGGCAAGACCTAGGTTGGGATTGTATGTGGATGACCTTGAGCAAATTCTCAAGGTCACAGGGTCACTTATGTGAAATTGGTTTCCGTTCGATTAGTCATGAAGAACTTGATGGAATTTGATGGAACTTGGTAGGATTATGTATCTTGGCAAGACCTAGGTTGGGATTGTATGTGGATGACCTTGAGCAAATTCTCAAGGTCACAGGGTCACTTATGTGAAATTGGTTTCCGTGCGATAAGTCTTGAAGAACTTGATGGAATTTGATGAAACTTGGTAGGATTATGTATCTAGGCAAGACCTAGATTGAGATTGTTTTTGGGTGACCTTGACCTATTTTTCAATGTCACAGGGTCACTTATGTGAAATTGGCTTCCGTTCGATAAGTCATGAAGAACGTGATGGAATTTGATGAAACTTGGTAGGATTATGTATCTTGGCAAGACCTAGATTGGGATTGTATGTGGATGACCTTGAGCAAATTCTCATGGTCACAGGGTCATTTATGTGAAATTGGTTTCCGTGCGATCAGTCTTGAAGAAGAGGATGGAATTTGATGAAACGTGGTAGGATTATGTATCAAGGTAAGACCAAGGTTGGGATTGTATTTGGATGACCTTGACCTAATTTTCAAGGTCACAGGGTCATTTACGTGAAATTGGTTTCTCTGCAATAAGTCTTGAAGAACTTGATGAAAATTGCTTGAGTAATGTATCTAGGTAATAGCTAAAATAGGATTGTAATTTTCAAGCAAACTTGGTCATTTGTAATTTGTTTTCACCGGTAGCTTATTCAGAGACGTAAGTATTTCACCGGGAGACATTTGATTTTCTGTTGGAAAATCAGTCTGTTCCAGTTGAACATTGTAATCACAGGTCACACAAAATTGAAATACAGTAGAATCTCCAATTAAGACCACCTCCATAGAGACCATTTCTATATTAAGACCACCAATTTTCAGACACATTTTTGTTTATCCTTAATTAAATTATATCCTCTATTAAGACCACTCCCCTATCAAGACCACATTTTTACCCATCAATCATATGGGCCTGAAGGGTATTGTCCTCCCCTCCATCGGGCGGTCTGTCCATCTGGTGTTACCATTATAACTGAAGAAGTTTTTCAGTTGGGACTTCCAAGTTGCGTGTGATTGTACACCACTATAATATCTATTTTTTGGTAAGCATGGCTGACCTTGACCCACTTTTCAAGGTAACACTGTGGTCACATATTCTAAGCAGCATTACCGCTCTAACTATTGAAAGCCGTATCTGTCAATCTGCATCATAGAGTGTTTTAAAAGCTTATTTAAAGTCAAGGTCATAACTTTATATTTGACCTACTGTTTAAGGTAAAAAGTTAAGTGCACAAAAGAAGTGCTGATGTAACAAAGAGGGTTTTGAAGATTTGGCATCCAAATTGCACATGATTATGCACCCTTATAAAACCTAACTAGATTTTATGCATGTTGGACCAAGACATAGTTTTTAGGGTCACAGAGCATTATCTTGCATGTGCAAGGTGGGTGGAAAAATGAAATTGTACTTTGCAGCTGGAGGGATCGACACACATCTTCACCTCGAGGAAAATAGACATCACAAATGAAGAAACAAAGACCTGGGCATGAAAGAAGCGTGAACAACAAACTCGAGTATGGACTGAACCCGCACTGGCCCACGACACCCCTCAATATTGCTCATTTCAGCCACTTAAATATTTTGATGGCAAAATGCGTCGATGATACCTTTCAAACTTTTATAAGCATGCATCTATCAATCTGAATTTTACACAAAAGAAGTATCATGGAGTGATTCAAAAGCCTATTTAAATTCAAGGTCATACCCCTATATTTGACATACATGTACTTTTTGAGGTCAAGAGTCAAGAGTGCACAATAGTTTTACTGTTGTAAGTAAGAAGGTTTTTCGAGATCTGACTTCCAAATTGTGCATGGATATGAACCATTGTAAAACCTGACTTTCAAACATATTTGACCTTGATCTATTTTTCAAGGTCACAGGGCATTATCTTGCAGAATTTGAGTGCATCGGGTTATAATAAAAACATTTCAAGAAAATGCGTCTCCAACCACCACCTGCTCGCACAGGACTTAAAGTACTGCACTTAGTTCAAATAGGAGTAACCTTGCCATAGTTTTCAAGGTCACAAGGTGTTTGTTACATAACACTTAGTATGGCACCAAACCAAAATAGATGCAACATGGAATCAATTAATGTATGATTTTTGCTGTGGTTACTTTCAAGAAGCCTGAGCCCACATTAGATTCTGTGTAATGTGTATTGAAAGTGGATGTCCTGTCTTGTAACCTACATGTATTTTTGACTCAGCAAATCTTAATTTTCTTGTATATCTTGGGTATGGTTGATCTTTCTTTTGGTGTTCTTTACCTTGAGTGTCCTTCAAAGGTCAAACTGAGGTCACTGAACATATGAAACCATGTTGGCCAAAGGGTATTTAGTGCTTTGCAAGTTTGCATGATACCTTGTTTCGGTCCCTTAAGTTGTCTTAATAGGGAGACTCCACTGTAGTCTGATCACAAGCTAGACAAATAGAAATATCTAAGTCACGAGTCACACAGAATTGAAATATTCTGATCACAGGTCGCAGAAAATATATTTTCCCAGTTGGATACCCATTAGAAATTCACGATGGCTCATGACAAGTCTTTAAGAAGGACAGTCTTCACATCAAATATCAGAGTATAGTGCTCAAGACACATCACACAAAATACTGATGGAACCCCTGTCACCACCCCCCACCCCCCAAATAGTGAAGATTTCTGATGTGACAGCTTGTAGGATGAACTGTATTAAGGAAACACACAGCGAGGCAGACCAAGAAGGTGGTTGCCAGGAATTAAATGATTCACTTGTGTGGCACTTTCATTTCTTGAAGAGGTAATGAAGTACGGGTAGAGCAGCTAACTAAAGGGAAATGATGCTGCAGGTGTGTGTCATCTGTGTTCCAAGTTCCATCTTGTATTCATTCAAATAAGCACACAGTACCCTTGGAAAAAGTAAATTGTATAATATACTGAAAAAAGAAAAAAACAGGTGGTGGACTAGAATTTAGCATGAAATACCGATGAAAAAAGCTTTCTTGTGTGAAAAAACAGGGATGTATATAATTACTTTCCCAACATGTGCCTTTGTATGGGGTGTGTCAGGTTGTACATTGTGGCTGCCTGGGGATTGCATTGGCCTCTTTAATGTTGTGACACTTATTGCCATACATTACTGAAGATATGATACATGATACAGTGCAGTGGTACCTGCTTTTTAAGACCACCCTACCGCCAGCAAAAAGTGGTCTCATACTGCAGGTGGTCTTGAAATAATGGTGTAAAAAATACAGCAAAAGGGTCTTCAAAGAGTGGTCTTAAAAATTCTTATATTGGAGGTGGTCCTTAGAGCAGGTAGCACTATCTACATGCTTAGAGCATAGTCTTTTCAGCCAATCAGTTACAGGGGGACTTTGTAGCCCAGTCACTGTAATCATAGACTGTCACTGTAATCTTTTTTTTGACACTGGCCATGTTGCCTTGCTCTATTGGAACCAGCTACTTGCAGTTATTGAAGTGAAATTGCATTTCATATATATATATGAGAGTTGATTTTCAGCTCCTGTGACTTGTCAGTTATATTATTAGCAGAGCTTCTGAAATCCATTTGTGTGGTCCATCTGTCCGGGAGTCCATCCAGCAGACTTTCGTACATTTTTGACTTCTTGAAAATCATTACGTGGAATTTTTTGCTTTTGCACATGAATGTCCCTCAGGAGTTCCTCTACCAAGTTGCGAAATAGGAGATGATAATAATGATTGTTCTATTTTTTCATGAATTTTCAATTTATTTGAGTGAAAAAAAAAATTTCTTCTCACACGCATGATATAATGTAGGATATCCTAATTAAATATTCCTGATTCGTCCAGTATGATGATATTCTGTTAAAACTTAAATGTTATATGTTATATGTCAGTGACATCAGAAAAGTTGGGCAATATGTCGTGACATGCACCTCCAGCCAGTTTTGTTAAATTCAAGTGGGAAATTTCAAGTGATACAAAGATGAGACAAGCCAGTAGACGCTTGAATTACAACTGTCCTTGCTGCCGAGGATAGCTGTTGATGTGAGTCTTGCATTCATGGTGTGTCTTAAGCACATTTTTCAGGAAAAAAAATTATACTAGCACAGAATTTAATTGAAGAGGGTAAAAAAAGACAGCGATTTACATCCGGGTGCATGTGGGCTATTTTAGCAGGAAAGGATTAAAGTAAGATTTTGTACTGTGTATTTTCAGGTCGGACAGGAGTCTGTACCACTCCCTGGGTTATGCCACTCTCATGTATTTACAGGCAGCTATGACATTCGAAATGGTAAGTTCACCATTAACCCCTCGTGAGAAGAAATAATGGCATGGTAAGACCTACTGTGCCACAGCTGTGCCAGCTACCACATTTTAACCCGTTCCTTCCTTGAACTAAGATTGAGTCAACTGCTTTCTTTGCATAGGTTAGTGGCTGTGTGCCCAACGCACTCTAAGGAAAGCTGCTGACCTGGGGCATGTCATCTTCATTGGTCACATCCACGATTTTTCATTCAATTTTTTTTCCATTGCTATTGAAATTAGTCAAAAACGTTAAAAAAGTTTACTTTTAACCACCAGCCGGTTTTTGTTTTGGCATGAAAAGGCCAGAATTACAGGCCCTCCAGTCAACAGAGGCAGCTGCTGTATAATGGCTCGTTCCATGGATGCATTTTAACCCCTAAATCACTTATTTAAGACTGAATCACTCCAACAGCTTTCCTTGGGGCACTTTTCACACCATTGCCCACAAAGTGTCCCGAGGAAAGCTGTTGACCAAGACTACTTTTTGCTTTAGATCAGGCTTGCTGGTATTTGAATGAAAGGTATTTTCCTAAGGAACTTGAATCTTTTAACCATTATATGTTTAACGGTAATGAGAAGATGACTATAGCCGTGACTAGCATTTTAGGGGTTAAGATATCAAACTAAGAGCCCATTCTCCATTGGCCAACAGGAGGGACCAGCTCATGGTTCATGTCACCAAAACATGCCCCAGATAAGCTCACATGCTGCTGTGGCAGTTATCCAAGATAATACCTTGCCAAATTAGGCCATACTCTGACACCATCTGTCTTGTCACTGATTCAAGAACAGTATTTAGGACCCCAGATAGTAGCACTGCAGTGTCCATTCGCATAAATTTTGCTATATGCTTAACAGAAGCTACATTTGTTGTTTTGTAAAGGAAAATTATACCAAGTGATCACCCTTAAGTGCTGCCCTCTAGAGTGCAGAAAGGGTCTGTTGCCTGGACAATGTGGTAACAATACATGTTCCCATTCCTCCCCAAAACGGGATTAAAATTAGCAATTGTAGAGATTCCCAGGACAAGTATGTTTGATAAACAGGTCGAGCCAATAACATTGGCCAGGAGACTCTTATTAAGGCCACTATAGCCACTGTCACAAGGGCCACCTAGGTATGCAAAATATGTGTATAATTCAATCCAAAAAATACGATGAGTGGCTGAATTTAAAATACTCAGCAAGCAGAGATATAATTACTACTCAGGAGCAGGGCTGTCCATTGACTGTCACATTGTCACCAAAAAAAAAAAAAAAATTGCAACAGAGACTTCACAAATTGCAACAACAGATTTTAAGAGATGAGTAGTTTGTTGCATTATTTTTATAAGCAGATATAGGTTGGTATTTTTTTAGTTGATTTCATTTCTACAAAGACTGTGAACCTTAACAATCATGAACTCTTGGCTTACATACACATGGTATGCTTAGAGATTTTGCATTGTCACAGGCTGTCAACAAGTCCACTTTTCATGATTAGTGCAATATGTGGGTTATGCACGTGCCAGCTCTGATGGTGTAACAGGAAAAAAATTCCCTTTCAGAACACAGCTATTCCAGACACTTGGACAACCTGTATGAGCCAGCAGATGTACACCAGCCCCAGTCTTGGATGTTTTTTTGTTTTTGTTTTTTCTTCAGCAGTGCATTTTATTTCAGGCCAGAGCAACAGTCTACAGAAGAGTTGTACACTGCTGCCATATCTCTATAGAAAAATGCTGGACAGATGCTGTATGGAGACAACTGTAGATTGGAGACCAGTGTTTAGCTCTGCTTGCCACAGGCGTCAGAAGCTTGTTAGCATCACTCCTGTCCATCCATCTATCTGTCCGTCTGTAAACTTTTGCTGATGAATGCAATACTGTTTGCGCATTTCAAGTTAACTAACAAAAAGTTCCAGGATTTATGGAGGGTATAAAAATCTAGGGCCAGTTTGATATTAGTGATACTACCTATATTGTTCTATAATCTATGGGCCAAAATGTGAACATTTTGAGAAAACTGTTTTTCAAAGAGTTTTTTTTTTTTTTTTTAAATAGTAAAACATCATGAGACATCGTAGGAATGTTGATCTGACATAAAGATGAAATCATGTTCAAATTTTGTGGCACCACCCAGAGCATTACAGAAAATATGGACCAAAATATGTTGAAAACATTATAAATTCAATATTTTGAGAAAGAGCTAGGCTAATGATAGACCCAATGTGCCACAACGTTGTATCATATGTGTTAGTTTGATGTTGCATCATATGGGTGACCTCGACCTGTATTATCCCTATACAATTACAAGAACATTATACAGACAAAAATGTCTGCATGCGTTTGGGGTGTATCAATTTCAAGAGTCTGTGGGTGAATGTATGCGCACCTGTTCATTTTGATATGGTTATCATTTTCTGTTATGATGAACATACAATGTTGGGGGATTTTCAGAGAGAGAAAAGAAAATGAAAATATTTCCCGTAACATCAGGTGGAGAAATCCCAGAAGGCCTGCCGCATTTCAAAATCCTTAGTCAGTTACCGTTGCCCATGAGATTTTGTCCAGTGCTAAATGTAGTATTTAAGAATTTAGAGACCATAGCTAGGGGCAACCTGGGTTGGTTTAATTTCGTGACACACAGCCTTCATTCCCATGGTGCGCATTTGTGACACCTACATGTAGCAACCCATGCCGTTTGAGGTCAGGTGTAAAAGTGGGTCAGCAAAGCCCATTACATTATAGTGAACCTAAAAGTCCTGACAGTTTTACCCTGCATACGAGGAAGAATTTTTTGTCTCTCATCTAATCTACGTGAAGTTCATAGTACATGTATATAGTCATTCTGCAATTACACCCTGGTGTGATAAAATGAAAGTTTAAAGCTTATTTGACGACATATAGAGAGGTTAAATTTATACCTGGTATATTCCAAAAGGTGAGGATCATGGAAAGTGAGCACAAGATGTGGTCAGTCAACCATGAACAAGATGGGCAGCACCATCTTTAGGTGAATTTAGAACTAACCCAGATCTCTCATGTTAGGCTCCTCTTTCACATGTGTCTGTTACCATGGCAACCCTTTTGTTACAAAACACTCTCGCTGTGTGTTGAATTGTCCAACTGAGGACATGGTAGGACAATACTTTAAAGGTTCTATTCTCATGTGGGTTCACTCATTGTTTCCAGTAACGAGAGGTATACATGTACATTTCATACATCTTTACGTATATTCTGTGAGGTTTTTTACCTGTACAAGTATGCAAATGAAAAGTGTCTTCGTTGCTCGTTGAAGGTGTTGGTGTGACACTGGAAGCCATTTCCTCATGTCACTGCCTTCTCACCCACACATAAGCCAATCATCTGTCAGAAAATGATGGCTGAGTAGCTGTTTGTTCTGTGTAATTTACTCCCACAGCAATCAGAATTTCCTGACGTTCAGGGCATTTTCTGTGGGGGGAGATATTATGACTCTTTTTCTCGCAGAAGTAATTTGGAAAAAAAGAAATGAAAATCGCTTCTGTACCTGCTGGTAATAACCACCTTTCATGCATAACTTCTGAGAGAAAATATTTACAAACTGTTGATATGCAAGTCAATACAGTATGTAGTTGGGGGACTGCTGAAGGTGAGTTCCCTATAGTGATCGTAGGTTCAGTCCGTCTGTCCTTCCATCTGTGCTTGCCTCCGTCCAGATCATTTCCACATGATACCTTGAGAAGCTTTTAAGCTAGGGCTTTCATATTACGCAGGATTTTAGTCCTCTATAAGCTACCTTAAGTTCTCAGATGGATGACCTTGAACCAAACCCTAAAGTCATAAAGCCACATTAGTGAATGTGGTGTCTGCATGATAATTTGAAAGTTTTTGAGCTAGGACTTTCATATTGCACAGGGTCATTGTCCTCTGTAATAGCATGGTGAAGTTCAAAGATAGGTGATCTTGACCCAATTTCCAAGGTCACAGAGCAACAGTAGCTAATTTGGTGTATGCATGATAACTTGAGAAGCTTTTGAGTTAAAGCTTTTATATTGCTCAAGATTATAGTCCCCTGTAAGGGCTAGGTCAAGTTTGAAGATGGGTGACCTTGACACAGTTCCCAAGGTCACACAGCCACATAAGTGAATTTGGTGTCCACATGATAACTTGAGAAGTTTTCAAACTATAGGGATTTAATGTTTTTTTGATGTAACATCATCATAGTTTTCTATCAGGCCAAGATGAAGTTCGAACATGAGTGACCTTGATCCAATTTCCAATGTCACACAGCCTCTTTTCTGAAATTCAGTGTCCACACAATAATTTATTAACTTTTTCATTTATGGGTTTTGAATTGTACATGATTATAGTCCTATATGGGGCCAAGGTTCAAGTTCGAACATGAGTGACTTTGACCCACTTCTCAAGGTCACACAGCCACCTACTTACTTCAGGATGCTGGACTTTACCTTGTAACCATCATAATTTGCAAATAGCCCTCATCTACAGAAAAAGGACATCTCTCCACAATAGTTGTCATCATGGCTTGACCTCACCCTCCAGACATTACAGCTTTCAGTGCCAACAATAGTTGCAGGAGACTTCAATATCAACATGCTGTCATCCACCTGCAGCAATCCAGTCACTCATGTTAGCCAGACCTACGGATTCAAACAAAAAGTCACTTTACCCCATGACCCATCACTCAGGATCACTCCTAGACCATATTTGGACTACTAATTGTATTTCAGCATCTTCAGTTTATACAGTACATGTAGCAACATACTATAGTGACCATGCCCCAGTTTTCATTTATTACTATTACATCTAGTTCCTATTATATTTTTAAGGGTACACCCCATGGGGGGACCCTTTATGTTTCGGGTTGTCCGTCCATCCAGATGGCCATCTAGAGGTCCGTCCATAGGTGCACATTCTCATAACCACGATATCTACAGAATACCTCCATGTATGTGCTCAAATTTGGCAATTTGCTTATCTTACCTAGCAAGATAAACTAATTAGATTTTGGTGTCACCATGACCTAATTTGAGCAAATAGCCGCCTAATTACATGGCGGACCCTCCAGTCAATGCAAAGGGTTGATGGTATGTCTAGTTATGCCCCCCTTCGAAGAAGTTGGGGCATATAGCTTTGCACACGTTGGTCGGTCTGTCGGTCGGTCGGACGGTCGGTCGATCGGTCAGTCGGTAGACTGTGGTTTCCGCACAATAACTCAAGACGTTTTTGAGCTAGGACTTTGATGGGAAAAAAAAAAAAGAAAAAGAAGTTTGAAGATGGATGACCTTGACCTCATTTTAAAGGTCACAGAGCCACTTTACTGAATATGGTTTCATGCTTTCTGCATGATAACTTATACCTTGGAGCTAGAACTTTTATATTGCACAGCTGTATGGTTCTCTGTAAGGGCTTGGTTGAGTTTGAAGATGGGTGACCTTGACCCAGTTTTCAGGGTCACAGAGAGATTGTAGAATTCCTGTGGTTTCTACTCAATAACTCAAGAAGTTTTTAATTTAGGACTGGGAAGCTTTACAGGTCTATAGTTCTTGCTAAGGGCTAGAAGAAGTTTAAAGTTTGGTGACCTTGATTTAATTTCCAAGGTCACCTTTGTACCTGAGCTAACTTTGGTTTCCACATGATAACTGAAGAGGTTTTTAAACTAGGACTTTTATATTGCAGTGGATAATCATCCGTATTCAGGGCAAGGTCAAGTTTTAAGATGGGTGACCTTTACCTAATTTCAAAGGTCACAGAGCCGTTTGGTTGAATACTCTTTCTGCATGATAACTTGCATTTTAAAGGTAGCACTTTTACATTGCACAGCTTTATGGTTGCCTATAAGGGCTAGTTTGAGTTTGTAGATGGGTGACCTTGACCCAGTTTTGAGAGTCACACACAGACAGCAGACTTCCTGTGGTTTTTGCACAATAACTGAAGAAGGTCAAGTGAAAATGAGTGACCTTGCCCTAATTTCCAAGGTCATGAAGCCACTTTGCTGAATATGGTTTCTAAGTGATGACTAATTTTTCAGCTATAACTTTTATATTGTCCAGGTTTTTAATCATTTTTTAAGGGCTAGGTAAAGTTTAAAGATATGTGACATTGATGTATGATCAACCTTCACTAATTTTGTAAGGTCACGAGTGCCCCATCTACCACTATCAATAGGGTAGCGAGGGCAATGGTAATGAGGGCGGGGGGCATCTATGTTTTACAAACATATCTTGTTTTGTTTTGTTTTGTTTTTTTAAACCACCACTGACCTTTGCCTGGTCCAGTTCATCTAGTTCCTGTTATAGCATGAACACAAAGGAACCTAGTGTCGACAGATCTGGCATCACATGTTCCTGAGATCCACTTTAATGGCCCATCACAATGTACATGTAGATAATGGTCTATTGCCGATACTGTTTTGCCATGAGCTGTTCCTGGCAATATGAAAAGTAGATTGATTATAGTAAAGTATAAAAAAGGCCTGAGGAAGACAAGCTACACAAGCAGTGGATGGCGATCGAGGGTCATGGTAAGTTTATAACTAATAGTATGTGATTATATTTTAAAAGCACGTGTACACTGTATGTTTACGACAAATGTTTGTGGTCTACTAGATTGTGCTGGATCGTTTGGGTGCATCTGAGTGCCAACAAGGCAAAGTTTAACATACTGTGCCCCGGAGGCTACTTCACTCCAAACATTTTGTTTGTTTTTTTCACTTTTACTCTCATGAGGGCCCCAGGCAAATTTAGTGGTGATTCACTGAGCCTTTGAATGTTCCAAAGATAAAGGATAAAAGAGACTGGTAACCCCTGTCTTTGAAACTGGCTTACACAGCCAGTCGCAGTCTAAATGAACTCTTTCTGTGCTTATTATGACAAAAATCCCACCTGTCTGAACTCCTACAACGATGCCAGATTCATGTTTCTCATACAAAGTGCCAGCATGGTCCAGGTCAACAACTTTCCTGGATGCACTTGGTGCAAGGAAAGTTGTTGATGCAGCCACAAACCTGACATTGAAAGAGTTAAACAGAGTGATAATTATGACGATGATGACGACGACGAATTCAAAGTGTCTTTGACATTTACCCATTAATAAGGACATAATGTAGGTAAGCCTTGCCTGCAGAGCAGACCAAGCTCTATCTCTATTTTTTATTTCTAATACACACAGGTGTAATGGAGAAAACATGGAGAGATTGGTCTATTTATGAGGCAGATGTAAGCCAGGTGTGAAGTCATGTTCAGAGCTGAGGGACAAGTTAAAGGGATGTCCCTTTCACAACAAGGAATTACAGCCGCATTTAGTCTCATCCCAGATTCAACCGTGTCCAGTGTGGATTTGTACTTCTTTGATTATAATGCCAATGCACCATACAGTTGTGTCAGGTTATGTGACGAAGAGGCTGTGCAATTACAAGGGTAATTACACAACACAACCTTTCTGGTCGGGGTAACAAATTATGTTGTGAGTTCAAGCTACTCAAGCAGCAGGGTTCAAACAAGTGGTGATTTCTCCTGAATTATGATCTCCGTCATCCATGCTCTGATCATGGTGGGCTACACTGACCTTTTGCCTTATATCTCAGTGATGGTGGACCCTGGGCCTATGGTTACTGTTAAACACTAATAGGAAAATGCCTATGGGCTTTCTTTTGGTGTTTTTAATTTTGAGCTTAAGTGACCTTAAAAGGTCACTGACATATTGGCGCATATATTGGTAATAGTAGATCCGGTCACTTTTCATTTAAAGAACAGACTGCCAAACTTTATATGTGAAAGCTGATATATTTGTATTGCAAACAGTCATGATGGTCTTAAACAAAGGTGACCTTGATATTAATGTGAAGGTCAGTGGGCCATTTCAGTCTGTGCATCCAAGGCCTGCTTAGCACAGGACTGTGACATTCCTCTTGTTGGTATAATAGGGGCGATCTAGGGGAGGGGCTCACGGTGTGCTTGTTCGCTATTGCTGTCTTTTTTAGTTTTAATTAGGGACTGTTCCGTCCTTAAATTAACTTGGATGGAGACATCTATTGCACTTAGCTGATAAAGTTTTGAAGAAGCAACTGGGCGGACAGATGTTTGAGCATGTTTTAACTCTTTCAGTGCCAATCATGACTTAAGTTGACCTACTTAAGTCAGACTAGTCTGAATTATATCATCAAGATCCCAGATTCGTATTCCTCGTAAAAAGACCTTTCATTCAGGTACCAGTGTGCCTAAAGTTCCAGAGAGAATAGTACCCAGGTCAACAGCTTTTCTCAGCACGCATTGGGCACAGCGCACCCAATGCGTGCCAAGAAAAGCTGTTGACTCGGTCTAAAATTTGGCACTGAAAGAAATAAAGCTTGTTGTGATGGAGATGTTACCTGTCCGCCTAGCCGCCTTCGGAGAGTGCATTGATGAAGTAAGATTGTAGTACCAGGGCATGCCTAATGGGAAGGAACAGATTGCATGTCACCACAATTTTGAGCAAGACTATAACAGGTTTTTGTCTTAATGTATAGGTGAACGTCATCTGTTCAAAAGGTCAAAGTGTCTTTTTGGGTGGTAAAGTTAGAGAATCATGTCTCATGCTTATGTCAGAATTATGTACCAATCTAAGAACAAATGCCATTAACGGCTTGGCAGAAAGAGCATTATATTCCATGTGACTCTTTTTTCTCAGTAACTGTGATACCTCAAGAATGCTTTCATTGATTAGATTTAATGCTGTTGTGGGTGAAGATGAAAGGATCAGATTTCTGGTGCATGGTGCACTTTGGCCTTTTCAGAGGTATATTGCATCAATTATTTTGCCAATGTCCCGCCCCCCCCCCCCCCCCCCAATCAGTTTTGGTCAATACATTATGATCATGTGGATTCTCTCTCATAGTGCAATGCTTCTAAAGTATGATAATATCATTCTGACAAGTAAATAATTTTTACAAAAAGAAGAGGAAACAGATGGCATTAATGACACTGGACCGTTTCTGGTAATGTTTTGTAGGCAAGAGTTGCATGTGGCTACATCTGCATTACATTTCTGAGGAATGAAACACGAAAGAGTATTTACAAATACTAGGACATCATGGTATCAAATTGTCATCTTCCGATTGTAACTTTGGCATCTCCGTGATCATGGGTCAACTCAGGTTCCCTGCATGGATAAAAGGCTTTCATATACTGCAGTCCTTAAAGACTTTGATAGTATGTCTGGTGACTTACTGTGATAAGAATTGTAAGCATAAATTGCAAAATATTACCAGCATGGTGGTACTTTGTGGTTGGTCTGTCTCCAAAAAGGCAAGTGTACTGGTGGTGCCCTCTAGGATTTGTCACCATTAACTCTTCCAGTGCTCAGTCAAATATCCCATGAAAAGACCTTTGGGATTTGAGCATGCCTTATATATATATATCTATATATAAATCTTATTTTGAAGATATATATATATATATATATATATATATATATATATATATATATATATATATATATATATATAGATAGATAGATAGATAGATAGATAGATAGATAGATAGATAGATAGATAGATAGATAGATAGATAGATAGATAGATAGATAGATAGATATATATATATATATATATATATATATATATATATATATATATATATATATATATATATATATATATATATATATATATGTATATAGATATATGTATATATATTTAAAAGAAGACTAGGGAAGTGTCTGGGGATGGAAATTGCTTGTTCATTCAGACACTACAGAGTTAGGCCAGACCAGTTTCATCTGTAATGGGGCTCATCAGTGGCTAAGAAGTAACAGATTATTACGTTGCCTTATATACCCTAGGGTGACACAGGCCTTAGCAGCTTTTGCTATTGTAATAGACCTGACGTCGAAGCTGGCACTTCATGTCATTTGAAATAACAGACAAAATAACGTGTCAGTTCTATTGTGTGTGTGTATGTGTGGTTTCCACGTGTATTTGGCAGCAAGCATTGGTTAGCATGGCTAGTACCAGCCTGCACTATTTGTCCTTTGGAGGAGGATTTTGCTGTGTGGTATATGTATTCTCTGTTATAACCTTTCCTGGAGTTTTTGATATTAAAAGTTGACCATAGATCACAAAGTTTCGGACTGAAATGTGTGTAAATATTTATTTGTCTGTGGTGCCTGAAAATACAGTTATATTATCCATACTATTTAGAAAAGAAACAGAAAAAATGATTGTATTCAATACAATTCTTTACATAAAAATGCATGTGGCATGTGCTTGGCTCTATATTAAGTTCACAAAAATTTGGTGACCATTAATGTTAAAATTATTTTTATCAATGGATGTAGATTTCTCAATCAACAAAATGTTTTTCACATTTTGGATTGCATAGTTTGCCACATTCTACTTAGAGTATAGAACTCATAATATATTCTGTACTATTGCACTGTTTGTAGCTCAGAGAACAGCAGTCAAAATTTATGTGGTTGATGTACCTATTATTGATATGTTCCTATTGTCGATAGGGTGGGCAAAAACACAGTTTTATTATTACTTGCTAATCTATCTTTATATATGATGAGTTGCCGGTCTCTGAACTGTGAGATTTTGTGCAGCAATGTCTAGCTCCATTCCCCGGCGTCTCAGTTACGAGGGTGATTGCCGGTTAACGCATATTTGGGCTCCTTACGCTAAGCAAAAACCACACTTCTCAGAGGATGCACACATTTTATATTTTTATAATCGCAGATACCCTAGCTTTTTAGATTTTTCATAAACTGATTTCATGTTTACTCATACAGAAAATGTTTGTCCTACTGACCCACTCTGAGCTTTATCTGTGTGGAGTTTTCAGTTGCTATATCGAGAATAGGAACATTGTTTTTACAAGCTCGTCACCAGAACTGAAGTGACATGTCTTGCTCAGACCACCTGCGTTTGTCAAGAAAAGACGACTTGGTTTTGATTTTATCATGGAAGTGCAGCTTAGAACTTGAAGTCTCTGATTCATAACAATAATTTTCCTTTCTATGGTCAGTGACGTATTGTGCTGCATTATTACAAGCCGCACAGCTTAGCCTATCAAGAACTGGTACATCGTGCATACTGTATTATTTTAGGACTCATAATTTATACTTCATTATTATAGGACTTATGATTTATACAGCATTATTATAGGACTCATAATTTATAGTGTATTATTATAGGACTCATAATTTATACTGTATTATAATAGTAGAGGACTCGTAGTTTATACTGTATTATAGGATTCATAATTTATACTGTATTATAATAGGACTCATAATTTGTACCGTGTTATATTAGGACTCATAATTTGTACTGTATTATTATAGGACTCATGATTTATACTGTAGTATAATAGGACTCATAACTTACACTGTCTTATTCCAGTTCAGCATGCAGGGTGTGTAAAAAAAGTTATTGGGAAGTCATCCTCAAGTTGAGGCGCATGTTTTAAATGTATTTAACACCAGTTTTGCATGAATAGCGTTAGAAAGTAAAATTTGACAAAACGAAATAATATACATGTAAAAATATTACAATATTCATGTTACTTTAACTCATTCCATACCAGTCCCTGATATTTCCATATGTTTTACGTAGATTTAAGACAACAATTGAATATTCAAATTCTTCATGAAAAGAGCTTTCGTTCAAGTACCAACATGCCTATAGTCTTTAGTCAGTGATTCTGGCACTGCCTGGCAAGTCATGCTGCAGCTGCCGCAAGAGCATCTGCAGCATGACTTGCCAGGCAGTGCCAGAACCACTGACCAAGGCCTGTCATTTGAGTGAGAGGGGTTCTTATTAAAGGGGGCAAGGATGTTGAAAAGGGGTAATATGGCATTGTTATATGTTAGTTGTGTTCATCATTCACATTGTTTTTTGCAGTCTGACATTGATGCAGCGATTACGGTTGTCAAACGTTCGGTGGCAATCTGTAACAGACACAGGAAGAAAACATCAATGTTAGGCTCCTTGACAAAGCGCAGCTTCAATGATATGACAGAAGGTGAGATGACAATGATGTACAGTAGTCACTCCTTTGAGAGTCAACCCCGGGGGTGGGGAGGGGGGGTCCAAAAGTGGTCACATAAAGTACATGGTCTCTTAATTGCGGTCAGATGATATATGGACCAGATAGGACCAGAGATTCTATGTATTTGGTCAAAAAGGGCAGGTGGCCTCTTTGTTGGAATTGTCTAGGGGGAGGGATTACTCTATATGTAACTTGCAGTATGATACTTCACTATTGAGTAGTGTAGTATTAGCTGTCTGCATAGACTTTTATTTATGTGTATATTGGTAATTTGGTATGCTAGCCATCGTCAAAATGACAATACGTGTACATGCGTCATGTGTATTGCTGTGTCTGCTCTATGGAAAATATTCCCGATTTAGTTTGTAAGAGAATATAACACGCCATTTGTACAAGTGTACCTGATTACAACAGAGATATTAAGTGATATCTAAGATAACATGTATGAATCAGTTTACCTGGAGATGTCTGCACCAAAGAAACACTGTATTGTACATGGACCACTAAAAAACATCTCCTGTATGCTATCAAATCCCTTGCAACATCAACCAGATTCTATGGAAACTTCTTGTACTGTGGTCATTCTTTAGACATTGATATTTACTCCTTCAAGTCATTGTAATAAGACTGAGTCAGCAGCTTTCCTTGGCATAGGTTGGGCACTCAACCCGGGCCAAGGAAAGCTGTTGACCTGGGACACATTATCTAGCTCCTATATAAGGCTGTACTGGTGTGCATTATGAAAGCCCTAGGTGAAAAACAATTTGTTTTTCATTATTGTTTCACTGCCCGGGAACTTGTAATTGACTGTTGAAATACCTTTCATGGAACGCTCTACGCGTACATGATTCCACATTTTACCTGAAGTCATTGGAGCGTCTTTTTGAATTTCCTTCACCACATATCCACATGGGTTGAGCCTGTTTGTATGGCTCTCTTCCACAAGTAAACAAGCACACGATGAACTGAACAAATGAACAATGACTTGGCACACAATGAACTGAGTAATTTTTTTCTGCATTCAAACTGACACTCATGAAGCAAGTATAAAACAGAGAAATGCCTGCCATCAATTATGTTCAAAGCATATGTCTTAGAAACTCACAAGTTAACCCTTGCCTGGTTAGAATCAGAATAAGTCCATAGTTTTCCTTGGTGGGGAGTTTACACAGTGCTTCCAACCCATGCCAAGGAAAGCTGGTGACCTGGGGTGTGCTGACATAAAAGATCTTATGTACAATTCTTGCCAAAATTGTGTAGTTGTTTTTTTTTTTTTTTTTTGTATTTTTGTTGTTGTTTTTTTTTTCCTTTTTTTTGGACAAATTTTAAGTAGATTGAAAAAAGTTTCAAAGCAGGTTATAATTTACATCTAGGGGCTTTGATAGCAATTTGAGTGGGCGATATGCATCGCTTATATAAACCCTTTCCCACCTTAAACTGGCCCAAACCGGCTGGTGGTCAAACATCCGTCTGCTTCATTGTTTTCAACTGTTTTCAACAGCAATGAAAAACACTTTGACTGAGAATTGAAAATGAGACCTATCAAGATCATATGACCCAGGTCAACAGCTTTCCTTGGCATGGGTTTGGCACTAGGTGCCCAACCCATGCGAAGGAAAGCTGTTGACTCAGTCTTAACTCAAGGGGAAAAGGATGAAGCATGTTATATCGATCATGGATTCTTGTGTATATCGCAGGAGGTCAGTTCAGTCAGTTAATTTACGGTATTTTAATGAAGTGTTGGTCGGAAAATGTCAGGAGGTGTATATGTACATGTACAAGGACTGTTGCCTTCAAAGCAGAGAAATCTCTGTATTATCTCTGCTACAGTTTGGGTGAAGAAAGCACAGAGATTTGTCTGTTTAGCAGGCAACAAGGGCTGTTGCAAGAGAGCTGAAAATTGGGTCTCCATGCAGATGCCTGTGACACATTAAACATAGCACAAAACATGATACTGTGACACAGGTAAAAATTCCTGTACCATGGTTATGAAGTGATTAAAGTGATACCTGGGTTTAGTCCAGATACATGTAACTGGGTAGAATTCCCAAATGTGATAAATACACATACGCTGTACATGTTGATCTCTTAGTACTGGATTTCCATTAAAATACAGAAATACTTGTTACAAAAGTCAGAGACTCGCACATAATGATAGATTACAAGCTGTTTTCTGTCTAGGGTACACATACAAGCATCTGACCAAACCTGATGTAAAGTTTTTGTGCAACAACATATTTCCTTAAACTTGAAACTTTATCTTGTAAAGTTTTGACAATTGATGCCTTGAGTGCTGGTCACAATAATCGTCACGTTTGTCTGATTATGATAATTCCGCCTCTATATTCCTCACACAAAGGTGTCTCTATCAAGCGCCAGGATGCCTGGTTTAAAATTTCATAGCTGCAGAGAAGGTCAGTTGTCTAGATCAACAGCTTTCCTTGGAACACATTGTGTTCAAAGTGCATCCAGGAAAGTTGTTAAATCAGTCAAGTAGTACTTTAAGGGGGCAAAGTAGAAGTGGGCTTACATCATGTACATTGCACCATCAGTTTTGTCTTTGTATTCCACAGACGAAGTACATGCGGAGCTGTGTTATGCTGAATGTCTCATAGAGAGGGCGCTCCTTACCTTTATTCAAGATGAAAACCTCATCAGCTTTGTCAAGGGAAGCCTCAAAGTACGAGCCTGCTACCAGTCTTACAAGTAAGTTTGATATTGGTTCAAATAGATATTTACAGGCACTAAAAGATGGACTTCTTTCACCAATTCATGTATGAATACCCTCTACCCCCACCCCCCTTTACCCGCTAATGGCTCTGTAAGGTGACGGTGTTGTTGTCATCACCTCTGTGTGTCTGTTTGTGCATATGAACGTTTTGATCAAAATAACTGCTCCCTAAATTGAGATCTGACCATTTAAATTGTACACTTGAAGTGTCTTATCAAGACCTTCGATGAATTTGCTTCCTGGTGACTTTGATCCATTTTTTCAAGGTCACAGGAGCCAATATAAAAAAATCCTTGCACACACTTTATCTTGGAAAACAAAATGCTGCATGCATGCTTTAAACTTTTACAGTGAAACAATGTTATGAAGACCTTGGATGAGTGGGCTCCCAAGTGACTTTGACCCATTTTTCAAGGTCACAAAGTTATTATATTGCATTTATTCGCGACACAGACTCATTGTACTTATACTCTCTGAAACAGGACATTCAATTTGTGATTAATATATAAGTCAAGTCCCCTTGGTTTTTCGCTCTGCTGACCATAGATCATAGAGCGTATGCAAGTATTCATGTCTGTCCATCCATCCATTCATATACTTTGCCTGTTCGTGCGTCCGTCTGTATCATTTCCGCATGATAACTTGAGAAGTTTTTGAGCTAGGGCTTTCATATTGCACAGGATTATTGTCCTCTTTAATGGCTAGGTCAAGTTTCAAGTTTGGTGACCTTGACCCAATTTCCAAGGTCACAAAGCCACATTAGTGAATTTGGTGTCTGCGTGATAACTTGAGAAGCTTCTGAGGTAGGGCTTTGATATTGCACAAAATCATAGCCCCCTGTAAGGGCTAAGTCAAGTTCGAAGATGGGTGACGTTGACCCAATTCTGAAGGGCACAGAGCCACATTAGTGGATATGGTATTGGGGTGATATCCGCATGATAACTTGAGAAGTTTTTGAGCTAGGGCTTTTATGTTGCATATCATTATAGTTTTCTATTGGACCAAGGTGAAGTTCAAATATGAGTGACCTTGACCCAATTCCCAATGTCACACAGCCACTTTTTGTGAAATTCAGTGGCCACACAATAAGTTAATAACTTTTTCATTTATGGGTTGTATATTGTACGTGATTATAGTCCTCTATAGGGCCAAGGTTTAGTTAAACATGAGTGACCTTGACCCATTTCTGAAGGTGACACAACCACTTGTGTAAATTCAGTGTGTCCACTGAGTTTCTTAAGCTTATTTGCTTCTGGATGCTGGATTTTAAGTGATTCTCCTTGTATTGAGGCCACCCCAAATGCACTGGAAATGTGACCTTATTAGAGGGTGAACTTCCATTATGCAGCAATAGTTGCTGCCCTAAACTGTACCATGTTTGTATATGGTGGTGCCCTCAGTGGTGCAAGCACCACTATTAGATAAATTATATTCTATAATATAGGTGACCTTGACCTATTTATTCATTCCAGGTCACTGGTACCGGAAATTTGAAAGAGGTGACTTGCCAATAATGTCCACAGTTAGCCCTATAGAACTTTCACGACTTGTGAAGTGTATAAAAATCTACGTTGAGTTGGACACTGATGGCCCCATCTACGGTATTGTGTAATACATGGATCAAAATGTAAAAATGTTGTGGATGCTCTAGCAATAATATCATCTTTAAGTTTTGGTGGACTTGCATGAAATTTAGTGGGATTGTTGAGGGATCAAGTCACATTCTCAGTTTTCCTGATTGAGGCTCATTTATCCAGATGCTCACATAAGAAGGTCCCACTCCATGTACTTGAGCTTGTGCATTTAGATGACAGCAGAGTACCAGGCCCATGGACCTCCTCTACAATAGCTCTTCATGAGATATTTTTTCTCAATGTGACAGTGTAAATAACATTATAATACTGGCCCTCAGAAGTTGCTGAGCTTACAGGATACAGGTGTGTCATCCATTCTCACTTACATGTTTAAATTCGACTCCAAAACTGCAGGCTGGATTCTCTCCAAATGTGGGAGGGAGGGAGAGGATTCGGGGAATGTGCCTTGCATGGCGTGATACCCAGTATTGTCACCAAAACATGTGTTGTGAAGTAAAACGTGAATATATCAGAGTGTATGTTACAATGACGTTTCACTGTATTTATTGTTGATGTGTGTGGCTTTTTTTGTTTTGTTTTTTTTTGACAGGGCCTGTGCCAAGATATTACAGAACAAGCAATGGGAGTCTCCCCAACAGAAGTTACACTTTGAGAGCGGTGTTAGGATGGGAATAGGTATATTCAACTTGGTAAGTCCTTTGATATTTACTTGTACAGTATGTCTTCTGGTGTTGCGTGCCTGTGAAGCAGACTGTTTCTGAGGAAAGCAGACTTTTTTTGCAGGCAACTTCTGATCAAATGCTGTCTGGACCTTGTTTTAAGAAAAACAGTGTAAAGTGTGAAAATAAAACCAGTACATCATAATTCATGCTCTGGCATATAATTCTACTAAGTAATTATCAGAGGCAGTGTAATTTCTGTGTGGAAACAGCAGTCTCTCTTGTAACACTGCTTTGCAGAGTCCCAAATTCTATTCTTCCCGTGTTTAATTACCTGTCATGAGAGACCAACCATCCTGGGAGACTAATTTTCTATGGCACCTGAGACAGTCTTGGGACAGTGACTGCAGACTCTTCAAATTTACATCCAACTGAAACAGAATGGATGGGTCAGACCAAATGTTTGTAGTTCAGCAGTTTGGCCACCAGGTGGCATTTATTCAGAAGGGTTTGATATCTATGTATGTGTATATATATATATATATATATATATATATATATATATATATATATATATATATATGTATATATATATATGTATATATATGTATATATATATATGTATATGTATATATATACACATATATATACACACACATATATATATATATATATATATATATATATATATATATAGTTACATACCTGTCAAGTCTCCCCATAAGGTGGGAGTCTGACACTTTTTCACCCAAATCTTTTTTATTTAGGTGCAAAATGTTGCAAATTTGGCAGAATCTCCCCCATGAAAATTTAGTATTTTCTATTACATTCTTAGTTAAAATACAAAGCTCCCCCATGGATTTTTCAAATTTACAAAAATTGCCCTAATTTGAGGTGTGGAAGGTGTGGAATGTTGACAGGTATGTGTGTACATATATATATATTTATATATATATATATATATATACATATATATATATATATATATATATATATATATATATATATATATATATATATATGCATAATGAAAATTGTTGCATATTACATGTACATGTAGTTGCATTTTATGCAACTGTTAATTTTTATCAAAAGTTTCTTTTTCTTCATGTTGATGTATTTGTTAGAGAACAACCATAAACTGCCATGCCAGTTTGGTTGTCTTGGACTAGTATATACAGTATGTACGTTACGTAACCAGAGATTTGAGTGTATGCCCTTGTCATGTGATTGGCAAGTACCCTTAGAAAGTACATTTGTAAGTTTGTAAACACACCTAATAGTCTACATGTCTTCTCTTCCCAGATGATCTCTCTACTTCCAACAAGAATTATGAAGTTGTTGGAATTTGTTGGATTCTCAGGAAATAAAGTAAGTTGACTGTTTTGCTATCATCATCATCATCATCATCATCATCATCATCATCATCATCATCATCATCATCATCATCATCATCATCATCATCATCATCATCATCATCATCATCATCATCATCATCATACTGTACTCTAAGTCAACTATTTAACTGAATAGTAAAGCTGGAGACTGAGTCAACAGTTTTCCTAGCTGCCCTTTGAACACCATGGCAAGTACATGTTAAGCCTGACCAGCTGTAGACCTGGATTTTTTCTCCAGGTGTTAACATGCTGGTAATTGTCTGAACAAATCTGGAATCATAATGTGGTAAATTCATTTAGCTTCATTGTATCTCTGTTTTAATTTATTTCACAGATGGCCTAAAACTGCAATAAATATTGACACTATAAAAAAGTGTTTCAACACAAGGGAACTTTGTCCAAAACACTACAACTAAAACTGCAGTTAAGTTCTTGAAATGTAAGAACCATGATGACATAATCACTTAAAAATAAATACATTTACAGTAGTGCATAGATGAACAAGTAGAGTAAAATCATCTCATTGGAAGCTTGGCTGAGTTTGATATTCAGTGACCTTGAACTATTTTCAGTGTCATCAGGGGTTATAATTTTACCCTTGCTGAAGCAATACCTTTTTAATTAATTTTTTAACAAATGGAGCTACTGGCATGAAACTTGCACTGCAGAAACGACTCACTTGAAGTTTGGCTGAGTTTGACATTCACCAACCTTGACCTGTTTTCAAAGTCACCAGGGGTCATTATAATTTCACCCTGGCGGAGGGTGTCTTAAGGTCATTCCGACCATTACAACTGTATATTGTTGATTTAGCATACATGTACATGGGTTTAGGTGCAACATTGAAATATTTGATGAGTTCTTTTCTTCTTTTTGTTGTTGAATGTCTGGAGTAAAAGTAAGACTTTAAATTTGATAGGTTTGAACAAGTGCACAACCACCTGGAAGTTTGAGATAAATTGGATAAATTACGTATCTCCAGTGAGACACAAATGCTGTATGCCTTTATTCAGTAAGCAACACATAAAACATAATTTAAAACAGGAACATTCAATTAAAAGTGTTTGGGGATAATTTATGTTATTTTGTGGTACAACTTGGAATGTTAAAAGCTTGCTGAATCATAAGTATGTTATCAATTAAACAGGAATCCAAGGATGAGATTGAACAAACTCATTAGCCTCTGAAAGCTCTAGCCCACCAGGCAGTGTGCGTTGGTGTGTTATAGTTCAACTGCACATATGGAAGACAGGTGTTGGTTCTGCGTATTTAGTGCACATATTGATGGGAAAGCAAATGCCATGTAAAAAAAACACCTAATTGATTATTTTAATGCTGCCTAATAGCCACATTTTGAAAATTCCCAAGGAACTGTGGGTTTCAATGTGGTACTTGTAATGATGTAAAATGTGTTTATCAAAGGTACTGACAAAATGAAGGCAAAAGATTGGCAGCAAGATTAACTCTTTGAGTGCCAGGTTTGGGACTGAGTCAACAGTTTTCCTTGACATGCTTTGGCCACAATGCACCCAAACCTTGCCAAGGAAAGCTGTTGACCCGGACCATATATTCCCTGGAACTACAGGCTTGCTGGTACTTGAATGAAAGGTCTTTTCACATGGAACATGAATCTAGCATCTCTTATAATTCAGAGCAGTCTGTCGTAAGTAGTGTGTCTTTAGTCATAGTTGGCATTGAAAGAGCTGAAGTAATTGAAAATCTATAACTTTGCTTTCAGCAACGTGGTCTTTCAGAGCTGGAAGCTGGTTCCCTGCTGGATAAAAGTATACGTGGACCCCTGTGTTCTATGATGTTAATAGGGTACCACACGGTTGTTACATATGTTTTGGGTATGTATTTTACGGGGCTTTTCAAAATAATGAAAAAAGGCTGTTGTAGTGCATAATTAATGATTGCATAAGGTATGTATTTCAACATGGCTTGCATGGCTGAATTAAGAGGAAATCATATGAGATGTATAGAAGTGCTGATTTAGAAGACTGACAGATAAATGGGATGCATATGGTGAATTCAGATCAGTATGGGAATTAAAAAGAACAACACGTATTGTCAGGGAAAAAAGAGAAACATCCAATATGTTTTCGAAGGATGTTGATGCTAAATATTGGCCTGACTCAATGGCTTGTCCTTGTATACTTTAGCCCTTCCCTGCTCAAATGTATGCAAGACCATTCCTGATGGCACACCCTAGGTCAGTAGGCTACCTTAGTGCGGGCTGGGTGCATTGGGCCCAACCTGTGCCAAGGAATTCTGAGCTATTGATTCAGCCATACTCTGACCAGGGATGGGTTAGGGGCAAGGTACTGTAAATCGTTTTATTTTCGCGTGTATAAATTTTCACGGTTTTTGTATTTTTCACATTTCACTGTAGTTTTAATTTCACTGTTTTGGACATAATTCCCATTCAAACAATGTTAAAATACTATTTCACTGTGTTTTTATTTTCACGGTTTTGTGCCATTAGCGAAATAAGCGAAAATAAGAATACAGTGAAATTAAAGCATTTTACAGTAGTCAAAGTGTGCCCAAGAGAGCTGTTGCTGTGGATCTTGCCATTTGCCGAGAAATATGCACATGCCTTGACTTGGGTGAAAGGTCTTGCGGTGAGGAATTTGAAATCAGGAATCATAATAGTGCAGATGTTGTGATTAGCTCAAACACAGTGAAGTCAAAAGGAGACGACTTGCTGGTTTCTATCAATTGCTTCCTCTACTACACGTGTGCTCGTAGTCATGTTTATAAATTTTCATGGTCTTCTGTAGTTCTGGCAATAACTGAATTTTGAATTTCAATATTTTGAATGAAGTTCTAATTAGACTCCATTGTGTTTTCGTTTCATGGTTTTGTGCCATCAGCAAAAGTGAAAATTTTTCAAAATTAAGTGAATTTGCAGTAAACTGCATGGTAGTTTTTTTGCAGCGAGTATGGCTTTTCTATTCGTGTTCAGTATTTGCTGTAAAAATGGGGTTACATATTTTCACATGGACAATCTGAGACTAGTATGCAAACACACATTTCACCCTTTCCTGCTCAAATTGCCCCAAAGTGCCCAGATGGCAATTGTCATCTCCCTCAATCTTTTCACATGAAATTCTTGTCAACATAAAACATTTTTGTTGAGAATTGTAGATGATACCTACAATGTTAGCATGCCCCAGGTCAACAGCTTTCCTTGGCATTGGTTTGGGAGAAAAAAGCACAGCCTATGCCGAGGAAAGCTGTTGACTCGGTCTTGTGATAATCAGGTAAGGGTGAAGCCCACATGTACCAGCACATACTCGATGTAAATTGCCTACTCTGTATTCTTATTTTTGGTTATTTCACTGATGGCACAAAATCGTGAAAATAAAAACACAGTGATATAGTACTTAACCATTGTTTAATATGCCTTATGTTCAAAATCGTGAAGAGAGAACTACAGTGAAATGTCAAAAATACACAACCGGTTAAAATTTGAACACGCAAAAACTAAACGATGTACAGTATGTCACCCATCTCTAATGTTGTGCTCATATTATAATTTTGACAGGCACAGCGGATGGTGATATTGTATTAGCAGAGAAACTGTTGGAACCTTGTCTCCAAAAGTATCCCAAGGTAAGCTGTCTTGACTGATGTTTTTTATTTTAAAGAGATTTTTCTGAGACGGACAGAAAAGCATATTCTCTGTCCTGTCTTGATTATACATCTGGGGAGTGAGAGCGTACTGGGTTAAACCAATTTCATGGTCAACCAGACTACAATTCAGCCCATTGAAAATCATAATTGGGTTGCCACACAGTTCACCTAAGCTAATCCCTTGTAAGTGCAGAAAGTTGCCAGTTGCACACTGACACAGGCTGATATGAGTTACTGGTGCCAGGGACTTCTTCAACCTTTGTATTTTTTATGGAACAGACTGTCACATTTGTCTTCTTCTTCTTCTTTTTTTTTTTGAAAGACTAGCCTGTTTGGTTTTATTTAGCTTGATCTCAAACCCAGGCAAAGCCTGTTTTAGGCTTCCCCCCCCCCCCTTGAAGTTTTTAATACAGATATTAAGCTTTGGAGTGTGTGTTATGGCAATAACTTCAGTCAATTCATGAGAAGAATAAAAAAGGGGGAAAGAAGGGAAAATATAAGCCTGAAATGGACATGATTTAGTTATTTATATGTAGAATGCTAGTCTGATTTTCATAAAACAAACTGTACATTGTGCAGACTGGACAGATATGGCTGAACTTGGTTTGTTACAGTGTGTACCTCCTCCATGTAAGACCACTCTTACTCTCGGCAAAACCAGTCTCTTCTTACAGGTGGTCTTGAAATACAGGTAAATTAACCCTTTCCCCCCTGAACTGAGGCTGAGTCAACAGCTTTCCTTGGCACTCAGTGCCCAACTCATGCCAAGGAAAGCTGTTGACCCGGTGCATGTTATCTTCATAGGTCTCATCCATGCTTCTCAGTCAAGTTGTTTTTCATTCCTGATTTATGTATATTACATATTTCCTCATGCAGTTTTTGTTGAAATTAGTTGAAACCACTGAAGCAGCCGACCTCATTTGACCACCATCCGGTTTTGACTGGTTTAAGGAGGCAAGGGGGGGTTAACCCTTTCCCCCTTGAATTGACACTTGAGTCAACAACTTTCCTTGGCATGAGTTGAGCACTGCCCAACTCATGTCAAGGAAAGTTGTTGACCTGGGGCATGTGATCTTGACAGGGCTCATCTACAATTCTCAGTCAAAATTGTTTTTCATCACTGTTGAAATAAATTGAAAACAGCGGAGCAAAGGACATTTGACCACCATCCGGCTTTGACTGGTTGGGGAGGTGGGGGGGGGGGAGCGGGGAAGGGTTAAATAGAGAAGTACACTGTGCAGTGTCATGACAATGTGGTCTTGATTGACTTAGGCCTGTCACAACGGGAGGTTTCAAGAGTTGATAGCACTATGTCTGTCAATGCAACCAGGTACAGCTGTTAATATCTGATTTTGTTGGGCAGTTTATGATGGCAAGTGTCCCTATCTGTTGCCTTATTTGTGTTCCCCTGACTGTGTAATCCAAATATTAACCCCATAGGTGCTAGTCAGGACAATAGTCACACGTTTTTTAAATCATTAGAAAGATTCTGTCTTCAGATTCCTCAGGCCAAGTTAGCTCATTGAAGTACCAGCACATGTGGTTTGAATTGGGGTTCTCAAAAAAAAAAAAAAAAAAAACAATCTAGGTCAACAGTTTTCCTTGGTGCACTTTGGGTGTATCATGCCCATAGTATAACCACAAAAGCTGTTGACTCAGTCTAAAAATTGGCACTGAAAGGGTTAATGTTGTTTCTCTGCATTTTTCAGGGTGCTTTGTTTCTTTTCTTCGCTGGAAGGATAGAAGAAATTAAGGGCAATGTAAACGAGGTAAGTATCAACTGAATGCTGAATAACTGCTGTAATGCCCCCCCCCCCCCCCAATGCATTGTATATATTCTTGTGTGGTATTCCAAAAAAAGGGGGGGGGGAAAAAAAGCCCTTAACAATTGTCATTTTTGTCTCACCAGCACAAGCTGTTGGCGAGACTAAGCACTTACTTTCTGCCAATGGGAACAGATCCAGCCCCATATATTGCCAACCTTTGTTTACGTTATTGTGAATCAAAATGGATGGAAGAGTTGGCAAAAGCAAACTTCACAGCTGCAAGAAGATCATATTCTCACACAAGAAGATTTATAGATGACGTGTGTGCTTCAAACAATGGAGATGAAATAAAGGGGAATTGGAAAAACATATGTCCCAAAGAATTAATATTAAATCTGGAAAATTAAAGTGATACAAAATCTATTTTCCTTGATCTGGATATAGAAATAAAGAACAACCAGTATGTAACAAAAATATTTGACAAGAGAACAGTTCAAATTTGATTTTATCTCCTGCCCTGATCTGACAGGAACCATTGCAGAGAAACGCATATGGAGTTTGTATCGGACAAGTGATATGTATTGCTAGAAAACCACAATTTTTAGCAATTTCATCAATAGAGTCAGAACTTTGTTGCAAAAACTACAAGGCAAAGGTTATAAAAAACAACTACACAATACTTTGTTGAAATGTTTCCAGAGATATGACCAAATACTTAAAAAATACAACACTAACTGAAGAACATTAGTCAAACAATCAAACATCAGCCTCTAGACTTAACGGCCTTTTGCCTTGTCTAAGCTCACATTAGTCAAACAATGTCAAGATGGAGCTTGAAATGACAAAGTGTAGTCATCAAAGTGCTTAGAGTGGTAAGAGGGAAAGTATCCCGGGTAAAGTATACTTAACCCACCTAGAGAATTTTCTCTAGTCCGTCTTAAGTCGGAAAACCATGATCATACTCACTTTTTGCAGGATTTCTTTCTTTTCAACCTTCATCCAGTATAGTGGAAGAGGTGGCTTCCAGCTAATACCTTAGTACACTTTACCTCATAACACCTCTAGTTAACTTTATGGTGCTAAAAGTTGTATTACTATTTACATGTTTATACCAGTGTCGGTATGGTGGAATAGTGTATGAAGCTTTTAAGTTTCAAAGGAGACGTCCATCAGTCCATCCATCAACAAAAAACTTCGGAGTGGCATTATTTCATTAACTACAGTGGGTAGCTCTTTCATACTTGGGTAAATGATTTATAGTGATGGTCACTACAGATTTGTACCATCACTGTCACATTTCATTGGATACATCATGCTTGAATGAGCATTGTAGAAAAAGGTCGTAGTGGCTTGAATTATGCTGGTGAGACATTCATGCCCCCCGGGCATGGCTCTGGTTTAATCTATGTTTACAACTTTTTACCTGAGCTCCAATTTTTTTTTTTTTTTTATGAACAACTCTTTCACATATTTTCATACAGACTGGCAGCTATTGGTCGATAGTTTGAGGGATCCAAAGGATTTTCAGCTTTGTATATCAGAGAAACTCTTGCCCTCTTCCACACAAATGGTATATCCCCAGTCAGCAAGCATGCATTTATAATATCAGCAAGAGGGCCAGGTGCCACTCCAGCAGTATTTCTCAATAATCTTGCATTAAATTTGTCTAAGCCCATTGACTTGGATGTTTTAATTTTAGAATTTGTTTTCTGACAAACACTGGATCTATACATGGGAAAATGAAATTATCTTTGAAATCAAGATAGGAGTTTTTGATATGAATGCCAGGAGAAGTTTTGATGCCACACTGGGACCAATATCTGTGAAAAACCTGTCGAAAGCATTATTAAAACTCAAAGGATCATTATGTGTTCCTTCTTCATCTATCAACATTGTGGTAGACTGCTTTAACAACCAGGAGATATTATATGTCAGAGATTTCCACAGTTTATCTGGTTTGTCTAAGTTATTTTTCAACAAGTTTGTGTAAGATTCCGGTTTAGAGTGTTTACATTCAGCAGTGAGTTTATTTCGAAGTTCACGATATTCATTGTATAATTTTGTAGCAGCATCAGGGTCTTGAGCTGCATCATCTGCTGCTTTAATCACATCTCGTTGACTCTTCATTTGCCTGATTTGACTAGCCATCCAAGGATTATTTAGTCCTTTGACTCGCCTTTGAATCAAAGGTGCATGGGATTGAGCCAATTTCAGTAAAAAGCCTAGCAAATATATCCCATTTGTCACATGGATCAGGAAACATCTCGATGATGGACCATGGTTTTCCATAATTGATCTATGAAGGCAGCTGTATTATAGTGTTTGTAATTTCTTATCCAAATAGTTTTTTTGTTTGTTTTGTTTTTGTTTTCTGAATGGTATTTTGCATTTTTGAACCTGGAAAGCCAAGTAATGATCACTTTTATGCCATTTTATAGCCCCGGACTGAACAATGTTTGCTCGGTGGGTTGTAAAGATCAGATAGTATAGACCCATATCTTTTACATGGATTGCGAAGCAGGCCAAGCCTATATTAATCACTCTCCATGGCACAGATCGTGGCGTATACTACCTACATGTTTGGTGGAGGAAACCGAAGGACTCGGAGAAAACCACCGATGAGATCAGTACAAGTTGACGAGTGCTCAGTGATGATTTGTGTCAATTGGCATTCCTCGGGAATTTCAGAAAGTTTTCTCTACAGAACGTTTTCAGTGAAAATATTAACATTTACATGACCCAGCTCTCCCTGTCTCTCTCCGTCCCTATTTTACAAAAGACAGAAAATTGAGTGCATTTTATATTTATCAAATTGAAAATACGAGCAAAGGTATGGCTTCACTTTCGTGCCGTTTGACCGGTTTCGCCAGTAGTGTGGCTCATCAGGGGAAAAAAAAAAAAAATTTCATATTTGTCGCTTCAGGCAGTCGTAAAGTTCGAGGAATCCATCAACTCTCAGGAGGAGTGGAGGCAGTTTCACCATCTGTGTTTCTGGGAGCTCATGTGGTGCTACAGGTGGGTATTGATAGGAACTCAAAGTTACTCTATGTTTGTTTTTTTTTGTTTTTTCGTGGGGGGGGGGGGAGATTGTGAAAGCTGGGGGGGTCTTCTTTTTTTTTTTTTTAAATTTTCTCTGGTGACTATAGGCTGCAGCAGAGCTTACACCATCACTCATGTCCAGCTTTTGCCAGCGGATGTAATACAGTCCAAAGTTTTCAAGTAAGACCGATATAACTTACGGAACTTATCAAGTGTATGAATGTCTAGGTCACATTTGATATTGGTGGTGCCACCTATAGTATTACATGATATACATGTATATGGGCCAAGATGTGAAAATTTGTGAGAACGAAATTTTTCAAAGAGTTTTTAATGAATTCATCACAAAACTTGGCAGGAATGTCAGTCAGGATAAAAGAAGATTAAACCTGTTGAAATTTGTTGGTGCTCTGTGCAGCATTGTGAAAGCCATGGACCAAAATGTGTTCTAAACACATGAAAATCAATACATTGAGACAGAATAAAGCTTTTGATACCAAATGTACCATAGATGCATATCATATGTGATACTGTTACAGTGCATAAAACAGAACAGAAAACTTACTGGTCCAGCTGGGCCAGTAAGTTTTAATATTTAGTGGACCAGCTTGGTACTTTGTGGTCCGGAATTCTGACATTGCGAGCATGCAAAGCCATGCTAGGGGGTCCGCGGGCATCCCCCCCTCCCCCCGGAAAAAAATTGAAATCTAGGTGCTCTCTGGTGGCATCTCAGGTGATTTTTGCCACATTGTGAATACAATATTTACCTGTGGATAAGTGGGGGAAAGAAGGTCAGTCTTGAAGGATAGTGGCAGTTATTGAGCTAATATGCCCTGTACACAATCTCAGTTAGCTCTGGAGTCTCGGAGTATCCTGCTCCCAGACTTTGACTCTGACTGCATGGTCCCGCTGGTAGGCCTTCTTAAATCTCTTTACTGGTTTGAATTGCCCTCTTCGTTTTTTGTTTTTTTTGACTGTTTAACCCCTAGCACGCTGGGCAGTTTTGGGATCTGGCACAGCCAGTCACTGGGCATTTTTTGTTTTGTTGTGTAACATGCAACTTGCTGGCGTAAGAGTGCCATAACTTTTTTATTTTTGCAATTCATGCAAAATGATCAATATAACTTTAATTGATTATGACCTTCTCTACATTTCTATGTGGTTTCTTTGTCAATTTAAACAAAAACTCATTCCCTACACCCTAACAAAGTGAATATATCGATCTCAATCACAAATTGATCAAAACGGTCAAGCGGTTGTGTGTCATAATTATCATTAAATTATAGTGGTAAAGTTTGTTGGTTGCTGCAGTACATAGTCAATAAACTCACTTTATCCCAGTCACTGATGAACTGTCAACATGATCAACACATGAGGCAGCGGTATTTTCACCCAAGCCATGTTTATATGCGGCTGGCATATTTTACTCTCTCTGTGTGAAAAAATTGGACCCTCTGCTCTATTGTACGCAAAAACTGGCAGTATGTTATCATTCTGACCAATTTACAGCGTTAAATTTTGTTTCTTGCTTTAATAAATTGTCCGTAATCCTCATTTGTGCTCATACAAATGTCTCCCATCCTTCAAGCCAGACTTCACAACATGAGATAACGAGTACTCTCGAACAAAACATCATGTAGAAAAACGACACATTTGATTGGATGGCAAACACCATGTGATCCATTCTGGCCCCCTGACTGACCTAGAATATTCCGGAGAATCGTCTTTGGTAGTTTCCGACTAAAATAACGACGTATCTGTTTGAAGTAGAAGCAGTTTTGACGGGGTTTCCCCTAAAATACTTTTCTTTCAGCCAATGGGAAAGCTTGTTCTTAAAATAGACAAGGTTATCAGCATTCTGCCAATGTGAAGAACGTGGTGGGTAGAAGAAAAAAAGATGGAGACCACGAAGAGGAAATCACCCTATTTTTGCGCAGTTTTGCAAAGTTACATCATTCAAATTGTCACAAACAACGGCCTGATCACTGATTTAAATCATCATGGAATGAAAATATTCATTTTTAACGCAAAATCGAAATAGCCATCGGCAAGAACGGACGTTTCTCTACAATAAAGTGTGCATGCTTGCATGTAAATAAACAACACAGGGAATTTGAGACGGCTTTGAATCAGCCACTTCAAAACCGGAAGTAGCGTATTTTGAATCAATCAGTCCCAAACTTTCTTTCAAAAATCCTATGAATCGAAGATAGCGATTTGAAAACTAAAAGTTACCAGTCAAGATCATGAATATGAATGATGCTCATGCTATCAGATAGCCCCACAGGAACATAAACACCAAAGACAACTTTCAGGATTACTCTTGTAAATATTTCTTATTCCCAACACAGAATATCAATAACAAATGTCTTAAATCATAAAGCAGACTGAAAAATCAGAAGTGACTTTTGATTTTTTTTTTAACTCGACCACCTTGTCGACTTGATCAAACATTTCGGTCGCCCACAAAGTAATTTAATGGACTCGGTCGCCTGGGCGACCATCAATTTTATGCACTGCTATTAAGTTTTTTATTTCACAATATGAATGACCTTGACTTAGACCTGTTTTCTCATGGTCACAGAGGGAAAGAATCCAGGAAATTATTTCTTTGTTATGGTCACAATATCTGAACTTGCACATATGTCTCAATGTACCATTACAGGAATATTGTGCAGACAAGTAAGAACTGAATTCCTGCATTTCAAGGCACTTGGACAAAATGACAGTAGAGGCTGGTGAGGCCATTTACTGCGTGAGCCACATCAGTGGCAAATCCTATCTCTCTAATATTAAACTTTGGACCGAATGTAAATAGAAGTCTATGACTTAGGGAGTCATGGTGGCACTACTGGTGGTGTTTAACACCACAGTAAGTGGAACTAACATCATAGGTATTAAAAGTTCATTAAATCAATTATTTTGATTATAAATTGAAATGGAACTTGTAAATTTACACCAATTGTGTGTTAGGCCAAAGACCGAATTTTAAAAAATGGGTGTCCTTGACCTCTTTTTCAAGGTCATTAAGGATATAGTAAAGAGCACTAAATTTTGCATGTTGAGAAATAAGAAAATAAGAAGACTAACACTATCAAATGTACCACAAGTGTGTATCATACGTTCAAGTTGGATATTGCATAATTTGGCTGACCTTGACCTACTTTCTCAAGGTCACAGAGGGAATGGATATCAGGAAATCATTTTATTGTGATGCCTGTGACATAATGAATTGAAATGGAACTGGAAAACTTACACCAAATATGCATTAGGCCTGTGGTCAAATTTTGTAATATGTTGTATGACCTTGACCTATCATTCAAGGTCATTTAGCTTTTAAGAAAATGGACACTAAATTCAATCTGTTGATAAAGAATTAGGGGAATGAAAACTTATGTACCACAGATATGTCTTCATGTGGCACTTTGATGTTGCATCGTATGGATGACCTTGACTTTTTTCTCAGGGTCATGGAAGTGAATTTTTTTGGTGATGGTCATCAGATGATATGCCAGGAGAGCATTAGGCCATGGGCCATTTGTTTCATATTTGGGTATTAGCTTTTTATCTATAAGTTATATTCCATCAATAGCTACCTGCCCCCCTTTCAAAAAACAAAAGCAAACACACACAAACACAGTTTCAGAGCCTGGCTTCAATGCTTTTATTTCTTTCGATTTTTGTTTAGTTTCAGTCTTTTTTTAAATGTAATTGAAACCTCATAGTTTCCCCATTTGCAACAAATATTGGTATAGAATGAAATACTGCCTGCTGTCGTCAATGTTCCTTCCAGATGTACCCCACTCCTAACTACCTGTGTGTAACATGAATAGCCTTATATGGCATATTTTGTAATCTTATTATTATATACAGTAAAACCTCCACTACCGAACACCTTCAACTAGTGAACACCTCTCACTTCTGAAGACTTTTTTTTTTCAGTCCCAAATGTTTACATGTTATTTAATAGGCACCTGGGTGTTCTTGGATGTTCATAACCTCTCACTACCGAACACCTCTCACTTCTGAACACCAAACACTTTTTTTTCAGTCCCAAAGCCACAAAGGAACCTCCCACTACTGAACATGTGCTTTCTCAGGGAGCCTGAATGGATGTTTTGCTGACATAGCTATACACATACATGAAATATGTCAAGTTTATAACCCAGCAGCCAAACACCCCAACCTACGACTACTGGACACGTCCCACAACCGAACACTTTCACTCAGTCCCCAAGGTGCTCGGTAGAAAGAGGTTTCACTGTATATGACGATATATACATATGAACGCTTTCATTCTACAGAAGCATCCTCTGCATGGTCACCATGGTTGCTGCTGACATTGGAATAATTTCTGTACGTAATGTTGACAGTTTTAAGGGGGACTGGCTGATGGCTATGAAGTATGCAGAGAAACTGTGCCGGGAAAGTCGGTGGAGCCAAGCAACGTACGCCTATCAGAAAGCTGCCTTCCTTATGATGTGTGATGATCAAACGGAGGACACACAAGAACATATCAACTACCTGTTTGGGTAAGGTCCATGGCATGACAAATGAACTGGAAGGGTGGAGAAATATATGTGTCAAGAATATCATAAATTTGTTTTGCCCGCAAAGCAGACCAAGCTTTGTATGATCTTTACTACACTTTAGTGCAGAAAAACACAGAGATTGGTGTGTTTAGCAGGCAAGCATTTGTTGAATTTTGTGCCAATTTTCGTGACCTTATCTTATATTTTTGTTTTGACCAATTCCATACTTGTTAAGCTCAGATCTCGGTTGATGTCATTCTAAAAAGAAACTTCGCATATGTGTATTATTTTCCAGAATTATTGGTAAAGATAGTTCACAGATCAAATGATAATAGGGTGAAGATAGTTTGCAGATCAAATGACAATAAACCAATGTACATATGTGGAATTGATCAATTTTCACATAATTTGTACATGTTGAAGTCGCTGAGTTCAGTTCATTGTCAATATCTTTCTAGAAAATAAACATGTACATGTATATACATGAACCTGGAAATCTAGGTCAAGAAGTGTAACATGCAGCTTGATAGTTTTGAAGGAAGTTTTACATTTTGAGTTGTTATAACTACATTGCTGTAAATGTGTTTACTTTCATGTGTAAAAATTTTCATGTTTTGTAGCATTTGAGGCAATTAAGTGAAGTTTTAATTTCACTATTTGCGACATAGTTTCTGGTGAACCTATGTGAAAATACTATTTTAGTGTGTTTTTATTTTCGAGGCTTTGTGCCATTAATGAAGTAAGTGGAAATAAGAAAACAGTGAAATTAAGTACATTTACAGTATTCTGAGTGCTTGTCTGTAACAGTGTAAAAGTGAGCTGAATATTACTGCTACTAATCGAATGATGGGATTATCACTGGTCAGATTAGCTAGCCAACTATTGTATCATATTTGCAGTCAGTTCTTTCAGTACTAAGTCCCAGTTAACAGCTTTCCTTGGCACCCAAAGCCCACTAAGGAAATCTATTGACCAGGACCATTCTTTTTTACCCCCCCTCCCCCCAAACCAGCCAAAACCGGCTGGTGGTCAAATGTCAAATGCTTCACGGTTTTCAGCTAATTTCAACAGTCATGAAATACAGTTTGACTCAGAATTATAGATGGGACCTATCAAGATCACGTGCCAAGGAAAGCTGTTGACTCGGGTCTTAAGAGGGAAAGGGTTAAGGTGATGCAAAAATCTGTCTGCACTAGTAAAGATGGAAATCAAAATTGAACCTGGAAAAGTAACTTCCCGTTTATGCCAAATATCACAGAAACTTGCATCCCTGATATGATAAACCTACATGTATATACTTGCTGGACAGCAAGTTTTGCAAATATATGTCTGCGCTAAAGATGAAACTCAAAATTCAGCACTTTTGTAGGAACACAAAATGTTCAAGATAAAATGGTCAAATTTGTGTTATAATAATCTCAGCACATGTATCTGCAAAAAAGTATGAATATTAATGGGATTGTTTTATAGCTGTATCTGTTTTTCAATGGTGATACAAAGGAAAATTGTTGTTTTTGTGAGATTGATAAAGCTTGCAGTCCCCATGATTTTTGATATGCATTCAGAAAAGAGCAGATCATTACTTTAAAAAATCTCAGATATGTTTTGCTGTGGAGAATTTTTCGAATAGTAAATTGGTTTTTATTTGCTTAAAATCAGAGAAATCACTTTAGAGCGATACATGTATCCATATGAAACTGAAATATTAGAGCAGATAGATATTGTCAGTAATGAAGATCCAAAGATTGACATGGTCCATTGACTACCATGTTAAACATTAAAAAGTATTTTAGATGGCATTGGGGCTAGAACTACTAAATTTGGACATATGATAGACAACATTTACGTCTACCAAAATGTCCCAATATGTCAAAATGAGCAAAATTATCTACATTGCCTCAAGACGGTGCTGTCAAACAGCAGACGTTTGCAAAAAAATATTATGTTTCAGAGAGGTACCCAAACTGAAACAGAGAATTGCGGGAAAGTCTATCCCCATCGAGAAATTTGCAGTCAAGAAATCCAAGCGTTACTTACAACAGAACAACAGACTCACTCTGCCAGCTTATGTAAGTAAAGCTCCCCCTATGAGTGCTGCTTATATCCACATTTTCTGTAGTCTCTTTGAACTAATGTGATTTGTTAAAAAAAGAGAACTGCTGTGGATGGGATTAAAGTCAGCTCCTTGCTGCATCAATTTTTGCATGAGAAAATACAGTGTTTTGATGTGAGGGCACCACTTCACTTGTGGCATGCTGTATGTCATGTAGAGTTGTAACAAACGGCAGATGCTATTTGAGGGTGCAGATCATAACGAACTGTTTAGGACTTAAAATAGCCAGAAGGGCAATGTTTGTAGAACATAGTACTTTAACACTTTTCGGTGTACTTTTTACTTTCAAATTCTTGTCTTTTGAGGTTACAGAATTTGTGTGTCTGAATGTCAGTCTCGGGAAAATACTTGTTCATGTTGATTTTAGCACTGCTGTCGTAAAGCAGAGCCAATTAAACGATTCACAATTGTGGCTTCATTTAATCAGTTTCTGTGCAGTGTGGGGCAGGTTGAACTGCACTATTGCTTTTTGCCGGCTAGTGCTATCACCAAAGCTTGGGTGTGTTAAGCCAGAATAATATATTTTGATGCTGGTGCTTGTCTGTTTTGATGCAAACATAGTAATGAGTTAATAAAAATTTTGTGTGCATGTCCATAGATAAAGGGGAAGGAAATAAGACAAAATAAGGAAATGGGAACCTCATTTCTGTATCATCAACATGGTGATGCTGAAATACTTAATTTGATATGCCACATACTTGTGATTAACCCTTTTCCCCTTGAACAGACCAAAACTGGCTGGTGGTCCAACATCATCTGCTCCAGTGTTTTCAAGTGATTTCAACAGAAATGAAAAACAATTTGACTGAAAATTGTAGGTGTGACCTATCAAGATAACATGCCCCAGGTCAACAGCTTTCCTTGGCATGGGTTGGGTGCTTTGTGCCCTACCAATGCATGCCAAGGAAAGCTGTTGACTGAGTCTTGATTCCAGGGGGAAAAGGGTTAATAGGAAATGACACAGTATTCTTGTATGCACAATTTGTGTGCAGTCGATTATGTTGATGCACATTGAATGTTCAATATACATGCAACCTGGTGCCATTATTTCAGTGCTTAAAATCAGTTCCATTTACAAGTAAACAGTAGATCACACGTGTAATGACTTGAACTGATGAGAAATTACATCGTCACAGGATTTAAACAGTGCACTTGCACAGTGATGTACGGAGATGTTCTTGAATTGTCGCAAAGCTGATTTGAAAGTACCTGTAAATGGATCACAGTAACATCAGCCTTGGAAATTGCAGAACAAATTGAAATTTGAAGAAAAAAAATGAACAGTCGTTTTGTTGGAAGAATATTTAATAGTGTGAAGCATCAAGTTGTCTTTGTGGATATGTCTTTGCATCGTTTTGTTGAATGTATGATGTGAGGATGTCTGCGTGTTCTTTTGCTTGTAGACACAAATTTGGGGAGCAAGCAGCATTTCTGTTGTGTCCTTCATAGACAACCCAACACCAAGGCTAAATGCTTGCTATAACCTTAGGTGACCTTTGGCAATGCTAATTTAGCATATGCTTTAATTTGTATATGATACTTAGTTTTAACCTGCATTTGCTCTACAGGAGAGAGTGTGCACACTACGTAGTTTTAATTTAACCCCAGAACATGCTTGTCCATAGGAGTTATCCTGTGACGTGATTGAAAGAAATTAACTCTGACATAGATATTTATTGATAGATATTAACACTATCAGCATAATGGTTATGTGTATGTGTCTGGGAGCCCAGGTAGATTGGTCCCTCTCTTGAGAGATGGCCGGCCTTCAAAAACCTCCTTTTCAGGATACTTAATTTGCTTGGTACTCTACATGCTATTTTCATACCTCCTTTGAAAGACAACCTGTCTTGAGAGACCACATACTGGTCCTCCCTCAGGTGGTCTTTTGAGACAGGTCTCACTGTTGTATATACACGTGTACATAGCACGGTTGGGCACATGTCAAAATGACTGTATCACCACCAGGTGGCACCAGCAGTGACTGGAGTTTCCCTTGTTTACGATGGTGCTGCACATCTTCTAGCAGCTTCCAACTCAGGACAGCAGCGTAGCACCTTAGTGCACAGCGCCACAGGTGGCTCAGTTTGGGGTAGTCTTCTGCCAACACATCATGAGTCATTTCGCTTTGGATTTGTGTAAAAATTGTGATTGATTCTGAGAAGGTGGTATCAATCTTGCAAAAGTTGAGCAATGAAACAACTTGTAAATGTGCGAATTATCCTCTGTGTGGATGATAATCACAGACTGTGCACATATGTGAACACCACAGAGATGTAAGGTCTTCATATGGAAATGCATTAAGTTGAAGTATAAGATTACTGGAGAATCTTTTCGATGTGGAAGATTCTAAGTACAAGTATAGGGAATCAAATAGTGCTGGAATGTGGCCAGTTCATACCTTCCAAAGTGCAAGGTTTGAAATTAGTACTGCATCAAAATTTGCTACTCAAAATATGGTGCAGTGCATGGCACTTTTGACTGCGAAATTAATGTCTATAACCTTAAACTTGTGTCCAGATTGGTTTCTCAGAAAAAACAAAAAGGTGTTATGCTGAAATGTGAATGAGTTGTGGGCCAGGTCTGGGTATTTACTACTCACAAGATGTTCTGTTGCTTTGTAAATACCTGTGCTCTGCTTGTCTTAGCAAGGTCAAACCAGTATAATTACTTGTTTTACATATTTGTTCCAAAATTTTGTGATGGAAGGGCTTAAACCAGAAATTAATGGAATCTTCTCTTTATACTACTGATTTAAAAATGGGATAATTTTTCAGACGACATAGAAACACATGAAAACAGGAAATTATGATGTTTCCCATTTATTTCAATGTTCAATTTTGAAAGGAAATCACAGTAATAGGATGTTGTGAAACAAGCAATTACATGGGTGTGGTCTTGTTGTATTTGCTGATGTACATGCATTCACAGCTTCATGAAGAGCTATGTATCAATTAATCTGGTGAGATGATACAAAAAGCGCTTGTACTAATTAATGTATCAGAACATTGAATTAATTTGGTGAGTTTATTCAAAAGTGCTTGCAGTAAGATATCAGGGCAGTAAAGTATAGCTCCTGAGCGTGTCATCTTTAGATCTGATCCAGAGGAACATTAAGATACGGACAGAAGGCATGACGTTTGTAGACTAAATGTGTGCAATCACATAAATGTGGATTGGCGTGTACTAAACCAGCTTATAAATATGTACAGCGAGAATTGTACTAATCACCTTTCAGGTTAACGTTTCTTAATGATGCATCACTCGTGACTATGTACTATAGAGAGCAAAATTGTTCACGCTGAAAGCAGCATGTGGGAAACTTAAGGAGGAATGAAAAAAACCTGTGGCTTCACAGGTGCTGCATCATGCTTTAATCTTCATTCTGTATCTTGGGTCTACTCATGGATTGGCAGAGCCAATAAGAGATGACAGTTACAAGTAAATGCCTCATTTGTATTCGTGGCTTGAAATGTATAATCATAACCATGCAGGAAATCTGAGAATATGTTGAAGTCAATGGAACAAAATAAATTTGATAAAAAAATAGTGATCGGATGCTTTAATAAACATTAAGAAGTAGTTTCTCAAAAATGTTTGTTGGAAAGTAGAACATCCAGAACAGTTGTATAAATCAGATTTCATACATTGTACAAAAGGTAGAGTTCATTACCAACCTGACAGCTTTGGTAACCTGACAGATTCTTTTGTTTGTGACGTCATTTCACATGCACGCAAAGGGTAAAAGATGGCAGATTAAGAACTTGTGTGAAAAGTATTGAATTCTTTCAGTACAATTCATAACAGAAATTGTGCTCATTAGAATTATCTTAATATCCTGAGTGCAGATTCAAATTCCTCGTTAAAAGACGTTTCGTTCAAGTACCAGTATGCTTATATTTCCAGCGAAAAGGGCCAGGTCAGTTCTGTTCCTTGAGGCACCGTGGGAACAACGTGCCTAAATTGTGCCATGCAAAAGTCGATTCAGTTCACAATGTAGCATTGACAAAGTTGATTTAGTGGCCTGTTGTTCTAGATTAAGAGCCTACATGCAAAGTATTCATTTAGTGCCGTGTCTTTCAGGAGCTGATCTATGTGTGGAATGGTTTCACCATCATTGGCAAGAAGCCAGAGCTGTTGGATCCTATGTTTAGTGAGATAGAAGCAACACTTCAAACCGTCATGATCAACAAAGGTGAGAATCTGTTGTGTGGAACTGGAAGTGAACGCTATCCCAGCAGTACTCGCAGCATTGAACATGACTGATTACACGGCCATGTATATTAATACAGAGCTTTCAAATTCCAGTAACGGACTGTGGGCACCTCTGTGTTATGATTGCCTGCATGCAGCTTATTTCACAGTGACAGTATGCCTCTGTTGCCAAGTTCGGTCAATTTAATTAAGCTACCTTGATCCACATTGCATAGTTCAACATGTGTGAAAACTCCTTTTATTTTGTACTTGACCTATATGCCGATGTGGCATATGATCAACATGTGTGAGACGTTTTGGAAAGTAACCCTCAGTATCCATGGATATTTTTTCCAAGAACATGTACAGTGTACATGTGCATGAATTCTGGTGTATCAGGAGAACGGCCTGGCATCTTGCAATTGTACACAGGCATTCCAGCCTCTGTTGGTTGTTAACATGGTTAAAGTATAGTTGTTTCAAACATAATATTATCCTCATGGTGTCATGCACAATAACCTATTCACTTGCCCTCCTGCTTCTTGCAAAGTACGGTGAAGTTTCATTGTGGGATCTGTGTGGCCAGAATTGGCAACTGGATTTTGAAAGGTCTGCATTGATATGACTCGATCTATGACACCTGGTGTGAAATTATGAGCACAGTCATATATAAACCCTGTCACTGCTAGTTTAGAGATGGAGTCAACTACTGAGAAGTTAAGTCATTTTACCTGTTACTTTTATGCCTAAAATGATGGCAAAAATGACAAAATGTTTAAGATGGGAAGCCGCAATTAAGACAGTGGTTTAAATTTATTGAACATCTTATGTTGAAAAATCCTCTCTGGGGCAAGTAGTACTACTGCTTACAATTTACATGATTTAAGACCGTGCCTACTGCCTGAAAACAGGGGGTCATAAAATACAGACAAATTTATCAGAGGAGTAGACTTGAGTATTGTAAGTTGCTTATTTCACTGTATTTCGATTTTTTGCTTATTTTCCTGATGGCGCAAGACTGAAAATAACAGTGTAGTGAAAAAAAAAATGATTTGATAGGAATTATGTTCAAAATAGTGTAATTAAAAATTCAGTGACATTCCATGAAATACAAAAACCGTAAAAATTTATACACCCAAAAATGAGTACATTGACAGTATATTGTATCATGAAAAGGTAATCCCTCCAGGCAGTTAATCTTCAGAGCAGGTACACTAACTGTACATGTACAGCTTCTTGGTGTAATCCTCGGTTGACAGACGGCATGTTATTCTTACCCTTAATGACAAATTCTGTCCTGGTAAGTGAGTAGTTTCATTATTATAAGTAGAGTGCAAATAGCAGAGTAAGGCTCAGCTTTATATGATTACGTCCTATCATAGTGCTCCTTTCTGGGACTACTTAAATAAAAAAGCAAAGTGTCTTCTGTCTTGTCTACACCATCAAATCAGTTTTTTTTTGTCTTTCCAGATGTATTCATGTGCTTGCCATGTTTGTACATTGTTCATTTACCATCGTACCTTCTGTGTATAAAATAATGATGTACAGTGTATATATATAAAACATCCGCCTATGCAATAAAACAATGTTTGTCACTGGTGAGTGAATTATGAAAATGTTGAATGGAATAAAGTGTTAGAAAGAAAGAATCGGGTTTAATCTAGCTTGCTGACAGTTTGAGACCAGCATGGGAGCCTAAGCAAAGATCGGTGCCCCCCTTCATCCAGCACAGACTGTTTTACTTCAACTTCCATCCTGGTCTCAAACTGCCCGCCACCCGTAACAGCAGGATTTAAACCCTTAGAATGATCACATTTACAAACATAAAAGGCTTGCTTGTAAGTTTTGATTGGAAAAAAATTGTATGTAGATACATTGCTGTTACATACCGGTAGCACAGGGTTACATTCATTTAACAGAAAAAGACCGAGCAAGATAAGCCCAACAAAGGGAAAAGCCAGACCAGTTTCAGCAGCGACAGCAACAATCTGGTTTTAAAGCATGACGTCATGGAGGCGACCCTTTGGGCCCCGTGACCTAAAGCTTGGCAACAAAAGTTGTGTGGCCTTGCTTTGGTGGGTTGGCCTACATTGTATGGTGGTTCGTGGTCAGTGGATGGGTGGCGGGTTTGGTCTTCCGCCCCCAACGTAACTCTCTATCCCGTTTTTAGGGATAGTGTTTTATTGTATTTACTCCTATCTGTATACTTTCTAAGATCTGTGGACCTAAGGTCACAGAGCTTATAGCATCACTCATGTCCGTCCATCCATCTGTCATTCTGTCCGTGCATCCTACCAATTCTCCTTTATCTTTTGCAGAAGTAATAAAATTTGGATTTTGAGTGGTTGGGCCTGTACATATTGGAAACACTATAGTCTGTATTTAATGAAGAATATTTCAAAGGTGGGGGAGATTGGTTTAAAACCACCAGTTGCCTTTTGTGGGTGACTGCCTGTCTCAAGTCAGGAGTGAAATTTGTTTCTTTACATTGGTGTTGAAAGGTGAATGTTGATGCTTTGGTAACTCTGGAATCTCTTTGTTGCTGTCATTGTTGGGTTTGATATTTATGAATATGGGTCATGTTTTTCTACACAAGTGTATCATAGTAGAGACGTCTGTAAACTTTTGGTTTGTGATCATGATAACTTTGAAAGTGTTGATGTTAGCCCAATATAACTTTCAGGACTTATAAGGTGTATGTGAATCTAGTTTCCTTTCAATATTGGTGGCGCCACCTACAATATTATGTAACATACGGGCGAAAATGTGAAAATCTTGTGAACACTCTAGCATCTTTAATTTGTGGTGGATCTTCTCCAAATTTGGTGGGATTGTGCGGGAGGTCAAAATCTAAGGTACTAGTGATACCAGTGGCACCACCTATAATTTGACCTAAATTATGAGCTAAAATGTGTGTTAAGATATAGAATTCCATATTTGGAAAAGTAATTGGATTAGACTTGCCAAATTTATAGGATATACAGACCATGTTCAATGCTAGAATATTATGTAATATTAGTGACCTTGACGTATTTTTGTGAGGTCACCATGCCTGTAAAGTTGAAAAGGTGATTTTGTAATGGCAGGGTGTAGCTTGGACATCAATGGCAAAGAGAATTTAGCCTCCAGATCAAAATTGCACTTGAGTACATAATACGTAAAACTGTACTTGGTGACCTGCTTTTTGGGTCACTGTGACCCAGTAATTGTGGAGTTATGCGCTTGTCCAAGTTTGTTGTTTTTCTTCAATAACTCGAAAAGTTATAAACCGATTTGAACAAAAAAACTATATATCAAAAGCTGGATATGGGGTGCATAGTTTGAACAATAACAATTTTTTTAACCCAGTTGAAAGTCAAGATCATATGGCCAGTTTGAACACAGGGGTCATCTCGCAAATGCTCTGCACCTCACAATTTTTGAGACAGGCCCATGTAACGTTTAGAAGTTATAAAGTATATAAAAATCTTTGTCAACATCAATGTTGGTGGGCCACCTATAGTATCATGTAATATACAGGTCAAAATGTGAAAATTTTGTGACCGTAATACCGTCCACAGTTTTCAAATTAGCTCAGTATAACATTCGGGACTTAAAGGGTGTTTAAAAATCTAGGTTCCTTTTGATATTGATGGTGCCACCTACAACATTATGCATTGTAGGGGTCAAAATATGAAAATCTTGTGAACACTCTAGCATCTTTCTAATTTGCTAATGATGCTTGTGGCGCCACCTATAATTTGATGGAAGGGACAGCGTCTGACCGTTCCTGCTGCTCCTGAACATTTCAAGTTTTCCTTCACTTGAATACAAAACAAGCAAGATCACTATAAAGTATACCACTAAGGCTATAAAATGTTTGCATGTTCGCATCATTACCCTGTCCGCTAACACATTTTCGGCATGCCGCCTGATTTTGCAGCATCGCCGTGATACCACATTCGTTTTGCAATGGGCTGTCGCTACCTGTAGCCATGTAACAGACTGTTTAGTATGATTGACAGGTGGCATTGTTCCACTGGCTGGCTGAAAACCAAAAGAATAACACATGGATGTTCAGATGCCCACATGCCTGTGTGTTTTTTTGCATTTTTCTCATATTTCTACTTTAGTTAGAAGCTTGAAATTTTGCCAACATATAGAAAGGACATTTATCTTGTGAAAACTGTTAACATCTCAAAATCGCCCATGCAAAGGTTTTTGGTGTCTTACCTGTCCATTTAAGCAGACGCCACAGAAAGAGCACACCAAGGCGCATGCTAAGACTACCAGTCAAACCGTCCAAGAACACGGGTTTAACGTAACATCTCATAGGCATAATGGTGTTCATTACATCCATATAACTCGACCTGTGCCAGTGCTTTGTTAGATAGTGAACTGTACACCCCCACAACTTCAAGCTGTCTGCGATGTATTATAGTGTGCAACTTGAGCACATTACTTGTTTTCACTTCACTGATAAAATCTGTATTTTCTCTTTCTTTTAAGAGCGCTACGAGTTCTTCCGTGATGACTATTGCTTGGCTTTACTGCTGAAGGGGGTGTGTCTCAAGCACCGAGGTCAACAATTTCAGGCAGAACAGTGCTTCCTCGAGGTCATTGAATAGTAAGTTCAACATAAATGAGCAGTAGCCCTGCGTTGCTAGAACTGTTGAGTACATCATTAAAAAGGGTCTATAATGTCTACATATATTTTTTCAGCCCTTTCTATCTTAGATAAGGACTGAGTCAATAGCTTTCCACAATGCAAGTTGTGCATGATAATTTTGATAGGTCTCAACTACATTTTTCATTCAAAATGTTTTCCATTATGTTAAGATGAAGTAAAGGACATTGAAAACAAGACAAATGACATATCATATTCATTAAGTTTTGGCAACTTTCATTGGGAAGGTTTGTATGTACATGCACCTACAATTTATACTGAACCCCAATGAAAAGTATCCACATAAAAAAATTAACACATTAATTTTGTAAGTTACTAAGTACTGTGTGTGCATATATGCATGGTTTGGAGCCTACATCAGGGTCATTCAGGACAACTTTTAACTTTTGCTGGGTTGTTACATAATGCATGTGACTTTTGTGCACCGAATATGGCTTCTGACCACCACTCCTATTGGATGGCTAAAATGACCTGATGTTTTCAGTGGCTTTAAAAAGGGATGTTCAGCCAAGAAAAAAGCCAGTGGTCTCAGGTGTGTTGAGGCGATCATGCCGCGTCTGAGCCAAGGTCAAAGACACCATGCTTTGGGGCTTGCAGAGGGTGGAGTCCCAATCACTCAAATCGCACAAAGAATGGGGTGTACTCGGCGCACCATCCAACGACTAATTGAACGGCAACAAGAAACTGGATCCGTAGATGATCGGCCTAGGCCTGGCCGAGAAAGAGTGACAACACCTGGCCAAGACCGTCACATCCGGCTGATGCACCTGCGAGACCGTTTCCGTACAGCAGCCCAAACAGCCCGTGAGACTCAAGGGGTGAATCACCGTCCTGTCAGTAGTTCTACTGTGGAGAGGCGACTGAGGAGCAGTGGCCTAACAGCCAGAAGACCTTACAGGGGTAACCTGCTGACCCAACCCAGAAGAGAAAGACGACTGCAGTGGTGTAGAGCACACTCCAGGTGGACTCGCCAGCAGTGGAATACCGTCCTTTTTACTGACGAGTCCCGTTTTTGTGTCAGCAGAGCAGATGGCAGAGAACGTGTGTGGCGCCGGACTGGGGAGAGATATGCAGATGCCTGTGTCCGTCAGGCAGATCGATGGGGTGGACCCTCTGTCATGGTGTGGGCAGGCATCAGCAACCGCTACCGGACACCCCTAGTGGTCATTCAAGGGATCCTCAATGCTAGGCGGTACATTGATGAGGTGCTGGAGCCGCACATGGTCCCATTTATGGAGCAGCATCAAGATCTGGCGATCTTTCAGCAGGACAATGCACGTGCACACTCTGCAAGATTAACAATGAACTTTCTCAATGAGAACAACATCAATGTCATGGAATGGCCAGCGTTCTCACCCGATCTGAGCCCTATTGAACATTTGTGGGATCAGTTAGGCCAAGGTATTCAACGGAGGACACCTAGGCCTACTACCCGAAACCAGCTGATCCAAGCTCTGCAGGAAGAATGGAATAATGTTCCCCAACACAGAATTCAAACCCTGGTCAGCAGTATGCGCCGCAGATGTATAGCATGTGTTGATGCTCGAGGTGGCCACATCCCATATTGAACAGAAAAATTTGTGTGACTTTCAATTAGGGCAGTTAATGACATTTTTTGCCTGTAAGTGACGTTAATGTCGGTAGAGCGTGACATTATTTTTACGCCAGAAAAGTGAATGCTTTGTTAAGTTCTAAGCACGTCTAGGTATGAAATGTTTCAAGTATAAACAATAAAATACTTCAAAATTGGCATGTGGATACTTTTCATTGGGGTTCAGTATATGTGGGCCATTTGTCTCAATGTATTTACCTCTTACTAAAGTTGGCCCCATGGAAGGTTGGTGGAGTGCCTTCGTGGACGAACTGGATCACTGTCTGAAAATAAAGTTTACGTATGTATGTATGTGTGTATGTATGTATGTATGTATGTATGTATGTATGTATCATATATGTATGTATGTATGTATGTATGTATGTATGTATGTATGTATGTACATGACTGTATGTGTGTATGTATGTATGTATGTATCATATATGTATGTATGTATGTATGTATCATATATGTATGTATGTATGTATGTATGTATGTATGTATGTATTCCATTGAACCTTTCGGTCTCAATATCATGGGAAAATGGGCTCCTTCGCGCTGTCTTATGCTAAAATTTTATGTTTAGAGCAAGTTTTTCCATCATTTCTATGTTTGGCTGGGCACTTTGCCTAACCCTTTGATAACCGCACACGCAGCTACTGTGTAGTCACAAAAATCCAAGCTCCTGTCTTCATGGCTTTGTGGCACTGTTGTGCCACGAATTCCAGCCTTAAATACACCCATTGACTCTGCAACGTATTTGCAGTAACCTTAACATTTTTAAGTCTACTGCGATTCAAATCTGCTCTGAGTCATCTCTTGCCGTAACAACACTGGTCTCATTAAGACCGAACCTCTCTGTTAACGTTATCACGATCACATGTTTTGCATAGCAACAGAAGTTACCCCTCGGTTTATAAACACACTACATGTTGGTTAACCAACAGTTCCTGACTAGTCGCGGAAAGCGACAAAACTGGTCGAATTTACCGTTGCCATTGTGACCTTTGCTCGGCCCTTTGCCCATATGTATGTGTGCATGTACGTACATATGTATGTATGTAACTCTGTATGTATGCATAACTCCCCCCTTGAATTAAGATACAGTTTAAGAATTTATAAATCAACAGCTTTCCTTTGTGTGGGTTGCCTGTTAAGCACCCAACCCATGCCAAGGAAAGCTGTTCACCGGGGGATGTTATCTTGGTAAGTCTTTTCCTGGTCAAAGACATTTAAGCAGATGGCATTTGATCACTCACTGCTATCAAGATCACATGCCCCTGGTCAGCAGCTTTCCTTGGCATGGGTTGGGCACTTGGTGCCCAACCCATGCCAAGGAAAGCTGTTGACTGAGTCTTGATTCAAGGGAGAAAGGGCTTGTGGGTTTAAGTCTGTTGACAAATGATCCTGACACATACTTGAAGAAAGAAGTGAGGAAGGCACAGGCTAGCAAAAAGCCTGAAGTTAGGGGTGGAGGGAAGATGTGAGAACCTGATATTGTACTCCATTATATGCAGACACTAGCAATATGTAAAATGATTGGATTGTGAAATATATGTCCATGTTTGTTACAGATCCAAGATTTCTTTCGAGATTTCAAGATTTCAATATTGCTAACATCATAGATATTGAACTCACAGGGAATTAAACCTGGGGGTATATTAACACACAGATCCTTATAATGAAGGTTCTCAGTTCAGCTGATGGACCTTCGCTTAACTGTTTCTGTGCGACTTAAGTCGAACTGTTTAGAGCACACAGCTGTAAATTATAATAAGGCTGCCAGATTCATGTTCCTTGTAAAAAGACCATTCATTGAAGTACCCCGGTACCAGTTTGCCTGTAATTGCATGGAATATAGTGGTCCAGGTCAGTAGCTTTCCTTGGCACACCTTCGGCACGTTGCACCCCGAAGCGTGCCAAGGAAAGCTGTTGACTCAGTCCAAAACGTGGCACGGGAAGAGTCATCACATAGTCACATTGCAATCTAAGTTACAATGTAAGGGGATTTCAAATTCAAAATGTAGTCCTCTGGTAGGGCTTGTCTCAAACAGCTTGGTAATTGATGCGGATGACACGTCAGTAGACTTGCTGAAGTATCACTGGAATGTCTTCCGTATTTTATTTAAAATCAAATTCATTGCCAAATTAAATTTTAAGTAAACACACGTCGTAGCCTTATTCTGTTACAAAACAGGTAGGCCCTTCAAGTTACTTAGCTGATGGGCTGGAACGTGTACATAACCAGATAACATTGACTCCAGATGATTAGCGCCGGACGGTCTGCACTGTGTTTCTTATCACACAGACAAGTGAGTGGTCATAACGCACTCCTCTTCAGAAGCTGTTAATTGAGCTACTGTGTAATGAAGGATTAATTGCAGTGCACCACGTCAGGCGGAGGGCATCCAGTGAGACTTGTAAAACTTGCCGGCATGTCGCTGCTATGAATTATTCATGAGCAGTCAAGCATGTGACAGATTCAAAGCCGTCTCAAATTCCTTGTGTTGACTGTTGTTTATTTACATGCAAGCATGCACATTTTATTGTAGAGAAACATCAGTTCTTGCCGATGGCTATTTCGATTTTGTGTTAAAATGAATATTTTCCTTCAACGATGATTTAAATCAATGATCGGGTCGTTGCTTGTGACAATTTGAATGATGTAACTTTGCAAAACTGCGCAAAAATGGGGTGATTTCATTGTCTCTTTCTCGATTTTTTTGTCTCCGCGGCATGTTGTTTATATGGTTAGAATACTCAGAACCTTGTCTATTTTAACAACAAGCTCTCCCATTGGCTGAAACAAAAGTATTTTAGCGGGAACCCCTTCAAAACTGCTTCTATTTCAAACAGATGCGTCGTTATTTTAGTCGGAAACTACTAGGGCCCAGAATCGATCACATGGTGTTCGCAGTCTAATCAAAAAGTTTTTCTTTTGCTGTTTCGTTTGGTAGAACTCGCTGCCTCATGTTGTGAAGTCTGGCTTGAAAGATGGGTGACATTTGTGTGAACACAAGTGATTTAAACATATTTTATTCGTAGAATACAATTGGGAAGGAGGGCAGAGTGACAAGTGACGATTACGGGCAATTTATTAAAGCAAGGAACAAAATTTAACGCTGTAAATTGGTCAGAATGATAACATATACTACCACTGTACCAATCTTTGCATACAATAGAGCAGAGGGTCCAATTTTTTCATGGAAAGAGATTAAAATATGCCAGCCGCAGGTAAACATGGCTTGGGTGAAAATACCACTGCCGCGTGTTTATCATGCTGACAGTTTGTCAGTAACTGCGATAAAGTGTGTTTATGGACTATTTACTGCAGCAACAAGCTCTACCACTGTAGTTGAATGGCAATTATGACACACAACCGATCTTTAGAAAAAAATAAAAGAGGAACCATCGTTCGTGACGCTAACCAAGAAAAATACTCGGACCGGTACCCATGCAATTGTATTCACAAAGGTTTGACCGCTTTGATCAAATCGTGATTGAGATCGATATATTTCCTTTGTTAGGGTGTAGGGCAAGAGTTTTTGTTTAAATTGACAAAAGAGCCACATAGAAATGTAGAGGTCTTACTCAACAAAACTTAAATCATGACGTGGATCATTTTGCATTAATGCAAAAATAAAAATGTTGTGGCACTGATTTGACTTCTAAGATCCCGCAAAACCCCAGATGTTGTGACGTCACTCCCACCAAATTGATGGTAGTCCAGAGTGGGCTTGTGCAAGTTTGACAAGTCCCTGGTGTCGGCAGCCGGAGGGAGACGGTCAGCTTTGTCTCACTTGAGTGGCCAGTGACTAGCCGTGCATTCATCGAAGACCACTTTCCACTTGCAATGATAATGGGATTAGAACTGACCAGGACTCAATAGCTGCTACTGTTGAAACTGACACGGCGGCAGTGTCGACCAGTTAAAAAAAAAAATAGCAGTAGGACCTACTTAATAACACCGTGTAGTTGGCATAATATTATACAGTTAACTTTGTGGAAGGGAAAATGTATCGCACTTCTGGGTGGGACCGCGGGATGGGAAAATAGGGACATGTACCAGGGACTTGTGCAAGTCTAACACGTCAGTGGAAACAGATGCATCAGTGTACATACACCAGCTCAGGTATGGAATGAGTGGGTGAAGGTAGTTTACCCTTGCAGCTATGAGTTATAGACTGTCAACAATGACCCTTGACAGGGACCATTTTGATCTTTCTCTAACCACAGGCGTACCTACTGGTACTTGAATGAAAGGTCTTTTCATGAGGCATTTGAATCTGGTATTTTTACGATAATTCTTATTATTACATTACGTTGTACGTAACACTGAAAGAATGAAGATATCATGATTTCGTAAAAGGAAAAAACATGTGACCATATACCTGTGATATGGGACATAGTGTACCTGTGTGTGTGTGTACATTTCAGTGAGAAGCAACTCAAAGAAGACAAGTATCTTCTTCCCTACTCCATGATGGAACTGGCAATCCTGTACATGGACCAAGGCAAGGTGGAGGAAGCCAGGAAAACCGTCAACAAGGCAAAGTAAGTTTATCATGCGAGAACTTTGTTGGACGCCTGACGTCTGTTTGTAGAACATTAGGCTCACTTTGTTCTGTGTGCCACACGGCACTTTCACTTCTAATGTGGAAGTCTTCCCAATATACAGTCATGATGGGTGGTGTTCGGCAATTTTGAGGGAAAAAAATAGCAAAATTCAAGGCAGTGTAGATGGGTCGTAAAAAAAACAGATACTTTGTCTTGAAATTTGAAATGACAGATTCAAACATTGCACTTTTAGTATGTGAAAAACGACTGTTTAGAATTAGATTAACATAATTGCCACGACAACTGTTTTGGGTGTAAATTTTGTTTTATATGCATAAAGATAAATTATTTTCTCATCCAAAAGATACAAATTTTCATAAATTTAAAATGGTCTTCACATTCTATTAACAAGTTTTACAAAATTTGAGTAAATTGGACACAGAAACTACTTTTATGCCAGAAATTATTTTCTGTGGTGTATATATATACATGTATATATATTATACATACATACATACATACATACATACATACATACATACATACATGTATATGTGTGTATATGCAGAGTTGAATAGAAGCTATAACATGCCTTCAAAAAACATGTAATGAAACCCTGTAGTTACAGTTAGCCTGTGTGGTGTCCAACCTTTCATTCAAATTAGAGTGGAATTTGCATATTCAACTAGAACATGATTCTACATTTTCATCATTTATAAATGAATACATGGAGAAGGTATTTTGAAAAATGTGCTTAATATCTTAAATCAGCAGTTGGAAGATGATATTCCTGAGGATATCCCAAACACCACTGAATGTGGGTGAAAAAATGTGCATTAATTTTCATCATTATTAAAAACACACAGGCTCATTTACCCTCATTACATGCTGCAAGTATTAATTGAAAAACTACAAAAATGTTGAGCCATCCCTGAAGTACCTTCAGAACCACAGACTACACAACTTTTCTTTTCAGTACTCTACATGCAGTCTGCACTCATTTCATGTATAATTATTTGATCTGGATCTTTCTCAGACACAACTACAAGGGGTATTCCTTGGAATCACGTCTACACTTCCGTATCCATGCCATCAACTTGCGCCTGAGTGCAGTTGAAGCTAATGGTGAAGAGCTGGCCGTCGAGAACAGTCCCGTGCCATCACCGGGCACCAACAGAGTGGAGCACCCGACGCCTCCCCTGGCTTGCTCATCGGAGTCTAAGGACCAAGACACGTTTCTTTGAAGCTTTACCATCATGAATGACATCCGAGTGTTTTCATCACCAAGAGGACACTGATTGTGTGATCTTTTCCCACCAATGCCTCGTATTCATTCCAGAAGAATTAACAGTAACCCGTGGATGACATTATAAGGTGTTAACCATGAAAATAAACAAATTGCATGGATCAGCTTTTAAAGTGCTAATGTCTAGACCAGGTCAACAGCTTTCCTCCCATTTGCACACTTTTGGCTCAAGGCAGTCAAAGTTCACTGAGGAAAACTGTTGACTAATTTCTCCAGTCTCCAGAATTGCATTCTGGTACTTCAAGGAGAGGCCTATGCATGAGGAATATGAAGGTGGAATCATTTTACAAATCCGGACGAGTGTGACTGTTATCATGAACAGCAACGAAAGGGTTAACCATAAACAGTTGTACATAGACAAGGGTCGTTGATGTCATTACGGGTTGAGAAAATGATGCTCATTTATTGTATCAGACAGTGGGAATTAAAATATGAAGAAAAAAAATTCTTGTATTTTCAAGGCAGAGGATTTGAGTGGATGAAGAAATAGGGTCCATCCTCGTGGCAGCTGTAGCCAGATTGCACTCTAAGGCTCTCCTTTGAGAGACCACCTGCTGCACATGACCACCAATGGAACTGCCCCTCTCAAAAGAATGACTGTGATGCATGCAGATGTACTTCAGAGAGACATTAAAACACATGCCATTGAAAATTAGCGACAAGATTTATGTCCATGATTTTGTTCACCCAGAGACATAAAATCATTGTTTGCACTTGCATAAGGAGTAGTAACGGTAAGACTGCACATTTCAAGTGACTGTCTTGGATGACAGTAAATTTTCTTACAGGTTTTTTGGGGTTAGACAGAGAGAAGCCAACTTGTGAGCAAAGAGAAAAACAACAGCAATACATATACAGATGATTGTGCGTGTGATACATACACATGTACATGAGACCGATCATCCAAAAAGCATAGTTACATCAAACATGATGCATATGAAAATGCTTCCTTTTTAGCTCAGTTGACTTGTCAGTAGCTGAGCTTATCTCACGGCCCTTTCGTCTGTTGTCCATCATCAACAGTTCACATTTTTGACTTCTTCTCCAAAACCACCAGGCAGATTCACATCAAAAGTGGTGGCAATATATATTGGCGGGGTCTCTACCAAGTTTGTTCAGATGGTCATGCTCCAGTGATTTTTTAGGAATTTTTTTATTCTTTTTGGGGCAAATCTTGAAAAATCTTCTCGGAAACTGCTCACCCAATTGCTTTGATATCACACAGGAATACTTCTAGGGACTCCTTATTCTTAATTTGTTCACCAGGTGGCACTACATTTTTTTTTTCTATTTTTTATGATTTTTTTGTGTGTTTTGGCTATTTTTGACTTCTCCAGAACCTTCCCTCAGATTAATAAGCTGAAACTAGGTGAATAGGTTCCTTGTGAAAGGGTCAAACAAATTTGTTCACTTGGTGGCACTGCAGTGGATTTCTGATTTTTAATGATTTTTTTTTAAGTTCAGGTACTTAATGGTAAATGTAGCTTAAGTTTCCTGTTGATTACTATGTAAGTCAATGGGCATTCTAATGCTTTTCCTGGTTTTCAGCTTCTGATTCTTAATGATTTTTTTTTCAGTATGAGTGCTTGCTGGTTGCTGCATGCATTCTATTTATGTAAGTGAATGGGGATTGCAATGGAGATTTACATTTTTAACTTCTCCAAAATCATCAAGCAGATTACATGAAACTTGGAGTGGATGTACCTTGGGTGATTCTCTACCAGGTTTGTTCAAATGGTCAGGGTTGAATGAATTTTGGATTTTTAATGAATTTTTTTGTTGAATCTTTGGCAAAATGTTAACAAATCTCAGAAACTGCCAAAGCCAATTGCTTCAAATTGCATAGGGACACTTCTGGGGACCCCTAGACCTTAATTTGTTCAACAGGTGGTGTTGCAATTTTACTGCATTTTTTTACAATTGGCAAGGGGACATGTACATGTTAGCAACAGTGATGATGGTAGGAAACAGAAGTGACTTTGATATCATAGTTCACTGGACCACTTCAGGCTGTGCATGTAGGGTCAGCTGAGCACCGAAATGTCAGTTTTCTTCTTTTGAAACTCAATTTTACTCTTTTTGCATATAGTTTTTTCAACAAGCTGTCACAAGTCAAACATGTCTTATGCCCAGAGAGTATTACATGCATGCAATTCCTGAACAGCCTTTTATCCCACACCTAGGCCTGTTCTCAAGGTTTCAGTGTAATGTACATGAATTGGGCAAGTAAAATGTGCATCCAGATTAATGTCTCAAGAACAACGACCTCTGAATCCATCTAATTTCCAGAGCACATGTAACTGCTCCTTAAGAGTTACAATTCCTAAAACTTTAGATAAGTACATCATTCATGCCAGAATTTGTATAGAATAAACCTCTTACAAGAAGCAGCTGTGTTTTTGTGTTGGATCATGTCTAGCCATACAAGTTGCTCACTGAATTGGTCAGATGTAATATTAAATTTGTATATAATTATCATTGAAAATGTTGTTTCCATTGGTCATCAAAACATGAACACATAACCAGTGTAGTTTTTTCCTGGTGAAGAAAGTTACTTGTTATTCATCCAGGTTCTATTTCCTGATTGACATGCCCCATCAAGTGTCCCAGTTTTTTAAATGTCTACTGCTTCTGATAAATGTTTTGAACAAGTTGGTGTATAAATGTGTGGATGAGACTGTAGTGAGAAGTAGTTCTTTTCTTCCATTTTAAAATGCAGATATTGTAGAATACATTTCAAAGACTCCGTGACAAAAAAAAAAATGTTGGAAGGCAACTAAGAATAAATTACAGAATGAAAAAATGACAGAAGGCAAACAGCTGTAAATATTTTGCATATATACCAGAACTGGGACATGTCTATTCAGGCAGACTTTTGATTGTTAGTTTTTAAAGTATTTGCTTGCATTTTACTTGTATATAGTCCATTTGAGGGCACTTGTTAACGAGAACACCCATTTACCCTTTTCTTGTGATTATTCCATTGTATGATAACTACTGTGAATTTGCCAGTAGGGTATAGAAACCAAGATGGTTTATAAAATGAATGCATTGTACAACTGAATCTTGTCTTTCAATTTGTGTATGTATTGAACTGTGGTATAATAATAGTTTGGACAACTGCGGAGGCAGTTTGTTTTGAAGTGGTAGTATCTGCAGAGCACAAATGTATCATAGCCCTCTTGTCTTAGATATTATGGATGACGTGATCAATGCAGGGTCAGGTGTCTTTCAAATACCGCACAGTTGAACTTTTTAATGTCTTGGCTGGTGTTTTCCAGCAATACCAGGTGATCCACCCATTGGTGGCAGGATTAACCTTTAAATATAACAAAGGCAGAGTTGAAGTCAGACAAATCTGATGATGAGAACAGTAAATTTTAAGGCCAAAGGAAAAAGTTAAGCATCAATTAAGTGCAAACCTACGATGACTTGAGTGTACATGTATGTGTGGTATTTTATATACAAGGATGTTCGATGATTTTCATGTTTACACGGATATGTAACCAGTTCATGCACATACACTTTAGTATAGGATAATGTGACTTTGTGATGTTTCTGTACATGTACTAGGCTGGCAATTCAAGAAAATGTGTTTTGTTCATAAGTTTTTCAAGTATTTAGAAAAAAATAGACAGTGGATTATAATGATTACAAATGAAACAGAAAACAGTCTATGAGCAAAACTAGGCAAGTAACTTTGTGGCAGAGACAAAAAAGTTCGACTGGTTTCGAAACTGCGTTTCTGCTTCTTGTCAGGAACCAAAAAGCAAAAAAAAAAAAAAAAACTGCGACTAATACCCATTGGTGAAGTGGCATGCTGTTGTCTTTATGTTACACATGGGTTTGTGTCTATGAACAAACAGCACTATGAAAGGATACAATGGTATGTAAGTCCTAAAATTATTTATATGTATAATCCAGATTAGCTTAAATCATGCTACTTTCAGTTATCACCTGTGTACTGTGCCCTGCAGCAAGCGTATGTAAGTCCTAAAATTATTTATATGTATAATCCAGATTAGCTTAAATCATGCTACTTTCAGTTATCACCAGTGTACTGTGCCCTGCAGCAAGCGAGGCTTTGCCTGTATCAAACATAGTATTATGTGGCAAAATGTGTTGCTGTTGGCAGACTAACAACTTGAACACACTTAACTGTTGAAAATGCATGGTCATGTTCTCCAAACACACATTGACAAGTTTTCATTTGTTTGGAATACTACTCTCATTTATTCGCACAAATGTCCGTAATACTATGGATTTTCCATCAGGATGTCTGTATCATGGTGACGGATTGACACCATGATCCTTGCAATACATGGGAGATATTTTTGGCAGGAAAAATAGTTTTCGTCTTGCATTCTTTTACCTGATGAACAGGCCAAGTTCTAGTTATTGTCTACAACATTGGAATGGGGAGAAAAAGAAAGAAACAGAGCAAAAATGTTAGCAGAAAGCTGCTGATTTATATACCAGGTACTAATAGTAACAGTTCTAAAACTCAGTAGCTTCCTGCTAACGTTTAACTCATTCAGTGCACGAGACTTGGATGGCCCATTGTTTGATCCCGCATACAGTTCAGGTCATATTCATTTTGTGCAACTTATAAGTTCATGCTTTAATATGAAGGTTACATGTAAGATTGTAGCTTAAGCGTGTGTGAAGACTATTTAATTTACAGTGTACATTTTAGATATACAGTTAAACCTCATTATTACGACACTCAGATATCAGACATATTCAATATAATGACACAAATTTTCCTGGGAAAAGTTCATTTTCTTTGTTTATATGATACATTTATCTGACAATAATTCGTTATCTGACATTGTTTTAGGAAACAGATCGTGTCATTATAATGACTGTTTACTATAATTTTGAAGGTTTATTTATCTAATTTATGAAATTAATATATTATGGTTATTTATATATGAATCAGCTTGTTTGTTATAATCAAGGGCAAGATCGTGGGAGCATTGATCGTCTTGCAACGTTAATATGTATAACATGACGAGGTCCTAAGTTCGAGTGCTGAGTACAGCTGCGATGGTTGGACTCCTTCATGTTCCACGTCTGACACCACGAGCTTCTTTGTCAAAAGCGTCCCTGAACCCTGCAACTAGTATGGAGTGCCAAGTGTAACACCAGTTTTGTGGTTGTTTCAATTCATTTCCTGGATGAAATCCGTAAACTATAACAATTTGTTCCACAGAATTGTTAAGTATATCAATTGTGTCCACAGAATCCAGAAGTTCATCAGTTTTATGCACGAAATCCGTAAGTTTATCAATAACATCCGCGAAATCGAGTGAAGCTGCTAATTTGGTCCTCAAAATCGTATAAGCCTGCCAGTGTTGTTCACAAAATCCTGCAAGTCTGCTGATTTTGTCCATGAAATTGAGTAAATTTAGGATTCTGTAGAAAATCCGTATTGATTCTGTCAACCAATTTATCAGTTTTGTTTACGAAATTCTAATATACAGTTCACTTAATTGAACAAATTTTCATGAAATTGTAATCCTTGTACGATTCTTTAGATGAAATTGGGAAAGAAAATCACGAAATCCAATAAAGTTTCACAGAAATCATTAAAGCCTGTGGTTTCATTTCTGTGCGCATACTTTTGAATTTCATCCACAAAATGGAATACAGTAAAACCTCCCTATACCAGACACCCTTGGGACCAGATAAAAAAGTGTTCAGTGTAGTGAGGTGTTTGGTATAGGGAGGTTTGATAACATTGAAAATGTATATTTGGGACCGAAGAATGGTGTTCAGTATAGAGAGGTGTTCGGCATACAGGGGTGTTAGGTTAGAGAGGTTTCACTGTATATTAGGTTTAATTTCATTTTTGTGCCTAAGTTTGTTATTTCATCCAGGAAATTGAATAATCATTCAGTTATGTAGAAATTATCACGAAATTGAAATCATCTTATCTATATTGTCGATGGAAACGATAGTCAGTTTACAAAATCCTAAAAGATTTATCCATTTTTGTGCACAAATTGGAAGAGATGACAGACAGAATTATACTCAATTGATTGTGTGCACTGAATTGCATATGAAATTACAAAATATATGGTGACCCATGCACATACACAGTCAATAGCTGGCCATGGTTTCAGGGTATAAATATCCTATGCATATTACCTCCCTGTGTGTATAGAAATGTACATACTATGGTTCGCATTTATATCCAAAAGACTTACATTCTTTAGACCTATTTTTACCCCTTGGCCTGAGGCTGAAGGGCATTGTCTTTAATCTTGGCTGTCCGCCCATCACTTGTTACCACTCTTACTCTTGAACTGAAGCAGCTGGCCATTTTAATTACACAGTTTAGCCAAACATCATATACATTGTGTTTCAGAAGCCTATTAAAGGTCAAGGTCACACCTACATATTTGACCCAATTGTTAGAGGTAAACATGAAAAATGACATAAACATTCCAACTCTTGACCACATACAGCTTGCCATCGAAATTCACCACTCCAGCATGTATGTGTTTCAGAAGCCCACTGAAGGCCAAGGTCATATTTTATTTGACCCAGTTTTGAGAGGTCACAGGGCACCAACCAACTATATGATTCGTGAAACCCTGAATAAGTGCAACCAGCCATTTAAAATGTGCATGAGCCAAGCATCCAGGAATGTTTTAGAAACCGATTGAAGGTCAAGGTCATATCCGTATGGTTTAACTTGTTTCTCACAGGTCAAATGTCCCTAACTTATGACTTTGGTACTTTAACTCTTGAACAAGTGCAGCCAGCCATCTGAATTTTGCATGAACCATACATGTATATTGGTGAAGGAAGGTCAAGGTCATACCTTGTTTTTTCAGAGGTCAAAGGTCACTGATCATAGTATTGACTTTGTGGGGGCTTTAAAAGGAGAACTCAAGGTCATATCATAATGTTGGATCACATCTGCAAAAACAGTGCATTTTAGGACCATAGCTACTGTTCAACATGGTTGGAAATGACTTCCTTTTATGTTTATTTGGAGCCATCACATTTCATCTTAAAATGTTAAGTCGTGGTTCAGGGACATTATGTTGGCTATGTGGAAATCAGTGCATTTGAGACCATTTTTACTATTGCACATGAATAAGAAAAGACGTGCTATCACTTGGAGTTGTCACATTAGACCCAGAGTGCCATTCAAAGGTCAAATGAAGGTCAGGGGCATAATATTGGCAGATACCCGGAAAAACACATGTTGGGACTACAAGTTGTATTAAACATGCACAAGAAATGACATGTGTTTACACATTTGGCCTTGAAAGTTCAATTCAAGATTGAGGGCACAATGTTGGCTTATATCTGGAGAACCGTGCATTTTGGGACCATGTTTACCATTCTGCATGGATAGGGAATGATGCACTTCCATACAGTGGTACCTCTTTTCGGAGACCACCCCTATGTCGGGTCAAAATGCGGTCTCTCAAAACAGGTGGGCTTTCATTAGAGGTACAACAACATGGAAAAGATAGCACAGTGTTCTGAGCGAGCAGTCTTTAAGAGATAGGCGGTCTCTCAAGAGAGGTACCACTGTATATGTTATGATTTGGAGCATATTTGATCTTCAAAGGTCAAATCAATATCACTTGGCAGTAATTTCTAATTTTACATCTTTTGTTAGAAGTGTTAAATAAATCCCATCCAAATTAGCAGGGAGGATACTTTGGGTGGACTTGAGGGTGTGGAAGGGTATTCAGTGCTTTGCACAGTATTTTTCTTTTGCCAGTCAACCCAGGGACCATGGGACAATGGAATAGCGCTATATTTACATGCATGTAGAAAACATAAAATATTGCATTATTATATATGCCGTAATATCCTTTTTTAGCATATCTAGTAGGTACAATTTGGCATCTTTTTGGCTAGGTCAAATCCCCAACCTGAAATAGCATGGCTGTCCAATTTAGTCCTACTTTTTGCAATTTAAGTTGCTCTCCAGGTTTACACCTGTTGACATGACACCATCAAGTCACAACTATGTTGGCCAAACCACAATTGACATTTTCTATGGCCACCATCTTTTTTAACCTTTTCATTGCCAGTTTGGAGACTCAAGTCAACAGCTTTCCTCGACATGCTAATGAGTAAAGTACACCAATGAAAGCTGCAACACTGGACCATTCCTGTCATCTGTGGAACTGCAGGCATATTTAGTGCCTGAATGACAGATTTTTCTACAATTTGAATCTTGTATCATTGTAATTCAGGTGAGCAGGACTTTGTTGGGAATGGCACCAAAAAAAAAAAAAAAAAAGGAGTCAACATCAAGGCTAGAAAACTGTTTTGAAATTACTTGTCTGCATGACAAGTGACATAAAATTTTCACTTGTGTTGATGAAGTATACCCAAGTTTCAGTTTAAAGGAGCAAATTATTTTGCAATACAACGTGTCTTATGCCCCCCAAAAATTGAAATTTAACAGATTGTGAATTTTGCTAACAAAAAGTACTTGTCCACAGGACAAGTGAAATTTGAAGGTCACTTGTCCTCAAAAGGATTTTACTTGTCCCGTTAGACAACACCACCCACAGGATCATAGGAATTTTTGCACGCTGAATATTAAACCTGGGGTGTTGACCATCGGGCACTATCAGTTGTTTCTGCAGAAAGGCACTGTCTGGGTCAAGGGGTTGACAACTAAAAGCTGCCCGCACAGTCTAAGATCACTCCCATGTCAGAAAGGTGTCCCTTGTGTGCCAATAGCATCCTTGGGAGTTCAAGGTATTTTAATATTCTTTTTAACACAAAATGTTGGTTTGCAACTTCACTTGACATTGTATACATGTGTGAATTATAAATCATCTGTTTACATGTTTCTATTGTAAAAAATAAAAAGCCATTTAATTTCCACAAAAAAAAGTTTCAACTGATGTATTTGTGTACAGAAGCCTCTGAAAGAACAAAGATACTGAGCAAAGTTAACGTCTTTTTGTATATATGCTCAATGCCAGCTGTTTTATTGCTGCCGTCTGGAAATGAGTGAAATGATGAAACAGGGAAAAGTGAAGATTGAGCAAGAAGCATCAACACAACAGGTGTATGCTTTGTCAGATCAGACAACAGACCTTATACATACATGGGTGAAAGCCATTTTTTGCAAAACAGAGAACACCCCTTTAAGATTTTCAGCCCTCATTTTACACTGATTTTGTGTATTTTGGAACATATCCTGATTAAAATACTTTTGCAAAGTTTTTTCTCAAAACAGAATTCTGTTTAAAAACTGAAAGCTTTCACCAGTGTATACAGAGTGAAAAATGGGGGACCGTTCAACTGATTTTTTTTTTTGCGTAAATGGTTGGAAACACTCTGCTTTAACAAAAGCGTTATGAAAATAAAATGTTTTACTGTGAAATAATAAAATGTTTTCTACGTTGGGAACCTGGATCATGGTAAAAAAATGTCCTGGTACACTTTTTATGCACAGTGAAACCTCATTATAACAACACTCAAATATCCAACATATTCAATATATTGACACAAATTTTCATGGGAAAAAAAGGCATTTTCTTTTTTATCTAATTCATTTATGTGACATATCTAGATATCTGACACATTTCTTAGGGAACAAATGGTGTCATTATAACGAGTTTTCACTGTACAACATACACCACGAACAGTATACTGGTCCCTATTTACATGTCCTGGGTGCCACCAAGTACACATATTGTAGACGAGAATTTTGTTGAAATACTGAACCTTTCAGGTTACAATATACTTTTCACAGGACAGCCATTTCATATTTTTTTCCTCTTCAAAGATTTTTCTGACACAATGTTTTGCATCAAAGATGTTGACATGAAAAGTTATGTATCTGGATTAAAGAGAATCCCAAATAATAAAGAATTCAGCAAGCCTTTGTGTTTTTCCTACCTTTACCTGGATCTGCTGCCTTCACAAACTCAGCAAAGCTCTTAGGATGGCATATGGATAAAATGGTTTGGCATCAGCATTAGTGGGATGGAGATATCTTTTTGCTTAGGACTAGTAGTTTGGATCAACAAGAAACATTTAAATGGTTTTGTCAATTACACTGGTGCAACACAGCAACTTGCAGTGCACCTGGTGAAAGGCTACAGGCCATTGCTGCTGGAAGTCAAATAGGAAGATACTAAACAGCATTCTCCACAACCAAGTATTTTGGGAGAATGCTGATCCAAAGATGCAAGTCTGATGGACAGCCAAACAAGGGAGGTGGCTGACGGCCAAGGATATGGGTTGGTCACCTTTTGCTAGATCAGCTTTTATAATAGGCATTATGCATATTGCATAGCTTCAGCTACATAAAGCATCACTTGCTTTAGTGCAGTTATTATCAAAACCATACACACTGGAATACAACTATACTACAGAAGCAACAGTAAATGTAAAAGGTAACATATAATGATAATATGTTTATTAAAAACCCCGAAAGACAAAGAAATAAAAGTATACATCAAAATGACATACATATACAGCATATAAATCCAACCTAAAATGTGACACAAATTAGTATTACACATGAAAAGTAACCCAGGTATAAACTAGAACACTGATTTTCCAACAGAAAATCAAATGTCTCCTGGTGGAACACTTACGTCTCTGAATAAGCTACAGGTGATAACAAATTACAAATGACCAAGTTTGCTTGAAAATTACAATCCTATTTTAGCTCTCACCTAGATACATTACTCTAGCAATTTTCATCAAGTTCTTCAAGACTTATTGCAGAGAAACCAATTTCACATAAATGACCCTGTGACCTTGAAAATTAGGTCAAGGTCACACAAATATGATCCCAGCCTAGGTGTTGCCTAGATATATATTCCTACCAAGTTTCATCAAATTCCATCAAGTTCTTCAAGACTATTGCAAGGAAACCAATTTCATATGAGTGACTGTGTGACCTTGAAAATTAAGTCAAGAACAGCCAAATACAATCCAAACCTATGTCTTGTCAAGATACATAATCCTACCCAGTTTCATCAAATTCCATCAAGTTCTTCAAGACTTATCGCACAGAAACCAATTTCACATAAGTGACCCTGTGACCTTGAGAATTCGCTCAAGGTCATCCAAATACAATCCCAACCTAGGTACTGCCTAGATACATAATCCTACCAAGTTTCATCAAATTCTGTCAAGTCCTTCAAGACTTATCACACGGAAACCAAATGTTGAAGAACCGGAACAACAACAACAACAACAACAACAAGCAGAAGAAGCGGAAGAAATGGGCACTAGAACAATATGTCCCCCGGCTTCCACCAGGAGACATAACTAAAAATAAAAGTACGTAAAGCTCGACAAATGTAAAGGTACAAATACAGAATTGCACATTGGATCACGGCTGCCAGAAACCAGTAAGTTGTATGGTATCACCCGCCCTCAAAAAGGGATTTAAAAAGACTTTGTCAGCAGAGATGTAACCAGATGCTCGGCGATCAAGGTTTAAAAAAGTTGTCAGAAAAAACAAGTTGCTGTAACGAGTCAACTATACCATTAGTGCCTGGAATATACAAGTTCTTTCCCAGCAAGGGAGGTTTGATGTAAGAATATTTGGTTGGGGAGACCCCCTACTGCAACAGCTGTGCACATGAGACCAGGGCCCCTCTAAAGTGGATGCCAGTGACAATATATTTAGCCCACAGGGAAGATAAGATTCTTCCTAGTGGTGACTCTACTTGAAAAGCTGTAAAATATAATGAAATAATTTTGTTTCACATGAGCCAATGAAGGCACCATCAGAGCACTTTAAATTTGTGTTGTGTGATCTTTTCCCTTAGCCCAAGAATTGTTTAATAAGTGTCCCCTGAACACTTTTCATTGTTTTTACAAGAGGACTGTGACAGTCCTGTGCTCAGCTGACAAACTTACCCTATGACCTTGGAAATGCGGTCAAGGTCACTAAACTATTGTGAATCTTAACTTTCATAGAGGGCCATTCCCATGTGCAAGATCAAAGTCACAATACAAATACAGTGGAACCTCATTAATACGGACCTTATTAATCCATATGTCTCATTAATCTGAACACTTCTCCTGGAACAGAATTGTTCATTTCAAGTAATAGTGATTCAGTAATCCAGATGCTTCATTAATCTGAACAGTTCACTGGGGTACAAACGTGTTCGGATTAACGAGGTTCCACTGTACCTCTTAGGTTATCACGCATCCAGTAACATCCATGTTAGTGGCCATGTGACGTTGAGAATGAGGTCAAGGTCACGATTGTACAGTCTCAATCTTTCCTAACTAGAGGACCACCAACAATTTCAACAACATGGTCCTACCTTTCACTGTTCTCAAGTTACAAAATGAAATGTAAAATTCATGTAAGTGTCTGGGTCCCAGTGACCTAGGGAATGAGGTTAAGGTCATCCATGTACTGTTAAGTCTGGCCTTTGCTCAGGACAACCATCAGTTCAACATCAAGGTCCAAGTTCAAATAGCTCTCAACTTGTCAGATGAACAGTAAAATTTGAGCAAGTGGCCCTATGACCTTGGGAATGAGGTCAAGGTCACTCGTCTACTGTCTAAGTCTGGCCCTTATTAAGGACAACTAGCATGTGCAATATGAATGTCCTACCCTAAATAGTTCTCATTACGCTATAAACAGTGAATTTCATGCACCTCGCCTTCAAGGTCACTCACCTACTGTACATGTATCACCCTCATACCCAGAAGTATCCCTATGCAATTTCAAAGCGATTGGCTGAGTATATACAAGGATAAAGACTTTTGAAGATTTGGCCAAAAAGTGAACAAAAAAATCATTAAAAAATCAAAAAATTATTGTACTGTGACCATTTGAACAAACTTGGTAGATACCCACCCAAGGAACACCCCCACCAAGTTTGAAGTGAATCTAGCTGATGGTTTCGCAGAAGTCAAAAATTGTCAATTAGCATTGCAAACCCTAAATTAAATGACTTTGCAATCCACATTGACTTGCATGGTGATCAATAGGCATGTAAAATCAACAAGAGAAATTCCTAAAAAAAAAAACCAAAATCCCTGGACCGTGAACATTTGAATAAACTTGGTAGAAACCCACCCGAGACACCCCCCCCCCCCCCCACCAAGTTTGAAGTGAATCTGGTTGACGGTTTTTCAAATAAGGTAGAAAATGTAAACTACCATTGCAATTCCCATTGACTTACATAGTAAACAATAAGAATGTATGCATTGACCAAAAAGTACCCAAATTGAAAAATTCGTTAAAAATCAGGGATCCACAGCAATGCCACCTGGTGAACAACATTGTGCGACCCTTCCACAAGGAACATATCCATCAAGTTTCAGCACAATCGGAGAGATGGTTTTGGAGAAGTCGAAAAAAGCAAAAACGCACAAAAATTCATGAAAAAAAATAGAAAAAAAATCACAGCGCCACCTGCTAAACAACTTAAGGTCTGGGGGTCCCCAGAAATGCCCCCATTCAATTTCAAAGTAATGGGCAACTGGGTTTCGGAGTAGAAGATTTTGTAAGATTTCCCCCAAAAATGAACAAAATAATTCATTAAAAATCCAAAAATCACTGGACCATGACCATTTGAATGAACTTGGTAGAGACCCACCCAAGACACATCCCCGCCAAGTTTGAAGTGAATCTAGTTAACAGTTCTGGAGATGAGGTCGAAAATGTGAATCACTATTGCAATTCCCATTGACTTGCATTGTAAACAATAGGAATGTTGCACTGACCAACAGGTACCCGAATTGAAAAATTCGTTAAAAATCAGGGATCCACAGCAACGGCACCTGTTGAACAGCCTTGAGATTGTTTTGGAGAAGAAGTCGAAAATAGCAACAACGTACAAAAATTCATAAAAAAATAGAAAAAAATCACAGCGCCACCTGTTGAACAAATTAAGGTATGGGGCTCCCAGAAGTGTCCCTATGCAATCTCAAAGTAACAGGCAACAGGGTTTCGGAGAAGAAGATTTTTTAAGATTTTTCCCCAAAATGGACCCAAAAAATCATTAAAAATCCAAAAATCACTGAAACGTGACAATTTGAACAAACCTGGTAGAAACCAACCTAACATACACTGCCACCAAGTTTGCAGTCAATCTGGATGACGGTTTTGGAGAAGATCAAAAATGTGAATTAGCATTAGAATGTCCATTGACTTGCATAGTGATCGATAGGAAAGCTGCATTGACCAAGTACCCAAATTGAAAAAATCGTTAAAAATCAGGAATCCACAGCAGTGCCACCTAGTGAACAACTTTGTTTGACCCTTCTACAAGGAACATATCCACCAAGTTTCAGATTAATCTGGGTGACGGTTCTGGAGATAATCCCCCAGATAATCCTAGCAGTGTAGTGGGATTTCCATATCTGAGTGACGGTTCTGGAGAAATATAATGGGTCCAACCCATGGGGTGAACCCACGCAAACTATTTGAAAAAACTGCAAATCATCAAAATTTATGGTGGATTGCTGCAAAGGATATGCATATAGTTTTTAAAACTGGGGCTAGAATTGCTTTGGTAAGTTGAAGTAGCCAATGATAGATTGAAAAGTAACACTGAATGCAAGTATCAAGTTTCTTGAAGTTCTAGAAGCTTGATTTCAGTGGTCCGGGAATGGGCTTCACATGTGCCATTGAAATATCCATTCATTTTGATACTTTGTCTCACTGAGGAGTCTATCATGATGCATATTGTGACTTGAAAAAAGTAGTGAATTGGGACTGAGAAGTACTATATTTAAGAAGCATTATACAACCATACAATGTTTTGCCGTCAATTTGGGATATCTTTGGATTTGGTAAGTTTGAATACAACAGACTGAGACTATAGCTGCCAAACCTATTTGCTGGCTTACTATTAAAATTGCAGCAATTGGCAGCCTTGCTTCACAAAAGAATTTATTACCTAAGGTTTTGATTCACATCTGTCTGGTGTCAGCAGCTGCAGGGAGACGGTCAGCTTTGTCTCACTTGAGTGGTCAGTGACTAAAATAACCACGCATTCATTAAAGACCACTTAAATTACCACTTAGCCGTATCACAATGATAATAGAATTAGAACTGACTTCGACCTTGGAGGAATCATCAACCCCTTGGACTCAATAGCTGCTACTGTTGAAACCGGCACAGCAGCAGTGTCTACCAATTAAAAAAATGACAGTAGGGCATATACTGTGTAGTTGGCATATTATACATTTAAATTTGTGGAGGGGATGTTATGTATCGCACTTCGGGATGGGACCACGGGATGGTAAAAGAGGGGCATGCACAAGGGACTTGTGCAAGTCTATTGATTATGTGCGTCACAGCTAACTTGTACAAGTGCCTGTCATTATAAGGTTAAACAAGTTGACGCTGACGCTGTCCATATCTCCTGCCCACATAATTTTAAAACAAAGATAACTGTATATTTGGCAGGTACATACTGGCATGTTTCTGATATTGTGCTTAAATGGGGACGATACGTTAACTGTACCTCTACCCTGGGTGTCATGGTAAACATATACTCAAGTAAATAAAAAATAACCTAAAAATTATGGCATGAGCAGAATGCTGGAATTTTACATGTGATTTGTAGTCATCTGAAAACAAGAAAAATGTATAGTGTCAATGAAACAGAAAAATAACTGTTTCTTACAAAGGTCACTAGTTGTGATTCTCTGTTAAGTTCTGCAGTGTGATCCATGTCATGTGATGGTCTGTGTATGGCACCGGGAATGCATCAGCAGATAGGACTCTGTTGTTATTGTCGTCAAAGAGAATTGAAATGCCACTAGTGACCCTGACATAAGGTCAAGGTCACTGACCTACTTACTCGATATAGACCCAAACAAGAATGATCAACTGTAAAAGTTATTATACTATCTTATCTGGTTCTGAAGATATTGCGCGCAAGGAATTCACAGAGAAGTGACCCTGGGTGACCTTGAATGGGGTCAAGGTCACTTTCCTTTGAACTCGATGTGACTACTAATAAGGGTGACCTACTGTAAAAAATTCATGATCCTAGCTTTACTGGTTCTTGAGATATCGCACGCAAGAAATGTGGGATGGATGAACTGCCTCTGGAGACCTTGAAATTAGGTCAAGGTCAAGGTCCTTCAAGCATGACATAGAACCTTACAAGGTTGATCAACTATAAAAGTTAAGTGATCCTAGCTCACTTGTTTCTTCAGATATTGCATACAACAAATTCAGAGAAAATTGAATTGCCGCTGGTGACCTTGGAATTAGGTCAAGGTCACACACCTTCAAACTCGATGTAGACCCTAACAAGAGTGATCAACTGTGAAAATTTCATCATCCTATCAATCCGGTTCTTAAGATATCGCGCGCAAGAAGTTTAGAGATAAATGACCCTGGTGACCTTGAAATGGGGTCAAGGTCACTCTCCTTCGAACTCGATGTGAACACTTATAAGGGTGACCAACTGTAAAAAATTCATGATCCTAGCTTAATCTGTTCTTGAGATATCGCGCGCAAGAAATGTGGGATGGACGGACGCACGGACGGTCGTCATTACTATATCTCCCCCCCCACTTCGTGGGCGGGAGATAATAATCTAGGACAGATAAATTGATAGTAATAAGGTTCAGCCTTCAAGCTAAAGCTTCCCATAAAGTTGGTCTTCATTTAGGTCAGTTGTATTACAGTAGTCCTTCCTTTGGAAGACCACCTCCTTTGAGAGACAACTATCAGGTCTCTCTGTAGTACTTTTCCTTTTATAGATTCCTCCTTTGAGCGACCACCTGCTTTATGTGACCACCTTTTGGGTGGCACTAGGGGCAGTCTCCCAAAGGAGGGACTACTGTATTTGTAATGCTCCATGTGCTTTTCAGCAGAGCACAGGACCAATTTGATTTTTTTTGGGGGGGGGGGGGGGCGCAAGGCTCTCAAGTTTTAATTTTGACATGCAAAAATTTTATAAGGATGATCTCAAAAATCTGATTTATAAAGGTTCCAACAAAAAGGCAATATATAAAACATTTTGTAAACTATGAAATAAAAAATCCCTGGTAAATATTAAACTTGATATTGTAAGAATCTGAAATAAAACTGGACAAAACCATATGACAGTTTCAACTGGGCATTTAGTTTGATTATACTTGTACTATCAAGTAGATTGAGTTTGTTATCAGAATCATGAGGCCAGCTCAATTAAAAAAACATAGTACTTCTTTGATGAAAGCAGTCTGAAAAGTACTTGAATGTTATAAACCATGGAAGTGAGCTGATCAGTTCTCAGACTGTCCGCTTTTTAGGACTCTTTGCCACCCTCCCCCCCCCCCCCACCCCAATCCACACAAAAAAAAATCCAACACACAGGTAGGGTGACTTTTTGAACAGCCCTTGTGATTGGCACACAAATGTATGTACTCCCAAAGTCACATTACAGTTTAGTTTAATGAAATAATGGTTTTACTTCATATCCTGCAGGAGGAGAACATGCATTTGACTTGTCTAAGACTGTCTTTAACTGCAATGACATTTTAGCATTAAGCAGTGAATGTCAATTCCCCATGTACACACATTCTCTCACAGAAATATCATTTGTACATGTACAATCAATCTGTACATGCATGACAAGTCACAAGTTTAGCACATGAATGTCAGTCTTTGGTTTGTTTATATTTTAATTTCAATATTAACTCTGAATTTATATACAAAAAGCAATTAAGCCTTCCTGAGAGAAACTCTTCACAGCTCTTACAGTTCCCTAAAACAACAATGGTACCATCAGTGTTCCAAGTGACCATCAATCAGGACAGCTAATAATAGGTCAATTTGTGCAGTGAATAGGAATGACTTGCAAATTACAGGAATATATGTTGTTCTTGCATGGATGTGAGTTACAGTTCATCAGGCCTTCTAAGCAACCTTAAATGACATGTACCCATGATATCCAGAGATAAAGAACACAAGATAGCTTGAAAGTGGTGTGACTAATGTGGAAACAGTATATTTCAATAACTTGTGTCAAAGCCTGTGTGCCTAATGTAAGTTTCAAATGACATAGATCTGGATGTACCAAATGTTGATCAAGTCTCTATGCAACTGAGGCACACCTTGGATAAGAGAAAATAGGTATACGCATGCAGTTTGGTTCAAACTTTTAACAAAGAACTTTCTTTTCATGACACAAAAGACATTAAATTGATAAATCTGTTTTCCTTTTTTAAGCAGTGAACATGCTGCGATTGATGCAAACCATCCACAACAGCCAGTTTCTAATGGCATTTCCTCAACAAGGAGAGATAAACATGTCCGTTTTTAAAACACTTAAATCAAAGGTTGCATTATATTTTCTGCCAAAGCTTTTGTACTGCCAGCTTCAGCTTTTGTCTTTTCACTTCAAGTTCAAGCCTTGTTTTCTCAATTTTTAACATTTCCTTTTCCACATCAAGCCTCTGCTTCTCAATTTCTAATCGCCTTTTCTTTATCTGAATGAGTTCCTGAATCTTCTCCTTTCTGTAATTACCATTGTTTCCAACAGAATCACCACCACTACTTTCACCTTCATCCATCAATGCACTTCTATTGAACAACCCAAGCCTCCTTAGAGACCTAGGGGCCATTGTCTCAAGATCAGAAACATCGCCTGAAGAATCTTCTTGATAGTCTGAATCAACATCCATGTTGTCTTGTGGTTCAGATTTCACATTAATACTGATAACAGAAGGATCAGAACCTTTCTTTTCTTGGGTAATAGAGTTCTTATTTTTATTTGTTGTATGAACAATAGTGTCTTTTTCCGTTGCTACGTTCTGCCCTCCTGCTTGAGGACTACCAGTTTTAGCACCTGGCATGGTTTCACACGCGTCATCACCCTTGTTTCTGGTGCTAGCTGTGGTGGTACTTTCGACACTGTGTTGCCTTTGTCTTTGGTCAGTGCTGTTAGATTGAGAAGCTCCCTCAGTGAAGGTACCATTAGTCTTGACACCTGTGTCAATTACTGTAGCACCAATTTCACTAAGGTTAACAGTGGTGCTTGTAGTGGCAGGTGTCACATTTCCAACCAGAGCCAATGGGGAGCTCACTACTTTGCTATTTGAACTGATGTTTCCAGTGAAGTCATGTAACTTTGCTATAGTAGGGCCTCTGGGACGTTTACTGGCAGGCAGTATCCAACAAAACTTCCTGGCTTGTCCTGATCCATTATTTCTAACAGTTTTGCTGAGACTGAGTGTATTCTTTTTCCGTTGACCAGTTTTTTTCTGCGTTTCTTTGCCTTTGGGCTTCTCTAGTTTTGGCTCAGTTTGACTCTTTCTGGTCTTTTTTGCAATCTCCAAAACTTTTTTTTCAGCATCAGTTAGTGGTTGGCTCATGCTTTGTTGTACCGCAGACACATTATCACCACATTTTTCCATGAGCTCAATAATCATTTTCTGGGTCTCAGTTGTTGGTGGATGGTGTAACTGACCATCTGGTATTGGCAGACCTGCCAACATACGAAGGCGGGAGTCTTTCTTCTGCACTTCAACCCTCCAACTTTGCCATTTTTTCCTTACATCTTGTTCTGTTCGCATGACTGACCTTGCTGCAACTTCGTTCACTTTTGCGGTAATTTTCAGCCAAATCTTTCTTCTCATTGTAGCGTCATTGACGTGTTTGTTCAATTCGTCCAAGTTGGACTCCACAGCATCGGCCATAGCATTCAGTTCATCACGGGTGAAATTTGGACGCCGTTTCACAAACTTTATGTTGCAGTCATTCGATCCTCCTTTGGGTCGTTCATGACCTTTGTCTGCTGTCTCCTCGTGCTCCAAACTCTCATCCCCTACCTCACTCATACTTATCACAGTTGAACAGCCACTATGATAACAAGATGCAGCTTCACCTGCATGGAAATAACAGACAACACGTGGCAATGCCACCTATCTCATGTCCCGCTGCACATTTTCACGGTTTTTCACAAAATTTCTCGTCTGCTGGCAACACTAATCACGTGATATTTTAATCGTGCCACCAGGGGTCTCTTGTATATTGAATAAAATAGGCCTAAATTTTTATTCTAACATTCAAAATGCCATTTCAGGAACATTTAAGTGAGAACATCAAGGACAGAGCATAATTAGTAAAAAATATATACAAGAAAATACAGTTTCAATGTGGGACAAACACCGTAAATTGGTCAAAATTTCAGCTAATTTCAGGGACTTTAAAAGATGATGATGAATGACAGTTGGCATAGATCTCGTAAAATAGTATTATTGTGAACTTTTTATATTGTATTTTTGTAGCTTATAGAGGGCCCCGAATAGATGCCACGTGGGGCCAAATGCTTTACAAGTATGCAAAATCAACTGAATTAACATCAGTAACTCATTTCAAAACAGTACATAATTCTTGATGAATGAATGGCAAGTGTGATGCTAGCTTACAATCGTAACAGCCATCATTAGTCCCAAATCAGTCTAAAAGTGATCGATCATCGATATAGCAGAAAGTTTTGTTTGTTTGTTTGTTTGTTTGTTTGTTTGTTTGTTTGTCTTTTCCATGTTTTTGTCTGATTGGGTCTGCGACAGTACGTCTATAACCATATTGCCGCACTATCAACACGCCGAAAATCCATTTTGCCGAATTGCTGTCAGACTGTCAGACCCAGCGATTCCGATAGGAATATTTTCAGAGGGTCACAAGAAGGGAAATTCGTCGGAGAAGACTAAATTTTCACCAATTTCACATGTAAATAAAAAAGAATTGTGACCATTTAGAATTTTCTCAGAGGAAATCTCAGGCTTTGAAAGAGTAATATAACCCCATTTTGGGGTTAACGGAAACACTGGTACCAAGGCAATCGTCCTCAAAGCTAGCAGCATAATATATATGGCTTTGAGTGGGTTGTGTACCATCCAAATAGGCTTTGACAAATGTGTATCTTCACTGTGCCATCCTCAATGTCGGATAATTTTACCCACATGTGTATATTATGCCTTCCAACAAGTTGTCAAGTTTAATGCATCAAAACTTTGGCTTCTTTACCAAAAATAAAAGTTTGTGCGATTTTTTTGTCAAAACAAACAAACAAATAAAAATTAGGCGGTAGAAATTGAAGGGGTGGGCGAAAATTATAAACGAGAAATTTTACGGGGCCTTATTTCCCGCAAAAGGCTCCGATTTCTGCCTATTGATATCCAAACAAGAAGTGTAGCGTCACAAAAGCAAAAGTCTTATTGTGGGTTACAATGCAGTTATAGCTTTCTATGACAATGAAAGTACATGGGTTACCGTAATTTATATTCTGACCGAACTGGCTTTGAAATAAGAAAATTAGGCCTACTTGGAAAGTGAAACGAGTCAAGATCGCTGACGGCAATAGTGCACTGCTCATGAGGTCAAGTAGGCCTATTTGAAGCGTATTATTTGAACAATAGAAAGCATTAATTTGCAACTTTCTAATGAAAAAATATGGTCACTGGCTGGCTATATATTGAGTTTTTAAGCAAACATATGAGTTGATGCCGTCTATTTATATTGGATAAATTCGTAGGCCTACTGTAGTAATCGGGATAAGCTGCTGCCTTGCAATCAGCCAATTAACCAATCAGCAACCGTGCACTGTAATCTGACGGACGGATGCAACATAATATGGTATGTTCCCATTTACCTCTTAGGTGGGAAAGCCTAACTTCATAAATCATGTCAAATATACAAACGAATGGCTGTTCCCCATATGAAATACACAAGCGGTTTTTTTTGGGGGGGGTGTTGTATTTTTTTTTTATTTGTGTGTGTGTGCGTGTGTGTGTGTGTGTGTGTGTGTGTGTGTGTGGTAGGACGACGCAAACGTACGTGCTGCTTTTAGGGAATTTAAATTGATCATATATTTTTATCTGTCGATTGATTTGCCACATACCATCAATAAAAAGCCTTCAAATATTCCAAATTTATGTTCAAAATCGTGAAGGTATGGCTAAGTACATGTATCTTTAAAAATTCTATTTCATGCAGAACCATCAAGAAAACTGCACAGTTTGAAATTGCAACATATGTCAAAATCAATATCAATTCTGTTAAATTTGACATATGTGACAATGCTATCACAACATGCAGTAGACGTGTCATACCAACAGAGCACGATGATGCCATTAGATAAAGAAAAACACGTTTTTCCTTCATTATTAATAATTTTCATGTCTGGTAAATGCCATCATATTATATTTTTTTTATGTTAAATTAGGGTGACATCTATGATGGCGAGAATTATTTGTTTTTATGGGAGTTTCTTTAACCATCAAATGTTTTTGTAGACCTTTTTTTTTTAACGATATGTATATCTTCGGTCAAATAAACTTGTCCTAAATCCCGAGTCCTTTTGGGACTTTTATATATTGAAAATAACTGTAGACATAGAACTATATTGTGGGCCTCTGTGCTCAAAGCATGCAAATCATATTAGTTTTATTATTCTAATTTTGAATAAACCGGTTAACTGGAATAAGCATAGAGATACATTTGGCTGCAAAATAGTCAAATTATCGACAAAATGAAATTGAAAAGTTAACGTTGAAGCATTTTCTTCCACAAAGTACGCTTATGATATTGTATCATTCTCTCCTCAACTAGTTTCTTGCTTGTGGAACTCAGACAGAAGTTTGAAACTGAAAAAAAGCTAGGCCCCTATCAGAATCATAGTTTTAAGCATGCATATAATGAATATATATTGGTATTTCTGATAGCAGACTCGTGCAAATCCTAGCCAAATTAATTGTGCTTAATTGACCAGAATTTGTCGTGCTGAACCATCTACCTCTCAGTCTCAGATGTGGTCGCATGGTGTCCAACGTAAACCATTGAAATCCACATGACCAATAGTCAAGGCCGCTGTCTTACTTGACTGAAGTCTCATCTACAGTTATATATATATATATATATAATATATATATATATATATATATATATATATATATATATATATATATATATATATATATATATATATATATAATATATATATATCGTAAACCTCCATGTTGAAAACGAACGTCCATTACCCGAACTCATGGCGCGAAAGCACCGGCAGCTTTATGTAGACGCCAGAAACATTTACTGATTTAGCAATATGGCAATTAAATTTCCTCGCCTCGATTGCAAATAACAGTTTGAAGTCTCTCTCTCTCTCTCTCTCTCTCTCTCTCTCTCTCTCTCTCTCTCTCTCTCTCTCTCTCTCTCTCTCTCTCTCTCTCTCTCTCTCTCTCTCTCATCTCTCTCCTCTCTCTCTCTCTCTCTCTCTCTCTCTCTCTCTCTCTCTCTCTCTCTCTCTCTCTCTCTCTCTCTCTCTCTCTGCCAATTACAAACCCTCCCTATACTCTGAAAGCTATGTTGGCGCAGATCAAGCGCATTGTATGCAATGTAATGTACCATATGAGTAGATCCCAGAAATTATGCAACAAAAGACATGCATGTGAATACTTAATAGCAGTTTTGGCTTTTTTTAAAAAGTGGGTTAGGCCTATAACTTGCGGAGACATACTTTTACACAGCTACCATTGTGTTCCTTATACTGTGGAATTGTCATTATACCAGGTAGGCCTATACTTATATAGAATAGGTTAGAATTTTGTACAGAGTGCAGCCCTATCGGTGCAGTTGAAAACAAAACAAAACAAAACAAAACAAATGAAAAACAAATTAAGAGCAGCAACAGCAGACTTGTATATACATGTATTTGTGACAGACCATGCATACAACATGCCATGATCCATCGTCAACAGTCAATTACATATACATGTACTTCACAAGGATTTGTTATTTACACTAATGTCAGACAGAACACTCTTATACCACCATATGGTGACCACTTTATCATTAGTCCATGCTGTAGTGTTAACAGTGACCCACAAAAGAAACAAAGTTGCAATAAAAAGTGGACTACAATTTGTGCTAGAGTTTCTCACATCACCGAATCTTGTTTATATATTCAGATAATTGACATTATGTTTTGTACAAAATTCTTTCTTTTTGTCTGGCATTTCCTTTTTACCTGCAGATCTTTTCATACTAAGAGCCTTATTTTTTTTACCGTTTTTTCCTGAAGTTTCCTGATCTCTGTCAATCATGTAGGTTTTCCAATTTGGAATCTGAATGTAAGAGTCTTTCAACTTTCCCTTGTAGGCACACAGATCTGCTTTGAAGCAAATCTTCTTTTCCAGTTATGTCTGTGCACGAACACAGGCATATTATTTTCCAAAGAATTCTTCATTTAAGACTAACACAAAGAAAGTGGCTCAAAAATGTACTTTCATTGGCTTTGGATTATTGGTTCACAGGTGTTACATGGGTTTGGAAACAGCAGAACTGGGTCAAATGATCATGGTATGCCTGAAGTAGGGTGAAAAATGTGTTACTTTGAATTCAATTTGCTGAGAAATAGCGTTAAAATACTGTAATGTTTTAGTTGATGTTTGAAGAAAAATTTTCCCTCTGCATCAAATTTGAACAAGAGGCCATGTACTGGGCCTAGTGCTCTGCTGACCGTGTGCCATCACCAAAAAAATCATTACTTGAAATGTTTTCCTTCTACATCCTTGAAAAATTAATCAAGGTCATTTATATTATGCAATATCAAACTTCCACATAATACACATTTGTGGTACATTTGGCATCAGTCGCCTTGTTTTATCAAGATACTGAATTAAATGTCTTTTTTCTTAAGTGCTTAATGACCTTGAAAAATAGGTCCAGGTCACACAACAATTGTGTCATGGTGACCCAAAAAGTTGGTCATCAAGTGCAGTTTCAAGTACAATGTACTCAAGTGCAATTTTGATCTGGAGGCTCAATTCTCTCTGCCATTGATGTCCAACCTACACCCTACTATTAGAAAATCACCTCTTTCAACTTAACAGGTCTGCAGGTAACCCAAGAAAAACAGGTCAAAGTGACTGAAATTACACAACGTATTAGCCCTGGACATGGTTTATATAGCCTATAAATATCACATATCTAATGCAATTAGTTTTCGAGATATTTAACTCGTAATTTCCATCAAATTATAGGTGGCCCTACTAGTATCATAACCAACCAAGATTTTGACCTCTTCTAAAATCCCACTTAATTTCATGATGATCCATTAAAAATCAAGGATACTGGACTGGTCACAAGTTTTTCACATTCTGACCCTTTCGTTACATAATACTATAGGTGGCGCCAGCAACATCGAGGTCAACATAGATTTTCATACACTTTCTATTCCTATATAGGCCTAACTAAAAAACTGCGGGCTGCATAACATTCAAAAGGGCCATATTTGAACTGGTCATTTTACCTTGATCTTCAACTTGAATTTAAAAATTGTTACATTCAAAATGTGCGCCCTGCATCCAGCTTTCCATACATGGTCTGTTTGTTCAAATCGGATAAATTATAGTTGGTGCCACTAGTATCATAGGCAGCTGAGATTTTGACCTCTTCCATAATTCCACTGAATTTCATGAAGATCCGTTAGAGATTAAGGGTGCTGGAGTGATAAAAAAAAACTTTCACATTTTGACCCATTATTACATAATACTGTAGGTGGTGCCACAAAAATCAACTGGACCTCAATTTTCAGGTGTTGGTTATGCTTCACCAAAACTGGTGAAGGCTAACCAACATGATAATCATGTCTACCCTATGTATGTCACTTTGTCACTAGTTGGGAATTTTAACATCATTTTAGGGTGTTTTTGTACGCCATTCTTTTTCAAAGAGCTAGACTGCCCGCAAACTTAAGAGATAATGATTGCTTTGTCTGTGTGTCTGCCACTGCAAGAGAAATAGATTACAGAGTCTTCACACTTTCTCAAAAATTTTTTATTGAAAATATTATTTAAAAAAATGGACAGTCATTTCACATTAATGTATGGGCTTACATATTGCCCCAGGTAAATATTTAACTGTCATTACATTGTCAAACACAGTGGTCCCTGTCTTCAGAGGCCACTCCAAGGAGAGACCATCTTCCTTAAACAATCACCTTGTTGGGACACTTTTCTCCATACTTTCCATCTTTTTCTACCTCCTAAAAGAGACCACCTGTCTTGAGAGACCACAATTTGGTCATCCTTGGGGGTGGTCTTTCAAGGCAGGTCTCACTATACAAACAAAATATCTTAACGTCATTAAGCTCAGCAGCAACAGACTGTGATGGATATTTATCTAATAATGGTGTTTGCAGCAGTAAATGCTGTAAATTGCTTTAATTTCAATATATACTTCTTTTCGCTTCTTTTGCTGATGGCATAAAACTGTGTAAATAAAAAAAACCCAATAAAATAGTATTTTAATATTGTTTCAACAGGAATTATGTCAAAAATAGTACAATAAAATCTACAGTGAAATGTCACAAATAAAAAAACTGTGAAAATTTAAATACGTGAAAATAAAGCAATTTACAGTAAGAGGAAACACAGCTGGTTGTTTCACAATCCAAAGTTCACACGAACGCTTGCCCATTTTTTGTAATTCTATGCACGTTCCAAATACAACCCAGCTAAATAAACAAACAATGTCTGGAGTCTCGCCTGAACAAAAGATACGAGGGTGAAAAACACAAAGCTTTTCTTAGAAATAAAGTTTCACAGTTCCACTAGGGCTTCTTCCTCTCTCTCATCTGCCATTTTTAGAAGTTCTTTTTTCACTCTGACACACATGTTCACATTCAGTTCACATGTACGTTGAGCATCAGTACACGGCAGTGCGATGATCCCAAGCTGAGATGCTATCAATTTTTGTTTTTTGTTTTTTCACTCTCAAGTAATTAGTAATCAATTCGAGCACCTTGGCAATATCATTGGCAAGAACGCTTTGCGGGACAGTATTGAGACCGGTATGCGACATTTTCAGATACAGGTCAATATCTTAATGGCTCAATTTGGTAAAGTTTTTCCAGACGTCAGATATCAACTATTCAAAATGCACTGCATGCCTCTGTATGGTTGCCAATTATAGGATCTCTCAAAAACAGAAGTTGAATATTACTATACCGCTTGGAGAAAAGCGATTCGATTTATCTGGCGACTTCCCTATAGGTGCCATAATATATTATTGCCACTTATTTGTGAAGATGTACCTCTTGATACACAACTGCACAAGAGGTTTATGAGGTTTTTTCACGGGATTGTAAACAGCAACAATAAAGTTGTTAATATATGTGGGCAACTTGCTGTAGATGGAAATCAATCAGCAGTATGCAACTCGATGAATTTAATGGTTTTAAGGTATAAAATTGACAAATATAATCTGAAGAAGGTAAACTTAAGTTCCTGTTTGAAGCGCATCCACAGTAGCACACCCTCTGTAGTTGATACCATAGTTGATGAACCCAATTGTACTGCACAATTTGTCAGAGAACTTTGCCTTGCTCGTGATGGCAAATTAAATACTATATTCTCACGGCAAGATATTTGTGACACCATTACAATGTTATGCACCAAACCTTAGTTGTGAATCCCACATACGATCCACAGGTCCTTCAAGGTGAAGATTGACATTCTTGATATTCTTCATACTTGCATGCATGTGGTGGACGCATTTTTTTTTCTTTCTTCGCTTCAATGTATGATAATTTTTGTATGTGTACCTGCTGAGTACGAATAAAGATATATATATTATTATGTACATCAAATATCCTTTGACAATGTGTTCAGAATGTAAACTTGATGATTTTTCTGGGTCGCTATTAACAGTATATAAGTTTACAATCATAAGATGCATAAATCTGGTTGACAGTAAACTGCTGTTGGATGATGGCACATGAACATGATGATGGGTCAAATCTTCACTCATTTTCACCCTGAAGGTGGTGCTCGTGTCGATATACCAACATGGAACTTTCCTCCCCGGAAAATCAACAACAATCATCTCATGTTGCAGATGTCGTCTGCTTCTTGAAAATAATACGCCATGAGTCAACAGCTTTCACAGGTCTATTGTGCCAAAAGTGCATCCAGGACAGCTACTGACTCAACCTCAATTGGATTGAGACACAATGAATAATTACACAATCAGCATTTATAAGTTGACAATTTTTCATTCTGTCTTTCCACAAATTGAACAGAGCTCATGATTCACAGGTCTTACGTGTGTATCACCATTCCATAACTTCTGCCATAACTCTTTCAGAGCCAAATTTTGGACTGGTTCAACAGCTTTCCTTGGCATTCTTTGGACAAATTGTGTCCAAAACACACCAAGGAAAGCTGTTGACCTGGACTATCATATTCTATGTACCCACAGACATGCTGATACTTGAATGAAAGGTCCTTTTATAAGGAACATGAACATGGCACCCTTATTGTAATTCAGAGCAGTTCAACTTCAGTTGCAGTTGCCAATGAGAGTTTTATTTTTTCCTGGTTAGAATATGATGTTGCCAATAGTTTTCCTTTGCATGGGCAAGGCACACACCAAGGTAAGCTATTGACCTGGGCGGCGGCATTCTGGTTGGTCTCAGCTACAACAGTCAGCAAAACGTTTTCAGAGAACGCTAAATTTAAGTAAAATTAAAATGCAATCAGAGATTGCTAGGTCTATGCCCCCTCCCCCATCTTACAGCTGTCAGTACTGACAGGAGTCATTCTTGTGCTATATGAACATTCATAGCCACTATAATGGCAGCTGCTATGTTAAGACTAAGACTACACTTTTTACCAGACAAAACAGTGAAAAATGGCAAGTGGTGTTTAAAAGCAGGCAAATTTACAATAGTCCTTGGGGTCTTAAATGGGGGTGTTTAAAAGTACATGATTTGTCAAATGTGATGCTTTTTATAGCTGGTAGCACTATATAGCACATACACCGAAAACTCATAATAATGACAGCTTCTGTTCCCTGAAAATGTGTCAGATAACTGAAGATGTTAAACAAATTAATTACACAATACAGAAAATGTACTTTTTGTTCCTTAAGGTAGGGAGGCTATGCCAATATCAACTATTCCCTTTTTGGCCACATAAAGTGAAAAGTATTGACATAAACATAAGCAAAGTATTAATTTTTGGAAAGGTCATGATCAGTAGATTACAAACAAATTAAAACTGTGACCCTTTGGTTTAAATCATTGTTAGAATAACAATTCCCTTTATCAGAAAGTACAATGTAACATGGATTTACAAAAGTGATAATAACTTCTTTAGGGTTTTATCAAACTGCAAACTCTTTTTAGATAATTCCTGGCCATATCTGCGGCTAAAAGGGCATCCAATAGAATTGTTTCATCGGTATTTGTTTTGCAGTTACAGTGCTTCACAGTTGCTGCTTTTGTACCATTTCATTGTGATGGATCAATCACTTTTCAAAGTCCCCCAAAAAGTTACCCTCTTTGCTGCATAAATTTTTGAGGTATGTGTACCTCTACTTTGGCTTGGTGCCAGATACATGCACGCAAATATATAAATATAGAAAACACAGCCATGACATGCCTTAAGAATTAGCTCGTCACCCATCTTTGAATTTTTCCAAACACAGGAGGAGGACTACCCAGTATTAGCATACCAATCTATAGAGTAAAATGGTTCTATGACCTTGGGAATTGGATCAAAGTATGTGACTATAACAATGGTATTGTAACCTTTTTGAGTTATTGCATCAAAACAAAACATACTACAGTGGCTAAAAATCTTTTTGAGTTATTGCATGCAAACTAAATATACTAAAGTGGCTCTGTGACCTTGAGAATAGGGTCAAGGTCACCAATCCCCAAACATATCAGAGACCCAATGCAGTACTACAGCAATGTCCAATTTGAAATTCACTGAAATGGCTCTGTGACCTTGGAAATTGGGTCAAAGTCACCCACCTTCAAATACATCCAAGATCTTATGCAGGAGTACAATAGTGTGCAAAATGAAAGGCCTAAGTCAAAAAAATGTACAAGTTATCATTTGAAAACCAAACTCATTAAAATGGCTTTATGACCTTAGGAATTAGGTCAGGTCACCCACCTCTGAACTTGTCTGAGACCTTATGTAGGGCTTTAATCACTTGCAGTTTGAAACGCCTATGTCAAACACTTTTCAAGCTATCGCATGAAAACCAACTTCACTAAAATGGCTTTGTGACCTTGATATTTAGGTCAAGGTCATCCATCTTGGAACTCATCTGAGACCATATGTAGGACTAAAACTTTCTGCAATAAGACAGGTCTGTGTCAAAAACTTTTCAAGTTATGACGTGAAAAAAATTCACTAAAATGACTCTGTGACCTTGGGAATTGATTCAAGGTCACTCATCTCCGAACTCATATGAGATGTTATTCATGACTATAAGCATGTGCAATATAAGTGCCCTATTTAGCAAAATTTTCAAGATAACGTGTTAGAACCAACTTCACTAAAATGACTCTGTGACCTTTGGAGTTAGGTCAAGGTCATCCAGATTCAAACTCATTTGAAACCTTATGTAGGATTAAAACCATGTGCAATAGGAAAGGTCTGTGTCATAAAATTTTCAAGTTATCAGTTGAAAAGCCAAATTCATTACAATGACTCTGTGAACTTGGGAATTGGGTCAAGGCCACTCATCTTCTGGCTACTTCCACACCTTATGTAGGACTGTAATCACTTGCAATTTGACAGGGATATATCAAAAACTTTTCAAGTTATCACATGAAAACCAAATTAACTGAAATAGGTCTCTGACCTTGGGAGTTGGGTGAAGGTTACCCATCTTCGAACTTGTCCGAGACCTTATTCGGGACTATAATCGCGTGCAATATGAAAGCCCTAAGCAACAAACTGTTCGAGTTATCTCATGAAAACTGTCCGTCAAGACACACACACAAACAAACAAATGGACAAAGTAATTGCTATATGCTCCCTCTTCCTTTGGAGGGGGGGGGGGGCATAAACATCAAAGTAGATGACAATTTACATCTGGGCACTTTAGGACAATTTGAGCAAGAGAGGCTTCAAGTTTCCTCATTCAATGTAACACTGAATATAGTCTTTTATTCCCTCTGTTGCAACACCTATTTTTCTCTCTGACAGGAAAACTTCAGCTTGCCACAAGTAGTGACCTCAAGTCTTTCAGTGCTACAAGAAGGTGACCTTAACTCTTTTTAGTGCTACAACAGGCTAAACTTAACTCTTTCAGTGCTACAACAGGCCGACTTTAATTCTTTTAGAGCTACAACAGGTCAACCCTAATTCTTTCAGTGCTGCAAGAGGCTGACCCAGCTTGACTCGTGCAGTGCTACAAGTCTTTAAGGTGCCGTAAGTAGACAAGTATAAATGTTACACATAACTTGACCTGTGAGCAAAGTTAAACAATTTTTTTTAATCAATGCATACCGTAGTCAGCCACTGGAAATGTGTATAGAACATAGCCAAACAGAAATAGTCCCAATTAATGTATGGAATTTACAGCCACCAGGTGGCATGCTGCTGGTGATCAGCAGTCAAATCTAATATTTAACATTAACCCTTTCCCCCTTGGATTAAGACTGAGTCAACGGCTTTCCCTGGTACAGGTTGGGCACTAAGTGTCCAACCTGCACCAAGGAAAGCTGTTGACCTGGGACATGGTTATTTTTATCTACATTTTCATTCACAATGTTTTTCCTTAATAATGAGAATAAGTAAAAAATCACGGGAGCAGATGACATTTTACTCTGGCCACTTTTGGCTGGTTTAAAGGGGAAAGGGTTAATCATGTGGTGACAGGTTTCCAGCCATGCACAAATTTACAAAATATATACACACCACTTAAATCCTCAGCTGCAGAGAAACCCATTCCAACAGAAAAAAAGCCTCCTATTCAAGACTTTTCTCCGTTAATTATACAATTACATGTATCAACTGGCAGCATCTTAAAACTGATTCTTGTATGATAATGAAGTCTCCGCAGCTGCTGACAATGACTGCTTCTCTCTCAATCAATATCCACAAGTTCTGTTTCAAATATCAGTGTAGCTCCTGAAAATAGAAAACAAAGAATAGAAGGTCAAATGGTAATAAAGTCCATGGTCTTTTTTTTTTTTTTTTCGTTTTTGTTTTTGTTTTTTTGAGACATCTTGTATTTTCTCAAAGCACAAGAAAAGATCACAGCAGAAGACATTCAGCCGAGAACAAAATGCCTCTGCTGAAAAGGGAACAGAGGAATAGATGCAAATGCTTACACAGGGACCCAGACACTTGAATGAAAAAAATAACGTGCAGCTTTATGGATGTGAATTTTGGCTCCATGTGTATTTTCTCTTTCCCCTAATACTCGAGACTCACTGACAACAGCATATCAATCAACCCGTATGCTGAGGAAGACCTTTCACAGATAGAACGCTTTCAGATTCCATCTGCATGTGTGATTCTCCTTCAAAATGTCTTCCACCTACAAAAAATTTGAAGAAAAAAAATTAAAGTGCAGGCTTTAAAGTGCATTCTGACACTTTCCCTTTGAATACCCATGACAACAGTTTAGGCTGATTAGCCTATCCTTAAAATACCTGTTGAACCCGCTATGGTAAACATTAAAAATCTTTAAAGTTTCTCTAATTTCTGTGTAAGACATTACACATTGACAAGAATAGATGGGGACAGTATAACAGATTTCTGCTACAGTAGTCCCTCTCTCAAGAGAGACCACTCCAATGACGGATCTCTGACTTGAATGAAAACCTTTCCAGGATACATTGCTTGGTGCTTTTCAGTTCATTTCACGCCTCCCATAAAAGGTCACCTGCCTGGAAAGACTTCAGTTTGGTCATCCACAAAGGTGGTCTCTCCAGCCAGCTTTCACTTTACATGTATTGACCTTTTTTAAGTTCTTGCAGGATATTTGAATTTCTAGGATAAATATACAATGTAGGTAGTTTTGACCAGCTTCAGAGTGACAAGAGTTCCGTGTTAGCCCACTGGTAACCATGGAAACATGTATTGATGCTGTCACTGTCAGCTGAAGAAATGCCTCATGTGCTGGCACCAGGGTGCGCCACCTTGTCATGTCAAGTGCTCAATGTCTTCACACTGATACACAAGGAAATTGAAGCTTGAAGCCACAGTTGAAAATTGACCATGCAAAGCATGCTGGTGTACTTTGCCTGTTTGTTTACTTATTTATTATTTTGGTGGATACAAGAGGTGACCTGCTAAAAGAACAACATTTGAAAATAAATATGCACAGAAATGAAACATGTATATTACATATAATACATTATGTAACTTCATAAAGGATGCATGAATGTATTTTATATATGATGGTATGAAATTAGTGAAAATTATTCCGTATTTTTATTTGCATGTACCTGCATTTTAGCAAGAACCTTGATAGTCTTTCATCATTTGTTCACATGCAGATAAACGGCCCCGGACAAAACGCATGTAAGCAATGCCATATAAATAATCTAATTTTTCAATGAAAAAAATATTGTCAATTCAGTCAGTATAGAACCAAAGCAATGGTTGGATTAAACGAATTTCATTAGGCTATTAAACACCCATGCCCTGCAATTCATAAACTCTTCTCCTGGACAAAAGGCACACCATTTATAATGCAGTACTATATACATGTATATATTCATGAACAGTGTATTATCATTTCATCTTATGCTGCAATATCTTGACAGAGTGCCAGCTAGTGCTGTAGAACATGCAACATGGAACGACCACATTATGATACACATTTGTGGCACTTTTGGTACCATTAATCTACTCATTTTTGCCTCAACAAATTGAAATTAATGTCCTGTACTTAGGTGCTTAGTTTCCTTGAAAAATATCTCAAGGTCACCCAAAATTTGACACAATTTGACCATTGGTCTCCAGCATATTTGCTGTGAACTTTGTAGTTCCATCTCAGTTTATTATCACAATGAGGAATTTAATGTGTTTTCGATACCTGTGACATTTAAGTTCCAATTAATACCACCAGCAGCACCATCATTAATCCACACATGATAAATTTTTGTTTATTGTATTCAGTGTGTCTTTTTGTCCAGAACCACTTCCTGGTAGTCGTTACCCTATTCCGCAGTCTGAACTCTTTACTCTCCATAAGCTAACCTGTCACTATCTAACCTGTATACACATGGAAGTACTATTGTCCATATTGCACACATTCTTCTGTAGAATTTTGACATAGGCTGTATTAGCCCAAATAAAATAAAAGGTCTTCAGCGGGTAACTACATGTCATGTTTCTGCAATGGTAGAAGATCAGGTCAAGATCTACTCCCCGGTATCATCATCAAAATTTCTTCTTCACATTGGCTGGCTGAATATGTCTAGTAACTGTTGGTCAATCAATATTTAAATGTAACTGTTGCCAGTAGTGGCAAATGAGCAGATGACTCAATACACACCAAAGTTGGCCACTTGTGGTGCTGACATGTATGTATCCATGTACTGGCACTCAAGTATGAAAATCCACTATTGATTTAATCATTATGTGAATGAAATGACAATTTTTAATGCACATACTCTTAGTTTCAGCAAATACTGAGCTTGTGGACATCATTTTCAATGCATGAAGCAAAATATGTCAGCTCCCATTTGATACGATGTATGTTGTTGTTGTTCTTAACGATGTTATAGACATTACTCTGCAAAATTTATTGTAAGTTCATCCACCATGCATCCTGAACTCATTACAACTGATTTTAATTGGTCACCTAAAGTTGTGGTTTATTCAGTGATAAAATTGAAAGCAATTTCCAGCACAGTTTATCTTCTATTAATTAAACACTTTGGACACTCGCGGGAAAAAATAAAGAGAACACAAGCATAAAAATAAGAGCTATAATTTGGGTATCCAAATTTTAGGGGATGTAAATTACCAACCATTTTGACCTTTCAGCAAAACTCGATCCATTTCAAAGCAAGAAGTGATCCACATCCTTCTTGTAATTTTGATATTATAAGATTACACCACAGTACAGTTACTAGCAGGACTGATTCTTCTTGAATATTTTCACTTGTACATGTAATCTGAGATTTGCTAATCTCATTTAAGCATTACATGTACATGTAGTTACTTCCAATTTTGCTACTTTCCAAATTAATTATTTACATGTCCTACACAATATCCCCAACTATCCCCATGGGAACGATTTATCTGCTCCCCATTACTATCATAAAGTTTTCACTACTCATACCATGAATGATTCACTAGCTCCCCACATTTCACCATGGGCAAGATCTATCTACTCTCCAGCATCATCATAACTATTCATTACTTGCACCATGAACAATTCACTAGCTCCCCAAGTTTCCCCATGGGCAAGATATATTTACTCCCAAGTATCACCATAAACTATTCACTACTCATACCATGAATGATTCATTCCCCACGTTTCACTATGGGCAAGATCTATCTACTATGATGAACTCTTTCGTATCACTCTGAAGATATTCACTCCTCGGTATTTCTAGGCTGGATTTTTTTTCAATCCAAGTATCACCATGGACTATTTATAGGGATGAAATATTCACTTCCCAGTATCATTGTTTTCTATTAATTTATGAGTATCCCAAGTATCACCCTAAATTACTCACTCTCCAGTATCCCCATGAACTATTCACTCCTAAATGTAGCATCATCATGAATTATTCACTCCTATATGTAGTGTCATCATGAATTATTCACTCCTAAATGTAGTATCATCATGAATTATTCATTCTAACTGTTGGACTATTTACTCTTCAGTATCACTATGCAGTGATCACAAGGATCCAAACGTTCTAAATTGAGATCCCTTTGTGGCAAAGAAGCAACAGTCATCCAGCACTCAGGAATATTCAGTCTGACAGAGTGCATACATACGGACTTTCAAAAAATGGCAGTGCACAGTCAGCTGCATGCAAAGAGGTCATAGACCTATATTCATGGTCCTGTTTCCAAATTGTTTCTAGTTTTTTTAATAAAAACATGTTTCAACCAAACTGAACAATGCCTGGGTCAAGATTGTAATTTATCCTAAAACAATCACTTTGGCAGAACATTGAACAGTTTAAACAAGAGGCCACAAGGCCTAGTGCTCTGCTATCACATGTGAAATACATGAAGATGGACTTAAGCACATGGAAGGAAAGCTACTTATGTGACCATCTGGATAATGGGATTCTGGCTTCCTCCACAATTCCACTAAATTTTATGAGGATCAACAAAAAATCAAAGACACTACAGTGTTCACAAGATTTTTAGTTTGGCCCATGTATCATATAGGCTACTTTTGAAAATGACAACATTTTGATTGAATGTGAAATGAAAACACCTGGCTACTAATCAGCGATGGTAATTATCCCTTGAACTGTTTCCTGACATTCATTTAGACAATTTGCTCTCCATGAAAACAACACACACACAAAAAAAACAAGAAACAACAAAACAAAACAAAGCGGATTTCTTATGCAAAGTAAAATCCTAGCAAAAATAAAGATCAATACATGCCTTCCAATAATTAAAATCTGGACCAGGAAGAAATTAATCTAAGGACATGAAATCTTTGAAAAATATGAACCTACTAGCGGAAAAATGGTTTATTTCATTCTTGTTGCAGGTCTGTAGTTTGTTTTCAATAGGTATAGGCCTACTTTATATAGGCCTACTTTGTTATAACAGGAGGCAGATCATGTGTCTTTTCTGTCCACTCTAGTCTGCCATTTTTTCTGTTACTCTTTGGACTTTTAAAGAGAAATTTGACTAATTTTGGACAATTTTTCCCCCATGAAAAATATATTTCCTTGTTTCTTTGTTAAACATACAATCTTCATTGCAGCAAAAAAAAGTAACTTGGTGTCAAAGGATGTTGACACACATATGTTTTGAAGAGGAAGAAACAAATGAAAGAAAAAAAAAGCAATAAAACACAATGTCATATTCTGTTTGGCGTGTGTGTCAAAATAAATCAATAGCTTCATTTAGCATTTTGCTATGCTTGCAGGATGGTGATTTCAAAAGCAAAGATAAGAGCCTCTCTGACAGATTACCTGCCTATGAAGTGGTGGCCACGTAAGCAACAAGAGCAAACACATTACCAGATGAAACTACGTGAATTGAGAGAGGTTACTCTGGGAGTCCAGTCGACTGCCTGTGACTGTGCGGTGGGTGGATACAGATGTACCTATCAGATAGGACGTCCCAAGCACAATGCCAACTGTGGACCCTACCACTTGGTTACCAATATACATGTACAACCTGATCTAGTGATAACAAAGCATTCATTACAGCTCAAACACTCCACTGGACTCATTCTGTGTGGGTGACATAGGGTACAAGTGCTCTAATTTGCACATACACAGTCAGGTCGTTGGATTGGATCGAACTTGTGCAGGTAATTTTGTTTCGTACTTTCTATGTTGCAAATCTACACAATTTCAATGTAGTGGACCACATCAAGCTATTATGGACCACAATGCACCAAATTCTCGATGCATCATTCTCTCCCTGGTGGTAATACAGAGGCATTGCTCTCCAGAACACCTTTTTAAGACTGTCTCTCAGGACCTTAGAGCCAATTTTTCTGGTAAACTTACCTGTATTTTAAGACCACTTGCCACCATAGACCATTTTTTCAGGCAGCAGAGGACTGTCTTAAATACTATATGTCACGTTTGTAATTTTAAGCACATATGTTAGGCATGAGTATTTGTGAAACTTAAAAAACTGGGCTTGCAACAATGCTCATGAAAATATTCTGTTTTGATTCACTTGATAGGGATGCTACATGTACAAAGGTAAAACCTTAGATCAGTGGTTTCTGCAGTGCCTGGCACACCATGCTGCAGCTGCTCTTGCAGTATGATACAGCAATACAAAAACCACTGACTTTAACTTAAACAAAGCACCTTTACACTTTAGGGGAAAAAAAACAACAGAAAAACAAAAAGAAGAATTTTAAAATGTATATATATATATATATATATATATATATATATATATATATATATATATATATATATATATATATATTCTTTTTTTGTGAAGGGAAATATTTAGATTTGGTATTCACAGAATTACATGTAGGTGCAGTGGAACCATCTTTATGATGTTGGTCAACGTCTCTGTCCCTATGTCATATGAGCATTGCTGTAGTCAAGTAGGCAAGTGAATACCTGTCCTTGATGTCCTGATGATGGAGTTGTACCTCCTATGAAGACTATACTATGATCTGCATTTCTATAATAAGATCACCTATGCCTGAAGACTGCCTACTGTGTGAAGCCAATTTTGGTATGATCTTAAGACAGCAATCTAGTGAAGGTTAATAAAAAGTCCTGTTAAATTTCTTTCATCTTCTTCAATGCATCAAAGTAGAACCTATAAAACTGCACATTTTGTTAAAAGGGAGAGCATGAGATTCTTTTACCGTGTGGTTTTGGTTTACATGCATTGAAGATATGAGTTGTTAAATTAAGAATCTTAATTTTGTCCATGTACAATCTTATTGCAATCAGTTCCTGCACATGTAATATTTCCTTGTTATGTGCGCTATTAAAAACATGTCCGTTTCAAATTTTTGATGAGGTACTCTAAAATTATCAATGAAAAGGAAACAAAACATGTTTTAGACGCAAGCAAGGTTTTCCAATCGGCAATAAAATCATTGATCTAGCCTTACATGTGTATAAGCTGATTTCCATTAGAATTTTATTAAAATTTTAATTTGATTTTAATTAGCCAGATTTTCCTTAACCTTTTCCCTCCTTAAACCAGCCAAAACCGGCTGGTGGCAAAATGTTGTCTGCTACAGTATATTCAACTGATTTCACCAGTAATGAAAATTTGACAGATAACTGTAGATGAGACCTATCAACATTACATGCCCCAGGTCAACAGCTTTCCGTGTCATGGGTTGGGCACTTAGTGACTAACCCATGCTAAGGAAAGCTGCTGATTCAGTCTTCATTCAAGGGGGGAAGGAATAAAATCACATGTGATGCAATTAAATGTACTTCATCAATGATATTCCTTATTTTCTCCCTTTTCAAAAAATATGTACTTCAACAGGATTTTTCAGAAACATATGACAGAAAAGCAGAAAACGAAACAAGGGTATTTTCTGTCAATCTTCATGTTATTAACAGATAGTAGATGTCCACACTTGTTGCATCCCTGTGTTTTGAAGAAAGTTCCAGTGCAGTTGGCAACCAAAGAAGCCAAGTCACTAAAAGCCTTCTAATGGACAACCTTCTATTCATATTTCAAGTGTAACTGTAAATGTACCAGTCACATTAATTGGGCTCTCCACACAAGTGCTTCCAGTCTTTTCTTTTTTTTTCGTCCTTTTTTTGTTGAGTTTCTAGTGACAAAGATTGCTTGTGACCACTTCATCATCATTTTGTAACACTGTTAAAAGTTTACAGCACCATGTATGCAACTGCTGTCCCTCCAGTCGCCTGTCTGTTCTCTTGGGAAAAATGATGAACCACAGCTAAACCAACACATGTACTCAATAAAACTCATTTGTTATCAAATGTCACTGCATGCAGTAACTCCCCCACTCCCACACCCCAAAATCTCTGTTAATAATATAACAGTAACATGATTTTGGAGGGCATTACACTTTTTCACTGGCCCTTCGTCAATGATTAGCAGCCCGACACTGTCATTAGCGCCCAAGTCTAATGACAGTGAAAGGCCAGGGAAAAAGTGTAACGCACAACAAAATCATGTCATTACTATTATCACTACTTCTAACAAAAGTAGCGGGCCGCTAATGCATTAGCCCATGGGTCGAACGGGTACTGCATAGTGTTACAGGGTTTTATCGGGTGAGCAAAATCAAACTAATCTACTAGAGAACCTCCTATTAAGCAGTAATAATTATAATTATCTTAACACATTTAACACTCTTTCAATCCCATTGATTTCATTCAGTGTTAATTTGTAACTCTGCTAAAGCTGGTCCAGTGTGTTTCTGGACTGGTACTGCACTAGAAAGCATAGTCAATTACACTTGGATTAAACTTACAGTCATGGGTACTACATGCAGTCGTGATGCTACCAACCAAAGGGTGAAACCTTTTATTTGTGGCCACCTTAATGAGAGACCAGCTGTAACAAAACACATTTTGGTGTTGTAAAGTGTATTTTCATTGATATTAAACTTATCCAATTCAAATTCATTTTTGCCAGAGGTAAAATTTAAAGCACATGTTTGTCTGTAGTATATGAATATATACAGTGCAATCAATAGGTCTGCCGTGATTGACCCTTGGGGTGGGTCATGCTACAACACGACTGCATGTACTTCACACAGAAAAGTACATCCTGGTCTATGTTGGTGTCACAACTTACCGAAATAGCATTCACAGAACGGAATACCCTCCGCACCCACAATTTTTTTCCTCCATTCTGCAATTTTTTTTTTTTTTTTGAGACTTTGCAGTAGAATACTTTACATACAACTCCCATATTGTTGTCTATGAAATGAAAGAGCACTTTTGGATGTGTTCTAGGGGCAAGTTCTGGTGACAGAGATCACTCAGACAGCCATCAAATAAATACTTCAAAAGTTTCATATGTTTGAAAATAATATTAGGAAGCTGGTTTTCAGCAGGAATGTAGCCCACTATAATGTGCATCTCTGAAAAAAAAAATAGGTGAAGATGCATTGTATCCTTGTTGAGATATTATGGTTACATCGTCCCCTTGTGCGCCACTCAGACGACTTTGAAGATAGATACTTTAAAGTTTCATATAAAGTTTATAAAACCATAGGACCCTGGTCCATCATAAAATGCATCTCTGACAAAAATTTGAAACAGCTGTGGTCAATATATTTGTAGACATCGTGGTAACATCATCAGGGTTGAGGCCACTCAGACAGCTTTCAAATATCATCAAAAGCTTCATAAAAAGGTAAAAAATAATCAGAGGAAGAAGAAATCCACTTCCAAGGCCCCAGCAGGTTGGCGTGATGATCGTGTGACGATCGTGTGCATGACCAATCACACAGTAACGTGCACAAGACCTGTTGCTTGGCACTGACTTGGTTCAACATTTGGAGCCTTGTTGTCATTCTTGTCAGGGAACCAGCGGAAAGTAACCCCTTGTGTCTGGAGGTATTTAACCCTTTCTCCCTTGAGTTAAGACAACATTTAGTGCCCAACCCATGCCAAGGAAAGCTGTTGACCTGGGGCAGGTAACATTGATAGGTCTCATCTACAATGCTCTGTCAAATTGTTTTTCATTACTGTTGGAATTATTTGAAAATAATGAAGCAGACGACATTTGACCATCAGCTGGTTTTGGCTGGTTTCATGAGGCAAAGGTTTATTTTTGCGATGTCTGCATTGCACCCTGGAACTGCCTGAAACAAATACATGTAAAAATCAAATTCTCTCCACTAGTATTTCTTCATTCACTTTGCAAACTACAATAATGGCCTATTCCAGAACGAGTCCTACTGATCACAAAGTACTGCAAAATCAAGTTGAACAATCCTGTTGATAACAGGTACGTGACATTTTCCATAATACTGATATTGAGTCATGGTTTCCCATGAATTAAATAAGAACTGCCAAACCTGCGTACATACCACCGATGTGTAAATGTTGCAGCCGATTTCTCTGAAAATATGGTTAAGCATGTGCAGTTGGATTTTATTACAAGTGTAGACCCATTTTTTTTTTTTTTTTTACATTGATTGTGGAATAAGTCAAGTCTTGACTTACAGAGTCACTCTCCATGTGGGTGAATACTTCCTACCCTTCATTGAGGTAGAGACAACCTAAGGACTCAATAGATAACCAAGGTGCACTGTCACAGTGGTGGGAATTCCACCACTTGCTCTCCTGGCTAAGAGTTAAACCCAGGTCACAAAGGTGAGGTGAAAGGCCAGCATTGATTGGACTGCTTCAAGGTTTTTCACAATTAAGTTGTAACTGCCTTAGTAACAGTATGAGTTCAACACAAGTTTTTTTTTTTTTTTTTTTTTTTTTTTTTTTTTTTTTTTTTTTTTTTTACTATTTTCTTTGAATAAGTTACTTGCCAGTTCAATATCGGGGCAGGTGGTAATATGAGCAAGTCGTGAAAATTAAAGTACATGTAACTTCTCCTGGCAATTTGCCTGCAGATCTGAACAAGCTGTGTATTATCTGTCACATTTCAGTGGAGAGCAGAAAACATTGGAAATTGGTCTGTTCAGCAGGCAACCTGGTGATCAGCAGAACAATAAAAATGTTCTCAGCCTAATATATGTACTTTACTACTGTATGATCGTAAATTCTTGCGAGGGATAAATATATTCCCAAATTTTCCTGGGCAGATCCAGTTCGGGAATATTAAACTCAGGTAATTTTTGGCTGATTGGATATCAAATGAAAGCCTGCATAAAATTCGGGAAAAGAAAACTCACGAAATTAACTCTTGGACTTCGTTCGGGAAACTTTATGCCCACAAATATAAATAATTATACAGCATATTGCCAACTCGGACTGATTGATCAATCCTGCCTGATTCTAATTCCTGCTTACTCTGTTGTCAACAGGCTCCTTGAATGACTGCCAGATTGATGTGTATCTGTTGAGCACTTGGCATCCTTTGCACCATGTACGCCACATCCTCACTCAATCAATAATTGTGGAAATGTGGCAGAGACACTGTGGAAATCTGAAGGCAAGAACACCTTGGGTATCCACTCACTGCCTGGGTATTCTGCAAGGGAACTTTGTAACAGCAAGAAAATACATGTATGTATGAATGTATGTATGTATGTATGTATGTATGTATGTATGTATGTATGTATGTACGTATGTATGTATATAAAAATTATGTCAGAAACTAAATATGAAGCTGTGATTTCACACTGTACTAGACTAGCCTACTTACAAAGTGTCCAAAAGTTTAGAGATCTCTCTACCTCTCTCTACCTCTCCTATGCTCCTCAAGAATATTTTCCCCTTTGAGTACTTTTTATTTTTATTTTTCAAAAGTCCCGTTTTAATCGCCACCAACTCTGTTTCTGTCCCTTTGATACTTTTCTTTGCACTGATGGACCTTTCCACCTCCCCGAGGTACAGTTTTGCATCTTTAAGAGCAACTCCTTCTATGTTCTAGGTCTCTGTCATATATATAGATACAAATACATATACTTTACCTGTGATTTTCGCAGAATTCTTTTATTTTTTTTTTCATCAAACAGCGGAAGTCTTTTTTTTTTTTTTTTGCATCAAACTGCATAAAGTCATTGCTTCCCTTTTTCAAGGACAGGTGGCCAGTACACCACAGTTTTCATTAAGAACATATTTTTCATCTCTGTGCTCTTGGACGAAAGTCATCCATTTGTGTGCCCTGCACATCACCTTGCTTTTTTTTTTGACACAAACAGTATACAGGTGTCGCTCTCACATGCATGCACACACACATGTTTCTCTTTGATGCATGATACTGCAATAGATTACCTACTTGTTTTGTACATGTATCTATCTTTTTCAGAGCATAATCATGGCACTGTAGTACTGAAGAGTACATTGATACAATTGACATTTAAAGGACCACTACCTGAACACAGCGTCTATGTAACCATTCTTATTTCCATCTGCTACTGTGCAGATGTCATGTTTCTTACTTTCTTGAGTGCTATATTCTTATTCTATGACAAATAGGTCACTTGTGAGCTTTGTGGAGTCAAGGAAGAATTACTTACTTAGCAGCTGTGTCTGTGGTTGAGACTTAAGTCTTGACACTGTATGTTACAGAAAAGGCAAGAAAATTGACTAGTTCTTGGCTTCCTACCCAAGGCTGAACATGAACCTAGTCATGAAATACCAGAGTGAAGCAAGGAAGAATAAACAAGTTTAATTCGATACCCTGTTTATTGGTGCTCTTTTTCACTTGTTCCAGCATAATAATTTATTTCTCCCCCTTTTCACTGACAAGAAACATGCCATGCTCAATTATTCATTTTCTCTTAACATCAAGTACCAACAGTTGGCCCAAATTCTTACATGGTCACTTAATGTGCACTTTCGCATGTTTAGGGTCACATTAGTTTCTTGCGTGCCTGAATAAATAATGCACTTGCTCGGCCTTGAAGAGGTTCTTTGGAAATATTTCTATGACTGTATTAACATAGATGAAATCTTGTGTTCAGAGTGAAAACCCCTGCATTTTTTTGGCAGAAAACAATTCAATATACAATTGACTATATTTTCACCATCCATAAATGACTATATACATTACATGGTACCTGATTTACATGGCCAAAAAAAAAACTTATCTACTGCTTAACTAAACCCTGAATCTTTGCCAACTTCATTTCCTGGGACTGGAGATGATTGTGTTATGTGAGTCTCCATGGAAACATACAACATTACCATAAGCAGGACCTTGCATGAGGTTAACTTCACTTTGCTAGGAGTGAGCGTTGGATGACAGACCAGGTACGCATTTTCACTTTAATACGCATGCCAGTCCTTACAGCAAAGACTGCCTCGGGCCCATACACCCAGTTGTGGTCTCTCTGAGTAGGTGGTCTTTCAAAACAGCTTAGTGGACTGAATGATGCCATGGACATACTGTAAAAAAGGCACTTAATTTTGCTATATTTTCATTTTTTGCCAATGTTGCTAGGGGCACTGTTGCCTGCAAAGCAAGACCAAGTTCTGTGTTACTACATGTATACACAGCTTGGATCTGCTTTAGAGGCAAAGGGCACTGAATGGTGAAAGGAAAGCACAATAAAACAGTGTTTCCACATTGGCTTAATTAGAACTGTGTGCAAAATGGTGAAATTACACCATCATTCAAACGCCTGACATGCTAAAGCAGTGACAATTTATACACATGAAAATAAGTACAGTTATGGTAAATTATCCACGGACAAGTTTTCTCTGTTGCACTGTATAAACATGACAGAAGACATCGTGATGGTTTCGCAAAACTATACATGTACTTCATCGTGATGACCAGTTATATATGTAGCCTGATGAGCTGTGACATGGTTGCCCAGTCATTGGGATTTCTAGGATAAAGCAGCCAGGCAAACAGTTATGTTATGCGTGTTATGATATGTAGCTCAGGTCAGCAGAGCTAAAAAAAAAACCTCCTTAACATAACCTCCTTTGAAGTTTGAATGACAAGACTTGCCCATGGTGTACCCATCGCATACTGTATGTGTAGACCACAGATTAGCAAGCTGTCATAACAATCAAGAGTAGTACGAGTTGCACAGATCTATTTGAATTGGCATCGGCTCTGAAGGCAATTTTCTTGGTAGTGTCTAAGCAAAAATACCTTCAATCTAGAGCAAAATGAAGCTAATCAGTCTTTTTTTTGAGAGATCTCAGATTTGTGGCAAGCTGTTCAGTGGGGAGTAATTCACAACAAAATGTCCTACATTTTGTCTTATATACACACTGACTTCTTTTTTTGTTTTTGTGACAATAACATTTATTAATCCATTCATAATTGTTGTGAAAACACTCAACACGCAGCAAATAGCAAAGTGTCATAACATGCCTCACTGGCATCTTGGCTTTTAAAATATACACTTTATGCACTTTAAATGAATATTTACAGTTTGATTTGGTCATCTATAAAAGTTACCTATAACCTGTTATTTAAACTGAAATACAGAGAAGAAAAATTATTCTTTAACTTTACATCCTGGCTGTAAATGCTTATGATTCCAGGAAAGGGTTAATTGTTATCAAGTTACCTGCTTACTGATGTTGTCATGCTTGTAAATAATTCAATCAGCCACATATATTTGATCAATCTTCATGTCCATGATAGTTTAAACATATTTCACTTTAAAAGCAATTGACCTACAGGCTCACAAGCCTAGCTATATTAAGGCTGTATGTATGTGTGTGTGTGTGTGTGTGTGTGTGTGTGTGTGTGTGTGTGTGTGTGTGTGTGTGTATCTAGGGATGCCCCTTTTATAAGGCCACTTCAAGCACACTTTATGATATCAAGTGGCCTGATATGAGAGGTGGCCCAGCTAGCTAGCTTACATGTAAGGGGGGGGGGGGGGGATAAAATGAGAATACCCCATTTGCTGCATAGAGAGGTGGCCTCTTGTCAGGGAGTCTTAAAAGTGGGGGACAGCTGTGTATGTATATATCACTTCCCACCTTTGATATTTATAGTGTCTTTAAACCAAACCTTTAGTGTGACGGCCATCATTTCAATCAACTCTATACACTTGAGATACTGACAAAGCTTGAATACCGGTAGGCATGTTTTCACAGGCTGCTGTCTTACAGATAGATACCTGTGTGAACCTGGGCTCGACCAACATCAAAAGAATTATAACTGAAGCTTTGACAACCTCTCTTGAGCATGTTACATGATACTACAATTATAGTGAAACCTAATGCACTCCCCAAAGGTTAACAATATCTATCTGGGCCTAGGTACTGGCACAATGGAGTGTCCTTAATTGCCTCCAAAATTGAAAATGAACAAATGGGGCATGAAATGGCCAACTTAATCTGTTTTCGTTAAAAGTGTTCATTGTTAACTTGGATGCAAATTTGTTTGTGCTTGCTTGTGTGTTACTATATTGTGTATACATCAGCATACATGTATACAGATAATTGGCAGCTTACACTCTGGGAACGGGACACAGATTCATTATACGGACACCTGCTGTCAAAATCATGCCCAGAAATCCCAAGACAAATTCTGCGTGGGAAATCAGTTGACTGTTACATGTATAAGACTGAGTTACTGTGGATTTTCATGGACTGTTTGGTCATGTTATGTGATTCTTTCCCAATTCAATATACACTGTATGCGCCCAGGACTTCTGGCTGCCAGGGTTTTAATTCTGTTACCTTGGAATTGGTTCAGGTGATTCCATTACATTGACAGGAACTCAGGGACACTGGCTGCGTTAAAGTAAGTGAATTGCACCAGTACCAACTTGTCTATTTTACACTTATAGTAAAATCATGTAAATTAATATAAATCATAGACACAAACAAAATATGTTTGTAAAACATAGATGCCCCCCTCCCTCATTACCCTTGCCCTCACTACCCTATTGATAGTGGTAGATGGGGCACTCGTGACCTTACAAAATTAATGAAGGTTGATCATACATCAATGTCACATATCTTTATACTTTAACCTAGCCCTTAAAAAATGACTGAAAACCTGGGCAATATAAAACTTATAGCTGAAAAATTAGTCATCATTTAGAAACCATATTCAGAAAAGTGGCTTTATGACCCTGGAAATTATGGCAAGGTCACTCATTTTCACTTGACCTTCTTCAGTTATTGTGTCAAAAAAAGGAAGTCTACTGTATGTGTGTGACCCTCAAAACTGGGTCAAGGTCACCCATCTACAAACTCAAACTAGCCCTTATAGGCAACCATAAAGCTGTGCAATATAAAAGTGCTACCTCTAAAATGCAAGATATCATGCAGAAACAGTATTCAACCAAATGGCTCTGTGACCTTTGAAACTAGGTCACGGTCGCCCATCTTCAATCTTGACCTAGACCTGAATACGGACAATTATCCAGTGGAATATAAAAGTCCTAGTTTAAAAACCTCTTCAGTTATCATGTGGAAACCAAAGTTAACTCAGGTACCAACCCATATTCAGTAAAGTGGCTCTGTGACCTTTAAAATGAGGTCAAGGTCATCCATCTTCGTACTTCGCCTAGCCCCAAATATGGACTATTATCCTGTGCAATATAAAAGTCCTAGCTTAAAAACCTCTTCAGTTATTGTGCGAAAACCAAAGTTAACTCAGGTACCACTGTGACCTTGGAAATTAGGTCAAGGCCACCCATCTTCGAACTTTACCTAGCTTTTACTCAGAACGACAAACCTGTACAGTATCAAAGTCTTAGCTCTAAAACTTCTTGAGTTATTGCGCGGAAACCACAGTCTAACTACAATCTCTCTGTGACCCTGAAAACTGGGTCAAGGTCACCCATCTGCAAAATCAACCTAGCCCTTACAGAGAACCATAAAGCTGTACAATATAAAAGTTCTAGCTCCAAGGTATAAGTTATCATGCAGAAAGCATGAAACCATTTTCAGTAAAGTGGCTCTGTGACCTTTAAAATGAGGTCAAGGTCATCCATCTTCAAACTTTGCCTAGCCCCAAATATGGACTATAATCCTGTGCAATATAAAAGTCCAAGCTTAAAAACCTCTTCAGTTATTGTGCGGAAACCAAAGTTGACTCAGGTACCGCTGTGACCTTGGAAATTAGGTCAAGGTCACCCATCTTCAAACTTCACCTAGCTTTTGATTAGAATGATACACCCATACGGTATCAAAGTCTTAGCTCAAGAACTTCTTGAGTTATTGTGCGGAAACCACAGTCTAACTACAATCTCTCTGTGATCCTGAAAACTGGGTCAAGGTCACCCATCTGCAAAATCAACCTAGCCCTTACAGAGAACCATAAAGCTGTGCAATATAAAAGTTCTAGCTCCAAGGTACAAGTTATCATGCAGAAAGCATGAAACCATATTCAGTATAGTGGCTCTGTGACCTTTAAAATGAGGTCAAGGTCATCCATCTTCAAACTTCTCCTAGCCCCAAATATGGACTATAATCCTGTGCAATATAAAAGTCCAAGCTTAAAAACCTCTTCAGTTATTGTGCGGAAACCAAAGTTAACTCAGGTACCACTGTGACCTTGGAAATTAGGTCAAGGTCACCCATCTTCAAACTTCTAGCTTTTGATTAGAATGATACACCCATACAGTATCAAAGTCTTAGCTCTAAATCTTCTTGAGTTATTGTGCGGAAACCACAGTCTAACTACAATCTCTCTGTGATCCTGAAAACTGGGTCAAGGTCACCCATCTTCAAAACCAACCTAGCCTTTACAGAGAACCATAAAGCTGTGCAATATAAAAGTTCTAGCTCCAAGGTATAAGTTATCATGCAGAAAGCATGAAACCATATTCAGTAAAGTGGCTCTGTGACCTTTAAAATGAGGTCAAGGTCATCCATCTTTGAAATTCGCCTAGCCCCAAATATGGACTATAATCCTCTACAATATAAAAGTCCTAGCCCTGAAACCTCTTCAGTTATTGTGCGGAAACCAAAGTTAACTCAGGTACCACTGTGACCTTGGAAATTAGGTCAAGGTCACCCATCTTCAAACTTCGCCTAGCTTTTGACTAGAATAATACACTTATACAGTATCAAAGTCCTAGCTCAAAAACTTCTTGAGTTATTGTGCGGAAACCACAGTCTACCGACCGACCGACAGACCGACAGACCGACTGACATGTGCAATTGTATATGCCCCACCTTCTTTGAAGCGGGGCATAATAAATAAACACTTTACATGTTGTTATGGATACAACATTTTAACTTTTCAGGTGCCAAATTTTGGACTGAGTCAACAGCTTTTGTCGGCACGCATTGGGGGCCATGTGCCCAATGCATGCCGAGAAAAGCTATTGACCTGGGATATTCTCTGTGGAACTATAGGCACACTGGTACTTGAATGAAAGGTCTTTTTACGAGGAATAAGAATCTGACATCCTAATGATAATTCAGACTAGTTTGACCTAACTGACTTTAGATGTGATTGGCACTGAAAGAGCTAAACTTCAGAGACTTAAATTCAACAGCTTTCCTCTGTGCACTCAGGGTGCAGTAAGACTAGAGTGCTCCAAGGAAAGATATTGACGGACAACATATTTTTCTTCATGACAAAAAAAAAAAAGCAAACATTCTGACATCAGATGCCTGCTGGGATATTTTAATGTGCAAAAGGTGCATGCCAATTCACTCATGTTAAAGGCACATAGAATATATTAATATGAATCACATGTAAAACAGTGAAGAGGACCTAAGGATGTGAAAAAATTAAAAGAAATAAACCGTTCCATTTTGTCTCCCCCATGTTTTATATAGCTAGTCAGTACCTTGCTGGGGGGTGAGATGAAAATGACAGCAATGAGGGAGGTCATAAAATATGAATCTGAGAAGAAAAGGTCCTGCATGCTGTGTGATTCTGCTATGGTTATGAGCCATTTTAAACCAAATAAAAATGACTGACCAAACATCTCAGACACAGCCTCAGATCAGCATTTATTTGACAAGAGAATGAAGTAAAACTTAACGTACACACATATTTGGTAATGATAACAAAAACAAATGCTCCATAGTGCAAAATAAAAAAAACTGCCAAATTACAAAACCTGAAAAGTCGGGATGACTCCAGCTAAGGGTTTTGGAACCTTCTATCACTGATGCTACCCACGATAATTTAACAAAAGAAAGTAAGTTGCACCAGGCTATCAATTCGCAAGGAAACATGAAAAAGAAAAAAAGGGCACTATGGCATTCAAAATCATGTGGATGATGAAAACTCACTTGTTTCATGTACGACAATAAACTGTTACAAACATGGCAATTGTCAATGTTGCATACAGTAAAACCTCTCTAACAGAATACCTCTGTATACCCAACACCTCTCTATACTGAACACCATTTCTCGGTCCTAAATATATATTTTCAATGTTATCAAACCTCCCTGCACCGATCACCTCACTAGACCAAACACTTTTTTTCTGGTCCCAAGGGTGTTCGGTATAGAGAGGTTTTACTGTATATCAGAATATTTTGCAATGAAATATTGTTTGGGTACTTTGAAAAACCAGCATGTGAGTGGTTATGGACTCAGATCATCTACACATACACAGCCTCATATCAAAAGTGGCCTTCTTTGAATGGGATAGATGGGCATCGCAAAATGCACAGATTGTTGATGGAGTGGGGCTAAATTATTACCTTTTTTTTTTTTTGTTTTTGCATGTGAGTGCAGGTGGTGGTGGGGGGAGGGAGGGAGGGAGGGAGGGAGGGAGGGAGGGTCCAAAAGGCATCATGATACCATATCCCAATCCTCTGAGTCCCCCCTCCCCCAATCCATAATGATCTACCAGCAAGTCTATCAGTAGAGGGGACAAACATTTCTAAAGTCAGCATTTATTTAAATACATTTTAATGCTTAAGAATAAATCCTGTGAATGCACATCTATTCATTAACAAAATATCTCTTTCACATTCATGTGCACCCAGTATCTATTTGGAGAAAAGGCAATCAAGATTTGTGCCATGGATCCCGTTATTGGATCAATCCTATACATGTGCATGCAGCATAAAATTACAAACTTTTATGAGGTATTCATATTCCTGCATTCTCCCAATTACGTTACACTTGGAAAATATTGGACCTAATTAAGGGAAAATAGTTTTCATAAAATTTGAATCAGAATGAGCAAGAGCCTATTGAAATATGTATGCATAATTGACACAGCTCTGTTAAACTGTTCACACATAACATCTAGGCTGATTATGCAGGTATAAACAATGATAAGGTGGTCAGGATAGATTGATATGTTTTCGCATTATTCCCATGTGTGGTGCAGGTGGCATGACTTAACATCAGGAGTAGGCGGCAAATTTGCACTGCTTCTCCTTGCATGACCCTGTCAGCACGCTTAACACATTGTTCAATTCTTACGACGAGGGTGTACTTCAATGGACAACTAGGGTGTAGGAAGTTAACATCTTTGTCTGTTGCATTTACGTATTATAATTCATCTGATCAGGAGATTCACTTTCCTAGCTGGGGGCCTCCCATATGCTGTGACGTTTGTCTGGTATACCATTAAAATCCACAGTTCACTTGAGTTCTAGTCGTTATATGACGGGATTAATTTAACTATATAAATATAATGGTTATAGTAAGGTCCCACCTGGAAATTAATATTTGTATGTATTAAAAAGCACAGCTCCTGTTCTGAACTCTCAAGGAATGTTACCACGGTTACTGGCAGGTTGCATGCTGTCCAGGTTACTTTGAAAAATTAATTTTGGTTACTGGTATACATGTAGTATCATCTGTGGATGTACTGACCTTCATTATAAGATGTTCCTGTTTTCTGTTATATAAATAAATGCGCATAACAAAAGGAGCCACTACCTCAAAATGTTGACTTGACATGATATACATGTATGGAACCTCATTATTGTAATGTTTGATGTTGAATTATGTAAAAGGCAAGGCCTGCAGGCCTTGTACTAAGAATAAATCAAATTTTTTTTTTTTAAAGTACATGTACATGTATATCCATAGTATGATTCAATGTAATGAAATAAAGTGGAGTCTGCAAGATTCATGTCCCCTGAAGGTTCAGGAAAGTAGAAAGTATATCACAGTGAGGGTGTATGGCACTACAAACAGGGATGCTATAGTACTTATATACATAATATATATATATATATATATATAGATAGATAGATAGATAGATAGATAGATAGATAGATAGATAGATAGATAGATAGATAGATAGATAGATAGATAGATAGATAGATAGATAGATAGATAGATAGATATAGATAGAGAGAGAGAGACAGAGAGAGACAGAGACTCCAACCCTCCCGTTTCAGCGGGAGATCTCCATTTTTCTGCCCTTTTTCCAAATTCTTCCGTTTTCCTGCTTAGAATAGGACTTTTTTTCTCCTGCCCAGATAAAAAAATGGATGAGGTAAAAAAAAAAATCATCAAAATACACCATTTTAACTCCTTTTTTTTCAAAATTTTCTTGCCCCAGGAGGGGGCGTTGCCCTCCCAGACCCATCCCTCAGCACAGTCGCTGCACCCCGTCACATCTCCAGTTTCAATAGTACTCCAGGAGGGAGAATCTCTCCAGTTTGTATGACACTGTAGGTTGGAGTCTCTGTATGTATGTATATTTTATTTTATTTTTTTTGGGGGGGGGGGGGAGGAGGTAATTTTCTCATCCTCATAAACAAAAGGGGCATTCCATACTCTCTTTTTAGGTGTACAATAAGAAATCTATGCTTGCAGATTTTTTTGTTTTTTAAAAAAAGATTTCATGATTGATTGTCTGAGATTTTACTTCCTGAATGTTTTGTCAATATACATTGCACATAAATCAAGGCTGCCAGAGACTTGCTCAAAGTATTTTAATTGTCATGATCCCAGGCTTTGAGGTGATAGCCAGGGTCAAAGGAATTAAAGGGGCACGTCAGCTGTCCCACTTTTAACCATTAATAACTGACACTGAGATAAGTGGCTCTTTGAATCACATCTGAATATTGATGGAAAATTGTAAGGAGAGGCTACAAAGTACCGTCATAACTGATAAATATGAAAGCTAACATGGAGTGACAGTGCTTAGTGTGCCCCGACTGTCAAGTGCCATTTGGTATAGGTGCTGTGTAAACATCACCAGCCACATCACCCAAACCTACAGTGAAACTTTAGCCATCCTTAATCTCCTAATCTCCGTTCATCTACTGATTGAGATAAATCACCTACGATTATCTCCAGTGTGGATGAACAAATCAGAACGAAACAAGGATTCACTAAATCTAAAGTACTCAGAGTCGCTCCATTAAAGCTGATTAACGGTAAATTTGTCAGTTCTGAATGACAAGTTCAGAGCAGAACATGCAGCGAGGCAAACTCTTCTCAACATAGTCCTGCTTTGGAGTGGTTACTGTGGCACAAGGCGGTTATGGAGATCGATAAAATAATCTTGCATTTGTATTTGTTTTCAGTTTGACATACATGTATAGGAGTGCTCTAGAGCTACACGCTACACAAGACACCTGTACCATGTTATTCCTGTTTAGCACCACGTACCCTTAGAAAAGAATAGACTTTTTTTTTTGGTTTTAATTGTTATTTTGAACATTTCAGCAAAGAATGTTTTATGCTACCCATTTTGCCACCATTCTTTGTTTTTTCTGAGTCAGAAAAGTGGGTGAATGATAAAGTGAATCCAATCCTAAAGTCAAGCAAATAACACTCTGCTGGTTATGACTGATCTATTCTTCATCAACTTACATTAATTTTTGAGAGTTCAAAAAATCTACAGTGGCACCTGCTCAAAAGACCACCTCAACTATATGATGGCATGGTCTTAATGACCACTCTTTGATGACGCTTTCCTGTCTTTTTTTGGTAAATACACCTTTATTTGAAGACTCCCTGCAGTATAAGACTACTTTCTGCTGGCAGCAGGAATGGTCTTAAGTAGCAGGTACCACTTGCACTTCCAAATGACTTTGAAAACACCAAAATTTCTTAGCTTCCAGGCCCTGGATCTTCTACCACAAGTCATGCTACAATGCGGATCACCTCAGCAGAACCTGATCCCTCCCATTTTTATATACTACTGTCTACATGGATTTAACTGTACAACTAGAATGGTACCTGCTACTGTAGTTCCAGAAATGTTTGCACTCAACATAATTTCACGCTATCCACACTGGCACATGATACTCAACATAGAACTGAGCAAAAACTCAATATATACATATGCATATATATATATATATATATATATATATATTATATATAATATATATATATATATATATAACTATATATATATATATATATAATATATATATATATCTATATATTATACTTATTACAGATATTGGATGGTGGGGAGTCCAATATGAAGTTTACGGGACGACCTGCCATCCAACATCTGTTATATTCTGCAATTTGTATGATTTTCCTTGTAAAAAATATAGAAGTCTGAAACACTCTATAGTTAAATCACAAAGTTTATTTCCCATTGAAATTCTACACATTTTGCCTGAAGCTAGGGAAAAGCCCCAGTGAACGTCATTTGCGTTATGACGTCACGCAACGCACGGGGATTCCCTCGAGCTGTCCAATATAAAGATCCAATATAACATTTACAGGGCAGGCACGTGGTACAAATAGAGACAGCTGATTGGCTACTAATAGACTAATACAGAATATATGTGTGTGTGTGTGTGTGTGTGTGTGTGTGTGTGTGTGTGTGTAATTGGATTGACCTTGAAGGACCTGATGTCAATGTATCGGTATGCAACTTTTTCCTCTCAGAATTACCTGAAATGTTCCAGTATTATGAATGTCACCTGCTTCTGTCTCATCATGATCATTGTAGGTTCCCATGATGACACAACCTTTACAAAAAGAGGCTGTGTGAACAAGCCATTCTCAACTGAACTTGATATTCAACCTATAATAAATCCCACGCTGGTATAGCCGATACCCAGAAGAGCTTTTATGCAATTTTGAAGCACTCGGCCAAACAGTTTCAGAGAAAGAATATTTTTTTTTTTCTAATATCCCCACAAAAAATAAAAGAATTCATACAAATTCCAAACAAGAGGCCTATAGACCTAATGCTCTGCTGATATATAATCTGATGACCACCAACCAAAAATTCAATTCCTGAAATGCATTCCCTCCATGACCATGAGATAGTGAATGTCATTCTCATGATGCACCGTCAAACTTCCACATGATGACACATTTGTGGTACATTTGGTATGCTTCCCCTTATTCTTTAACATCTTGAATTTAGTGTCCTTTTCGTATTTAGTGCTGATCGAAATTAACTTGAAAAATAGGTCAAGGTTACACAACACACTGTAAGTTGTCAGTAAATTAATACTTTATAGCAATTTGCATCTGAAGTAAGAGTCATTCAACAATCAGGAAAAAGCCACATGCAAACTTGCTATATAGTGATCCCTGGCTTGACAGGCCACTCGAAAAGGCTTGACAGGCCAGTCGAAAATTGCACCCCTTGCCTTAAAAGACCACCTTTTCATGATACCCTACTTCGTAATTTACCTGGCAGCTTCATTATCTGGGATCATAAAAAGCGAAGCAGGGCACAGAATGGGGCATAGGTGCGAAAAAGGGACAATCAAATTATTGTATCTCATTTTTCTTCTTGTTGTGACCCACATATTTCACTGCCTACCATTCTTCAGACTTCCAGTAGTTGTTTATAGAAATGACGCAGCCCACCTAGGAACAGTCACAAGAGCCACCGTCACACACAAAATTATCTGTCCCCCTCTAGCATAGATATTGTCTGCTGATGCCATACGTAAATGTACTTGTGAAATGTCATGAACGCTATCATGGTAATAAGTTGATAAATACTCATACTGCCGCAACCACAAAAACTTTGATATTATGACAACGTACACAACTAGCTCAGTTACGTGAAATGTACATCCCCTGACCTATTCCACAGAGTAATTACATATTCCTATTATTAACCCTCCAAATAAAATATTCCTACCATACACCCCCGGGCATTAACACTTCCTGCTCAAACTGCTCGGAAGCACCTGGATGTAAATTATTGTCTGCTGCAATGTTTCTCCTTAAATTTCATGTAAAGCAAAAACGCTTTTTGTTGAAAATTGTAGGTAAGCCCCACCATGATGATATAAGCCAGGTCAATAGTTTTCCTTGGCATGCGTTGGATGCAAAGTGCCCAGAAAAGCCATCGCCCCAGTTTTATTCTGACGAGGAAGGGTTAAAAGTTGTATGCATGCAGCACGGTCCTTGCTATAAGTAGTATTGTATAACAAGATTGGAACTGTACACTTAAGAAAGAAAATATATAGCCGCAATTGACGCCTTCGACAAACGTCAATCTGATAAATGTGTGCCAAGTTTAATGTTACATGTATACTGATCCTGTTACTCTGATATAATCAGACTGATATCACGGGCAGTGACACAGATAACCTTATCTCAAATTCTACTGATTAATTGGCATTAAGGTGGACTCAAAGGGATTTCTACTGTAAATTGTTTATATTCAAGGGTATCATTTTTCACCTTTATTCAAAAGTTGGTAAGTTTGTGAGGTCCTTAATTGGTGATTTTACACCATAAAATACAGAGATCTGACCCACAGTTAAGTAATCAGAGCCCAATATATTGCAAAATAATCCAATGTAAGCATACACCACTTGTTCAGTGTTATTGGAAAACAGAAATAAAAAGAAAAACCAAATTAGCTTCCCAGAATTTTACGTTGTTTTTAATTTTAAGTACAAAAAAAAAAAAAGGAAAAAAAACCCCCTACCCTGAGTATAAAACAATTTACAGCACTCACACATGTAGCTGACAGCCAAGTTTTGTTCCCCCCCCCCCCCACTTTCCCCACCGTTTATGCTTATGTTTGTCATTGTCTTTTACTTGCAGACTGAAGTGACAACATGAGCAGGGACTCTTTCTCCAGCCAGCATGGACAAAGTCAGAGCTCTGGTAGCATTAACAAGATCCCCTTTCTGCAGAACCTTATGCTGCATGGGGCACACCAGAAGGCGCCAACGCGTACAAGACACAGCTATGCTGCTCCCACATCTTACCGCGATGACCACACTGGCAACCACTTCCCCCCCAGTCACCATGCCTCATTGTCATTTCATGGACAAACCCACCACGGTCTACATCACGCACATAGATACCGGGATGACAAATCCAGTTTCAGATCAAGTGATCTGTATTTCCTTAAGAACATGGTTAGCAAGGAGAATACATACAAAATGGAACCAGAACAAACATTTCCCAGAGAAAAAGCAGAGAAGATTGTGAAAAAAGTCCTGGAGGACAACTTGCACGATGTAGTATATGACGGCAAACTGGCGGGCCAAAAAGCACGCATACTTTCAGATATAATACGAGAGCGGGTCAAGGCTCTCAAAGTGGACAGGTTCAAAATTATTAGTTGGGTAATGATATGCGAAAAGAAGCAGAATAACATGCGGGTGGCATCCCGGGGACTATGGGACAATGAGCTGGATGGATATATCAGTGTCACCTTCGAGAACAGTACACTCTATGCACTGGGCAATGTGTACACAGTTTACCAGGAATAGACTTGTACTTTGGTGCACAACAAAACAAAACATGCCACAGCAATGACAGACTCTGTGACCTAGCCACCAACAAACTGCGTATTTACCAGTAACCCCTACTCCAAAATACCCTGTATCTACCAGACCAATGAATACTACCCTACAGTGTATGCTACGTACATCTGCATGGTGTCAACCCAACACTGTAAACATCAGAAATTAACCCACAATTGCTTCTAATTACAGAAATATGTACATCTCACAACCTTATGCTTCTATCTTAGCACAATAAACATAGGTTTAAGGACAATGTGTAGAAACAGGTTTAACAAACCAAGTATGCACCATATGACATCCCTCACAGCACGGCAGAAATAAATATGATAAAAGTAACTGCTTGCCACTGAATTTCTCCAAATTTCCTGCTTCTGCTACAAGACCAATGCTCTCACGAGGACATTTTCTGTAATTACCTCTTTCAGCGCTTATCACAACAAAAGTCGTGCTCATCTGAATTATTATAATGATGCCAGATATCATAATGATAGAAGATATCATGATGACACCAGATATCATAATGGTTCCACATTCTAATCCCCCACAAAAAGAACTTTCATTCAAATACCAGCACACATGTACCTATAATTCCACAGGAAACAAAAAGCTCATGATTATCCTGTGCTCTGCTGACTGGAATATGCTTTTAGGGTATTGCAACACATGCACTGTAGCCTGTATAGCTACATACATGAACAGTGGTAGCAAAGTTTAATATATAATTCATAAAAAAAAGAAACAGAAAAAAAATGCAGCACCACCTGGTGGCCAAAATAAGAACTAGGTGACTCCAGGTGACTTTATGTACAACATCAAAGCAATTGGCCAAGTAGTTCTTGAGATGAAGAATTTTTTATTGTTAAAAAATCAATTAAAAATTTCATAAAAAAATAGAAAAGTTATTGCATCATCATCTCCTTTGCAAACTTGATAGAGGTCCTCCTGGGAAACATCCAATGCAAAATCAAAACATTCCAAGCACTGGTTTTTGAGAAGAAGTTGAAAATTTAAATACAATAGCCATATATACTATACAGTTGTAACATTTGCCCACGATTGCAAAGTTTGATTTCCCATAACTCTGTCAAAAATTAACATATCCATATCATTTCCGCAAAATTGTCTAAAGTCAAATTTAATTTCCCATAAAATCTTAAGCAGTTCTGTTCAGCTGTTCTGGAGAAAAGGTAAAAAATTCACAAAAAAAAACAAGGAAAAAATTGTAGCACTTCCTGGTGATTACACTTATGCTGACATGGACAGCAGAGTGCGTACTATACCAATATGGAAGCCAAAACAAACCATTAACATCTGCTGTTATCTGGTACTGGGTCACTAATTACATTGTAAATGCTGCTCCACTTAATTGTCTATCAGTGATACAGCTGGACTGCCTGCTGTGCCTGAACACACAGCTACTTATTCTCAGTGCAAAGGGAAAGTTTTCAGCATGTATGTGCAATATCATAGCAATTAGCCAAACAGTTATTGAAATGAAAAAAATGATCAAAATTTTTTTTAAAAAATCCATAAAATATAGAAAATTACCGCTTCATCATCTCCTTGGGAAACTTGGTATAGGTCCACCTGGGGAACATCCATGTGCAAAATCAAAACATTCCATGCAGGGGATTTTGAGAAGAAGTTGAAAATATAAAAAGTTTAATGATGGACGGACGTCTCTAGTATGTTACACTTATGTACAAAAACATGACCTGTATTCATAAATTTCAAACTCAACAATGACAGCAAAGAGATTCCAGAGTCATCAAAGCATCACCATTCATCTTCCAATACCAATGTGAAGCAACAAATTTCACTCCTGACTGGAGACAGGCGGTGGTTTTAAACTGGTCCTCTCAACCTTTGAAATATTCTTCATTAAATACAGACTATAAAGTTTCCAAAACGTACAGGCCAAACCACTCAAAATCCAAATTTTATCACTTCTGCCAAAAATCAAAAGAGAATTGGTAGGCCTATCACTTTTTGGTTCTCCTGACTAGTTTGTCAGCTGAGTTTTTAGCAAAAGAAGAAAGCAGGCTTATATCGTGTTTGTGATATTTATGAATCTGGAACATTATGTAATTAATAAGTTCAGTGATTGAATCAATGTTATAGAGTATCAAATGCAAGGAGAAGACTTCTACAAGACCCTTGCTATACAATTGAAGTTCTACAGATAGATGGGCAGATGGACAGGAGGGACGACAGGTGCTACCAAATGGACCCCAATAGCTCTGCTGACTGACAAGTCACCAGGGCTAAAAATGGTCCATATCAACATGCACCTTCCCTAAACATGCTTTGGGTCCAATACATATATATGTACATAAACTCTATTACAGCCAGGATGGCTTGGTTATGAAAATACCCGAACATGTTCCTAATCTTCCCAAAAAGCCTTGAAATTGAAAATACATTTGCAGTAAAATAAAAAAACACAAAACAATGTAGGTATCATAGACTAAAGAGGTGTTTCTACAGCAAGTAACATGCTCAGAAAAGATAGGACACCATGTGTCAATATCATACATAGTCATACGCTGTTACATAATATACAGCACATGTGTGTGTTTAGCTGACTTGGCAAAGTTTAAGTAAACAGTGCTACTCTCTTGTTGTCAATTGTCATTTTACACACTCAAATTGAAGCATTCCTTGTACAGTGTGTCACAGTATTAAACAACAGACACACACTGAGAACAGGTGTCGACACAGTCCCAGCATTGACATAATCAAACCCATCTACGGAATCCAACATGTCATTGTTGGAAATATACTTAGAACTCTGTGTTTGATATCTGTTTTTCACAATATTTGCTGACCAGCCCTGTGTGTTTTCAACATTGTTATATACGGCTAAATGAATAGGCTGAGCTGGCATCAAAGATGACGCGTTATGTGTCATCTTTGATGCCAGCACGGCCTATTTATTTACCTGTTGTCCACTGTGAGCAGGATTACCATTCATGATGCCTGTCTTTTGCAAACATTTAGCAAACAGTATCTGATTCACCAAACATCTGTTAACTCGTCCATATGATAGACAGTCAGCCTTGTTTGAGTTACTCAAGTTTCTCAAATGTATGTCCATCCCTTGATTTCTACCTGTTTGCAGCCTCCATCCACCTGCCTGTGACAGTATGGTATGGTGGTACGCACATATGAAATGTGATTGATATTCTGACATTGGTAAATTCCACTTCTGTTCCTCAAATAGCTGAAAATTGATAAACAATGCCAAAAGTACAAACTGAACAGCCATCATGTCTGTCTCAAAGAATGGGGTCAACTGTTTAAACCTAAACCAAGTCATGCATTTGATATATAAGAAATTCAAGTGACACAAACGAGGCTCACAGGCTTCAGTGATGAATTTCCTGCACATCTCAAGACATTGAACATTTTCAGTATTTTCACAAGCCTAATTCAAGACACAGAGTGCCCATTACAGAGTGTCCTCAGAACATGTGTACATGTATCTGCATCAAAGTGCTGATGGATGGACGGGCAGACAGGTGGATGCTCAAACAGACAACAGTCTCAAATGGATTTTATAATAAGGTCTGCTGACTAACCAACCAGCAGAGCTAAAGATTGTATGAATGTTAGAGTTTGATGAATTCTTGATAGACACATAATAACTTAGGCCATGCAAATGAAACACTACTTGGAAGTTAGTTTGTCAGGTACAATATACATTTTGAAAAAAAAAAAGAAGAAAAAATGAAAAAAATGGGCCTAGCGCTCCGTTGACTTGTAATGTATTACAATAACATGAAGACACAAAACAAAACAAGGGCAAGTGGGGTGACCTGATGCGTTGATTGTTTGATTGGGAACACAACTGTACATATACATGGAGGAAATTACTAAGTAAATACTTTTCCATATTTGACCCCTTAATTCCAAGTGGCCATATGACCTTCACCTCCGACACAGATTGAAAAATTACTAGTCAATTCAAAATGTGTGCCCTGTGCCCAGCTATTCATACATGGTCTGTTTGTTCAAATTGGGTACCAACATAAACTTGGACAAGTGCCAAACTCCATAATCATTGGGTCATGATGATGCAAAGCGTAGACCACCAAGGACAATGTACTCAAGTGCAATTTTGATCTGCATGCTCAATTCTCTTTGCCACTGATTTCCAACCTACACCCTGCCATTACAAAATCACCTCTTTCAACTTTACAGGCCTGGTGACCAAAGAAAATAGGTCAAGGTCATTGATATTACATTCTATATTCGGAACGAGCGGGACTCGAACCTGCTACCTTTGGCACCAGTCGCCTAGCTGAAATGAGAAACGCACATATCCACTTGACCAAATCCCCATTCCTAAAAAAGAATGGTTCAATGGAGGTAGTTATGTGCGAGTGCCATATCAACACGGTAATGCAGTATATTTACTGAGTCGGCATTTATTTCCAGAATCGGGGACTTAAATCCACCAGCATTAAGGAAATGCCGAAAAATGTATATTCTATATTCGGAATGAGCGGAACTCGAACCTGCTACCTTTGGCACCAGTCGCCTACCTGAAATGGGAAACGCACATATCCACTTGACCAAATCCCCATTCCTAAAAAAGAATGGTTCAATGGAGGTAGTTATGTGCGAGTGCCATATCAACACGGTAATGCAGTATATTTACTGAGTCGGCATTTATTTCCAGAATCGGGGACTTAAATCCACCAGCATTAAGGAAATGCCGAAAAATGTATATTCTATATTCGGAACGAGTGGGACTCGAACCTGCTACCTTTGGCACCAGTCGCCTAGCTGAAATGGGAAATGCACATATCCACTCGACCAAATCTCCATTCCTAAAAAAGAATGGTTCAATGGAGGTAGTTATGTGCGAGTGCCATATCAACACGGTAATGCAGTATATTTACTGAGTCAGCATTTATTTCCAGACATATTAGCATTGGCCATGCGCGAGATCCTGTAAACATGGCATGTATAATTCAATTATTTTTGACATGGAATTTTATAAATTTCAACACATTTTAACTTATAATCTCCCTCAGATTATAGGTGGTGCCACTAGCATCATATGCCATTAAGATTTCGACCTCCTCCACCATTGTACTGAATTTTACGAAGATCCATAAAAAATTAATGATGCTAGAATGGTCCCAAGATTTTTAAATGTTGGCCCATATATTACATAATACCCTGGGTTGTGCAACTAATATCAAAGTTGACATACTTTCATCACTTTATGAGTCCTAAAAGTTACATGGGCATAACTCAAACACTGCGGGGCACAGAAGGTTTACAAGACTTTCACACTGTGACCCCTACATTCCAAGTAGCGGTAGCCATATGACTTTCACCTTAACTTGGATTAAAACATTGCTACTGTTCAAAATGTGTGCCCTGCATCCAGTTTTCCATACATAGTCTGTTTGTTCAAATTGCAAAAAAAACCTCTTTTTGAGCTATTAAAGAAAAAAAACACTGAACTTGGACAAGTGGCAAACTAAATAATAATTGGGTCAGAGTGACCCCAAAAGTAAGTCACCAAGTACAGAAGTATTATGTACAAGTTTGATCTGGAGGCTCAATTCTCTTTGACATTGATGTCCAAACTACAAACTGCCACTACAAAGTCACCTCCCTTAACTTTACAAGACTGATGAATTATCAAAAATAGGTCAAGGTCACCAATATCACATAGCATATTAGCAATGGATATGATTTATATATCCTATAAATTTGGCATGTCTAATTCAGTCATTTTTCAGATATCAAATTTTTGTATCTTTCATCACATTTTGGCTCATAATTTCCAAACCATAGGTGGCAACACCAGCATTATTTGCAACTAAGATTTTTACCTCTTTCACAATTCCATAAAATTTCATGAAGATCTATCAAAAATTAAGGATGCTGGAGTGGGCACAAGGTTTTCACATTTTTACCCATATATTACATAATGCTGTAGGTGACACTACCAATATCGAATTTGACCTAGATTTTCACACTTTATAAGTCCTAAACATTATATGGGGTTAACTTCATAACTGTGGACTGCATTACATTCACAAGCAAAAAGTTTACAGATAATCAGACAGAAGGATAGAAAGACAGATAGCCCAACAGGATTGATCACATGACCTCTGACATGGCTCCTTTGGTCAGCAGAACTAACAATTGGCAAGCGTTTTGATTATAATTTTTAAATATTTACCACCATTTGTCAGAAAAGGGCCAAAATAAAGTGCGAATTCCATTAAAAGATACCAATATTATGCAGAAATCTTGTCTTTTTTTTTTTTTTTTAATTTATTTCTTTCTTGATGAAAATAAAAGGGTTTGAGGCACCACTGATGTGGGAGGTTACCTGAAAAAAAAACTTCTTATTATTTTTTCAGTGTTGTTTGTGGTCTTACCTCCCGGTATTTTTGGTGGCGAGCCCTTTTCCCCATATCCTTTATCAGCTGGAATGGTGAGTTTCCTTCTTTCCCCTATACACATGCCCTTCAAGCCAATGTCCCAGCCTTTGATCACATGACCTTTGCCCAACATGAACTGGAATGGCCTGGGTGTATACAAAAAGAAAGCTTTACTGTTTACCTTTGACTGTCCATGTAGCAATTCACTGTTGTGCAACACTTAGGGGATTGAGTCAACAGCTTTCCTTGGTGCATTCTGACCTACATTATCCACCAAGTAAAGCTGTAAACATGTTTTCTTGATATCCCATTCAACTTTACAAGTCATCAAATGAAACTCTTGTTTGCAAGGATGTCTCGCTCTTTGTAAAATCTGATAAAATTTTCATGCATGACAATGCTCCCCTTTATAATGCAGACACACCATTTTATTCACATCACATGAGCTGTGTTTAGAATATTTGAAAGCTTAAAGCCTGTAGAATCTGAAAATGTATTGTTTAATATGGTCTTTACTAAAACACCATAAGTTTTCAATTGAGCACACTTATTTTCCAGATTGGTTGATGACAGGGAGTTTTAAACACTGTAAATTGCTTTAATTTTCTTGTACCTTATTTGTGCTTATTTTGCTGATGGTACTAAATCGTGCAAATAAAACTGCAATGAAACATTTTATTATTGTTTGAGCAGGAAGTATGTCCAAAACAGTGAAATCAAAACTACAGTGAAATGTCAAATACATGTATACAAAAACTGTGAAAATTTATACAACCGAAAATAAAGAAAATTACAGTAGAACCCGCCATGTTAACATACATGTATTTTACTGGTCACTAGTGACATTCAGGCTGTAGGTTTTCAGGTTTTGTGCAAAGTAAACTGACCAAGTACCCGAATTGAAAAAATTGTTAAAATCAAGAATCCACAGCAGTGCCACCTAGTGAACCATTTTGTTTGACCTTTTCACAAGTAGCATATCGACTAAGTTTCAGCTTAATCTGAGTGACGGTTCTGGAGAAGTCGAAAATGGCAAAAACTTACAAAAAATCATTAAAAAAATGGAAAAAAATGCAGCACTACCTGCTCAACAAATTAAGGACTAGGAGTGTTCCTGTGTGATATCAAAGGTGGTGGGTAAGAGTTTCGGAGAAGATTTCCCCCCCCCCCCCCCCAAAAAAGAACAAAAACAAATCATAAACTAGAACAGACTGATTTTCCAACAGAAAATCAAATGTCTCCCGGTGGAACACTTACGTCTCTGAATAAGCTACAGGTGATAACAAATTACAAATGACCAAGTTTGCTTGAAAATTACAATCCTATTTTAGCTCTCACCTAGATACATTACTCTAGCAATTTTCATCAAGTTCTTCAAGACTTATTGCAGAGAAGCCAATTTCACATAAATGACCCTGTGACCTTGAAAATTAGGTCAAGGTCATCAAAATACAATCCCAACCTAGGTCTTGCATAGATACATAATCCTACCAAGTTTCATCAAATTCCATCCTGTTCTTCAAGACTTATCGAACAGAAACCAATTTCACATAAGTGACCCTGTGACCTTGACAATTCCCTCAAGGTCATCCAAATACAATCCCAACCTAGGTCTTGCATAGATACATAATCCTACCAAATTTCATCAAATTCCATCAAGTTCTTCAAGACTTATCGAATGGAAATTAATTTCACATAAGTGACCCTGTGACCTTGCAAATTAGCTCAAGGTCATCCAAATACAATCCCAACCTAGGTCTTGCCTAGATACATAATCCTACTAAGTTTCATCAAATTCCATCAAGTTCTTCAAGACTTATCGCACGGAAACCAATTTCACATAAGTGACCCTGTGACCTTGAGAATTTGCTCAAGGTCATCCAAATACAATCCCAACCTAGGTCTTGCCAAGATACATAATCCTACCAAGTTTCATCAAATTCCATCCTGTTCTACAAGATTTATCGAACGGAAACCAATTTCACATAAATGACCCTGTGACCTTGAGAATTCGCTCAAGGTCATCCAAATACAATCCCAACCTAGGTCTTGCCAAGATACATAATCCTACCAAGTTTCATCAAATTCCATCAAGTTCTACAAGACTTATCGAACGGAAACCAATTTCACATAAATGACCCTGTGACCTTGACAATTCCCTCAAGGTCATCCAAATACAATCCCAACCTAGGTCTTGCCAAGATAAATAATCCTACCAAGTTTCATCAAATTCCATCAAGTTCTTCAAGACTTATCGAACAGAAACCAATTTCACATAAGTGACCCTGTGACCTTGACAATTTGCTCAAGGTCATCCAAATACAATCCCAACCTAGGTCTTGCCAAGATACAAAATCCTACCAAGTTTCATCAAATTCCATCCTGTTCTTCATGACTTATCGAACAGAAACCAATTTCACATAAGTGACCCTGTGACCTTGACAATTTGCTCAAGGTCATCCAAATACAATCCCAACCTAGGTCTTGGCTAGATACATAATCCTACCAAGTTTCATCAAATTCCATTAAGTTCTTCAAGACTTATCGCACGGAAACTAATTTCCCACAAGTGACCCTGTGACCTTGAGAATTCGCTCAAGGTCATCCAAATACAATCCCAACCTAGGTCTTGCCAAGATACATAATCCTACCAAGTTTCATCAAATTCCATCCTGTTCTTCATGACTTATCGAACGGAAACCAATTTCACATAAGTGACCCTGTGACCTTGAAAATTTGCTCAAGGTCACCCAAATACAATCCCAACCTAGGTCTTGCCAAGATACATAATCCATAAAGTTTCATCAAATTCTATCTAGTTGTTCATGACTTATCGAACGGAAACCAATTTCACATTAGTGACCCTGTGACCTTGAAAATAAGGTCAAGGTCACCCAAATACAATCCCAACCTAGGTCTTGCATAGATACATAATCCTACCCAGTTTCATCAAATTCTGTCACGTCCTTCAAGACTTATCGCACGGAAACCAATTTCACATAAGTGACCCTGTGACCTTGAAAATTTGCTCAAGGTCACCCAAATACAATCCCAACCTAGGTCTTGCCAAGATACATAATCCTACCAAGTTTCATCAAATTCTATCTAGTTGTTCATGACTTATCGAACGGAAACCAATTTCACATTAGTGACCCTGTGACCTTGAAAATTAGGTCAAGGTCACCCAAATACAATCCCAACCTAGGTCTTGCCTAGATACATAATACTACCAAGTTTCATCAAATTCTGTCAAGTCCTTCAAGACTTATCGCACGGAAACCAAGTGTTGAAGAACATGAACAACAACAACAACAACAACAACAACAACAAGAAGAAGAAGAAGAAGAAGAAGCGGAAGAAACGGGCACTAAAACAATATGTCCCCCGGCTTCCACCGGGAGACATAATTCCATAAATCACTGAAGCGTGACCATTTGAACAAACTTGGTAGAGACCCACCCAAGGTACATTGCCACCAAGTTTGAAGTGAATCTGGCTGATGGTTTTAGAGAAGTCAAAAATGTGAATTGTGGACGGATGGACGACGGACCATCTGATAAGCTCAGCTGACTGACAAGCTTAAGTCCACTGAGCAAATAATAGTGGATACATAAGATTTGCTTTTCATTCATTCTTGGCAGTTCCATGCTTTTAAAATGCAAGTATACAACTGTCAGGGTCCAGGCTGCAGTGTGGATATCACAAAATTTGATAAGCAAATGAAATACCCATGGATGCAAGGGAAGACTTTTCATAGTTTCCCCAACAGCAAGGATGAGTAATGGAGGGCACAGAGAGCCCTGACACCAAGACCCCTGATGTTGAACCAGGTCAGGTTAGCATAACGGACCAAGCAATAGGTGCAGTGGTATGACTATGTGATCAGTCATGCACACAATCATCTTGCCACCACATGGAGACTTGCAAATGGATAGCATTAGCTTGCTATTTACAGGGTCTTACATGAGGGAATTTGTGTGAACAAAATAAGCAGTTCTCATATTTATTTTATGAAACAGAAAGCATGCATTGAAATGTATGCTCTTTAACCCTTTCCCCCTCAAACCGGCCAAAACTGGCTGGTGGTCAAATGAAGTCTGTTTCAGTGTTTTCAACTAATTTCAACAGTTATGAAAAACAATTTGACTGAGAAATGTACATGAGACTTATCAAGATCACATGCCCCAGGTCAACAGCTTTCCTTGGCATGGGTTGGGCACTTACCAGCCCATGCCAAGGAAAGCTGTTGACTCAGTCTTAATTCAAGGCGGAAAGGGTTAAAGCAAAAACCACTGGTTTTGAGAGTAAAAATAAGAAAACCCAATGGAACGTGTTGCCTGTAGATGGCACCACAGGTACGGTCCTCTTGGTATGCACATGCTGAAGGTCAAAACATCTAGGCAACAAACAAACCTGCTTCATTCTTTGGTCACAAATGTCATGTGACACAGGAAGCAACCAGAAAGAGTAATGTATGTGACATGCCCTACCGTCTCAGAATTTTTTCACACTTTGTAATTTGTCAATTTAATTTAGGCATGAAAACATACAATAAAAAGACAACAAAATTAAAAACAATTACTAAACGGTACATAATCAATGACCCGACATCTGTAGACTAACGGGCTAGGCCCTTGCACAGGTCTGCAAAATGACATCCTATCATTTTTGCTCATCCTCACTTCTATTATTTTCACCACACAAGCTACAGATCAACTGTAAAAATACCATAAAATGAAGCTACTTGCAAAAAAAAACAACAACAAAAAAAAAAACAAAACAAAAAAAAAAACCACCCCCAAAATAAAATGGGCAGCTTTTTTTTTCAAATAAACCACTTAGATGACCAATTGAGTAACTGTCAGAGAGATTTATTAAGCAAGATCAAACAGTTACATAAATTAACAGCATATTTGATTTTAAATGTTCATGGTAGGCAGAGTTACAAAGTGCTGCTTTCTAAGTTGAACTGGATGTTTATTGAGTAAAGAATCAATTGAATGAAAGCAGTACTGGTCTGTACGTCACTGACTGGTATGCTACCAGAATACTTGGAAAATATGTTAAAGTTTGTGTCCGAAGTACATAGTGTAAATTTGAGATCTGATGCCAATGACTGTCTTTATTTGGAGAAACCGAAGTCTTTCTAAGTTGAACTGGATGTTTATTGAGTAAAGAATCAATTTAATGAAAGCAGTACTGGTCTGTAAGTCACTGACTGGTATGCTGATGCCAATGACTGTCTTTATTTGGAGAAACCAAAGTCTAAACATATAAAAACAACTGCTGAGTTACTCAGGGTCCATCATGTGGAACAACTTGCCAAAGGAAACAAGGAAAGCTTAAACTTTGCCTGCATTTAAAAGATTACTATGTACTAAGTATATTTTAGGATTAAGAAAATAATTTGTTTTGGGTAGTATGATTCTGACTGTGACATAGCCAATTGTGAATTATGAAGTGTCGTGTAATCTTGTATCTTTTCCTTTACTTTTAGCAGTATCATTTTATGCTTTTGGGTCTGATTTTATAGAGGGCTCTGGGGTAGATTAGTACTCTTAGCACTAACCAGGACGTCCTCTGAAAATAAAGTTATATATACATGTATACAATGTATATATAATTGCAATGGAATATGCAATATAAGTACATGTGTATAAACAGTATCTTATCCATCAATCTTTTGATGTCCCCAGCCAAACAAAGGCTAAAATCAGTGCAACTTCCATTCACTGATTTTGTTACAAGCCACAATGCACAGAGGGCAGCACCTTCCTGGTCAAATCAAAATCAGATGCAATGAAGGAGCTCTTGGACAAGTGTAGAGCACAGTGGGAGGTATTACCAGTCAAAAGGTGCATATTTTGTGGATTGTCTGTCCACATTTCAATTCCTTATTCCATATAGGAATTTCAATTTTTTAAATGAAATTCTTGGGGGGGGGGGGGGGGGTGTTGCCAATTGATTTGAAACGGCATAGGAACACTTCTGGCCAGCTCCTAGACCATAATTTGTTCCAGAGGTGATGCTACATTTTTCTTTTTCTTTTTGTATAATATAAAGCTTTCTTGTTTTTTTTTTTTTTACTTCTTCTCCAGAACTATCATTCAGATTGTACTAAAACTTTGTGGGATTGTACCTTGTGGAAGTGTCAAGTAAAGTTGTTAAGCAGGTGGTGATAATGTGGAACCCTGATTTTCAACAAATTGTTCTGTTCGGGTATTTGTCGGTTGATGCATACATTCCTACATGCATTATTGATTACCCGAGTAAATGGGGATTTCAATGGTAGTTCACATTTGTAACTTCTCCAAAACCATCAGCCAAATTTACTGAAAACTTGGTTGGTATGTACTTTGGGTTGGTCCATACAGAGTTTATTCAAATGGTCACGCTCCAGTGAATTTCGTGTTTTTAAATGAAATTTTTATTTTTTTTCTCATCACAATCTGGAAATAAAAATCTTCAACTTGAAAAGGGTTTGGCCAATTTCTTTGACAGTGCACAGACACATGCCTGGAGTCCTAGGACCTTAATTTTGTTTGACAGGTGGCGCTGTAACTCTTTTTAGCATTCTGTATGAATTTATTGTTGTTGTTTCACTGCACAAATGAGTGTCTTAATGATGCATTTTTTAAACATAGGGAAAAATCTTTCAAAATTGTCAAGCTTGAATTACACCCAACCTTATGTGCCCCCTATGTACTCACTCTTTTCTACCATAACTGGAATCAAACTCAGTGCCATCCGCTAAGGTACCTCTGTCTGCAAGAGAAAAATAAAACCATTTCAAAGAAATGTCTGGTGTAGTGATCACTGATCCTTTACACTCTGGTGTGGTCACCACTGATCCTGTACAGTCTGGTGCAGTTGTTATTGATAATGTACAGTATGGTGTTGTCATCATTGGTTCTCTACAGTCTGGGGTAGTCATTATTGATCCTCTAAACTCTGGTGTGGTCAGAATGAGGCTGCAAGAACCTCTAGAGTCTCGTGTAGTCATTACTGATACTCTAAAGTCTGACATAGTTACCACTAATTCTCTATAGTAGGGTTTAGTCATCATTGATCCTTTAAGGAGCAACAGTTTCTGCCTACCTAATCTTAATTACCCAGCCTTGGTTGTTATTTATTTCCGATTGCACCTTAGTTCATGGTAGACTTACAGTAAATGTACTCTCATGATAGACTTTGCAAGATATCCCAAATGAGACAAATTATATGACAATATTTTTTTAAAAATCAGAATAAAATACACAGACTGACCCTTTGAATTATAAAAATTGGACTATAAATAATTGAGAAAAGTTTTTGAGTCTGATTCTTATTTGCATGTGCCAGGCGCATGCACACACACAAAATATCATGATTTCAATAGTGTGCTTTACTTTAAAAGACATTTTTTTTTTCTGAATTTTTCAAATATGGAGAGGAGGGGAGGAGGTGCACCCAATATGCGGGAGTGTGAGTGGGTGTAAAAGGGTTGTCAAATTTTTTTTTTAAAGTAGCCAGGATCCTGAAGCACTGACACCCCAGTAGTAATACAACAGCCCTAGGTGTTGCTGTCAAAACAAACAGCAACAACTTTGGAGGCAGACGAAAGTTTGCCACGATGCTCTTATTGGTTCCTAGGTAGTGGTGGAAGATAAAATCCCAGTTAAAAAATGATAAGTTGCTGATTTGTAAGTAGAGGAGTAGATTTAATTGAGAAAGGTAAAGTGCCTGGGCCAAGGAGACGATGTTTCTGCCAAACTGTACCTGCCTCATTCTGTGAACATTTCCCGGACACATACAACATTTCTACAGCAGTTACTCCAGAGGATGTTTAAAACAAAAACAAAAACAAAAAAAAAAACAAAAACATAAAACCAGAAACTAGACAAAAATTTAAAAAAAAATCGAAGGCATGATAACAGTAAGACCTGTTGCTTTGTCTGAGTGAGAAACATAACAAAAGCTCAGATTATTTTGGGATATTATGCAAAAGACCACAGAATGTACAGATACACACAAACAGATTTCAACGGATACATGAACAGTATAATGGCAGTTATCACTCCAGTTAAAATGAAGTTGTTCTCTTGAAGAAAAAATTGAAGGCAGGCTAACAGTAAGACCTGTTGCTTTGTCTGAGTGAGAAACATAACAAAAGCTCAGATTATTTTGGGATATTATGCAAAAGACCACAGAATGTACAGTTACACACAAACAGATTTCACCGGATACATGAACAGTATTATGGCAGTTATCACTCCAGTTAAAATGAAGTTGTTCCCTTGAAGAAGCATGAACGCATATACATGTACATACGTATATACATACAGATATACATGCAATAGTCACATGCCCTTCAACAGACTGACAGAATTGTACTGGGCCTAAATAATTTGATGAAACATGAAGAACAAACCCACTGCAACACAGCCACAACAGAACGGCTGATGATCAATGCAACAAAGAAAGTAGTGAATCATGAAGAAGAAAAAAGCAGGACAATATGCACCTTCATTGATAGACTAGTAAAATAAAAACACTCAATAGATACTGGTTGAAGCCCACTCTTACAGTATAGACCATAAGGCAACAAGAATTAGACTCGCTGGGACAGTCATTGCCTCCAAGCCAGACCCAAGCTGCACATTTTGTCTACTCCGCTGGGCAAGTGCTGTAACACAGAACTTGGTCTGCTTTGCAGGCAAGGACAGTCACAGTTTCACAAATACCAAGCAAGGGTATAAATTCTGGACTTGAACTTTTCATATTTACACTTCTATACAATGCATTAGACTGCAATTTTAATTCATGATATCGTGAACACACTACCCATCCACGTGTACATGTATTTGTTTACACATGCTGCCACACATTTACATGCCAGTCCAACCAATAACCAATCCACGTAGGAATGAAGCTTCTTCCACCAGTAGTTCCAGAAATAAACGTGTGACGCATGGAACGACCAGTTTCTTGTGTTTCTATGAATTGAATGGACTATTTTTGATGTTTAACCTGAACAATTTTACTCAAGAATAGGTACAAATGTAAATATAAGAAATTAAAATCATCTGTGTTGGTGTTATGGGATTCTAGCAAGAGGCATTGAGGCTGATATATCTGGCATGGTATGCTATTTTAATAAAATGCACCATGCTTTCAATATCAGACTCAATGATCACTGCCATAGCCTCGTAACATCAATACAAACAATATACGCATTTCCTAAATGACATTATCAGTCATCACAAGTTCACCTTGTGTTTCTCAGGAAAGGTCACACTGATGTTTTCACCTCACTTTTTTCCCTGCAAGTTAAATAAAAAAATAATCATAAGCTACCATTTCAATAAAAACTCTGTCACAGACGTTTTAGTGTTATTTTTTAAAGGACTGTCCTATTATTGTCACTGTATCACCTCAACAAAACACTGTTCTAAAATCACGGTACCGTGACAGCAGTTTGCAAAGTATTGAGAATGTGATTGGCAAACATTTTTTTACAGAGAGAGTATATCAAGGGTTAAGAGGTCACTCATTTACATTAGGAGCCAAATGTTCTAGACTTAATGTAAGGAAACACTTTTTCTCTTCAAGATCTGTCTGTCTGTGGAATGGCCTCCCTGGGCACGTAGTCAATGCTTCAAATGTTAATGCATTCAAAGCAATGTATGATGCTTATTATAATGGCTTTTGAATCACTGAAGAGTCTTACGGAGGGGTCTTATGAATGGTCCATTAAGATATTATTCCAAGGCGGTTACACATATGATCTCACCAGTTTTGGTAGAATTTTTAAGGTAATCTCTTAATTTCATATTTGCCAATCGATTCTTATATGCTGTAACCATGATGTGGGCTTAAAATGTACAAATTTCATTTAAGGCTAATAAAATGAATTATGCATGAATTATGAATTACTCACTCTTGTCTAAGCCTAAGGTCTACCCTATCAAGCCTAACCTCCTCCTTTACTATTTACAATTCCTACCAAGTTCACAAGTTTTATTAGCAATCCATATTCAGAAAATACATTCTGTTGAGGCATGGAGGCTCATAACAATATATATACATATTAAAACAGTACAGAGACCAGTTTATAAAATAAAAGTAAAAACATTGAGATCCATGGTACAATTGCAGTGAAAAATATTTCAGACAATTCATAAATCAGTAAAAGCATTTAGATACTTGGAACAATGGAAGTAGTGAGTGCCTAAAAAGGCTCAATGTGGCTAAAAACATAATTTACCACCTTTTTCTTAAAACTGTACAGTGACTGCGTATCACAGATATGCTGGGGGAGAGCATTCCAGCTTTTAACACCAGTGGTATGGAATGAGTTTGGATGGGATTTTCGGATAAAGAAATTGCCAGCATCAGTTGATAGGGTATTGTAAGAATGGATAGAAGAGGTACGAGCAAAGAGAGTGGTGAGGTAATCGGGAGTTTTGTTGGTGGTGATCTTCCACATCAATATGCAGTGATTGTAGAAGAATCTTTGCTCGGTACTCATCCATTTGATGGTGTCCAGCATATCCGTGATATGAGTTCTGTTTTGAATCTGTTGAAGTTTACCCAGATCCTGTTTTCGGATACTATTGCTCCAGACTGTACTACAGTAGTAAATATGGGGCAGTATGTGTGTGTTGTACAAGGGGACTCTAGCGTTAGGTGGTATGTATCTGGCTGCCCTAGGCTACAGAAAACACCTATTGCCCTTTTCACCTTATTCAAGACTCTTTCAAAATGATCATTGAATTTAAGTCTGGAGTCAATTTGTACTGCAAGGTACTTACACGAGTACTATGTGACAGGTTCAGAATCCAGTGTCAAGTCAAGAGTAAAATTTTTGGCATTATTGCAAATGAGCATACTATTAGTTTTGTCACGGTGCAAGCTGAGCTTGTTGGTTTTGAGCCATGTGGCTACTAGGGAAAAGTCTTCCCGTAGCACATGACTCGAGGTATGGTGTCAACATTTGGACTAGAATAATAGAAAAGGGTGTCATCTGCATATAGATTCACACAGACTTATTTATTCATCAACCTGCTAATCATATCCATTGTACCCTTTGATACATTCTCGGAGGTACATTAATCCCCCCCCCCCCCCCCCGACTAGAGCCGCTCTTTCCCCCTTTCTTGCCAATATTGGGCAAGCGTCACACGTCACTGTGATGATGCATTGCCCATTGCAAGAATCAAGATGCCAGGACAAGTTGCCCCAGCCTGGGACCTGGGTCTGGCTTCTCACTTACAATGCATTGACAGCGCATCCTCATCTTCAGCAGCGAAGTCACACGTCTTTGGGATTTTTAATCTTTCTACCTTCACCCCTTGTACTTCAAACTTTTCATTCTCACACAAACACGACAGAAAACAACAAACAAGGACTGTCAACCACAACACTGCTTCGCCTTCCGCCATGTTGACCCAGTGACAACAGTTGCAACCGCCGCTATATTTTACCCATTATATTGCTTGGCGACATTTCAACAAAAATTGTGTCGATTCTGATAGAAAAAATGGATTTCTGTTGAGTTTTGTCGGACAAACAAACATTTACAAGCACAGGACGTGATTTGGTAAGTTACAATTTGAACACGGAGAAAACGGCATCTATGAACGATAATAATGGATAGGATTAGCAGGTTGATGAATAAATAAGTCGGTGTGAATCTGTACAACTGCCCATCAGCTGCTCCGGTCAAGAGTCACTCAAGTGGACCAGTGCAGTGGCAAATTTTAAGATTGACACCGGTCCCGGCCACAGATACCGGTAACTCATATTATAAGCCTACGTACGCCGTGCCGGAAGTTTGTTTAGTCACTTTAGAGACCAGTAGACTTGTTCAAGTCTCACTGGACTGTCTTCCGTATTTTACTTTTTAATTACAAAATAAAACTTTAAGTGAAACCCGTCACACACGTCGTAGCTGTTATAATAGTAATACAGGCCGGCCCCTAAACCTAGCTAATTGTCTTGGTCGGAACGTGTCTATAACCAGATAACAGATTAGTGCCGGGCGGTCTGCACTGTGTTTGTTATCACACAGACAAGCGAGCGGTCAGAACGCACCCCTCTTCCGAAGCTGTTATCAATTGAGCAACTGTATAATGAAGGATTATTATTGCAGTGCACTGGCTCAGGCAGGGGGCGTCCAGTGTGTCAGCAGCCGCAGGGAGACGGTCAGCTTTGTCTTGCTTAAGTGGTCAGTAACTAAAATAACCACGCATTCATCAAAGACCATTTAAATTGCCACTTGCCTTATCACAATGATAATGTAACTAAAACTGACTAGGACTCAATAGCTGCTACTGTTGAAACCGGGACGGCAGCGGTGTCGACCTAAGTTAGAGGCAAAGGAATGTCATATTATTAGTTGCCTCCAGACCCATACAGGTGTGAAAGGTCACAACTTTTGTGCTGGAAAATGGGGGACAAAAGGTATAAAAACCAAAAACTTTGAAAGTCTGTAACTTTTTTATTGTTTAAGATATCTTAAAAATTCAAAAAGATTTGAATTCCTCTCATTTATACCTTTCCAATGAATTAAAGTATGTCTTACTTACTACAATTTGAAATTTTAGATGATATACCTAACTGTGTAGTTGGCATAAATAATATTATACAGTTAACTTTGTGGAGGGGAAAATGTATCACACTTCTGGGTGGGACCACCGGATGGGAAAAGAGGGACATGTACCAGGGACTTGTGCAAGTCTAAGAGACCAGTGCCAGTAGCGCAGCGTATATGAGTTACCGGTACCTGTGGTCCAGGCCACAGATTGTCATAGACATAGTTTAAGTAAATTGCTAGGGCCTAGGATGCAAATGATTTTTACATCTTTTTGTTGTGCGCATTTCAACGATTTGCACGTTTCACAGATTGCGCTTTGCATTCTGTGGATCTACGGTTCGCGCACACATCCATGGATAGCGCAACAATCCATGGATGGCGCAGCACGTTCTTCTGATGGGGTTACTGTACTGTATTATATGGACACAATGCAAAAGTGGCCACACACATAGACTAGTACAGCAATATTATTAATACATAAACTAAGCTGCTTCAGAGACCGGTCCAAGTTTGTGGCCACATTTTAAAAAAAAGATATAAACCGAAGTTTCTGCAAGAGTCTGCACTTCTGGTGAGGCTCTGTCCATGACCGCTTAGCCTTAGACTTAGTACATATGCTGCATGTATCACTCTGTGACTTTCACCCCCAGAACCGCATGTCTTTATTTAATTTACATATAATTTGGAACATATCCCAACCCCGCCTGAGCTGAAGAAGATGCTATCACTCAGGCTCAAAAAGGAGCACTTTTGGATCCACAGATTATGTACAATGGAACCTTTCGGTTTGAATGTCATGGGAAAATAGGCTCACTTGCCGAGTCTTATGCTAATTTTTTAATTCCCAAGCCTATTTCTCATGACATGGTTTGTTCCACTGACAACAGAATGCTTATTCTGTGTTTTAACGGATCGCACCTTCTTTAATGGAAATAATATTATTTCCCATGGATGTGGAGGACACAATCATTCAAATGAACTCCCCCATACATATTCACGACAATTGATTATTCATACAATCCATAACATATGCAATATGGACTATATTCAATAAGAACTCCATCTTATTCAAACCAAAGGCAAAACTGTACTATCCTTGGTTACAAGCATTTACACTCAGGCCATGTGACGTCACATTTGGCCAGACTCACGTGTCACCTGCACCACTGCTCTACGTGCACAGTAGACAGTTGTTGACTCAAATTTACTGAGCGTCACAACCCTACGTGATCTACGTTACTAGGGCCGGTGTTACCGTACGGTATATAAATAGTTGACGCATCCGTTAAATTCAGTCTCTGAAGAGCCCGGTAACAGGGCGAAACCGGTCAGACTGTAATAGATAGCAAACCGGCACATCTGCCTCCAGGGCACTCGCCTGGTCTTACATCGCTTTATTTAATTTAGATGCACCCTAGTGATCCAAAATGCTCAGTATCTCCTCACACCCCTATTCATATTCCACCTAGAGAATTTTCTCTAGTCCATCTTAAGTCTGAAAACCATGATCATACTCACTTTTTGCAGGACTTCTTTCATTTCAACCATCATCCAGTATAGTGGAAGAGGTGGCTTCCAGCTAATACCTTAGTACGCTTTACCTCATAACACCTCTAGTCAACTTTATGGTGTTACAAATTGTATTACTATTTACCTGTTTATACTAATGTTGGTATGGTGGAATAGTGTATGAAGCTTTTAAGTTTCAAAGGTTACGTCTGTCATCCTTTGTCCGTCATTAACAATTCACATTTTCGACTTCTTCTCCAAAACCATCAGTCAGATTCACTTCAAACTTGGTGGGGATGTGCCTTGGGTGGGTTTCTACCAAGCTTGTTCAAACCGTCATGCTCCAGTGATTTTTTTGTTCTTTTTTTGGGCAAATCTTACAAAAATCTTCTTCTCCGAAACTGCACACCCAATTGCTTTGATATCACACAGGGACACTCCCGGGGACTCCTAGTTCTGAATTTGTTTACTAGGTGGCTCTGTGATTTTTTTCTGATTTTTCATGACTTTTGTGGTGCTATTGCTACTTTTGACTTCTTCTCCAGAACCTTCCCTCAGATTAAGCTGAAACTTGGTTGATATGTTTCTTGTGGAAGGGTCAAACAAAGTTGTTCACCAGGTGGCACTGCTGTGGATTCCTGATTTTTAACGATTTTTTCAATTGGCGTACTTATCGGTCAATGCACCTTTCCTATTACAATAAAATTATAAGTCAATGGGCATTGTAATGCTAATTCACATTTTCGACTTCTTCTCTCAACTGTCATCCAGATTAACTACAAACTTGGTGGCAATGTACCTTGGGTGGGTTTCTACCAGATTCTCAAACGGTCGCACTCCAGTGATTTTTGGATTTTTAATGATTTTTTTTTTTTTTTTTTTTTTGGACAAATCCTGCAAAATCTTCTTCTCGACAACCAAACACCCAATAGGAGATATGCAAATAAATTTCCCGCCACAACTGCATACCAGATTGCCCAGTCTCGCTTGGCAGGATGTGGTGAGATATGGGTCTGTACTTGTGGGGACAAGCGGAATATGACTAATATTTTGGAAATAAAGAATACTGATTAAAAGCTGTGGAAATCTTTCTTTTTATTTATCTTGGGAAGGACTAGATGAATACAAGTTTGGCATTTGTGAACTATAATTTCTCAAAAAAACGCTTATGTTGTGAGAAATGAACATATGGCCCTGTCTGTGACACTGATGCGACCCGCATGGCCCCCATGATCACCTGGCGTCAAACCCGTCCTTTGTGGTGGGAATTTAATATGCATATGGCGTATTGCTTTGATATTGCATAAGAACACTCCTAACCTGTTAGTGTATTAAAATCAACCCAAACATGAGATAAATAATACACACACACACACACACACACACACACACACACACACACATATATCTCATGTCTGGGTCGATTTTAGTACTATAACAGGCTTGTATAAATACCGTATCATAGGCCTAAAAGCTACAGTGCCGCGGCATGATGTATCGGTACTCTTCCGGTGGTATCAGTATTCTTCCGGTTTCATCAGTAATTGTGTTGATGAGGAGTAAAACTTTCTGCAAATGTCATTTTTATTTTTGCTTTGTGTATTGAAATGTACAAATCAACCCAAACATGAGATAAAAATTTTATAGCATGCTTTGTAGACCATATGAAGTAATCAACTCACCCTGGATACCATTTAGCAGAACTTGTTCGCTTCGCTCACTCGTTCTGCTATATGGCATCTAGTGCTTGTTGATATACTTCATATCATCAACAAAGCATGCTATAAGCTATAATACATATATATATATATGAAATTTTGAACAGCTTCTCATAATAAAAAAATAAGATTTCATTGACAAGTAAATTTTCTGGTCAAATACAGGGCCACAATTTCGGTGAGAATCCGAGAATCCATTCTCGTAAAGATTTTCCTTAACTTGTCTTTCTTTAAAAAGAAAACTAATTGACAAAAATCCAAATAGATTCTCGCAAAATTTTGCGAAATTCTGGCCCTGAAATATTTACATTTACTTTGTGAAAAAATTGTGCTTGGTGTTGATGTTTTACACATGCAGCATTTCTGGACTTTGAGGCTGCCCTCAGACCTCCCTTTATGTGACACTTATATAGGAGTCAAGGGCCTGACATTGACAAAGTGTTAAGGAAGAAAAAGATGTTTTTTGTGCTGTTATCAGTAGAGGCTTTAGCTCCAAACAAGAATTTTGGCCATCATTTTATTCAGTCATTATTAAACAAAATCTCTGGTTAAAAATTAATTAAGTGTAGAATTACTGTTCACGACACACCATATATTTCATGCATTTTAGGCTCATATAGTGGGCCAGATAATTTTCACATTTAAAAATGTGCTCGATTATCCAAAGGAGGTTGCTTCTGCCACCTCCCCCCCTCCCCCCAACTGAAAGTCTCCTGCTTTGAAACTCCATTAGAAATTTCTGGCTCCATTCCAAGTTTTTACCACATTTTTAAGCGCTGAAAACTATGTGCATAAGTTTTATTTGTGTGGAAAAAGTTTAATTGTTTTCTGACATTGACTGCAAAGACTGATTATTGTCTGCTACTCTGTTTCTTCCCCTGATAGCTACAAGGCACATTGTATCCTGAAAACGCTAAAATAGTGCAACAAAACTGACTTGCAACAATCTGCATCCATACATGTTTCTCTTCTTTAGGATAATGGATCTTCTACAAGACAAAGTTTTGCAAATCAACGGAAAGGGAAAGGTAAACGCCCAAGAAGCCGTGCAAAACAAACTTCTCGGCCTTTTCTTCTCTGCCGGCTGGAGTCCACCGTGTTTAAAATTTGTGCCCAAATTGAAAGCCCTTCATGCCGAGTTACAAAGACGACAGGCTCCTTTTGAAGTAATGTTTGTTTCCTGTGATAAAACAGAGGAAGAAATGCAGGAATATGTGGAAGAGCTGCATGGAAACTGGCTGGTGGTACCACCTACAGACAGTCTGGCACAGTGAGTAGAAAGTTGTTCTATAAACAAGAACAACTACATAATGATACAGTTACATGTGTATTTTAATATAACTTATAACCAGCTGAAACTGTGTTCAGAGTTTTCTTTAGGCTAAATAAAAAAAGTTTGTTTCTCATTTCTGCACGCATCAAATTTTTCTGCTGCATCACTTTTTTTTATAAATTTAATTTTGCCATTTTTGGGCCATGTTGCTCGAGTTGGATGATGATCTTCACTTTCTGGCATCAACACATTCTGCCATCTATTGGGTGTAGAGAGAACTATTCTCTCTAGTTCCCTCATACATCACACCTTGTGTACAGAAAGTCAATATGGGCACCATACTATGCGTTTTGTGACCATGGAACGGACAGGTCTCGAACCAGCAACCTTCGGTATCAATCACCTAGCCGAAAATGGGAAACACATACCAACTGCACCAAATCCCCATTCCTATAAAAGAATGGTTCGATGGAGGCCGGTATGCATGAATGCCATAATCTACACGGCCCATTTCATTGTATTTAATCCAGTACAGGTACAGTGGCCCCCCTCCTATAAGGCCCCCCTGAAGAGAGACCACCCTTCTTATAAGGCCACATTTCTGGTGCATTTGGGATGGCCTTATAAGAGGGGGACCACTGTACTGTATTTAGGATGTCCCAGATCGAGGACTGTACTGTACATGTACATATATGTAAGTCCACCAGCATCAAATGAGCACCGAAAATATGTATGTTTTGTGACCACCGAACTGATGTGTCTCCCACCAACAACCTTCAGCACCGATAGCCTGGCCAAAAATGGGAAATGCACATACCAGCTGTACCAAATCCCCAATATGATTTAAATTGAGGTCAAATCCACGGGCTTCCAGGGTATCCGCATCTTCTCATTCTTGCCCCATGTATTTCTGCATCCCAAAAAATTGAACATTTTCAAAAAGCCTCCCACCCTCATCACTTCTGTCTCCAAAGGTAAATGAGAAACAAGACAACATCATTTTTCAGTTGGCCTTATATGTCTTCATTGCATCACATTGAAAACATTTAAACTAGAATAGCAAAGAAATGATATATTTTTGATAATCGATCAGAAAATAATTGGACACCTTTAATACTGTAGAAGCTTATAATAATAATTGGTTTCTTCACACCTGCAAATCCCATAAAATTTCACTGAACAAAACACTGGAATACTCTGTCGTTCTGAAGTAGCTGCATTTATAAACAAAAAAGCTGATAAAATAAAAAATGATTGCAAGTTTCTACAGTCAGCATTTTAGGAGAGTTCTTTCCCTGTATAAAATCTACTCAAGATTTTGACCATTTAATGTCTAACATTTTCAAGGGACTCGCTCACATTTCATGGTTTATTGTTTTCAAAATAGTCTAATTTAATTTTTTAATAATACAATTTTATTTAAGAATGTCAAATAAAGTTTTTAAATATTCATTTCTTTTTCTTGTAAAGGCAAAATGCATGTATGGAGGTCAAGGTAACCCCAATTTAAAAAAAATTGACCATCAATTGGTCTAATACATATTTTGTGCAAATTTTGTAGTTCCACACAATTTATTATCACAATAATGAATTTAATGTTTTTGATATCTACACGTATGATGTTAGTTCCATTTATTACTACCAGTGGCATCACCAGGACTCTATGTCATAGAATTGAGAGTTCTGAATCATTAAATTAATAAATTATTTCATTTCTGTATAAGGAACAAATCATATTTACATTTTAAGTAGGCCTTTCAATAAAGGAACTTCATCCTAATATATGTGGTATTATATGCCTCCTTGTTTCTCAACATATCGAATTTTGCATCTTTTACTTTGGTGCTAAATGACCTTGAGAAAATAGGTCAGGGTCATTCAAAGTTTTACCAAATTTGACCACTGGTCATATCATATTTGGAGTAAATTTTTGCAGTTATGAATTTAATATGTTTTTGATACCTATGATGTTATTTTCAATTAATACCACCAGTGGTGCCACTATGAATCCTCTCAACCGAACAAAAAAAAAAATAATAATTTCCTGAAATGCATTTCCTTATGACCTTGAGAAATATGTCAAGATTGTCTATTTTATGCAGTATCAAACTTTCAGATATCAAGTTTGTAGTCCATTTGGTATCATTAGTCCCCCTCTTTCTCAAAATACTGAATTTACATGTAATGTGTTCAACACATTTTGGTCCATAACTTCTGTCATGCTGTGGGCAGCATCAGCAAATTTCAATGCAGTTTCGTCTTTTTGCCCAATTGACATTTGAAAGGAGTTCTCTGATGATTCATGGAAAACTGATAAATGCATTCTCAAAATGTTTACAATTTGGTGCATATATTACATAATACTATAGGAGGAGTCACCAATATCAAACTGCACCTAAAATTTTATACCCTTTACATGCTTCAGAAGTCCTGAAAGTTATATGGAGTTAACTTGAAAACTAGACCACATCATGCTCACAAAAATAAGTTCACATACAGAAGACAGACAGATGGATGGACATGATGTGTTCTATAATGTCAGCAGAGCTAAAAACTACTTAAAATGCCCATTTCAATGTTTTGATTAATATACTTAAATTTTGAATTTTATTTCAGAGATCTCAGGGAAAAGTACAATGTCACAGTGGTTCCAAAGTTACTTGTTGTCAATCCCAATGGTGACATTGTCACTAAGAAGGGCAGGAAGGAGGTGGAAGATAGAGGGGTAGCCGTGTTCAGGACTTGGCTGTCCGCTGCAGATGCATGTATGAGTGACGCCTACTTGAAACTCCCAGTCTCTGTGCGATCAGATGTGATAGATACTCTTGACAGTGACCACACATCAGTTGCGATACAAGATAAGCCGGACAGCCATCAAGTTGTGGGAAATGCGACCAGTGCACATACGAGTACAACACTGATAAGCGGGACTTCTCCAAGCAAAGGCTGACATAAAATCAAACCATCGAGGACCAATTCAATGAAGGGGTAAAAAACTGGACGTGCCCCAACCAACATGTTCCGCGTGTGCAAAACTGTGTATCTTGCCAGTGCCTTGTTGTAAAAGCAGCAGTCCCTGTCACGAGAGACCACCATCTCATGAGAGACCGCTTCCCAAGACCAGTACTCCCCTTGTTAATTTCCTTGGTTGACACCACCCGTCTATTAGACCACTTTTGGTGGCAGCAGGAGTGGTGTAGGACTACTCTGCAGTGATTTATCCATTTGAAAAGACAAGCGTTGATGGAATGGCACCAACAAAAGATTCTCAAACTGACCACGCTAGTTGGGGGTGAACAGTTAAACAAAGCTTTCTTTCTTCTTCCTCTTTCCGTCAAATTTGTCCAGAGCTTTTCTCTGACACCGTGCAAGCTACACTGTTTCAACTTGGCATGGTAATACACCTAGTAGGGAAGTTGTCTCTCTGATTTGGAATAGTCATGATGTTCACAATTACGCTAATTAGGGGTAATTAAAATTTTAAAAGCTCCATATCTTCAAAACCATTCTAGATAGATACAAAATTCAGCATATAGGTTTGTGACATCTGCCACTCTAATGGACAGTAAACAAAAGTTGTAAAATTTTAAATTATGCTAATGAAGGCACTTTGAAAACTTAAATCTTGAATATCTAAGAAAATATTGCCTGTAGCTTTACCAAATTTATGTCAAAAGATGGTCCCTATAATGGACCAGATACCTTTGAAAACAAGCAACCTCGGATAATTTTTGGATTTTTCAGGAATTTTTTTTCTCGTATTTTCCAAATCTGGGCAGATACAACTGTATGAGTCATATAAGCTTGAATCTCGAAAACTGTGCATTTTTGGGCCACAGTTACTATTAAACATGAATAGGAAATGACATATGGGCTTTTACCTGGTGCTGTGCTTTTTGATCTTGAGAGTGACCTTGAAAGGTCAAATCAAGGTCACACACCATGACAATCTTTATATATGGAAAATGGTGCACTTAAGGGCCATAGTTACTATTAATCATGAATAGGAAATGATATATAGGCTTTCATGTGGTGCTGTCTTTTTCACCTTGAGTGACCTTCAAAGGTCAAAGCAAGGCCACACAGCATTAAAATCTCTGTATATGGAAAACGGTGCACTTTGGGGCCATAGTTACTATTGAACATGAGTAGGAAATAACATATAAGCTTTAGTCTGGTGTTGTCTTTTTTGATCTAGAGTGACCTTGAAAGGTCAAAGCTAGACATGTCCTCCTATATCATTCTGCAACACTTTTCACCAACTTGGCCACACTGTTAACATGCCATTACACATTTGGAGCTTATGTCACAGCTGCATACATTGCATTGCAGTTTCTCCAGGCACCCAGACTGATTTGCTAACAAGCAAATCAAATTTTCTAGCTTTCTTTTATATTTCTGTCCCCTCCTGACCTATTGCCTCTTAATTTGGTACAGATAATTTGTGGGTCTGGGAAATTTGTCCCATATAATAATATATAATCTTGAGGTCAAAGGTCAAGGTCAAATCCTTGTAGCATTTTCTGCTGACTCAGCAATTTCCACATATTGGCTTATACCTTCTTAACAGTGCATCGTAGGCCCAAGATTACAATTAATAATTTAATTGTTAATGGGAAAGTACTTACAGGCTTGCAGTTTGTATGGTTTATTTTTAACCTGAGTGACCCTGCAAGGTCAAACTGCATACATTCCCGTTGATTACTATGCAAGTCAATGGGGACTGCAATGCTAATCACCACCTTTTCCACTTCTCCAAAACAATTGGCCAGCTTCACTTCAAATTTGGTGGGGTTGCACATCAGGTAGGTATCTACCAACTGTGTTCAAATGGTTATGCTCCAGTGAATTTTGGATTTTTTTTGGGGGGGGGGGGGGGGGTTGCATTTTTGCATTCCTAGTGATTACTATGCAAGTCAATGGGGTCTGCAATGGTAGTGCACATTTTGACCTCTTTAAAACCATAAGCCAGATTCACTTGAAACTTTGGGTATAAATACTCCATAGATTTTGGGAATTTTTTGCATATGATTGTGTTAAACTTCAGGTCATAAGTCAAGGTCACAATGCCTTGCAAAATAAAGTGGTTTCCCTGCCACATCTTCAAATGGATACGATTGAAGTCCATCAAACTTTGTCATCATTTACCCAGATGAAACTTCCCTGAATTTGATAAGAGGTGACCTTAAAGTCAAACTAACTGTATAAGAATAGGGCCCTCTTACAGGGGAGGTGCCTGCTCAGGGGATGCATATAATGTTTTTTGGATGAAAAACTTGCTTCTTGTTATATTGTCTATGAAGGATATTATTGAACAAGTCTGTTCCATACCATTTATGTAACTGTATGTTTTCTAATTTTCTACAGTTAGGCCATTCCTTCAGTCCAGCAGTGGCTATATACAGCAGATGACCTTTCATCATTAGCAAAGTTACAAATTAATAGTGGAATTTAGGACCCCAGATGGCAGCCCTTGATGGTGTTCATTTGCATAAATTTGGACAGTTGCTTAACAAAAGCTTCAGTGGGATTTGTTGTCATGCAAATAAGTAAAATTATGCAAAGGATTACCCTCAAGTGCTGCTCTCTGGGGTCCTACAAGGGTCTATTGACTTGTATCGCCAGAGATGTTGCTGCAGGAGGCAGGGAGCTCTCCTGCCAGCGTCTACATACAGCAGGTACATGTACCACTGTAGCACAACTACAGTGGTCCCCCTCTTATAAGGCCCCTCTCACCAGAGGCTACCCCTCTTGAAAGGCCAGCATTCTTGTGCAGAAAGTATGGCATTTCCATTATATTCTCCCCCTCAAGAGAGGCCACCCCTCTTATAAGGCCACTTTTTGGCTGCATTTGGGATGGCCTTATAAGAGGGGGACCACTGTACACAAAACTGAAATCCATGTAGCTATGAATATTCCAAATAGATGGCAAATCAACCCTCTGCTGACCAATTACGGAATATTTGGGCTCCCGAATGGATGGGCCCCAAGACTCAAATATTCCCCAAACAGATGCCCCCCCCCCCCCCCCCAAATTTCCCAGAAAGATGATTCACGCAGATCCCCTTCACATGGCTCTGCAGCCTCACCATTTTACGATCTCCCAAATTTCAACATTCAGCAGGTCGGCAAGATGGGAGTGAACCTATGTCAACCTTATGAACATAACCCTTAGACACTGGTGTCCATCAAACAACATTTTATTTCCAACTTTATTTCATGGCACATACATGATCAAGCTATGAACTGGATTTTTATTCCTGTCTGGAAACTGAACACGCATTTTTTTTTCATAACAGGTGACACCTACTGTAAAGACATTGGTAATCAAGATTTTGATTTTGCCTGCATCACATACATGTGTATAGACCTCCTGGTAATTTCAGCAGTTATAAAACTTTTGTGAAGAGATTTGTCTTGTGCAATAAAAATTTTGCTTGAACACACACAGAAATAGCATCTTCAATCAAAATTTACCTTTCAAATGTCTTTACCAATACAAGCAAGATGTTAATAAACCTATGCTTTGACACAGATTGTTTCTGCAATACAATAAAGATGTTGAAAATATGCCTTGACACACACAAATTCACAGCATTTTTGACTAGCATCTGTTTCACTTAAAGCCAACGTAACAGAATATTAAAACTCTTTACCAGTTGGTTACATACAAATGCATACATGTGATATATTCCTCAGTGAAAGACATTTTGTTTAAGATTTCAATGCAAGCATCTTGAAATGGCTGGATTTGTTACACCGAACGACAAAGTGACGCAGACTTTACTGTAACTGCTTCAGAGCACAGACCAGGCCAATATGCAGGCAACATAATGCCATATGGTGTTGCTTCAAATCTTTGGGGCATTTAAATTTGATAGATGAAACATTACATGTTATGCAACTGTCGCATACTTTTCACATTATTCGTGATATGTGAACTTCAAAGTGGTACCCGCCAAGAAGTCCAAGATGTAATGGACCTCATTCTAGAATCACTGGTATGTAACAGCAACACCACATGTATCAGCCTGAGAGTAAGGCCAAGTTCTTCATAGGCAGTGACAGGAGTCGTTTTGCTTCTGGGGCACAAGGCACTTAACCCTTTCCCACTCAAATCACCTAAAAGAGCCCACACGTAAGCTGTCATTGGCCTTAATGTTTCTACCTAAATTTTTGGTTACCTGCAAACATTTTTGCCAAGATTTGTGTATATAAGACCATTCATGATGCATGTCCAAGGTCAGTAGCTTTCCTTGGTGCAGGTTGGATGCAATGCGCCCAGTCCATGGCAAGGAAAGCTATGGACTCGGCCGGACTCTGACCAGGAACAGCTTAATATGGTACTATTACTTGGATAGATCTACACACCACTTCTTTCTCTAATATGGGTCTGTTGAAAGTGTTACAGGTATAAATATGCACACGCACCATGTCATCTCTGATTGAATCAAACATGACAAACCAACAAAAGAGGAGGAAAAGAAAGTAAACAACCAGTCCATATGTATAAAGCAGGTCACCCTGAAAGCTGGGTTGAGCATCAAATGGGATATTGATACTTAAAATATTGTAGCAGCACCATATCAAAATGGTGATATTTCCAACACCCCCTCTCCTCCAAAAAAAACCCCTTGCTGGTGAAACAATCCAGACCATTTGATGCTTGATATCATTTGGCACTGCTTGATGCTGTATGTCAAGTTATTTGACATCATTTCCAGCAACAATACCCTGCAAAACACATTAAGTACTGACAGTGGCAATCAGCCACCTGGGGGAAAAAAACAGATGAAAATTTAATATTTCAATCTTTCACTTCAGTCAAAGTTATGGACCCTGACTGCCTAACATGCCCACTGATGAATGGAATGCAAAATTTCAAATTTCCACTCAACAGTTTTTTTTTCCCCAATTATAATCTTAATATTACCTAATGTTACCATACCATACTGAATTATTTAAAATACTCTAGTAGATAAGACTAACGTACATTACTTTTCCCACCATTGAAAGTTTTTCCACCATTGAAAGTCAGCATTTTATCACCATGCAAGATCTATTTGTACTTTATAAGGTTGACTTGTTAAGACAGCATTTTGAAAGAAATGAAAGTGCGTCGGCTTCACAATAAACACTGCTGGCTCTCAACAAGAAGACTTGTTACTTCTTAGTCTACTGTGTATAACCAATCACCAAAGTTCACACTTAATTTAGCTGAACCTTCGGATGCTGTGTGGATCAGAGGTGGTAGGCTGCTGACGCATTATGTACACAATTCTGCTGCTTTGAGGTCTATTTGTTGCATCAAAATTGGTGACGATAATTTGTTTGGCAATCTTCCTGGGCATGGATCAGCTGTGCTGAATGCTTCCCTGTGCCATATGCAAAAAGTGGCACTGAAATAATAATATAATACACCACAATTGCTTCAAATGTGGGAACTTCCGATATTTTCAAAAAATTTCTTACGTGTTTGTCACTTGGCTTTCAAATTATTAAAAAAAAATAAAAAATCAAAAATCACCTATTCTCATTCTTCATGATTGAATTTATTTTTTACGATCATATAAATATACTGTCAAAATTAATTGCTCCAAAGCACAATTGGAATGCATGAAGAACTGGTCCAGGTTTCTCTCTGGTACACTACAGGTCTGTCATACCCCGTAGACAAAGTTCACGGCAATGAAATCGAGCAGCCCTCCCCCAAAATGGGTTTCTGGGGCCACTGTCATAATGTCTAGGACTACGATGTCACTGAAGCCCACCAGAGGGCATTCTGGGTGCAATCCTTCTGCTTTCCCATCACAGCTTGCTGTTAAGTCACAGGTATTTGTCGAAATACTTGGCAGCAATATCCTTAAAAGAAACAAAAACAAAACAGAACTTTATCAATTTATAACATTACCAAACTCAAAAGCCTTGGAAAGTGCCAACTTTCATTAGAAGATCCTGTTTCCACTGAAAATTCCATTTAATAGGCTGATGAAGTCATGGGGAAGACTTGGAAAAACCTACAAGAAAACACATTCAAGTTAGGGTCTGAAAGCTACCTAGAACAACCTGAGAAAGTCCTTGTATATTCATAAATTTCCAGTTTCAGCTGTTCATGTGGCGGCCTTGAACAACTGAGAAAGGTAGAAATATTCCAAGTCATTCCCAGTTTCTGTTGTTTACAAGAGTCAGTTAGTATACATGTACAGATTTCTTCAAGAAACTATGAAAGGACTTGGTGTGGGGAGGTATTCCAAGCTTTGGATCTCCAGGGGGCCTTCTCTCCCTTATTGTTCATTATCTCTCAGACCAGACATGGGAGTGCAAGATTGACAGCTGCAACCCCTGATCTGCCTTCAATTAGTGACCAATCAGCATGCTGCATGTTCCAGCAGGCACTATTTACTGGTATCATGGGGGGTGCATCAGTCTAATCCTGCATGGTGTTTGGTCCTGTACTAAAAATCAGTTCACAGGTACATATACATGTAGTTTTGTGACAGCATCTGTTTAAATTTGTTTATGTAATAAAGGAACAAGCACAGTTTTGTATTGCATGTATACACATCCCTCTGAATTATAATATGTGTACACTGTACATGCACATATACTCATAAATACTATCCAGAAGGGCTGACCCTCTCACAAGTGGGCACTTTTCTCTGGTCACGAAGGTGCTCACTGTAGAGAGTTTAAATTAACAAAGAAATAAAAGGCAAATCTTTCTTTCTTTCTTTCTCTCTCTCTCTCTCTCTCTCTCTCTCTCTCTCCCTCCCTCCCTCCCTCCCTCCCTCCCTCCCTCCCTCCCTCCCTCCCTCTCTCTCTCTCTCTCTCTCTCTCTCTCTCTCTTTCTTTTTCTTTCTAAGTTTGAGTTTGAAAAAGACAGTTTTTCGGAAAACCACCAAACTTGCCATGGTGACTGACATAACCAGTGAAATTGTGCATCTCATTTGGAATAGTCATGATGTTTAAAATTATGCAAATTTTAGAGGCAACAAAAATGTTAAAAGCGCCATATCTTCCAAACTATTGCAGATGGACTCAAAATTTCAATGTGCATACATTCTATTGTGACACTTGCCACTATAATGGACAGTATAGTTGTAGAATTTCAAATTATGCTAAACAGCGGCATTGAAAAATTTAAAAGTTGAATATCTCCAAAACTATTGTACAAAGATCTCTTTGTACAATAGATGCCATTCCAACTTCAATTTGTAGGTTTGTGGCAAAGCCGCATCCAATATACCATGAACCAAAGTTGTAGGATTTTAATTTTTGCAAATTAGGTGAATATGCAAAATGTAAATCTTTAATAGCTTCAAAACTATTCTAGGGGTGCCATACCTACTTCAATTTGTGGGTGTGTGCCATTGCCCCATCCAATGAACAATGAACCAAAGTTCGTCTAGGCTTATAATTCATTCAAATTAGGTAAATACACCAAAAAAAAATTAAATTAAAATGTTGAAAAGCTTGAAAACTATTATTGATAGTAGTTTCATTCAAACTTCACTTTATAAGTTTGGGATGGCCACATCCCCTGAACCAAGAACCAAAGCTGAACATTTTGATTTATAAAAATTAGGCTAATACACGAAATTTAGATTATGTTGAACGGCAAAGTGTAGCATTTCAAACTGTTCTCAATTTGAAGGCACCCAGACAGATTTGCTGTGAAGCAAATCTTCTTTTCTAGCTGATCTTTTGTTATTTCATTATAATGTTAATGTAACAAAAATGATTGTGACAGAAATTACTTGGTTGCATCTACCAATATTCTGTAGTTTTAAATCCCTAATATCAAATTGCTCTTTTTTTCCCCATCATATCTAAAATATTTTTGCTTCAAACATATATACTCTAAGATATAAATGCCACATGAAACTGAAATCTTGTCAGACACCCAAGTGCACTCTGCGTATGGTGCTTATATCCATGACTATAGATACTGATATTTGTATAGTCTTGCTCAAAACTTGAAATGTAAAGGAAATGGTGATGTGCCATTATGACAGACAAAATATTTCAAGGCTAAACATTAAGCAGATTTTCATAAATTCCACATTTTTGTTTCATTTAGTACAAAATTTACACACAGATATTTATGGCTGCCTAGTATTTTTCACTGAGAGAGATTAGGAAAACATTTGCTGTGTAATTCATCAGTTACAGTAGCAGCAGTAGACATGGCAAATTTCAAGCATATGCCCTTTTAATTGGTACTCAGTACTAAAGTGGACAATTTATACACTCAGAATTGAATTATGAGTAAATATACTAATCACATGTACTTTACTTTCTGACCAATGACCAATAGACACCAATTTGATGCTTTTCTGTTGACACACACACACACAGAAAATACATTTATACATAAAGTACATGCATGCATGCAGACATGCATACACACACACACACTTGTCCCGAGTTGAGAAAACTTCCCACTAGGGTAGGTCAAAGTGGTCTCTGAAAACAGGTGGTCTGTGATTAAAGGTAAAATATAGAAGTACCTGCAACTGATTTCTTTATCTTTTTTTTTCTCTCTCTTTTTTTTTTTTTTTTTGGCAATTGAAGACCACCCCTTTGGCCAGGCATTTCATGCAAGGTTGGAAAGTCATAGCCCGAGTAAGCAGCTTTCCTGGGCACACTGTAGGTCTGAACGGCACCCACAGCATGCTGCGGAAAGCTGTTGACTTTAACCGTAGTTGCTAAAAAAATATGACATGTTGATATTCACTGGAAATGTCTTTGCCAAGTTGTCTAGGCAATGTCTCAGCTAACATTAACAAGTAGCCGCTGACGCTAGCCATATCCCCCGCCCACAGTAATCATGGTGGTAAATACACATGATGTACATTGGTATATTATAGTTGGTAAAATGCGAAAGGTTTCTGTTGGTGGCAATATGGAAATAAATACAGAGAGCCTTTAAATGCATTATGTGTCCCCCTTTTAACAAGTAGCCACTGAACCCCCCCTCCTTATGAGGGTGAACCAGTGCAGAAGGGGTTTGTTTGCTATTCACATCTTCCTTAACATGTAGGACTTAAAATAAAGTTGGCTGAAATGAGAAAGAAACAAGTTTACTTGAAAAGAATCCTGGAGTTCTTGGTTATCTGCAAAAAAAAAAAAAAAAAAGAAAAAAGAAAAAGAAAAGAAATACAAGCAACTTTTTCCTTATGTGAAAGTTTTGCAGGTGCCCAAGATGTGGTTTCTGAAATAAAGCAATGCTGGGTACAATAAATTTACCTTTTGAAAAGACAAATGGATGTCCTGCATGCATCTTTAAGTTTTTAGAGTTATCCACGTGATATGGTGGTCTGTGTATGGCAGCGGAAAGGAATCTGCATTCAGTACTTTGTTGTTGGTTTCATCTGTAAAAATTAGATTAAGAGTGTCTAACAGTTGATGTGTTGGTTTTGATATCCACTGCTTGAATGTACGTTGACTTGCATTTATGGTTGTTATATTGTTGAAATCACATATCAGAATAATGTCATAATTGGGTGGGCTGAGATCAAGCTGTTCCTGTTGTAAGGCTAAAAACTGGGTAGATGGCACCGATTGTGGTCGATAGAGTACCATGACTGACCAAGGATTAGTTGAAGTTGTATGCAAGGTGATACCCATTATCTCTAGAGACGAATTGCTGAATGGATATTGAACCACAGTCAAGTCTTGTTTGACATATATAGCGAGTCCATGCTTAGTTGTCTTGGTCAGCAAAGAGTACCCTTCAATTTGGTGAGCTGGTGAAGGACTTGATATTTTTGCTTCTGTGACACATATCACTGATAAATTATGGAGTGCTTTATGATACCGTAGATCAGAAGCATGGCAGTTGAGGGACCTGATGTTGACATGGGCCAGACTTATACAGTTTGGTAACTGGAACCAATTTGTCTTCCATAACGAACTTTGTTAATTAATTAATGGAAGTTATTAGCCACACAAAACAATGCCCATGCACACCTACTATCTGAGGTCTACCCACCATAAAAAAAATCAAAGGGCTGGCATCAATAATTTAGAAGTGCTTGCATTTTTTAGCATATTTGCTGTGTCTGTATCATGAAAAAAATACATTTTGCCAAAGAGCCCACTGTACAGCAAACCATTTTATGGTAAAGATTAGCGCCCATCCCACCATGTCAGTGCAACAACTTTACAAAGCCGCAATCTTGTCTATATGCACTCTGACCATCCACAGAGTCCCTGCAAGGCAGATATAAATACTGTCAATTGCTTTATTTTCACCTGTGTTAATTTTCATGGTTTTTGTATTTTTGACATTTCACTGTTTTGGATATAATTCCTACTCAAACAATGTTAAAATACCATTTCACTGGGGTTTTTTTCACGGTTTTGTGCCATCAGCGAAATAAGGGAAAATAAGGGTGCAGCAAACTTACAGTAATAATTTATTTACAATAATCAGAGAGACAAGTGTAATAAGATCCAAAATGTTGGGCATAGCTGTTTTCTTAATGTTCTGTCCTGCACACAATTATCATCTCCCATACCCATGACAGGCCCAATTATCTACTTAACTGATAAGACCACCAGTTCATCAACCAGTGGTCCATGCTATGAACACATGCCATTATATGGGTGTATTTGAAATCTGAAGACACAAATTTCTTGCAAGAAAGTTTATACTTACACCCATGGGAAGTCTATTTATGAAACTGATTGGGCATAGCTGTTTTCTTAATGTTCTGTCCTGCACACAATTATCATCTCCCATACCCATGACAGGCCCAATTATCTACTTAACTGATAAGACCACCAGTTCATCAACCAGTGGTCCATGCTATGAACACATGCCATTATATGGGTGTATTTGAAATCTGAAGACACAAATTTCTTGCAAGAAAGTTTATACTTACACCCATGGGAAGTCTATTTATGAAACTGATAACGGAGATGAAGTTCTTCTCAGCTGAGTTATTGGTACATCATTTTATTTTGTTCTGTCCCCAAATTCCAGTATGGTAAATCCATACAGTGGTCACTCTCTTGAGAGACCACTCCAATGAGAGGCATCCTGTCTTGAAAGACCACTTTTCAGGATGTTTTGCTCAGTACTTTTCATATTATTTATACCTCTCATGAAGGACCACTGTCTTGAGAGACCATAATTTGGTCATCCCCAAAGGTTGTCTTTAAAGATAGGTTTTACTGTACTGCTACCCTCATTAAGTAAATGACATGTTTTTTTATAAGACTGCCAAAACTGTTAAATATAACTTGCATTCTACCTGGACATTGATTTCCCAGTGATCTTGAGAAGCTAGTAAAATGTAGCCTAGACTCTGTCTTCAGAGAGAACTGTATATGATGTTCCCAGCAACAACTTTAAAATAAATGCTGGTAACAGAAAGCAAGAATGTTCTAAAATAGTGGCCAGGACAAAGAACAAAATAATAAGTGAGCTTCCAGCATGTTTGCAGGGGTAATAAAATCCCCCGGTGCACCAGTACTACAATACCCTTTAATACCCTCCTCCCATTTTCCAGGATGGAAATACTGAGATAGCGGTGCCTGTCACTAAATACCATGCGTAAATGAGGGTAAAATGTGGTCCTATGAGAGGTACATGTACAAGTTACCAAAAAAAGTACCAGGTAAAGTCTGTAAAAAAGTGGTCTTAAATGGCTAATGGTCTCTCATGGGGGTGGTCATCAGCAACAGGTACTACTGCACTACAAGTAAATTGTACATTATTACTCAATCAAGATAAAACATTTTTCATGTTATTGTCCAGTTCGATAGCTCAATTGGGAATTCCAATTGGAAAATCCCATTGGCCAAGCCAATTGGGCTCTACAGTTGGACCAAAAAAATACATTTTGATGAACTCTCCACAAAACAGACTCCGAAATGTAGATTTTATTATGTGATATTAAATGCTCTTGATACGGAGCACAACATTTAATAAATTACAAGACATGCAGGAACTCTGAAAAGACGGTTCTTATGGGAGACTTGACCATTACCATTAATAGAAAGTGCTTAACCTTGAGATTTCACAGTCTCCATTAATATGTAAACATTTATGTATATTTTTGATCAATAAGTTAGAACTTTTGCAGCAGAAGTACTTGCAGATAATCTTTAATAAATGTGTCACCTGTAACATTTTAATGATACATGTATGTGGCTTAATATACCTTATTTCTGAGCAGTTTTGTGTGAGAGAAAAAATTTGGGGATCCCATTGGATATCATGGGCCATCCAATGGGATACCATAGGATACCATGGTATCCCATTGATGGTAAATTTTCAACATCTGAAATTTGAGATACCCAAGGGAATATTGTTTGGTATATACACAACAATGTTAACCTGCAGAATATCCGATTTCTTCTACTTTGTTTTTGTTTTTTTTTGCAACGTTCAGATACAGATCCTGACCCAGTTCCTAGTCCATATTTGTCAAGCCTCATGTTATAAGCATTAGAGGTGGACCAGTGTCTAACTTGCAGTAAAAGGGGAACCACACAAGTACCTAATATAATTGGTATACAAGTAATCCTAACATATAAACTTAAAAACAAACATTTTTTGTCTCCCGTGAACTGAGTATCAGGTATGTGGAAGTGTATTTTTTTCAGTATTAGGGTGACCATAAAACACACACACACACTCAGATAATACATACAAGTATAAAGATGACCAGTGTTTGGTCTCCTTAAGTCTGCAGTCCCTGCCTAAGTCTGTCTTTCATGTATATGGACCCCCCCCTCCCGTGCTGAAATTCTATGTATGTGTGTGTGTGTGTATGTGTGTGTGTGTGCACACGCATGCAAATGCAGTGTTTGAAGGATTTTGCAAATATATCAGCAGCAGGATAAGATGATTTATGTGGAACAAAAACTAATGAAATGAAACCAAGTCTTTTTATAGCTTCAATATGCACTTGTAAACAACAACAACTGGGAATGGGTGTAAACATGACCACCTTTCTCATTTATTCGTGGTTGCCTTCTGAAATTATAGTTTTAGCATTTCCTGTTTTTAGTACAAGTACAAACGGCCTTTTTTAAAAGCAAAAAAATGAGAACAGGTATACACATCACCAAAGTGAGGGCATGGGAATACACAAGATTTTTACCCTTAATTAGTAGCTTGTGCATAAGATGTGACAACACAGTGAATTCCAAAAAAAAATCATAATTATCATAACTTTGAGTTTATCTCACTTAGTTGCTAGAAGTGATCAGTAACTTATTATTTTGAGTACAGGACCAAACACCATGCAGGATTAGACAGATGCATCCCCCATGATACCAGTAAATAGTGCCTGCTGGGACATGCAGCATGCTGATTGGTCACTAATTGAAGGCAGATCAGGGGTTGCAGCTGTCAATCTTGCATTCCGATGTCTGGTCTGAGAGATAATGAACAATAACCGAAAAGGCCCCCCCCTGGAGATCAAAACCTTGGAATACCTCCCCATACCAAGTCCTTTCATAGTTTCTTGAAGGAATCTGTACATGTATACTAACTGACTCTTATAAACAACAGAAACTGGGAATGACTTGGAATATTTCTACCTTTCTCAGTTGTTCAAGGCCGCCACATGAACAGCTGAAACTGGGAATTTATGAATATACAAGGACTTTCTCAGGTTGTTCTAGGTAGCTTTCAGACCCAAACTTGAATGTGTTTTCTTGCAGGTATTTCCAAGTCTTTCCCATGACTTTATCAGCCTATTTTATGGAATTTTCAGTGGAAACAGGATCTTCTAATGAAAGTTGGCACTTTTCAAGGCTTTTGAGTTGGGTAGTGAATTACCATTTAATTGAGTCTCCCGCATACATTATACTCTCTAGAAACAAAACTGGCGTCTACAGTCTGATAGAAATCAACTGGATTAACCCTTAAAGTGCTAATCACTGCTATAGTTGCTGTCTCATTACCATTAAACATATAATGGTTGAAAGAGTAAATTCCTCATGAAGATACCTTTCATTCAAATACCAGCAAGCCTTGTCTGAAGCAAAAAGTAGTCTTAGTCAACAGCTTTCCTCGGGACACTTTGCACACATTGCACTCAAAGTGTCCCGAGGAAAGCTGTTGACTCAATCTTAAATCAGCACTTTAAGGGTTAAAGTTGTACTGGGGGGGGGGGGGGGAGGGCACCATTGTCCACAATCATGGTAAACAGATTGAAAAGAAGAATGTGAAACAGAATCCTTGATTCCACATAGAATGTAATGCACAGAACCATTTCAAGTTAACTTTTCTGTCAGTTACTTTTTTGTGGCGTTTTTTTGATGTTCATTAATCTAAATTTCACCATCATGTACTGGATACATTGCAGTTACTTTGAATAACATTTTGCCTACAAAGAATGGAAGTTTTCTTACATCTGGAGCAACGTTTGGAGCAAAGCGTTCCACCGGCTGTCCTTCTTTGTTAACTAGGAATTTGGTGAAATTCCATTTGATGAAACTGAAAGCATAGCAGCAAATCATACACTTTTGTTCATCCACTGAACTAAATGCACACATATTACCTCCAGGCTAATTATTGAGGAAAAAATGATTCCTGTAACTCCACAGCAAAAATTAATGATCCCTTGATTTCGTAACCATAAGGCTCCAGAAGAGGTAGCCGAGTGTGTACTGGCACTACATGTATGTGACCGCGCACAATCACTGGCACAGTATGGGCAAATGCTGCCAAGAATATCACCTTCCAACTCAAGCATCTAGAAACTGTTGAAATATAAACTCCACCCCCTGCCCAAGAAAAAAAAAATAAATAAAATAATCTCCACACTTTGGGTGTATAAGGGGCCATCCACCATTTACCCTAATCTTCACAAGTGTACATCCAAGTATGCTGGGGGGTGAAGGGTGGGGATTGTGCATTGTAGGACCAGGGACGTGTTATAGATGGACTACCAACGGCGGGGCCCCCTTTGTACCATCTATGTTGCCGCTGCTCAAGTGATAGGGTGTTTGAGTGAGCACCTTCAGTGCTGAACAAACGCAACTCCACGGTCCGCACTGGCCGCAGGCAGTCACGTGGGCCAGGTCACGTGATGAAAGGCGAGAATAATCGCGTCACCGACTGAAATGTGCAAAATTTTTCACCGTGTTCCACATTTTAAAGTCAAAATTTAGCGTTACGCCGGACTCAGCTACAAGTTACGAAACCACCATCATGATCCTACCAGCATACACTATCCATCTAAAACTACATTTTTTATTGCTAATTACGGCGTAAGGAGTTATTACGCACGCAAGTTGTCTAACTTTGCATCATTTTGGACAGAAAAAAAATGCAAAAACTAGCCCTTTTATCGGCCGATTTCAACGAAAAACACATCGATGGACTCGCATGGTTCTGATTCAAACAATGAGACTGGTTGCGCACGCATAAAACTCTTCGTTTTTTTAACTTGGTACAATAGCACACCCGATGTAAGCCTGATGTATGTAACCCGATACAACTGAACGCGGAAACATAGATGGAACAACAAACGGACTGAGCAGGGGGGATTAACTTGAGGGGCGCTAGTGAACACGCTTTGTAGTCGTCGGGCCCAGTTGACCACTAAAGGGATTAGCGCTCCCGTTGGTAGTCCATCTATAACATGTCCCTGGTAGGACCTGCGTACTATTTCCCCAATATGTAAAAACATGAGTATCTAGGTCAAACAAACAGTTAAAAATACTCTGTGGGGAGAGAGATGGGGGTCCATTAGGTAAAGGACTACCCTTGTGAAAATAGTCACAGTTGGCCGTTTGGAATGGCCTCCATTCGTAAGATGTGCTACTTTGGAATTCTGTAGTGTGTTAAATGCAAATTTTGTTCATCGTAATGAATGTAAGGCAAGTAGTTGTTGTTTCATAACAGTTTTTGTGCATCAATCTGTATTTGTGCCAATTTGCCTACCCAACCTGCTACAAATCAGTCTAATAACAACTTCCATATAAATAAGAAAACTCAAGAATGAAGAACTCCATGAAGTCCCATCAGCTTAATCTGAGCGACAGTTATAGAGAAGTTGAAAATAGTGAAAACACACAAAAAATCATAAAAAATAGAAAAAAAAATTGCAGCACCATCTGGTGAACAGATTAAGAACATGGAATCCCTAGGAGCTTTGCCATGTAATCAAAGCAAGTGTGTGAGCGATTTCAGGGAAAAAGATTTTTCAAGATTTTCCCAAAAGAGGAACAAAATAATTTATAGAAAATAAAAAAAATCACTGGAGCATGACCATTTGGACAAACTTGGTACAGACCCAGCCAAGGCACATCCCCATTAAGTATGACATTGGTCTAGCCAACGGTTTTAGAGAAGAAATTTAAAATGTAAATTGCTGATGATGGATGGACGGCGGATGGATGACACATGGACAATGACGGACAGAGGACCGTCCTACAATATATAACCTCAACTGACAGACAAGTTAGCTGAGGTAAAAGCATAAGAGCTCGAGCGCATTGGCCAGGTTTTGGAAAAAGTAGTATCTCCTTGATCTAAAAATCCTGTGTAGCTGGGGCATAGTATTTTCAGTCTTCTAGTGCGGTGTTTTAGCAAAAGGCTCCCAATATGCAAATAATGAGAACTCTATGCATGCAGAGCCATCTATACTGTGAAATCTTAAACTTTTTTTCCTAATTCCAGCCTCCAGCCACAGGGGATTCCCGAAATGGCAAAAATTGTGAGCTCTATGCATGCAGTGCCACCTAACTGCAAATTTAAAAACTTTTGATTTTTTTTTTAACTTGGGGAAATGCACATACATTGTATGGCTTACTTTCAAGAATTTAAAGTATCTATAGAATTCATAGTCTGAATATTTTCGGAGTATATGAGAAATTACTACCCTGAGAACTGGAGACGGTATCGTGGTCACAAGATTTTCACATTTTGACCTGTAACATAATACCACAGGTGGCGCCACCAACATTGATATAGACAAAGATTTTAATACACTTTATAATTTCTAAACATTATATGTACCTTACTAAAAAATTGTGGGATCCAGCGCATTCACAAGATGATCCCTACATTCAAACTGGCCAAATGACCTTGACCTTCAACTCAGATTAAAAAATTGTCATGTTCAAAATATGTACCCCACATCCAGCTTTCCATTCATGGTCTGTTTGTTCAAATCAGGTAATAATTTTTCAGTTACTGAAGAAAAACAAAAAAATTAGACAAGCATGCAGCTCCATAATTACTGGGTCATAGTGACCCAAAAAGTAGGTAACCAAGTACAATTGTATGTACAATGTAATACAGTACAATTTTAGCTTATGCAATTTTATTGTCTGATTTGTCAATCAGATGGTACTTCACTCCGCATGTTATCATAGCCGATTTGTGCAATTCCTGTGATGGACATTGTTGCATGTGCCAAGACAACAATGAGCGAGTCCTTAAATTTATGTCCTCAGTGACCCTGGGACAGAAAATCAAGGTCACCAAGATTATGTAATACAAGAGGTCAAACTGGCCACTTGACCTTGACTTTTAACTTGGGATTAATAAATTGTTCCTGTTCAAAATGTGTGCCCCACATCCAGGTTTTCCATACATGGTCTGTTTGTTCAAATCAGGTAATAACTTTTCAAGTTATTGAAAAAAATCCCAATAATTTTAGACAAGGGCCACTAAACTCCATAATTACTGGGTCATGGTGACCCAAAAAGTAGGTCACCAAGTACAGTTTCATGTACAATGTATTCAGGTGCAATCTTGATCCGGGGGCTCAATTGTCTTTGCCAGTGATGTACAAGGTACATCCTCCCATTAACAAAATCACCTCTGTCAACTTTAAATGCATAATGACCTCACAAAAATTGGACAAGGTCACTGATATTACATAACATTTTAGCATTGGATATGGCCTATATATACTATAAATTTGGCAAGTCTAATCGAATTACTTTTCCAAATATGCAATTTTATATCTTAAAACACATTTTGGCTCATAGTTTCCATCAAATTATAGATGGCACCACTGTATCATTAGCAACTCAGACCTCAACTTCCTCCACAATCCTGCCAAATTTGGTGATGATCTGCCAAAAATTAAAGATGCTAGAGGGTTCACAAAATTTTCATATTTTGACCCCTATATTACATAATATTGTAGGTGGTGCCACCAATATCGAAAAGAGCGTAGATTTTCATACACCCTGGAAGTTCTTAAATTTATATGGGGCTAACTTGAAAACTGTGGACGGTATAGCGCTCACAACCCAAAAGTTTACAGACGGGATGACAGACAGAAGGAATGATGGATGGACAGAATGACAGATGGATGGACATGAATGATGCTATAAGCTCTGCGACCTTATGTCAGCGGAGCTAAAAACCTACTTCCCATTTATTTGAGATCTTTCTGCTAGCTTACTTTTCAAACTTGTCCTTGGAGTCTTGAAAGTTTGCTTATACAACACACACACAGACTTACTCGTGAACCATGTCACATGTCCACAAATACATTTCTATCCTTCAAGTTTGTATATAAGCATTTTGTTCTTTTAATATTCACACTGCACCATTTTAGAAGTCTAAAGTCTATGTCAATATTTGCACATGTGACCACTTACTCTCCAAATGTGCCACCCTGCTTGAACTTGAGGTACTTGAACAAATCATCTGCACTGTCCCCGTTGACATTGATCTTGGCGAACATGTCAAACTGGACGCCAAACTTCTCTGTGACCCATGATTTGATCTGCTCATTTGGCCAGGGCTCCTGCAGGTAACAAGGACAAGAGACACAGCATTGGTTCAACTGAACTGATCGAACAACTCATCAGACTGACACTTGACTTTCCTTGGCACACTAAAGTAGAAATGCAACCAGAGTATGCAGAGGAAAGTTGTTGACAAGTCACCTGCACTATACTTGATGTTGACTAGTCATCTGCACTATACTTGATGTTGACTAGTCACCTGCACTATACTTGATGTTGACTAGTCACCTGCACTATACTTGATGTTGATGAGTAACCTGTATTATTCTTGATGTTGACTAGTGACCTGTACTATTCTTGATGTTGACTACTCACCTGTACTACTATTCTTGATGTTCACTAGTCAACCGTACTTCCTTCATGTTGACTAGTCACCTGTATTATTTTTTATGCTGACCAGTCACCTGTACTATTCTTGATGTTGAGTATTCACCTGTACTATAATGTTGACTAGTCACCTGTACTATAATGTTGACTAGTCACCTGTACTTTCTTTATGTTGACTAGTCACCTGTACTTTCTTTATGTTGACTAGTCACATGTACTTTCTTGATGTTAACCTGTTACATGTACTATTCTTGATCTTGAAGTCACTTGTACCGACTTGATGTTGACGAGTCACCTGTGTTCCCTTGATATTGACTATTCACCTGTACTTTCTTGACGCTGACTAGTTACCTGTACTATTCTTGATGTTGACTAGTAAACTGTACTATTCTGGATGTTGAATAGTCACCTAGTCATTAGTTATCTGTACATGTAATATTTTTGATGTTGACTAGTAATCTGTACTATTCTTGCTGAAAACAGGAGCAGATAGCAATTATGGCATTGGATCATTCCTGGCAATTTGGTAATAGACACGTTGATATGCCAGTCTTACAATGCCTGGGGTTAAATATCACCTGTCTTAGATTTTTTCTTTTTTCTTTTTTTTTTTTTGATATTTGATGTTTTGACTGGGTATACCTATGTCTTTGAGTTCTAGGTCAGGATGGGTTCATATGCAAGGAGAAATTAATGCAAAAATGAACACAAAAGCAGTGCACTTAATCTCAGTACTATTCAAAATTTTACATGTACTGGGTGCATACAATGCAAGTTGAATTATGAATCTATGCACATGAACTTTTTGGTTTTTTTTTTTTTTTTTTGTGGGGGGGGGGGGGTATAAGTGTAAGTGCCCAAAAAGCCCACCTAGTACTAGGTAGGTCGACAAAACTGTCCTTCTATCTTCCCCAGCTCCTTCCCTCCCTCCTTCCGTTGCTGTTTTTCTTTTTTTTCCCGGACAGCATGATACATGTACCTACAGTATAAACTATCAAAAGTGTGGTCATCTGAATTCCAATGATTCTAGATTCTTGCCAAAAGATCTTTCATTCGCATACCAGCATGTCTATACTTTCAGGGCAAAAAAAATGACCCAGGTTAATGACATTCCTTGAAATTCTTTGGGTGCTTTTTACCCAAAACATACTGGGGAAAGCTGTCAACTCACTTTCCACTGTTGCAGTGACAGAGTTCAGGCCAGCCTGAAAATACTCCTTGTTTGCCACAACCTGACTGAGTCACTGAATTTACTCCCTACCTAAAGATTTTTTTTTTTTTTTTTTTTTTTTTTTTTATTTAAGGAAGAAATCCTTCATTATGCTATATTAGTAATTTTAGGATTTGAGGATTTTGGTCAAAACATTTTTGGGCCTACCTACCCCCCCCCCCCCCCCACCCCCCCCCCCCCCCCCACCCCTACCCCTAAATAGATTTAGATATTACAGCAAACCAAAATTTTTTTAGGGATAGCCTAAGATTGACTTACCTGGCTGCCAAACTGGTTGCAAGGAAATGCAAGAATTCTCAACCCTTTCTCTGCAAACTTGCCGTGAAGAGCTTGCAGCTGGGTGTAGTTCTTTTCTGTAAAGCCTCATTTGGACGCAACGTTCACTATTAAGCAAACATCGCCCCTGTGGATGAAAGACAAGCAACAGACATTCATAAATTAATAGTTTTGCAGAAAAGGCAGAAAGATAACAGAATGTTTTTCCCCAGACTGGCACCCTAACTCAGTGCTGTCTTTTCGACCCTGAATTTTATATGCCATGTACTAATCATTACCCTGGGGGTTTGAAGGATGACCACTCTCAATATATATATAGTGGGAAACTTTTGAAACTTTAAACTTGGTATGCTAATTCAGGGTTTTCCTTAGGATTTTCTTAAAGAGTAGTGGGATTGCTAAAATTAGCAACAATAGAAAAATTAAAGCCCTACACTCCTATTCAATATAATGGAGATAATGATTTCAAAGCCCTAAATTTAGATGTAAAGCCCTAGAATTCTAGGGCTATAGGGCTTTGGGGGAAAACCCTGCTAATTTACAAAAATGAAGTTTTTCAACTGTTAAACTATTATTAAGAAGCATTACTCGCCATAGGTCATTTAAGCTGGTCTCCACACACTTATCTCTGCTTTACCAGAGCTCCCATAAAAAATTCTGTGGGTCTAGTACCGTATCCATGCCATTCATCATGCCTGCTGTATGGCACAGCACTCATGGGGGCTGTAGTGCATATTAGCAAGCATGTGCAATTCTGTTTCCTACACTACGTAGGAGGAACCGAAAAGCGAGAATAGTTGGCTGGGAATTCTAGTGAACCATGGTGATTAATTTTTCTTAATGAAAGTTTTACTGTTGAAAAACTTCATATTAAAGACACATTACAACACTGTAGGTCATTTAAGCAGATGTTACATCAGACTGGAGGTGGGAGGTACCTCTGAAAAATCTAGCCCCAAAACTCCGCACTTGAGAGCCACGGCTCAGACAACCATCATGGACCCTAGGTGCCCCCACACCAGTGAGCTCCACTGAGCAAAGAAAATTCTAGTATCTTGAGCCCGGAGAGAGTGAAGAGGTGCAAGCTCTTCATCCCTTTTGGCCACCTGGTAGGCCAAGGAAAACATTTTCCTTATCCATCCCAAGGTGGTAGAGCGAAAACTCACCACAATGGCACTCAGATTACCGACATATTCCCCGGATTTTTTTTTCTGACAACCCCTTCCGTGACTTTTGGAGCCATTTATAGAAAGAAAATGAAAAACCTGTCAGGACTAAATTAAAATTTTTTTAACTTTTTATTTATGCTATTTTAGGACTCACCATTGAATTCGATCCTGGACATGGACATATATTTTCAATTTCTTCTGATTTCAACTTGAAAAAAAAAGACAGTTTTGACTGTGTATTCCCATTGGTTTGCATTTTAAAGTAACCCTAAATAAACTGGTCACTTTAGTAGCTGTAGTTATATGATTTTTGTGAGGTATTAAGTTTTGCATCTAGATTTATTGTGCAAAATTTGATGTCTCTGTGTGCAGTTGTTTTCAAGTTATTAAGTTGCAAAGTACTAAAGTAATGGGAAAACACAACCTTAGGCCTTGAGTGGCTGCAGTGCCCTCTTTTAGGCAGGGCTAGAACCTTCTGTTCTTGTCCTTGCCTATTCGTACATTTGTGAGGTGAGATACAAATTGCAGAGGTGGAGTGAAAACAGTTCTGAGGAAATCGCATTGAAAGAAAAAGTTGCCAATTCTTACGCATTTATGACTAATATGACACATACTCATTTCTTCTGTCCTGTGTTTTAATTATTGTGTGAAATAAACTTGTAGCTTTACCTCTGTGATGTTGTCATTAAAAAAAAAAGTGTATTTTGTGGCTTAAATCTCAACTTTTTTAACTTGGGAACACCATACTTGGCTTATTTGGGTATGGGTTCACATGCGGCTTTCCATTAATTGGGGACCAGTAAGTGGATTGTGCTAATTTGCTTTTACATCAATAGAGAATTTCAAAGTAATCAGAACAATGGTAGTGATTAGTCTGAACTAGCCGATTCTTCTCTCCACGACTAATGGTTTCCTGTGAGTGACCCTTGTCAATGGCTCAATTGGTTTCCAGGGGTCATGGACTAATGACTGTGCAAACAATGACATGTCTCATTATCATGCCCATGCAAACAAACCCATGTGCCCAGCACTGCTTAAACTTTTCAGTGTAAACAAACGTTTTGACATCAATTATCTCATTTAAATTTAGTGTTCACACATCTGAGTTTTTGGGAGCTTGTAGTTTAAGTATCAGACTATCCAAAAATATGAAAAAGTGATTAGAGATTATCCAAAGGTGCTAGCTTCAGATCTTCCACCTTAACAGCACAAGTTTTGGGGATCTAACGTCAAATTTCACAGCTATTTGACACATTTATTTGACATATTCAAGATATCAGGTCTGCGCATTTTGCAATGAACAAATGGTGCCACTACGGTGATCTGTCACGGTGGTTGTCATGCTCCTTCCTCAGAAAAAATCCACTATAACCCATAACACCCTACATCTATGATGTACTTTTCCCCTTGTGAGAGTATGATCCTGAAGCTGTTTTTTTGTGGCATGTCAGTTTTCGTGGTACATTGAGCGATTTTAGTCAATGCCTGACTGCTCAGTGTGTTCACTTTTTAATTTATTTAATATTGGGTAGTTTGGAAGCATAACGGATATTTTTCCATGCTGTTTTGATTAGAAATTATTTCTGACATCATGACAGTCAGGCAGAAAGTCAGTATGAAAATTGTGATGCCCCAAAAACTGCCGAAGCCACCATAACCTTATGGGTACGCCACTGGTAACCATAGTAAATCTGTTAAGATACAAGCCATGAAACTTGACCTACTTGTACTTCTCTAATGAGACTTCATTTCCATCTATGTCCTTGACCTGGAATTCATATATTGACGGGGCTTTCTTCCACCAGTCCTTCTCTTTCCCCTGGGCAGCCTGCAAAGGTCACAAATATCACTTGTAAGCACTCGTGCTCTTTGCAAGAAAGTGTGGAATCTTGGTGTAAAAAAATGCAAGATTATTGCATTGTACAATGTAAGCAGAAATCAATATTACTGGGTGTCCAGATTAAAGACTGATCTGTTATCATCTATATTTTGACGCTTGGACACAGTCACCACCCCTCTGGCTAATGTTATGTAAGCATTATCCATGTAGTATTTGTGGAACCTGGAACTCAGTCCAAACTTTTGACTCATTTTCCTGGGATTGCATGATAAGTTGAAGTTACATATTTATATTCTCTGCTAAAAGCAGCACTGGCACTAAAAATTTCTAAACTTAAGCAAGTTTGACTAAATCAGCATTAACCTTAGCCAATAGTAACAGCAAAATTCTACATCTTTCTCTTACGCATAATTAAGTAAAAATACCATGAACATGTTCCTCAAGATTCAAATGAATTTTGAAATACTCTTATCAAACTTGGTTTAAGTTTTGTACAATTTCGATTCCCATATCACACCTTCATACAGTTGTGATTAGAAATGGGTTCCCTTCAAGCGTGTTTGGAATCATTATTTTGACAAATTATTGCATTCACTTTTGTGTTTTTCTGTGCCTGCTGTGGCGCTCAATTAGTTTTGCAACTTTATACTCATCAGAACTTTTTGTGCAGGAATAGGACAGACATAAACTCATTTATGCGAGCTTGGAGAAAAGCGGATTCATCACAGTTCCCATGTTTCTGTAACATAATCATGTTAACTCTGAATCTGATGCAGTCCTGACCATTCGTGGTCCCCTGGTACCAGTCATGGAGTGCGATACATATTGAACATTGCATATATTTATTCTGCAGTAATTTGTTTGAAATGACTGTTACCACATATAACTGACTTCCAATGTGTCAAATCTCACTATCTTGCTTTTTTTTTACAAGTTATGTACAATTAGCGGTTGGATTTATTGAAGGCAAAACTGGTATGTTTGGGAAAAACAATTTTTTCGATGTGCAAATCGAGTCCTGGCACAAGACGTTGCCTTCATCGGTGACAAATGTGAAGTCAATAGTTTTACGTATGTTTTGCAATCATAATAGAAAGCTTCATCAGAACTATCTAGGTCCTAATCCTATGAAAATATCAAAGCTTTTATACTTTAACAGCATCAAAACAGCCAGATTTGTCACTTTTATTGTGCCCTGCATCTCTGCTTTCACCAACGGCATGGTGTGGAAACCTGGGCGCAAGTCGTGAATACGAATACGAATTTTATTAATAAAAACACAATACAAAAGTAGAACATGATCACATCTACACACTGAGACATTACACAAGAGAAATGAACAAAATTTAAAAAAAAAAAAAAAATCTTCAAATGTCGGAGCCCCAGTGTCCCCTACTACACTGCATCAACATGTTCAAGGTGAAAAGGCCACAGTGCATCAAACAGCTCAATAGATGGCACCATAATTATGCACGGAGGAAGTCAGTGTACAAATTAAAGTATGTCCATTAACTCTGTCAATGTATCACTGGTTGGGGAACCTGTGTAAGAATAATTTATTAATGATATTGATAATATGAGATTCAAGAATTCAGGGTCCCCACTGTTATAATTCATAATGGTCAAAGATAGTTCTAGTGGGGGGAGGCTGTTAATTAGTGTGAAGTCAACTTTCTCAAAGAATTCCTTTCGTTCCATTACAAATTACGAACGGGCAGTTTAACAGGTGATGGTGTTCATCTTCCACTAGTCTAAAGTTTCAGTATTGACACACGCTGTCCTCCCACAGTGTTTTAGGGTGGTGTATCTGCCCACCGCACTTTGTAACTGGTGGCCACTTATTCTTAGTTTAGTCAAGTTCCATCTCTTTTGAAGATTTGGAATACTTAATATGTAGTTTTCTATACAAAACTGGGTTTTGAATTGACAATATGTGTGCAGTATATTTCCTGAGCCAGAGTTGATGGCTACAAGCTAACTGTCCTCATAACTGGTACACATTAAGTCCGTAAGGATGTTGGATAATTTTTCTTATATTTGCCACCTTGGTTATGCCAAAGTTCAGAAAGGTCAAAAGTGTGCAATAGTTTTTTGACTGAAGAGATCCAACTATTTGGTTGGGTTAGCTGGTTTTGGTAGCTATGAATGTAACTTTTTTTCACAAAATGCTGTAGGTCATAGTCACAAATTTGTAGCCAATTGTTAAAGCTGTGAGTCAAAAGACTTATTAGTATAGGGAAGCGCCCTAACTCCCCCTTTACTGCTAAATTGGCGGATTTTTTATTTACACCATAAAGAAACCTACACAGCCCATTATTAAGTTTCTCAAATGTGGTCCTTTCACAGATTGAAAGGAAATTATTTTCAGTAATGTGTTGCAGAAGTCACCGTGGAAATGATCTCATTTGGGAAATCTCCATGCTAATCGTCAGCAGTAATTATTCAAATAGGTCATGTGACGACCTGACTACATCACCATCCGCCAATAGAAATTATCGTCATTTTTAACGTTTGAGACAGGGATGTTTTGGCATATGTTAACCGCACTGCGGTCACACTTAGCCAATGAGAAAGCATTTTACTCACATAGACGAAGTTCTGAACATTTCCAATGATAATTGATACCAAACATGTACAGTGTATGCGGTTTTCAAAGCAAGTGATCCAGCAAGTGCAATTTTACCATTGTTATTACATTGTTTTGCCAATTTTCAACTGATAAAATGCAAAATATGCATCGCACAAGGTATATTAGCCATCTGTTTTTAGATCAGGGTTTCTGCCAGAGCTAAATTTCAGGGTACTCAAATACATCATATTCTAAAGTAAAAAGTCTAAAAAGAAAGACTTTATGGGGAATTTTGGGTTACATATAACAAATTTTATGTTTTTGCCAAAATTTTAGGGCCAGCAAAAGTACCCTTGAGGTTTTTTTAGGGTATGCTATTTTACCCTTTTTACCCTCTGGAGGAAACCCTGTACATTGAATATTTTGATGTGGCAGTATTGCCAGTAAGACATTGATGTGATGTAAAATTACCTCAACATTTTGTCAATCATATTCTTATAAGCCTGTTAGGAAAACAGACGCAAATAAAGCATATTAAAATTCGCTAAAACAAGTACCAGTATGTAAAAATATGCTATAATCGTGCTATTTTGCGCTTGGTTACACTACCTCTTTGTGTGCAAATAAATTTAATTGGAACTCAGTGCACCAGTCACACTTGAAATGTGACAAGCAGTCCAGCGTCCCCCCCCCCCCCCATCAGATTTTGCAAATATATGGGGATAATTTTGCTTGTCAGGTGCATATTTGTTGCATTTGACAGGGAACCATTTCTAATCACAACTGTGGTCACTGGCTAGTTGGCGAATGGATAATGCTGGCCCAGGAGAGATACTGGCTAGTTGGCGAATGGATAATGCTGGCCCAGGAGAGACACTGGCTAGTTGGCAAATGGATAATGCTGGCCCAGGAGAGACACTGGCTAGTTGGCGAATGGATAATGCTGGCCCAGGAGAGACACTGGCTAGTTGGCGAATGGATAATGCTGGCCCAGGATAGACCAGAAGAAAGGAAACTTTAATTTCAGAGCCAATCGGCCTAAAAGGCAGTGGACCCAACTTATAACACATACAATGCCAAAATCATCAACTCAAACCTTGGCCATTTATGCCAACTGAACTGACACAGGTATAAAATAATAAATATACATGTGTGTGTATACATATATGTATGTATGTACGTATGTATATATATATATATATATATATGTGTGTGTGTGTGTGTCTATATATATATATATATATATATATATATATATATATACAGTAAAACCTCCCTTACCGAACACCTCTATACACCGAACACCCCCTTATACCGAACACTTTTCCTCGGTCCCAAATTTTTCCCATATGCTTCCATTATAAGCAAACCTCCCTATACTGAACACCTCTCTATAGTGAACATGAACACCCCAAATGAACACCATTTTTGCAAAAAACCTCCCTATACTGAACACACATTTAGCATATTTTCGTGTATTTGCAGGGAGTAATTACTGATAAGGCTGAAACTAACCAGATTAACTTCAGAGACAGGTGTAATTATTGTTTATACCAGCAGCAGTAGAAACAATCCTGTTGAACACCTGGTACCACTTCTATAGATGGCAACAACAGGGTGGAGGGTGAAAGTGTCAATGTCACTTAGCACCTTGCTCCTATCCTCACAGGGATAATTGGACAATTTTGGGTGTTTTCTTTAATTATTCTAATGAACAATTACTTACAAATTAAGTCATTACATTTGTCTCACCAAAGCCATTGGATTTAATTTCAAGGAGTGCCAGTATGAGCAACAGCTCTGCTAAAATAGGTGCAAGGTCCTAAGCATGTTATTTCAATATGAACATACACTATATGTTATAATGTTCTTTAATAATTATATATACATGTGCGTGTATACATCTGGGAAATGCCTGAGCCTTAGAGGCGGGGATAGGGTGTATGAGGGAAGGTTTTTCTGTCCTTTTATGGGGGGGGGGGGGGGGGCTACAAGCGATGAGTGTTGGGGGATATATCCAGGGCCAGGGGCCCACCACAGCTGTGTGAGAGTGTGTGGTGGACTCTTAGCCTCGGCTCTGGTCCTGGTAAACATGGCAGCATGAGCTGATTAGCATAATCATGGTTTCCTCCATCTCATCATCTCTTTTTTTTTTTTCCTAGGCCACCTGTGTCACACAGGACCGCGGCGCATAAGGGGAGAGCCACAGTATTATTATTATTATTATTATTATTATTATTACATCTGAACTTCAATGCTCTATCATAGTCAGTACATCTTTCCCAAATAACAAAACAATCAAAAATTACTTCTTTGTTGTTCATTTATCTAATGATGTACATGTAGTTAACATGAGTATCTCCCACCATAATGATCTCAGCTGGTACCTGTATAGTACAGTTGGTAAGACATGAGGCCACAATGTGGAAACCTCCCTAAACCGAACACCTCCCCATACCGAACACTTTTGTTCGGTCCCATGTGCGTTCGGTATAGGGAGGTTTCACTGTATATATATATATATATATATAGTGGTACCTGCTGTATGCAACCACTGCCTTGAGCAGCCACACTGCTTTTTGTGGTCACCTTGCTGGGACACAAGAATCAGTTTCTTTGTAAAGCTACCTGCCGTGACAGGTTACCTGCTGTATGTGGCCACTTTTTCTTGGCAGAAGGGGTGGCCACATACAGGAGGTACCACTGTATATATGTATATGTACATATATGTATACACACACACACACACACACACACACATATATATATATGCATGCGGCCATTTGAAGTTCAGTGTACAACTAATCATGCTGATTCTACCTATCACCTTCTGTTACATTACACACCCAGCGCATCCTTTGAGCTGCATTCATGATGCGCATATAGCAACCATTTTGTTGCTGACTATTTTGTGCTTGGTTTAGTTTAGTTTAAACATATTTATTTTCACTGGATTACCCAAAGACCAACTCAACATCTCTGCCCAGCTTTCTTTGCCTGCTAAGGATTTACATGTATGTTATTGACCTGGACTTCTTTTTTATTTTTTGTTCAATATAAGCATGTTGGTCCTTACAACAAAATGAATGTCTTAAACTGGATTTCAATCTGGAATTGTTATAATTTACATCAGCACAACTTTTGTCGTAGGTAGCAACGAAAGCATCAATGGGAAGAAAACCAAAATCAATGGCAAACAGCGCTTTTGTTGCGGCATCAATATAAAGATCCAAACGCTGGAACACATTCAAATCCCACCAGAGCTTTCAAGAACAGAAACTCTCCATTTAGAGATGGAGAGTCACTGGATCCATCAGTTATGCACCACTGAACCATTTGGCCTCAATGTCATGGGTAAATAGGGTACTCTCATTCCAAATTTTTAGTTCTACACTTATCTATCCTATAAAACTGTAAACGCTATAAATGAATTCTAAATAATATTCCAGGCTATTGTACAGCACCACAGGAATAGAATGATTATGGATAATCAGTCTTTACTCTGACAGCTTATGCTTCAGATATTGACTGTTTCTGGGTTGACACAGGGTTGTCAATCATATGTCACCCAAGCAGGGTACACCAGATCTATAGTGATGTGGCAGAATGTTCTGCACGTCATACCAACATGCCAGCTCAAGCAGTCCGAATGGGGCATCTTCTTGACACTGTGACATTGTATACAGACCTGCAGCAATGTTACATCACAGTGTTTTCAGTTATCCCCGGATGAGTTTGGAGTACAAACGAACATCTGTGGGGACTGTAACAAACAGGACGTTTTCCATCACTGGTCTTGCCGAGTTTCCACTTTTACGTAGTAGGCCAAAGTTTTACAGAATCCACAGTTAGAAACATTTCTCAAGCACTTATTGCATTAAGACATGCAGCCAAACATGAGCTTTCAATGCTGATGCCAGGCATCTGCAGTGTATGGATCCGCCTTTGTCTCGATCTTTTATGGAGTAGGCCTAAGCTTCACACACTCCACTGTTAGAAATGTTCCTAAAGCACTTGTTTTACAAAAAGACATGTAGCCAAACATGAGCTTTGAATGCGGTTGCCAGGCAGCAGCAGGGTATGGATTTTTTTCTGCTTTTTATAAGATGGCTACATCAATGTACAATTTTCTTTGCATGTAGATCAAAAGAATCTCAAAAAGCAAAGATTCACTTGGCGCTTTTTATTCAAACATGAAATACAATCACATACGCTGATAACACAGGTACCCATCTGTAGCCATGAACTTTCTAAAACATGTTAAATCATGTTCAGCTATTACCTAGTCCATGCAAGGGAACAATGCATAGCCATCTTCAGAGACATCGCCTTCTGTGTTGACTGCCAGGTTCACCAATGGCACAAACTAAGCAAGAACACACTTCATGTCCACAATTCATGGCATTCACAGTAAGGCAGGTCATAGATCAATGACAGACTTCGTTCTGGTGCCCTGAAGCTAACGCTTACAACATGACATAGAACTTTCAATGTCTTGTGCCACACCCATGTGGACATTTCAAGTATTAAATGTCTCTGTGTGCACTCTATCACCAGGACTGTTTTCTAACGCCGACAAGGTCTTCGCACATTCAACATGATGTGTGCAGAGCACAGTGCAAATATATGCCAACTTGTCAGACTGAACTGGGTTTAGAGTCCAGACAAAGCATGGACTCGCAGAATGTTTAACAAGTTTAAATGGAGAGGAGAGATGACCACTTAGGAGGAATGTTGACTAACGGGGGTGGGGTGCGTGGCCGTGTGAACCATCAACAAGAACCATACACGGCCAGCTACTGAAGCAGTGTGTCGCATGGTTCAATATACAATGTACATTACTGTACTGGCATGTCCATGGTTACCTGGTAACACACTTTATTCACTTGTGCACGTAAACAAAATGAAATTATGCACATGCATGCAAACTGCACAATCAAACATAGCCATACTGATCCAGGAAAAACACTGATTATTCCATTCACCCACTGACCCAAAAGTTCTCATGTATTATTGTTTTTATTTTTCTATATGCTGCAACATACTAGCTGTGTATCAGTCTATGTACAATAAATAATAAAGCTTTTTATTTATACTCTTTTGTGTATAATTATGCGAACACACTCTTCAAGCCATCTGCCTGTCTTACAGGGTGAATGGTGATCAGTCATAACAGCAGTCTTTTCCAAATAAAGGGATGGTATATATTAATATAACCATAATTATTGACTGCGGATTCTTTTCCACTACCTGTCCAGGTGTGCGTACTCTCACTCATTTCAAATGATAATTTCACAGAATATATCACATGAACACATATGTACTGTATGTCTGGAGTCCACAACGTGGCCCAGATGAAAATGACAACATACATGTATATTGAGAACACAAAGTGCTGAAGAAATGTAAGAAAAAAGAAAATCATAATCTATCATAAATTTTCTTCAGTGGTGACTGTGACAAACATGTTGACATGGAACTGCTGGTACAGCGGTCTCCCCTCTCACAAGAGGCCACATCTCTCTAAAGACCACTATTTCTAGGCAGAGACTCAGAGTATGACAATCTTTTATGGTCACCCTCTACAGAGGCCACCCCTCTTAAAAGGCTACTTTTAGATGGCATTTGGGTGGCCTTATAAGAGGGGGACCACTCTATTTTGCATCCTAACGCTGTGTTCTACCAACGCAAATGTTCTCAGGCAACAGAATACGTGACCTTAGGCTATTCAAGCCAAACAAAAGTATCTCAACAATGACTACTTGGGTCAAGCCCAGCCCATGGGCACTTTACTGGACCAGTCGAAGTTATCAAGCAATTTAATCTTTGCTTTGAAACCCACCCTTATCAGGGTATAGTTCAGATTGCTCACCACCAGACAGCGGTGTAAGTCCTTTGTAGGCGACAAATAAAGTTGTAGAACCTAAATTTAATTAGGGGCACTTGAAAAGTTAAAATGTTGAATATCTTCAAAATAATTAAAGGCCGAGTTGCCATTTCAACATCAGTTCATAGGTATGTGCTGTAGGCACATCCAGTGAACCACAAACAAATTGCAGACTTTGGATTTATACCTACTAGGTGTATATGAAAAAAGTAAATGTTGAATATCTATCTACAAAACTATTAAGCGTAGATATGTCATTCTGACTTCACATCCTGGGTTTGTCCATCATCAATTTTGTCCTGAGCTAAGCTCTCTGACACCACTAAAGCTACAATCTATGAGCAGTGTGTCCCTATCAGTGAAGTTGAAGTAATGCAAATTAGGAGAAACAATTGCACACCTCTACCTATTTGACCCAGAACTAAAAATAAATGAAAACTGAAACAAAAACCTCAAAAAAGTCAAAGATTTTAACGTAACCTGCAATGGACACACAATACAACACTCCACAACACTCCAAATCAGTAAAATATTTTGGCATAACTTCAAATTTGGATGAGTGTCTGTCTGGGGAATCCATAGTCAGTAATGTCATTCAAAAAAGCAAATTCCAGACTAAAATCATGCAAATTCCAGACTAAAATCATGTACTGACAAGCAACATTCCTGAACTCAAACACAAAAAAGGCAACTCTTCTCAGCTCTGATTCAGTGCCATTTTGATCATGCATGTTTTTCCTCTTGGTTTTCTGGTCTCTTTCCAACTCTCAAAAACAAGTTACAAACTACACAAAACAAGGTTATTAAGTTTCTTCTCAACAAAAATTACAGATTTCATATTGGACGAGATGAGCGGAGCAGTGTCAATGCTCAAATTCCCCGACTGTGTAACCCAGCTAAAATTAAACCACCCCTTCAAAATTTTCCATGGAACCTCCCTCAATATCTAAAACAGTTCTTTTCCACAATTCCACATGCATTATGAAAACAGATCATACAACTTTTTTGTCCCCCAATCTAACAGCCAAAAAACACACAGGTCTTCAAGTTCTACTATACTGCTACCAAAGATTGAAACTCCCTCCCAAAAAAATTAGCAACTATTACAAGCCTGTCTGTTTCTGTCTTCAAATTAAAAGTCAAGAAACCTTGCACAAAGAGCCATAGAAGTAGAAAATAGTCAATTTGCATCCACCTAACCTTACTCTCCCCCCCCCCCCCACCTCGGTGCTCATATTTTGTGATGATATGCCCCCTGCAGAAAGTCCATACTTTTATGCAGTTTTTATTCATATTACTTATCTATGTTTCATATATGTATACAGTCATTTCATCATTATTTATTAAATTATTATTTATTTTTTCCACAACAGGACCCCAATGGAAATAAGTTGACTTTCTGTCGTTTTTTTTGTCATGCTGAGTGGAACCAACATATGAATAAATGCTCATAATAATGTGTACCTCGTGTTTTAATTTTAACAATATTGAGGTCTTGTTTGGTTTACTGTAACAGTGTGTAACTAAACTAGAGTGTGTTTTATGTCTTTACTTTAATATTATCTCATGATTTATATATATATATATATATATATATATATATATATGTTCCACGCAGTATGAGAATTTGGGCAATTACAGAATTGCGCTGCGCATTTGGGGAATTCTCAAAACACGTGTCAATTCCGGAATCGCGCAGAGTGATTCTAGAATTTCGCTAGCCGAATAAAAGTAGCTGTGGTAAGATTAGGAGTGGAACACTGGAGTCAGGTCCATGTTTTAGTTGCTCTTAACCAAATGTAACTGCTGAAAATGGTAAAGCTGAAGTTCCAGTACCATGTGTTTGGCAGTATAGGGAATGGCAAGGAAATGGTCTTTTTTTTTTTTTCTTTTCAAGTTTCGGGGGTTTTTTTGCTCCGCTTCCCACCCTGTCTCTGGTTAATAGATCACACCTTGGTTGGTACGATTTATCAAGATTATTGTCTAATATTCTGTGAAAGAATGCCTTAGCTCAAAACTGACTTTGGTTGGCATCTCTGCTGACCAATCAGCCATCAAAACCAACAGCCCATTGTCGTTGAGTAAGCTAAGCAGGCAATTGGTTAAAACATATTTTTTTCTGTAACTAAGGATACAATTGGAAAACAGGGCAAAGCCCTATATGAATCCCTCTTGCACATGAAAAAGATTAAAGAAGAGGTGTCACGTATCACAGGTTCAGAGACAATTCACCATAAGAAAGAACGCCACAAGACGAGGACAGGTAGAGTGGTGGCGCCACACAAGCATAAGTGGAACGACACAAGACGTCACAGATACGTGTAGAGGGTAGGGAGATGAAGTCCGCCTTCACTTAACTATATACACAGACGATACATTTCTGGTTTCAAGTTTTTTACCACAGTATGAACTACGTCACAGCTCCCAGTCTGCCTGTTTTTTTTTTTTCAGCAAAATTTCACAAAGATTGAAAGATGTAGCATTGCAATCATGGCATACTGATCTAGAGAAAAATAGTAAATAAACATATTATGTACAGTTTAAAACTTTACTAAATGTCGAAAGATATATTACTGAATCAAAAGAATGGAAATTAAGAAATACTTTATCACGTTTTAGAATCTCATGCCAGTCATTAAATGTCGCAGTTGGAAGAAGAAATAATATTGATAAGGAATATAGATTATGTAGATACTGTTTGTCTAAAAATTTATCTTATGTTGAAGATGAAATTCATTTCCTTTATGTTTGCAAAAAATATACACACTTAAGAATTAAATATTTACCAAAGCTGATACATGTTCATCCAGATATTTTTCATTTCAACAAGATAATGTGTACTGAAAACTATCAAACAATTGTAAGATTATCTCTATTTATTTGTTTATTTGGGAAGGATTTAAAGAGTTACAGGATGGTTAATTTGGAAGTACCGGTATGCGTTTGTATTATCTACATGAATTCATTTTGCTTGTTTTTGTGCATCTGTTTTCACTTACATAATTCAAACTGACATTTGTATTATAGGCCGCAGGCCTGATAATAAGGAAATAAAGATTATATATATATATATATATATATATATATATATATATATATATATATATATATATATATATATATATATATATATATATATATATTTATATACATACACATATATATGTAAAGCAAGCTGGAACCAATAGTATTGTACGTCATTTGGGAATATAAGGCAAGGGAACTTTCTTTGCACAATTTTTTTCTGAAGTATATATAGTTACTATGCTATTTAAGGTGTCATTTAATTCATTATATCATAAATAGCAGGCTGAAAATTTTGAGGTTGGAGCAAGAATGCGTATGTCCCACTTTACTGAAATACACTGTCCCACTTTATAAAGCTTTTTTGGGTAAACTGGAGCATGTCATGTAACGTGACTATAGGCAATGAAACACCAGGATGTAAAATGTTGATATTATTAGATGACACTTTCCAACCTAACACACAAATTAAAGTGATATGAGAAACGTCCCTGTTTCATTACATAGTACCACAAGCTATGGGAAAATGTTTATGCTTTCTTAAGCACTTGAATAAATGGCTTATCTTGCTTTTAAGCCTCGTTTTTGCACCGCCCCATTGCTCTTCCTGCTAACAGCATGGTAAAGACTTAATAGAAATAGAAAAGTGTAGATACTGTCGTTTTTATTGGGTCGAGTTTTTTGACCAGGGACAGTATAATAAAATCAGTAGGACGAAAACAAAGTTAAAGTCCCACTTTACCTGATGTCCCACTTTGTCACAACCTAGCCTACAAGCTCCGTGTGCCAACGTAGTGCCTTTAGGGCCACCGTTTCTCATCTATATTAGCACAAATGATTGAGTGCACAGATGAATACACAATACTTAATTACAGATAAGGCCCTATGTGGGCCATTGCTCGTACAGATGTTCCAGGTTCACCCTCTCTGCCAGCTTCCCCCCCCCCCCCCACGTATATTTGCATGAATGCTTGACTGACTGAACGTTACGAGCATCTGTGGTTCCACTGAAATTGGTCACCCAAACAAATAAATAAAGAAATAACAAAAGAAATAGTGGTTATTAGAAGAACTCCCAGAAGTGAAACGCGATGACATGTCAATTTGGTGGATCGATGTTTTGGCAGACATAAACCCAGCTGATGAGGGTCAGTAAGGGGTTTCGTGTACTGGCGTACTGGGGCTTTTTATTTACCGTACTGGAAGTGCTCTTGTTTTACTTACTTCGTACTATCCAAAATTTTGAAACATTTTTATTTTGCGTACTGGGTACTCTAGAACAAGATATGTTTGTAAAACATTGATGCCCCCTGCCCTCATTACCCTTGCCCTCGCTACCCTATTGATAGTGGTAGATGGGGCACTCATGACCTTACAAAATTAGTAGAGGTTGATCATACATCAATGTCACATATTTTTAAACTTTAACCTAGCCCTTAAAAAAAAACGACTAAAAACATGGACAATATAGAAGTTATAGCCGAAAAATTAGTCATCATTTAGAAACCATATTCAGCAAAGTGGCTTTATGACCTTTGAAATTAGGTCAAGGTCACCCATCTTCAAACTTGACCTAGCCCCGAATACGGACAATTAACCAGTGACAATATAAAAGTCCTAGTTTAAAAACCTCTTCAGTTATCATGTGGAAACCAAAATTAACTCAGGTACCAACATGACCTTGGAAATTAAATCAAGGTCACCAAACTGTAAACTTCTTCTAGCCCTTAGCAAGAACTATAGACCTGAATAGTATCCCAGTCCTAACTTAAAAACTTCTCGAGTTATAGTGCAGAAACCACAGGAATTCTACAATCTCTCTGTGACCCTGAAAACTGGGTCAAGGTCACCCATCTTCAAACTCAATGTAACCCTTACAGAGAACCATAAAGCTGTGCAATATAAAAGTTCTAGCTCCAAGGTATAAATTATCATGCAGAGAGCATGAAACCATATTCAGTAAAGTGGCTCTGTGACCTTTAAAATGAGGTCACGGTCACCCACCTTCAAACCTGGCCTAGCCCCAAATATGGACTATAATCCTGTGCAACATAAAAGTCCTAGCTCAACAACCTCTTCAGTTATTGTGCGGAAACCAAAGTTGACTCAGGTACCACTGTGACCTTGGAAACTTGGTCAAGGTCACCCATGTTTACACTTTGCCTAGCTTTTGACTAGAATGATGCACCTATACAGTATCAAAGTCCTAGCTCAAAAACTTCTTGAGTTATTGTGCGGAAAACACAGAAATTCTACTATATCTCTGTGACCCTGAAAACTGGGTCAAGGTCATCCATCTTCACACTAAACCTAGCCCTTACAGAGAACCATAAAGCTGTGCAATATAAAAGTCCTAGCTCCAAGGTATAAGTTATCATGCAGAGAGCATGAAACCATATTCAGTAAAGTGGCTCTGTGACCTTCAAAATGAAGTCAAGGTCACCCATCTTCAAATTTTGCCTAGCCCCAAATGTGGACTATAATCCTGTGCAATATAAAAGTCCTGGCTTAAAAACCTCTTCAGTTATTGTGCGGAGACTAAAGTTGACACGGGTACCACTGTAACCTTGGAAATGAGGTGAAGGTCACCCATCTTCGAACTTTGCCTAGCTTTTGACTAGAATAATGCACCTGTACAGTATCAAAGTCCTAGCTAAAAACCTTCGTGAGTTATTGTGCGGAAACCACAGTCTACTGACCGACAGACCGACCGACATGTGCAACTCTATATGCCCCACCTTCTGCGAAGGGGGGCATAAAGATAATTACCTGTACCAGCATACCGAAACCCCCCCTTACCCCCCTTCATTAATGTGTTTAAACATCTGTTTAAACGATGTTTTATCAGATGTAGACCCAATGTGAGTGTTTAAACATCCGTCCACCAAACAGGATATATATTTGGACATTAAAGCTACAATTACATATATCTTTAAAAAATTCTCATAATGCGCAGATTCTCAAATCGCGCATGGGCAATTCTGGAATCGCGCAGCGCGATATAGGAATTCGTAAAATGGCGCGCATTTTGGGAATTTCTAAAATGCGCAGCGCGATTCCGGAATCGCGCAGATTCTTAAAAAGCTTGAAATAGGGTTGTCAGGGATTTTCCAAAAAGTCGTCCAATATGTACAAATAATACACCATTGATTGGAAAGGTCTTGGCACCAGAAAACCAAAAATATAATTTTTTTTGCTGTAGGTCAATTAGGTCAAATGTTATGGAGGATCAAAATGTTTGGGAAAAGGGCGTTTTTCTGCCATTTTCCCACATTTTTGTTATAATTTTATTATTCTAAAACTATGATACACATATATTCAAGTTATACATCATTGGACTGGTAATTCCATGACAAGTTCAGAAATGTAAGTTTCATTCCTGTAGGTAAATTGGCAGAGAAGATACAGGGGGTTAAAGTTAACCCTAAAAACAAAAATTTTGAAAAATCTCAATTTTTCAGGATTTTCATCAGTGCTCAACATAAATGCAAAAAATTTTGATGATTTCCATTGTTTGTAGGCAGTCAACCATGAAATATGTTAAACTTCATATAAAAAGAAGGCTATTAAAAATGATTGAATGGAAAAAAATGTAAATATATTGTCAAATGTAATAAATAATGGTGTCACGCCCCTTTTTAAATTGCATGTTGAGGATGATGTTAACATCACCTTATAAATGTAATCGATGTTTTTAGAATACACAGGCAGAACTTGCTGTGAAAAATTTGTTTCACAGTTTGTTTATATCATGAATCATATTTTATCTTTCATTTATTAACTTGACAACTGGCTTGACTACATTTTATGAAGTGTTAACTATATACCGAGATTGTCCCGTCACCGAGTAACTTGCCCACAACCTGGCTTTGTTAACTTGTAAGTCAGTATGGCCTCACAGAATGCAGTGTTGTACTGTTGTATGCAGGTTTTGAAATGAGCAGACATATTTCCATTTGCAAAGGGCAGTTTGGGGGGTCTGCGGTAACCCCTAGCAGGGGTCTCGCGGGCATCCCCTAATGGGGGGGGGGGGGCAGAGCCCCCAGATGTTATATAGGTTTTCCCGCTATTTACTGGAGAGATCTTTCAAATTGTATGTGGCAGATATTTGTAAGAACTGAATAAATTCATTCTAACTGGTTTATGGAGCATGCTTCATGTGCTGTTTCAACTTGATAATGCAGAATCATAAAAAATGTTAAAATTGCATGATGCCCATATGTAATTTTTTAAGTACCACATTACTGAACAAGTTACATAATCTTATGTGCATGCTACATGTTTTTATTAATGTCTAGTTAGTATAACTTTTAACTTTACAGTGTTGATAAATGATTTTTTTCAAATTCTGTTCCACATTATACCAAGGGTTTCACCTGCTGATGAGTGCCTTTGGAACCACTGGATCAAGAGTGGCACTAAGATATATATATATATAGACTTTATTTATTGAGGGTGACTCAGTTAGCATTTGCATGCTAATCTCCCCTGAGGCCCTCAAATCAAAGTATACATCAAGATATGTACATGTATAGCTGACAGAGACTGTCAACACAAGGTATAAGAGGTACAATACAATAACTCAAAGTAAAAGAGCTACAATACAATACAGTTACAGTAAGATGCAACAAAGATGCTCAGTTAGACACAGTAAACAGTTGAAAATGTTACAAACATCTATGGGCTGATACACGTCATAACATATGTAGTACATTTCTTCTTAAAATCTGATAGGCTCATGGCACATTTAACCTCTTGAGGAAGTTTGTTCCATACAATTGCTCCACTGTAACTAAATGATTTTTTCATAGACAAGGTCTTTGGTTTCTGAAGGTACAAAAATTTGTTTTGGGCAGCACGTATATTAACACTATGTTTATCTTTCACATATGTGAACATGTCTGACATGTATTGTGGTGCCATATCATTTAGTGATTTGTATACTAAAAGTGTTTTTCGAAAGAAGATCCTTTGTTCAATAGACATCCAATTTACTTTATGAAGTAAAGCCTTGTAGCTTTTAAATCCATGCACATTTGACACTAGATATGCCCCAACCTTGTGAAGTCTTTGAACTTTTTTCAGTAGCTTTTTGTTACAGTTACCCCATATTGTGCAACAGTAATCACTATGGAGCAAAACATAAGCATTAAAATAAAGTTTTCTAACTGTCAGTGGAAGAAAATGACAAATTTTCCGCAAGATTCCCAGATTTGTTGCAATTTTTTTGCACATTGCTGAGACATGGGCCTCCCATGATAGGGAATTGTCAATCACCAATCCCAGCACCCTGTGACTCTCTACACTATCAAGTCTGTTTTTATCTAAACAAATATCAAGCTTCTTAGAACCTAACTGCTTGAGTTTTTTCTTTGTTGACAATAACATTGACTTAGTTTTTTTATCATTTATGAGTAGACCATGATTGTTACACCATTTTCCAGCGACTTTCATTTTGTCGTTCAAACTCTTTTCAACTTCAGTCAGAGATTTTCCTGCTGAATGAATTGTTGTGTCATCAGCAAACATACTTATTTTAGAGTCATCCAAATAGATGGGAAAATCGTTAATAAAAGGGAGAAAGAAGAGTGGCCCCAGAATAGATCCTTGAAGTACACCATAATCTATACTCATTGGCTTGGAACTTGTTCTGTCAATGCTTACTTGTTGGTACCTATTTGTTAAGTATGATTCAAACCATTTGTGGGTGTTTTGAGAGCACCTGTAGATTTTTAGCTTTTCGAGCAGTAGTTGGTGATTGACAAGATCAAATGCTTTTCTCAGATCTAACATTACAGTACCTACATACTGCCCATCATCAATTGCCTTGTACCACATATCAAGCATTGAGTTGAGACTTGTCTCACAAGAATGACATGCTCGGAAAACTGACTGGCAAGCACAGAGCACATTAAACTTGTTCAAAAAAGAATAGTAGCTTGAGTGAGATTACTTTCCAAGATCTTAGACAAAATACTTAAGACTGAAATTGGACGATAGTTATTTGCATCGATACGATTACCGTCTTTGAAAATTGGAGAAAAAAACTCTACTTCACCACTGGTCAACAAAATAATGTTTAAGAGTGCGTCTAGAATTTTCCCTACATGTAATTTGAAATAATTGGCAAAATGATTTTGGTGATGGTTGTCCAATTTTGTGAAAAAAAGAAAAACATTCAGATCAAACTGGAACAATTGTTGCCAATTAACACACTTGATAATGTGTACCCATTCACATACACATTGGTCCCTGTACTGGATTATGCAAAAAAAAAATTGGAGGACTTGCACACTAAAGTTAAGCAAGCCCTGCACACCCAAACACAGACAGACCCTGCTGCCAAGAAAGATAGCATATCAATTAGAGATATGTCACTGCATCTCAAAATAACGACCTTCTTGCACTTATGCAAGTTATGTATTGTTACTGTACCAAGTTTTAATCAAATGACTGAAAATCTGAAGCCAATGGCCCATTGAATGGGAAAAAGCAAACATGGTTACACACAAGATTGTGTGTATAGGCAGGTCCTGCAGCCAACAAAGATTGCCTTGTAATTGGAGATACCTAGTCACATCTAAAAAACTTCTGTCTTCTTATCTTGCACATTTACATGCCACATTTGTGCAGTCACTGTACCAACCTGTCCAAAGTTTGAAAGAAAAAAATGGAAGTGTAGGAGTTGTGCTCTCAACATCGTGCCTACAGATGGACAGACAAGTCAATATGTAACATTTGCAATAAAGATTTATTTATGGAAATGAAATTTTGTGACCCCCCCAACCCCCCCCCCCCATAAATTTGCTGGTTGCACCTTTTCTAAAATTATACTATGGTCATTGTTTTGATGACAATATAATTGTGGCAGAATGTGGAAAAAATGCCAAGCCCACTAACTTTTTAGTAGCCTGAGAACTTATCACTTATATTGAAGTTATAAATAGCATGGAGGTGTTAACCTGGAGCGGGGGGGGGTTAAATTTTTTTTTCTTTCATTATCCAATTTGGTTCCAAAATTCATTAAGTATTCTGATCTGTTTTTCCAAATTTTTCCATTCATAAACTTCTCTGGAGTCATATTTTAAAGATAACGCCGTAAAAATGGCGACAAAATCACCAAAAATTACTTTTTGAAATTTTTTTTTCACGATTGCATAACCCCATCTTACCTCCAAAGATCCACCACGTGGGAGGCTGATCGCGGGAAAAAAACGCGAGAAACGATCACATGAGCGTTACTTGGTCTAGCGGATTTCACCGAGAAGCGTGTTTGACCATTTGCGTAAAAATCCCCGCTTTACACATAAATGCACCCAATAACAAGAAACCGTGAGTTACATATTAATAAAAACATATTTCTTGATCGAACTAATGTAATATTGGAACTGCAAATGAAATATTTGACCGCAAGGCCACTATTCAAAGTTGGGCAAAGTTAACATGCGACAGATAGGAGAGGTACAGACCACGACCACTCGCTGACATCCCTACTTGAAATATATACATATCTTAGTTATTGTGATGCCTTATCGCAAGTTATCCTCATTAAATGATGTATTTCATTTATTTGTATGTACTGTTTTCAATGTATTTGTCTTGTCTTCATATACTCATTGCATTTTATGTAGGCCTATAGATGTTGATTCAGGTAGCTGCCGATGGCAGGCCCCTGGTTGATTCTGCAGAATAAAATGAAATCAAATCAAAAGACAAAATACAAGTACAACACGTCAACAGTCGACAGGCCGTGATTGCATAAGCATTCAAGTTTCAACTGCATGTACATCACCAGTTTACGATCATGTCGGGCACAACGGGGAAAGAAGCATAAAGTCTATGAGACATGACATGCAAAATACGTTACTCAGTATTCACATCAATTCACTCACCATGACGCTGTACCTTCCGATGCACAGCGTGCCTACGACGGCTCCTGTGACAAGTGATCGACCAAGCGACAGCATTAGCTTGGTTGCTGGCCGAAGGTCAAGGTCACGGCTATTGCTGTCACATCGCTTTCACATGACTCGGATACTTTTGGTTAGCATCAAGAAAACGAGGTGGAGCCACGTGATGGGAATAGACATGGCCTTGGCTTGGGCAACCGTGCTGACGGCTTTGAATTTGATCATTGATGGGTGGCAAGCCAAACGTGCAAATACTCATAATTGGACTGCAGTGAGCTTTTAATTCCCTACAGAGAATTTTTAATTCAGTGTAATTCAACACTTTACAATTAATAAATAGTCTGCAGCTAGTATATGTAAAACTCTCTGTAATGACTTTGATTAAATAATTGTAAACACTGCAGTATATTTCAATCATAAATACGCTGCAGTGTGATTAAATCTCTCTGAAGTCTATGTAATGCAGTTATTTAAAAGCTCTCTGTAAACTATTTAAAACTTTCTGCAATGATTACAACTCTGCAGTCTATTTCACACACCAGTCTATTTAAAACTGTGTCTAAAGTCTATTTTAAACTCTCTGCAGTGAAATATGGAGTTTTGCTTTCAAAAGTAACTGTATGACAGCACTACAGAACAACTCTGCTAAGTGGGCGTTCAATGAAAAGAAACTGTAGTGTTTCAATGAATGAATGAATGAATGAATCAATCAATCAATCAATCAATCAATCAGATAGTGCCGATGTAAAGGAATATGTGTTCCCCCGGCAGAACGACTATTCGTCCCCACCCATATATATTTATCCCCACCTCAGTGTGGAGAACTTCTGTTATGCAAATGTTTGTTTCTACCCAAACTGAATATTAATTTTGTGAGTGAACATTGACTTGTGTTTGCTAGTATTTTTTTTTATTTTCAGTTCATTTTTTTTCAGCTTATAAATTTTAGCTTAGGTTAGTTTTTGCTTAGTTTGAGTTCAATCTCAGCTGAGGATAGGCTGATCATGGTAATGTACACGTATTAAATATTTCCAAGTGTGACAACCATATGTACAGAACAAACTAGCTTCTGATTGGACTCCTGGTCAAAATGTGCCCAAGTCAACCGGTACATGGGTCAAAACGTACCCAAGACAAGAACGTACTTAGGTCAAAACGAACCCAAGTAAAATCGTACCCCGGTCAAAACGTACCCAGGTACGTTTTGACTCATCAAAATGTACCTACGTCAAAACGTACCTAACAGTACTCCATTCTTATAATTTCCATTTTATTATATAATACTGGATGCATTGTATGCTTGTGTGTGTGTGTGTGTGTGTGTGTGTTTATTTTTTTTTTATACACCATTGTACTTGTTCGTGTCAAAAAAATTCCGGGGAAGCATGCCTCCCTCCCCCTCCCCCCCCCCCCCCGATTCTTACGCCCCCCCTTGTCCATGATTCAGTCTGTCCAGAGTTGCGAGTTTGACTTCTACTGGATATGTATATTACATGTTACAAATACCACGCCCTTGGTCATTTTTACCGGGTGTATATATTTTCATCTTGCGAGTCATTGTTTATAGCCATCTCATTGTTTCATCGTATCTATGGCGAAAAATAGGTAGTGCCTCGGCATAAATATTTTACTATTTTAGGCCCGAAATGTGTTTGCTGTCGACTTAAAATTAAGAACCTGAGACTATAACACTGAAAACCGAAAATAATACAGATATAACTCTGTTGATTTTACTCAACTTTTGCATCTTTCATTGTAAATGGAATTCAAAGATTATTTCATAAATAAATATACTGTCATGGGTGTTACCATAGATGGTCCCCTCGACCAAAAGCGATTTATCGTTTTGTTTATTCCATTTTGAGATCAAACGACAGAATCACCTGACAGCAGGGTTTCTTTGTCACCGAGATCCGTTGGCTGTCATTGCACGGATTGGTGGGTGAAGTGATAATCTGCTGTCAATCACAGGTAAATTAATTGAATCTTCCATGTGACTGTAAAATAACTGGTGATTCTATCGCCAGATCTTCAAGTACTTAATTGAAACATCGGCTTAGTAGTAGTAATAGTAGTAGTTTATTGACATAATTTGTTCAACATAATACAAAAGTGGTAGGAATATCACAAGATCATAGCAACAATGTAGGCCTAAATTTTAACATTATAAGATACGAAAAAGTCAATGTCATAATACATGTGATGTTATTTCTAACAAAAATATGGAAGTATTTCATGAAAGACATTAAAGTCAGATATATCTTTTGCCTCGATTAAGCAATCAGGGAATATAAGTTCCTTGCCATACTTTTCCCCGATGTCTTGCACAAGAGGTTAAAACTGAGCCACATGGGATTCATTCTGTACACTAACCATCGAAAAGTGGCACAGACTTTGATCTCGAGGGGAACAAGACCATCTCCATGTCTCTATCTTTAATTTATGCAAGGAAAGACGGAGGATTGTGACAGATATCCTCACAGTTTCTGGTATAAAGTGTTCCCACACTGGACAGACAGCAGATCAGGGATTAACTCTTTAAAAGCCATGGATCTCCGACTTTTCTCACTCATTAACTTTGCTTTTCACCTCAGGAAGTCCCTGCTCTGCCCTTATAACATTAGTCAGTAAACCCTCAGTAAGTGAAAAATTTGTGAAACCCCACCCGTTAAACTACTAAAAGAACCGGATTCTGCGGCTGTGGGAAGAACCCCTAGATTAGTTACCATCTGTACTTTTGGGTAATGGGGATGTGAAAATAAATCTGTTTAAACTAAATGCATGAAGAACTTTATTGACATACATCTTGCATACAACTTCAAGATACGGTCAATTCAAGCAAGAACATGTACACAGAACATACAGTTACATGACTGACTGCAGAGACAAATAAAAGAAATAGGTAAAATGCTACACTGCTGCGTACAGGTGCACCCAGGTAATGTACATGCAGAAAGCGAGTGTTTCTGGGTTGAATTTCTACTTAACCTTAGTCTTGCCATATTGGGGGTTCACTATCGCCCACCTGCCAGTCAGCATTCGCATACGAGCGACTCATATTTAGTGACCTCGATCATTCCGTCACAAGCGCACTTTTATGCAATGCTAAGTCGTGAATTCTTACTGTTGACTTCAATGATCGGTGTCAATCCTGGGATTCAGATTACTGAGACAACGAACTAGGACTTCCGTCTCGTAAATCTTGGCTCAAAAAATAATCTTTTTCAATTAATAACTGGTCCCGCAAGTATTAACGATGTGACTGAAACTTTCATAGATTTGATGATAACACATCTCCCCTGGGCATATCCTAAATTCGGGCATTTTGCCACCTATCCCACTTCCCATCATTGTGCACTCTGTCTATCTCCTATCGTGTAGATCGACCATTTAAACGATAAATTTGGGACTTTAAAAGAGCAAATTATGATGACTTAAGTGAGGCTGCGACCCGGGGCTGCGATGGAAGCCCCATTTGATACAGTTTTTGGAGTTTTTGATGATATAAATGACATAGTGTTCTATTGTACAGATCTCCTACAGATTTAGGGATAGGCCTACATCCCTTCCCCTGACATTTTGATAAGACCGAAAGAGAATCCATGGGTCACTTGCAAAATAAAACGGCTACTTAGACCAAGAAATCGCACTTGGATGAGTTTCAAATGCATCGAGAAGAAGAAGAAGAAGAAGTACAAAATCGTGATTATAAATGGTGTATAATCCGAAGTTGTCGTTCTTAAAGGTGTACGAAGAAATTCTAATCTAAAAGTCTTCCGAAGCGAAACAAGAGTTGTAATTTTAATTGGCCCATCTTTGAATTTTTGTTTTGGTTTGCTCACACTCTGCATGCTGGTACCTATCCATCCAGCAAAACCACGGGCCAGGTGGTAAGGATGTTTGGTTTCCACCAAGGTTAAAAAGTTGGAGCTTGTTCTATGTTCCTACAACTTACAAAACCCTTCCAAGTTTTCCATTTTTGTCTACTGAATGTTCAGACGGCAACTGGCAGTTTCTTTATGCCATGTAGAGCCACTCTTACATGATGATGAGCTTGCACTAAGTTGCAGCCACCCATGCAGTTCGAATGAGATCAGACATGCCGCGCTAGCCAGGCGTGAAGTCATTCGCCGCTAATTATACACAAACCACCGATGGGATTACTGCTGCCTGGCTACTGCATGCAGGGCCTCATGTTCCTTCCCAAAATCTCAGTAGTTACTACTACTACTACTGCTACTACTACTACTATTACTACTTCAAATTTCGAGTTTGAAAGGTCAAAATTTTAAAAATAAAGTCAAATTTTCGAGAAAAAAGTCGAAATTTTGCCCATTTTAAAGTCAATATAGTCAATTTTCCGACTTTTTCTCAAATTTTCAGCTGCAAAATGTCGAAATTTCGAGAGAAAAGTCCAAATTTTGAGAAAATATTCGAAATTTGGAGTTTGAAAAGTCGAAATTTCGAGAAAAAAATTGCGAAATTTTAAAAGTCAAAATATAAGTTTGAAAATTTCGAATTTTTGCGGAAAAGTCGAAATTGCGAGAAAAAAGTCGAAATTTCCAGGACAAAACGTCGAAATTTAGAGAAAAAAAGTTAGCATTTCGACTTTTATCTGCCACAATTTTGTTTTAAAAATTTCGAAAATTCGAGTTTGAAAAGACAACATTTTGAAACTCAAAATTTTAGAATTTAAGTGTCAAATTTCGACAAAAATGTCGAAATTTCGAGGGAAAAAAAATTTGACTTTCAGCTTCAAAATTTCGAAATTTCGAATTTGAAAAGTAGAAATTTCGAGGAAAAAGTTGAAATGTTGAGGAAAAAGTAAAACTTTCGAGTTTAAAAAGTCAAAATTTCGAGAAAATGTCGAAATATCTAGTGTAAAAAAAAGAAATTTTCAAAAAAAAAAACGAACTTTCGACTTTCTTAAAGTCAAAGTTTAAAACGCAAAATTTCGAGAAAAAGGTCTAAATTTTGACTTTTTAATAGCCAAAATTAGCTTAAACTGTCAATATTTCGAGTTTAAAAAAAATAGATTTTTTTCTCGAAATTTCCACTTTTAAAGTCGAAATTTCGACTTTTTGAACTCAAAATTCAAGTTTTAAAAACTCGAAATTTTGACTATTGGTTTTTTTTTGAAAGTTGATATAAAAGTAAAAATTTCGAGAAAAATGTCGAATTTTAAGTTTAAGGTGTCAAAATTTGGAAAGAAAGTCGAAAATTCGACTTATTGAAAGTCAAAATCTCAGCGATAAAATGTAAAAATTTCAGTTTTGAGACCGAATGTACGAATATCGAGTTCAAAAAGTCAAAATTTGGTGAAAAAGCCAGAATTTTGACTTTTTTAAAGTAAAAAATTCAGTGTAGAAATGGGAAAATTCGAGTTGAAACAAGTCGAAATTTCGACAAAAATCTCGATATTTCAAGCTTCAAAAGTCAAAATTTGGAGAAAAAGTCAAAATTTTGACTTTTATAAAGTGAAATTTCAGCTTAAAAATTTAGAAATTTGGAGTTTAAAGAGTCGAAATGTAGAGATTAAAGTCACAATTTCGACTTTCTTAGGGTCAAATTTTCAATTTTAAAAGGTATAAATTATGAGAAAAAAAGCAGAAATTTTGACTCTTCAAAGTCAAAATCCTAGCTTAAAAAATGTCAAAACTTCGAATTTAAAAAGGTTGAAATTTGGATTAAAAAGTCGGAATTTCGACTTTTTGAAAGTCAAAATTTTAGCTTAAAAATGTTGAAATTTCGAAATAATCCGATATTTCCAGAAAAAATTCAAAATTTCTAGTTTGAAAAGTAAAACTTTCGAAAAGAAAGTCGAATTTTTGAGGAAAAGTAAAAATTTCGACCTTTTTAGTGTCAAAATACAAGCTTAAAAAAGTTTTGAGTTTAAGAAGTCATAATTTGGACCAAAAAAAGGTGATATTTCAAAAAAAAAAAATAGAAAATTCTAGTTTAAAAAGTCGACATTTGGAAAGGAAAAGTCGAATTTTTGAAAAAAAAATCGAGATTTCGACTTTTTGAATGTCAAATTCAGCTTTAAAGTGTCAAAATGTCGACAAAAAAGTCGAAATTTCGAGAAAAGAGTAGAAATTTGACTTGTTGGTCAAAATTTCAGCTGAAAAATGAGTAGAAACATTTTGTTTAAAAAGTCCAAATTACGAGAAAAAAAGTCTAAATATGGACTTTTAAAAGTCGTAGCAAGCTTCAAAAAGTCGAAATAACACTATTTTCTTCAAGTCTTCAGCACAAAAATGTCGAAACAGTGACTTTTAAACTCAAAATTTGAGCTTAAAGATTTCGATTAAAAAAAAAACAAACTTTCAGCTTAAAGGTCTCGAAATTTCGAGCTTTTAAAGTCGAAATTTCGAGAAAAATTTGAAATTCTGAAAATTCCAAATTTCAACTTTTTTAAAGTCAGAATTTCAGCTTTGAGATGTCGAAATTTCGAGAAGAATGTCGAAGTTATGACTTTTTAAAGTCTGATTTCAGCTTTAAAGTCAAAATTTGGACCTTCGTAAAGTTTAAATTTCGAGAAAAACAGAGACTTTTGAACTTTTAAAAGTAAAAATGTCTCAGCTTCCAGGTGAAAATAAAATAAAAAAGGTCAAAATTTAAACTTAAAATGTCGAAATTTCGTGTTTAAATATTCCAAATTTCGAGTTAAAAAGTCTTTCGAGGAAAAAAAATCAAATTTTCGAGAAAAAAAATCGATATTTAGACTTTTTAAAATCCCTATTCGGCCGTCAAAATGCAAAATTTTTTACACTTTTATCGAAATTTCAGCTTAAAAATATTTTTAGTTTAAAAAGTCCGAATTTCGAGAATAAAGTCGAAATACAAGTGCAAAAGTTAAAAGTTAGACTTCTGTCTTAAACCTTCAGAAAAAAAGTCAAAATTACGAGCAAAAAAGTCGTCATTTCGCGATAAAAAAATTTTTTTTTTTTGACTTTTGAAAGAGAAAATTTCAGCGTAAAAACGTCGATTTTCTCAAAAATCGAAATTTAAACTTTTTAAAGTCCAAATTTCAGTTTAAAATATCGAAATTTTGAGTTAAAAGGTCAAAATTTCGAGAGAAAAAACTGGAAATTTAAAATAACTTGAAATTTTGAATTTAAGGTGTAGAAATTTGAGAAAAAGGTCAAAATTTGCACATTTGGCTCGAAATTTCAGCTGTAAAAGGTCGAACTTTCAGTTAAAAAATCGAAATATTCAGAAAAAAAATGAAATTTTGACTTGTTTAATGTCACAATTTAAGCTTAAACATGTCAAAATCCCAAGTTTAAAAAGTTGAAATTTCGGGAAAAGGTCGAAATATTGACATTTAAAAGTCGAAATACAAGCTCACGTTATTAATTTGACATTTTCAATCTGATATTTTGACATTTTTAATCTAAAATTTTGAAGTTTGGAATTTAGACTTTTGCTCTAAATTTCGACCTTTTTTAATATGAAATTTTAACATTAAAAAGGGCAAATGTCAACCCTTTCTTCGTCGTTTCGACTTTTCAAAGTTAGAATTTTGACTTTAAATAAGTCATAATTTCAACGTTAAACTCGAAATTTCGACATTTTTAAACTGACATTTTGACCTTTATGACTCAAAATATCGACATTTTGAAGCTGAAATTCCCCTTTACAGAAGTCCAAATTTCGATTTTTTTTCTCAAAATTTTGACTTTTCAAACTTGAAAAAAAAGTCCAAAAATGAAATTTGGACTATTTGCAAGAGAAAATTTCAGCTTTTAAATGCTGAAATTTCGAGATTAAAAATTCGAAATTTCAAGAATAAGTCGTAATTTCGAGAAAAAAGTTGAAAATTTGAGAAGAAGTCGAAATGTCCTGACAAAATTCAAAATTTTAAGAAAAAGCGGAAGTTTCTGTCGAAGTTAGAAAAAGTCAATTTCGAGAAAAAGTCGAAAGTTCGACTATTAAAAAGACAATAATTTCGGTTTAGAATTGTCAAAATTTCGAGTTGAAATGCCAAAATTTCGAGTGAAAAGTTAGACGTTTTAATTTTAAAAAATCAGAATTTTGAGGAAAAGAATCGGAATTTCGAAAAAAAGTTGAAATTTCAAGTTATAAAGAGTCCATTTCGAAGAAACAGTAAAAATTTTGACTTTTCAAAAGCCACAATTTCTGCTTAGAATTGTTGGAATTTTTTGTCGAAAAAGTCAAAATTTTGGGTAAAAAATCGAAATTTCGAGTCAGAATTTCGACTTTTTAAACTGGAAATTTGGAGAAAAAGTCGACATTACTGAAAAAAAAATTAGGAAAAAAATTTGTGTTTTGACTCTTTCAAAGTCATAATATCGGCTTTAAAATGTCGAAATTTAGAGTTTCAAAAGTCGAATTTTGGAAATTGAAGTAGAAATATGAGGAAAAAAATGGTAATTTCGAGTTGAAAGTTGAAATTTCGAGTTTAGAAAGTCGAAATTTCAAGAAAAATGTTGAAACATCGAGCATATAATCAACATTTCTACACTTTTCAATGTCAAAATTTCAGATTAAAAATGTCGAAATTTCTTTTTTAAATTCAAAACTACAACCTCCAAATGTCGAAATTTCAAAAAAAAAATAAAAAATAAAAAATAAATAAAATTTTAAGAAAAATGTCAAATTTCAGCTTTTAAACACAAAACTCAAGCTTCAAAAAGTCGAAATTTCAAGTTTAAAAGGCGAAAAAAATCGATAAAAAAGTCAAAACTTCGAGTTTAAAAAATTCAATTTCTGAAAAAAATGTCGAGATTTCGACTTTTGGAAAGTCAAAACTTGACGTTAAAAATGTCGAAATTTTGAGGTAAAAATAATAAATTTTGACAAAAATTCCAAATTTTTAAGAAAAAAGTTTAAAACTCGAATTTTTGGATAAATATATCGAAATTTTTACCTGTTTTTAAGTCAAAATTAAATTTGTCCAAATGTAGAGTTTCATAATAAGAAATTTCGAAAAAAAAGGAAGGAAAAGTCTTTTTGAAAGTCAAAACTTCAACTTATAAATATGGAAATTTCGCACTAACAAAGTCCAAATTTCGAGAGAAAAGTCGCATTTTCAAGGTAAAAAAATCAAAATTTTGACTTTTTGAGGCCGCAATGTAGGGTTCGAAAAAACAAAATTTCGAGTTGTCTCTCGAAATTTCAGCTTAAAAATGTCGAAATTTTAAGTTTAAAAAGTGGAAATTTCAAATTCTTGAAAATCGTATTTCAGCTTAAACGTGTCAAAATTTTGAGTTAAAAGAGTGGAAATTTCGAGAAAAATAGTTCGAGTTCTTTAAAGTCAAAATTTGAGCTTAAAAATCAAAACGTCGTTATTCCGAGAAAAAAGGCGAAGTTTCGACTTTTTACAGTCAACATGCAAGGTTCTAAAGTCGAAATTTCGACTTCTGTCTCGAAATTTCATAAAAAAAAGTCAAAACTTTATCTTTCAAAAGTCTGGAGAAAAACGTCGTTATTTTGATCTTTTAAAGCCGAAATAAAAAACTTTAAAAGTCGAAATTTCGAATCTGTCTAGAAATTTCAGGAAAAAATGCCGAAACTTCGAGTTTAAGTAGTTGTTATTTAAAGAAAAAAGTTGAAATTTTGACTTTTGTAAAGTCAAATTTTCTGTTGAAAAACGTCTAAATTTCGAGTAAAAAGTCGAAATTTTGACCTTTTTACAGTCTAATTTCAGCTGCCAAATGTCAAAAAGTCGAAATTTAGAGGTTAAAAAATAAAAATTGCAGGAAAAAGTGGAACTTTCGGCTTTTTAAAAGCCGAATTCAAGCTAAAAAAAAAAGTAAAAATTGCGACTTCTGTCTCGAAACTTTTGCTTGAAAATGTCAAAATGTTGAGACAAAGAGTCGCAAGTTCGACAAAAAAGTCGAAATTTGAGAAAAAAAGTTGAATTTTTGAGAAAAAAGTCGAAATTTTGAGAAAGAAGGGGATATCTCGAGAAAAAAGTCGAACCTTCAACTTTTCGTATGATTAAAATTTCATATTGAAAGAAAAATCGAAATTTAGAGTCCACAAAGTCGAAAGGCTTTTTTTTCATATTTTATTATTATTATTATTATTATTATTTTGCATTCGTTCTTCATTTCCTACAAGCGTTGTTATTCAACAATTCCATGTTTACCGCATTGTTTCTCTCGCAGTTTCATGAGTTGTAGCTCTTAGTTTTTGCAGTTTGCACATGGTACATGCAAAGGTTATTCGACAATTCCACGGTCATGCTGATGTTTGATTTTTGTTTTACGTTGTGTATTTTTATACAGTTTTTGTAACTATGACACATATTTAAATAGTGTCTGTTTTACGCGATTATAATAGAATAAATATAGGACCTATAGTTTGTAGCGCTCTGTGACTTTTGTTTTATGGTACAAATGTTCCTGCAGGTGTTACAAATAACAAACAATTCTTTTCATTTTCCCCTACCATAATATAATAAATATACTAAATAAATATAATATATATAAATATACTGCTTTTATTGTAACCTGCATTTTTTTCTTTTGCAATTTCGTTATTTATGGCAATTTGTGTTCTTACATACTTGCGTTATTACAGAATTCCGTCAACAATTCCGTGTTCATGGCAAACAGAATGATTTGCAGTGAAATAAGGTTTTGTTTTTAAACAAACAAAGTTTTCATGTTTCTTACCCTGTGTGTTTGATTTTTGTTGTTTTCGTGCATGTGATACATTTCCCAAATTTTCATGTGTTTCGCAGTCGGTGGTTTTGTGCTCCTTCTTTCTCGTTTTCCCCTTTTTTACATATAAACATTATTCGACGATTCATTTTTCGAGATTGGGTGATTTTGATAGTTTGCTTTGTATATTTGTTGTTTTCCTTCATGTGATAAATTGTCCCAATTTTCGTATTTATCGTAGTCGGTGCTCCTTCAGCTTTTTCTTACATATGAACTATTCGAAGATTCATTTGTCTTGATCGGAGGTTTTTGCTCTTTTGCTTCATAGCATGTTTTGCTGCAGTTTTTGTGCCGTTGTGGGGTTCTTTGTGGGTTTTCCATATTGTTTTAATGTGAATTGAATTTATCTGCTGTGAAGCAAATACAAAATATTTGTTAGTTGCGATTTTGCCCATCAGACTTATTTTGATTTCTTTATGTTGTTGTGAAGCAAATATAAATATCTGTTAGTTGCAATTTTGCCCATCAGACTTATTTTTATTTCTTTATTTATTTTTATTTTTTGTTGTTGTTCAATGTCCTGATACAAGGCAAATTACTCCTGTGATTCAAGGGAAGAGTGCCTGTTCGACCAAGGAGGGATTCATTTTAAGGACTGTAATATAAGTAGGCCTATAGGTTGGTATCACAATATTATTAGTCTTTTACCCAAAGTGTCGCATAGGAACTACAGTAGGGGCCTACGGCTAATGTCACGGAACAAACTCGATTCAGGATGGATTACCCGTTTGAATTTGGCGCTAGAATGTCGGACTTTTTGCCCGAAATGGATTTTGTGGGACATTTGCGACAATTATAGGCGTGTTGCTGTGAAAATATGTGGATTTCAATGGATGATCTGGATGATATACGTACCTGTAGAAAATAGTTTTGGAATAAACTGGTGAGTTACAGCTTGTTGGAGTGTACAGAAATGGAGAAATCATGCCAAACGTGAAGTGGGATGGTGGTCCAGATACGAGCTTCGTTTCAAACCTAGTATGTAAGAGCTCCATGTGACGACATTGTGGTTTTAGGCCTATCCGCCACCATCTTCTTAGCACAAATAATTGACTGCACAGATGAATACACAATATCTTATTGCAGATATGGCCCTATGTCACAGTGTACAGGCATACCTCAGTCTATGCAAATAGCACTACTTGATCTCTATGCATCCCGGCATCACCTTCTAGTCAACAAGACCACCGCACAGACAACATTTGGAAAGCAGCAAGTGGTAAGTAAACAGCTTTTAAGTATCAAGGTCATTAGTAAAAGTAATATGAACCACCCAGTTGAGTGTAGGGAAGTCTTCTTAACAAAACTGAATAAGTTTTAACAAGAAACATGCATCCATATTGCTGTAATTAATGCCCCCCATAGCCAAGTTGTGTCTGATGCCAACCCGCAGTCGCTGTCCTCGGGTCACAAATACCTCAGTATCTTATCTAATGCTGGCTAACTTGCTACCCAAACAGAAGCAAATGCACCCCTGTTATCCAAAAACTTATAAGCACACAGCAAAATATACTCCATGTGAATGAAAGTGGCAAAAACACAGCCTAATATTCAGATTCCATGTGAAATCCATGGCCACGGCCAACGCTGCAAATTGGCAGCTCAGTCTATGCAAAATGCTCCAATGGTACATGTATAACAGTGTCTCCAGAATGATGTCTATTAATGGTAACATTTCCACTTTTCTGACCCTTTGACCCTATCAATACAACCATGATGATACATGAAAACAGGACAAAGACAGCGGACAATTATGGGGCATAAATCTATGATTAAATTAAACATTTAATATTTTGCCCATGCACTCATTCTACTGTACTCCCCAAAACCACCCAATCTCCCTATTGCAACCACCTTTCCGTCCCATTTTATTTTTTGTGTAAATGTACTCCATATAAAGACCACTTTCCAATTAAGACCATTTTTTGATAGTTTCTTGAATGGTTTTAATTGGAAGATTCCACTGTCTTATCTAATTAACTCTTTCAAAGCCTGTAATATAAGAATGGTAGTGGATACATGTATATTTGGTAACAGTTTATTTATTAGATCTTTGGCAATTTATAAATGAAAAATATCCCAATGCATCCCACTCCCCTACCAAATAGTGGCAGATAAAATATTTTTATTTTCCTATCAATTAAAAAAAGAGTGAGTTTTTACTGATGATGAAAATTTTTTACTGATGATGAAAAAAACTAACACTTGAAATTTTAACTGATATTGAATTAATGTTTTGAAGACCTTTTAATTATGTATGTATAATTTACTTTTATTTAGGGCTGAAGCACTATGGACCTTGAAGATCTCTTGGGTGTAGGCCTGGATTTTTACAGTGAAAATGTATCTGATCATCAGGGATTGGAGTATCAGCAGGAAGAGCATCTGTAGTTTTTCTCTGAGTGTGCAGTCTGCGTTTTTTAATGCCCTTTCTTCTGTTTAGTGAGAGACTGTATCTTGGTCTAAAGTAAATCAAATAAATCAATCTAATGATTTGCATTGTAAAATATTAGAAACACTTTTTATTGTTAAAACATATGCATCCTTAGGGTTTATACACAACTGTTTTATTAATACTGTGTGTAGAATATATAAATAAAGTTTAGTAGTATAGGTATTGGAGATTCTTGCGCACCCCCTTCACCCACAGGCATAAAAGACCTCACATACATAACATTTCGGTAATCGTGCATGTAGGCCGAGGCCGTCTCACATACATACACACTGAGTAATTATGCATGTAGGCCGAGGCCGTCTCACGTATGACTTTTGGGCTCCCCTGTCGACAGACACGTTTGCTGCCACGCAGCGCACTAGGCCCCGCCCACCCCCTTGGCGGGGCCCCAACGCCCCGTAACCCCACCCCACCCCCGCGCGCCACACGAAAACAAGGGACCACCGGCGCGCCAGGCCCCCTGGGCGGTCCTACCCCTAGCCGCCCCGGGCCCGGCCTCACACGCGCCCCGGAAACGACTGGAGCTTCCTCGAGTCCTGGGCGAGGCAGCAAGCGCATACATGCCCGGCATGCCTATCCGACCCCTGATTATTGTATTCCGTTGAGGGACTCGCATATCCCGATCGGACCGTAAAATAGTTTTCCGGCCACTCTGTCCCGCTAATTGTTGTCTTATTGTGCACAGGCAGCCAAGCTGCTATCAGTGACCTCTTGGACTGTATGTTGACACAAGCCGTGGTATCGCCTTATATTTACATTTGTTATTTTTGTTAGCATTGAAAGAATAGGAACGGTAGTGTAGTTCATGAGGCAATTGTTACACTAGAGCATCTCGTGTAACCAACGTGCTGCGCAATAATATCCTCTTAACGTACTTTGTCATTATTTAAGCTTCCGCCGAAAGTACTGCCGAAGCGTTTGATTCATAGGCTTAAGCATAATGGGAAGACGGTATCAGATGATCAAGAATTGCATATCTACTCGTCAAAACTTGCCTCAATGTTTTCTTTTACCGGTTTTGCAAGCTTTATTGAAATAAAGTTGTGTTCTTCGGAACTATTTTTTCCTAGTTTTGTGTTCCAGGAGTTGCCTTGACAACTGATGGCTGATGTAGTAGCCCCGCCTACTTGGCTCCTCCCACTAGTAAACAAAAAGGCGATTTTTTGTAAATTAACAAGCTAAAAACGATTTTAAATCAACTATCAATGATAATACTTACTCTTATGTCAATAGAAATTGATGTTAAATGTAAATATAAGAATTAAACTTCCTCTCTAGTATAATTACGGGCGCATGGTTGCAGTTTGTGTGACAGGCATTCCTTTGATGACGCGCTACCGCGCGTCATCAGAAATGCCTGTCACACAAACTGCAACCATGCTCCCGTAATTACACTAGAGAGGAAGTTTAATTCTGAAGCGTCAACACTATCAATCTACTAGTCACTGTATGCTGGGGGTCCTGAAGGGGTCCACTCGCTGCTGTGCTCTGGGCCTCTGTGAAAGCTTACTAAGAACTGGATTTGCCAGCCCCTGCGAGCTTCTCGAGAAGCTCGGCTTGGACTTGGCCCCTGATCTCCGACCGCATTTTTTTTGATCTCTGCAGTCCGGACAGCGGCGTCTTTGCGGTAGGTGACGCGGAAGCCTTGTTTCTGTTGCCGATACCGTTCGGCCTCCCTCAGCACGACAGAATACTCATCGTGGCTAACCCTTTGATCCTGGAGAGCCTTCGACACCACGGCCGAAACGGTGTCGAACCTGGTTCGGGCGGCCGTCTCGACACGCTCGTGCTTGGTCACCTTTTTAGCCACTACCTTGCCGGCGAGGCCACAACCAGCAGCCCCAGCCTCAGCCCCAAGAGCTACGGACCCTAGAGGGAGAGCAGCAGGCGCAGCGACGCCAGAGGCCAGGGTTGTCACACCTGCGGCACCACAGGCGGCCGCTGTCACGTTTGCCCCTAGTCCAAGATAGGTAAAGGCGCTGGCCGCCCGCTTATGGCGGCGGCGGGTAGCGCCATGGCGCTGGGCCTCGGCCTCAAGGTGATCGCGCACTCGGCGGACCTCATTCAGACGGAAGCGCTGGGCCGCGTCCTCCTGCTCCTTGAGCAGCGTCGCCTACGCGATGGACGTCAGCGACGCCGGGGCGGGGACCGAATCGGGCGCTTTGGGATAGAGATGCGTGTTTTCCATTTTAGCGCATGCGGGTATAGCGTGAGCCTGCCACCTTCAAATGAGCCTTTCGACGACCATGGTGAACGCCATGCTGAGGTGAGACCCCAAGAGTCGCTCCCCCGTTATCTGAAGTGTCTGCGCGTCGTCGGCCGTGACAACGTCCACGCCGTGAAACGAACCCTTGTCGGCCGGGATGTCCACGGTCAACAGCTGGGTCGCCACCTTACCGAGGCCGAGCACATGGACGACGCCGGAGGCAGCCTCCTTTTTAGTCGCCGTTGTCGCGTATGCTCGTCCGTATAGGCCTACGCGATAGACCGCGCCCTTTATCATGGGAATCATCGCCGTGCTCGCCTTTTTGTCTCCGTGTTTGGTAAGCTCCAGTACCTTTTTAGCATCGAGGGGGACCCTCTCGGCCGAGTGGTATATTGCGGGCGCGGCCGGCTGGCCTGGCCCCTTCACCGCCGTGTTGGTATATGATTGTTGTCGCGCAACAGCCGCGGCGATGGCCGCGTCCACGTAACTCTTCGGCGTGACATCGCTGTCGGCCTCTGGGGCCTCTATCCCAGTTATGGTATGGTGCGACCGCTTGACAGATGGTTGCTTGGCCGTGACGTTGAACGCAAGCGTTGTAAACAGCTGCTGAAAACCCCCACCACGCAGGACGTAGGTCTGGTCTGCCCACCCGCGGGGAACCACATCTTGAGACGCGCGAGGGTCGGCGACCCCCCTGACGGTCTTTCCGGAGCCGATGGAGAAGACAAGGTCGGCGCCGCAGCGCAGGTTACTGGTGATCGTCCCGCCCTGTTGGATGTAGCGGTCATCCGTATAGTCGCGGCACACGGCATCTTAACCGCTGACAATGGCCGACGGGGTAATACCAGTCACCCGCAGTTATCGGCATTCAGGGTGAGGTTGCCGTCGAGGAATATAGGCCCCTCGACCTTATCGCCCCCGATCCGGTTGACCTTGGTAGCAGCAACCCCGATCACATAGCACACGGACGCGGACACCTGTTGCGCCAGTATGTCACGAGCTCCCGGGGCGGAGGGAGACCGTAGGAGTCAAAGTAGAGGATCGCCTCAGGGGCGACGGCCCATGCAGTCCAATGGGTCCCGGGGCCTTCACTACGATCAAGGTTAAGCACTGCGCGTTCACTCTCTATCGGCCCGGTGGCTGGGAGAGCGTCTCTCATGAATACACCTCGCCAGCGGGGGATTCTAAGCCGGCGGGCCTCCTGTTCGATGTCGAGGTTGCTCAGCGGCGCGAAGGTCTTTTTTTTTGGTTTTGCTGCCAGGCCTGGGCCACGAGGGGGGCCCAAGTAGAGGCGACCGCCCCTAACCTTGTCGGCCATTGCCTTGATAGCAGCGCCGCCGGCTGCTGCGGCAGCCCCGAGGGCAGCGGCTTTGCCCGCGGCGATGGCAGCTGGAGCTATGAGTGCAGGCAGTGCCGCCAACAGGGGGAAGATACCGCCGTGCTTGCGCATGGCCTCAATCTGCTTCTTGCTGAGAGACAGCTCTGAGCCTTTGCCTGAGGCGCAGGCCTTGGCCAGGTGGGCATTCTGGGTCACGGTTAACATGAGGGGGATCCCGCTGCTCGAGCGGACCTGCTCGGCCGACAGTCTGATGCCCACGGCTCGCTGGGCGTTGACGGCGGCGCGAAGGCTAGCAACCTGGCCGTCAGTGAGACGAATACGATGGGTTATAGATGTCATCTTGTTGGTCTGTGGATATGTGGCAGGAGGGCAAGGTGTCTAATTGCCGCCGCTGGGGTATAAGAAGTTAATTTTCAGGCCATCGTTCTGCAGCTGCATCACGCGGTCGCTCATGATGAAGGCGTAGACGGTATAGCCGTTGGGAACAGTCGACCCGAGGGTTGCCCGAACAGAAAGCTCTTTGACGCTGTCGTTTAAGCCCAGAGTCTGGTGCTCGAGATCGAAGTGGTATATGCTATGTAGTCGAGCAAACTCGACCGCATAAACCTGGGAACCGGAATCGACATCTTGATCCCTGCCGAGGAAGTCGAGCAGCCAGCCGTAAACCCGTGAGAAGCGTCCCTCGTTGAATGACAGGTCCAAGCTGGACTGCGGGTAGCGGGTCGTTCCGTGGGTCAGGGAGATATCGCGGAGGTCCAGATTGTCGAAGACAAGACCGCATTGCCGTTGATCCCCCCCTTCGATCGCTCTTCTGGCACGAAAGAATCTGAGGCGTTTGTAAAATCATCACAATATGCAATGGCTAAAGCCATTTTGCAGGTTAACTCTTCACCTTCAATGGCCGCGACCATAGGTGAGCTAGGGTGGTTGCCTTTCAATGTTTATTTGGAACACATCAGAGTTAAGTACTTCCACAGGATGAAATTTGATTTGCCGGACACAAGGCTGTGTAGACAAATCTTTGATTCTTTGTTTGAGCCTAATAGTGGAAACGCTCCTGATGCATGGCCGTATGTGGCTGAAAAGAGAAAAACGTTTAATAATGTATGTATGGACCATGTTTTCCGATCGACAAATCCAAATTGGTTACGTCGTTTTGTAAAATTATCCATTGAAGAGTATAAATTACATTTTTTTCAGGAAATTGATGCGAAAAGGTCGCTTAATTGGTACCAAATGTTTAAACGGTCTACTTTCGGTGAGAAATATCTATTTAGTGTAGACAATTTTGCTGGTGTAAGATTGAAATTTCTGGCCAGCACAGGATGTTTGGGTTTAGGTGAAGATTTGAAAAGATGGAATATTTCTGATGGTAAATGTGTTTTGTGCAACAGTGCTGAGGAAGATTTACCCCACTTTTTATATTTATGTCCAGCACTCAATCAAATACGATCCGAAATGTATGTATGTATGTTTAGAAAGAGAGTGCAGAAAGGAATATTTTGACCACATTTGGCAACGTTTTTCGGCCTCTTCTTTGAACAATAAAATTTGTTGGCTCCTTGGTGAGCATCTCTACGAATTTGGCGCTGAGATTGGCGACGCTTTTGATCGTATCTCTAAAGATTTTTCAGTTGAAGCTTGGCACTTTAGGAGGCAGTCAATCAGTGACCCCCAGTCTGACCAAACGGTATAGTTCATGGCAGGAATCATGTGTGAAGTTATTTATTTTTGTACGTTGTGAACAGCAGCTGTAAATAGACATTTATGTAGACATGTTTTTATGTATATTGAATGCGGGCGCAAGCAGTGACGCTCCACGTGACACTTGTTTGTGAAGGGATGTCTTTTTAACTTCTCAATATGCGTTTTATGCAAACTGTGAAATTTCTGTGTTTCAGACGCACCACGAGTTCTGCCCTGCTCGTTGGTGCCCCCGGTGTAAAGGGGTAGTTTCTTGAATAAATAAATAAATATCCCCCCAAACGATATTGGCGAGGTTGGGGCGAGCGCTTAATAACTCTCAAGCCCTAGCGCGAAAGGCAGCCTGGGCTGCCTGCTTTTGCTCGGAGGGGAGCCCCTTTGTAGCCCGCTGAGAGACCCGCTGTAAGGCTTTCGCCGTGAGGTCCTTTGCTTTTGTCTGAAGGGGCCCCAGAGCGGCTTGCTTGCCTTGCTCGAGGAGGAGGGGGGCCTCTTGGACTGCCCGGTCTCGGGCGCCCTTGGCAGCGGCTGCGACCGCCTGCCCCGCCTTGCAGGCGATGCCTCGAATCAGGCTGGGTATGCGGCCCACGATCTCGCGGACGACGTCCCCGATTCCAGAGCCGCTCACGGCGGGCGAGATGGCTATGAGCCGGCGGTGGTGGCTGAGGCCGACGCCTACGATTTGTTGAGTTGCGTGTCTTGGCAGTTACATAACGACGGTCTCGATGCTATGGCAAAAACGGAGTTGGGGGTTCAAATGGGGGCCCGCCTATGCGGCGCGGTCCCGGACAACGAGAGAGACGGTGAGCAACTCTCCTCTGAGGTCTATGAGCTGGCCGTCCTGATCGGTTAGCCGCACGTCGACCCGCTGGATCTGCGGGCCAGAGACGGGGAGCCAAATGAGAGACCGCGGTTCGTAGCTGACCTAATAGCCCGGCGGCACGCTTGGGTAGGTGCTTGCGAGTGTGTAGCCTCTGCTTGCCGTCCCGGCGCTGGTCGAGACGTAACCGCCTTCCACTAGGCCCGGGCACTGAAGGAGGAGCTCGTGGACCTTCGAGATCTGGACGATGTTTGGAGCTTCGTTGTATTGCTGGTCCAAGACACCGTGGTTTTCGCCCCAGCCGAGGATTCAGCGGAGGCCGGAGGCCGAACTGTCAACGTAATAGGTGGGGTTTGAAATCGCGATCACCGCCCGCTGGGTCGCTAAGTTGGCTTCGACCGAGATGTAGTGTTGCTGGTTTACCGCGTCCCAGTGCCCAGCGGCGGCGAGTTGCCTCTGAACCTCGTCGTTGATGGCCACGAGTTCGTAGGCCCCCGTCTGGAGCGTGATGGTAAACGGCGGCGTCGTGGAGTCGATGCCGTAGACGAACGTGTTGTTTGTGCTGTCGACGTTCGCGGTCTCGAGGCTCGTGAGGGCAACCTCGAGACGCCGGCCGGGCGGGGGCCAGATGGGCTCGGGGAGCCGGACGGTGAACGAGCTGGTTGAGGACCGAGCGGGCGAAGTAAGGCTCAGCGTCGTCTTGGTGCTCGGGCCTGAGAGCTCGACGAGATCACGAAGGAGTCGGTTGGTCTCAGTGTCTGCCATGTCTATACCAGCTCGCCATGCGGCTTTAATAGATTGCTACTCGAAGAGCATGGCGTATCCCTGGAAGAGGTCCTCGAGGAGCCGGGCGCAGAGGGCCCTCGCCTCGTTGCCCAGAGCCCGAGATGTGTTTCCTCACTCCCACGAGGCCACGTACGAGGAGCTCCAGACAATTCAAAGCATCTTCTGGGTCCTGTAGGTATTGAATGCGGACGGCCGCGGGCTCGGGAGCTTTGGTCTGCTTACGGCTTGCAGGCTTTCGGCGGGCTCTTGTGTCCTGCAGGCCGCTCCCGGTTGTTATGGGCGGTGCGGGCTCCCAAGACAGCTCGCGGGCTAGCTCAACCCGCTGGTGGGCCTCGGGCGCCTGGGCCTCTTCTTCGAAGACCCTCGTGACAGCCTCCTCGGGCTCAGAGTCCGTGTTGACCTTGGCGAGGAATTGATCGTAATTCCGACCAACGGCCCGTTTCTGCCCCGAGAGCTCCCTAAAGACCCACTTCGGCCACGCCTTGCATCGGCGGATCGAGTGTTTGGCCTCAGAACGTAAGGGCGGGACGAAAGATCGATAACGGCGAAGCTTTATGGCTCACTCGTCGCCGAAGCGACGAAGCGCTGAAATTCCCGCAGACTCATGTCTCCCGAGCACCACACGCTGTGAATCATTCGAATCGCGTCCTCGTCTATCCCGTGGAAGAGGACAAGGAGGTTTGCATTGTCCCGCAGGCACTTCGGGGTGGCGGTGTATTTCTGGAATAGGTATATAGTGTCGGCTCCCTTGTGAGGCCTCGCGAGAATAACTTCTCGGCCGTCCTTTGGTTCTCAAGCATCGCATCGTCGTAAACCACCGGTCTTGGGGTCGATGTCCTCGGGCGTAGGGGCGTCCGGGTCTTCGATGGAGGCCAGCTCGGCTTCGCTGGACTCCCGCCCCTCGGCGTGCGCAGCGTCCACGAGTCGGGCAACCTTGGTCTCTACAAGCCCCTCGCCGAACTCCTTCAGGGGCTGGTAAATTGGCTGCTCGTCAAGCCCGGGGCCGACTAGGGTCACGAGGTCCCAGCCGATGCCGAGGGCCGTGAGGAGGAGGAGGTTAAGAAGCAGGTTCGTCTGGCCCGATCCCGAGGGGCCCGCAAACAACGCCCTCAGGCGGTTGGGCAGCAGCCAGTGATGCCGCGGCGGCGCCGCGTCTTTTGGCGTGAAGTCTATAATGCGATCCATTGTGTTGGCCTGTCGACGTGTGTACTAGACGCCAACCGCCGAGCATTCAATACGCGCTTCTCATGGAGACCTATTGCGTAAAGTGCAGGCGAAAAACGGCCACGGCCGGGGCCATCACCCGCACCGCAAAGAATGGGACCCGCATGCGGGTGGGACGGTGTGTCGTCTGCAACTCGACAGGGGCCGTATTCACAAAGAAATAATTTTGGACTTAAGTTCAAAAAACCACCTTATCTTCAGAATTGAACTTAAGTTCAGTTTTGTTGGTATTCACGAAGAAATGAAGAATCGATTTTCACCTTTACTCGAGTTTGTTGAGTTCAATTTTCAAGTCCGATTTATACCTTGCTTAAGTCGAATTTGGAGGCGACAAAATGGCGGCCGTGCTAGGGCTCCACAGACGCTGGCGGCGTCGACTGCTAGGTCTTACGCTGGAAAGGCCACTCGTAGATCATGTATGATGTAGGCCTAGATAGGACAAACCCACTGAACATGCAACGGCCCCATCCGGCAGTTCTACCGGTTCAGACCGGAAACCATTCTCCATATTGCCGGCGAAATCGAGAATACCTTGGGACATCAGACGAATAGATCAAATGCCCTGCCCCCACTGTTACAACTTTTAGTGCCACTGAGGTATTTCAGGATCTTCCCAGTACCTTGTCGGCGAGGTCCTCCACATTTCCCAAAGTTTACTTTCCGGACAGTGACAATTTTTTCAGGATCTTTTCAGTCCCTTGTCGGCAAGGTCCTCCACATTTCCCAAAGTTCTACTTCCCGAACAGTGACAATTTGTTTGGTAGCTATGATGGAAACCCATTAAATAAACTTTCCAACCAGTGGCGTTGATGAGGCCAACACAGTTAAGTTGGATTTCTTCCAGATGTCAGGTGCGTTGATGGTAAACTCCTTCTCCCTGATCACACAAAACATTAATGTAATATGAAAATGATAATATGATGACTTCATTCAAAACGATTCCTTTTGTGAATCCAGTCACTGAGCGCACGCACAAATGAAGTCTGTTTTACTTTTGCTTTGAAACGAGCTGTTGTTGCGACACACCTCGATTACAGAATAGATCAACAGGGGAGTCCCTCTCTGTGCACATTCACAAAAAAGTTTTTCGAGTCAACGCATCAGTATCCCAAATAATCCCCTTATAAAATTTTGTTTTCGGACCATTTGCTCCCCGCCCCCCACCTCTCACGAAAATGTTCCCCCTGTCATATGCTGCCGCCATCTCTTGGTAAATTTTAATGATAATGATCAAATTGATTAACGCCGCCATCTCTTGGTAAATTTTAATGATAATGATCAAATTGATTAACGATTAAATTCATATTTGTAAAGATTACAATCATATATTTCCCAATTGTTGGATTTTTTACAGTGTCTAAATTATGATTATAATAATATAATTATTTTGTTGAAATCGCGAAGTATGACTTTTCATAAGATAACGTAAGATGTAGGCCTACCTATTTTTCACACCTTTTAAGATTTTGAAATTGTGGATTTTAGTGATTTTTCCCTCTAATGACAGACGACTTCGTCCTGTAGTGTGATAATACTCTTTTACGATATTTTACATAGAAAAAAATACCCACCCGTATTCGTTTTAACTAAAAATACATATTTTTTGTAGATATGTCTACTTCTATTACGCGTCTTCTGCTAACAAGAGCAGGGCAGAGATCATGAATGTTTTGTTTTCATTTTTCCATAATGGCCAGGAAGAAAATACGAATTACAGGACACTAACCTGTCCAATATATATATATATATATATATATATATATATATATATATATATATATATATATATATATATATATATATGTATGTATACAATTATATAATACAAATGCTTTATTTTTTATTTTCCTCTTGAAATGAAAATAATTATTTTATTTTTCTGCTGCGTTGGATAATAAAAATAACCAGTATTATCGAATCTGTAGCTTTCATTTTTTGTATATGAATGTATATTGGGGCTGACCATTATTTTTGGGGGGTGGGAGGGGTGGGAGGATGGAAGTCATAAAATTGGAATGACCCTTCCGTGCTTTTATGACCCCCAAACCTTTACGAGTACAGCCAGATGTGAGCATATAATTTATAAATGGATATAGATGTATTGTGATCCCCCCCTTTCCCTGTTGATTTTCCTGATTAAGGCTCCTGTTGTAACCCAACCCTTTGAAAAAATTTCTTAATCAACAATACATAAAAATAAGTTGACATAAAATGTCTAGCAAGTGAAAAATAAACAGCATGCAGGTAGACTTGTGACCTAGCGGATGAAGTTAAGGTCACCCATGTAATGCGATAGCATTACATTCATACGGAGAAGTGTCCCTGTTCAATTTAAAGCAATGTGATAAATGGTTTAAGAGAGTACTATAATTTGTCCAAAAAGGATCCCCTCGCAAAAAAACTTAAAAAATCCAAACACCTTCGTTGTATAAATATTGCTAAGATTCTAATATAGAACGCTACAGGGTACAGGTATACGTACCAAGTTTGAAATGGATGTTTCTAATTGTTTTGAAGATGTAAAAAAGGTGAATTACCATCGCAATCCCTTTTGACTTACATAGTAGGCCTAATCAATAGGAATGTACTGTATTCATAAAGCAATAAAGAGAGAAAGAATGAAAGAAAGGAGAGTAAGATAGAAAAGAAAGAGGGACAATGAGAGAGAAAGAAAGACAGAGAGAAAGAGAAAGAAAAAAAAGAGAGAGAGAGAGAGAGACAGAACGCATACATTTAACATACGTGAATTGCGTGAGAAAGACAGCTCAGTTATTAGGCCAAGGGACTTGAGAGCATGTATTTTATGCCCCGAGAATCTTTGTAAAGAACAATTAATAAATGGTGGGCAAGCCTATACATCCACAAGTTCTCAACAGGCGCCGCCAGAAAGCCTGGGAGAAAGCAAACATATTGCACAAGCATAAAACACCCACACAATTTGACAAGAAACAAAACATTGCAACCTTTATAGATATTTATCTTTAATTCAAAATTTGCATGTTATAGAACATATCCAGACTGACAAATTTATAACAAATGGTTAAAAACAAACTTCCACTGCTTCACCTGAAAACTGAACATATCATGGCAATAAAAGTTGAAATTTAGAAGAAAGTTTTAGGCATTATTTGCCTTTCTAAAATCGGGTCATGAGCGCGGAAGACATGTTTCGGTGTCATTATGGCATTAGGCTAATCCCCGGACAAGTCATTCTGCTAACCGGCGGCACCATGTTTGCATTTCGAATCACAAACATCCCGTGCCGATGTGTTAAGGAATAAAGCGAATAAGATGATCCTTTGTTAATAGGCGTACTTAAAAATGTGGCCCACGTCACATAAATATAATGAAACTACTTTTATAAAGAATAAGTCTACACCTAACACTCATGATTAGGCCTACAAAATTGAATCATAATAATTGCATCAAAGCGAATTTCCACTTCCATTAAGAGCCTGGGTTGGTCCTCTATGGACTAGTTTACTTCCTCGCTTCTTCCCCTCCATACCCGTAAGTCAATTGCAATGTTTATTTCTCGCCCGAATCATGTGGTTAGCAGACGATCTTTATTTACATTTATTGTTCATAAAGTTCCGAAGAAATAACGCCAAAATAGTTTGCGATCTAACCGACAGATTTAAAACAAAGAGAAACTTAACAAACCTCAACAAAGATGTCTCAAACAGCAGTCTCGCACTAAATAGCGCTCACATTTTCGACTTGGCAAAGTTCGACTTTAGGTCGCTTCGTGAATACCGATTTCGAGGTATTTTTGGTGAGTTCGATTTTCGGACTTGAGGTGGATAGATGAACTTAAACTTAAGTCGGTTTTCGTGAATACGGCCCCAGATCTTGGGGCGAAAGGATGTCCATCACGGCGGCGACATCCAGCAGGTGCTCGGCCGGCTTCCCGGCACCCCTGGGCAAAATACCCCGGCGAGAAGCACCTTCCCGGGTATAGCTATTGCGGGCCGGGTCCGCAACTTAGCATCCGTCTCGACGCCCATGGGCGCCCCAAGCCTGGCGAGGAGCCCGTCAACCGAGTCGACCGGGCTTGTTTGCGGCACGACCTCGCCTACTCCTGATCCGACGACCTCCGGGCCCGCCAGCTGGCCGACGTAGTGCTGATCCACGACATCAACTCAATCCCCAATAAGACCATGTCAGAGCGCCTCGGGGGGCTCGCCACGAAGATAGGCATGAAAGGGAAGATAGCCTTCGGCGGTGGGCACGGCCGAAAAACCCGCTGTGGTTGCTAGGTGTCCGGCATTATTTTTCGCGGCCGCCGATTTTGCGGGTCTTGGATACCTTGACAGAGTCAAGTATGCTTGCCGAAGAGCTCTACTTTTGTCTCCAAGACGTTGCGACCTGTGCGCAACGCGAGAACCTTGGCGGCCCCCTAGCCCGAACAATGCTCGGCGTCGCCCGCAGGGCTCTCGAGCTCTTCCAGCGCGACGAGCGAGCAGCTGCCCGGTTCGCCGCTATGGCCCTCGATGGCCCGACCAGTTTGCAGGCCACAACAGGCCGGCTTCCTGAGCAGACGGCGCGGGCATGCATTAGACTCATCCAGCTGCTCAAATACTTAGCTGAGATCTATGGAGAGCAAACTCGCTAGCGTTTACTACTTCTCCCGGGGCTTCCGGCGGGGCGAGGCCGCAATAGCAAGGCTGGCAGCTGCGACCAAGGTCTCGAAGGCTACTGCCCGGGCCTGGTTGGAGAGACAAGCCATTTGGCAAATATACCGGCCGCCGCCCCGTTATGTTCGCCGGTCACGTTTCGATATTCGGACCCCCAACGAGGTTCATCAAGCCGATCTGCTGTTTCTGCCTCACGATGAGGTAGGACGCAAGGTTTTCAAGTATGCCCTGACCGTCGTGGATGTCGCCAGCCGGTTCAAGGCCGCAGAGCCCTTGACTTCGAAGAGCTCGGCTGGAGTCGCTGCCGATCTCGAGCGCATATCCAGGCGCAGGCCGTTGAAGTGGCCGGTGCTGCTCCAGGTCGATCCCGGGCGCGAGTTTATGGGCTCGGTCTTCCAGCTGCTCGCCAAGCATGGCGTCCAGGTCAGGCGCGGCCGGGTCGACATACACCGGGACCAGGGCATCGTGGAGCGCTTCAACCGGACGCTGGCTGAGACTCTTCGGCCACCAATATGCCGCAGAGATGTTGCTCCCAGAGCGTCAGCGGTCGACGGAGTAGGTCCGAAGGTTGCCTGCGGTTGTCGCAGCCCTCAACGGGGAGGTGACGCGGCTGACGGGCCGCAGGCCGGTGGAGGCTATCAGAGCCCCCTCGACGAGTGCCCGCCCGGCAGCCCTGCCCGGAGGCCGGTCGGGCTTGAAGAACGGCGTCTGTCCTCGGGCGTTGGCGTCCGCTATTCGTATCAGCGGGCGAGCTGGAGGGGGGTCGCCGTCGAGCCACCGACCCCGTGTGGTCCTTGACGGTTCACCGGCTTGGGCGAACAACCATCAAGCCCAACGAGCCCGTGTTATACTATTTGCAGGACGGGCCCCAGAGGGCCTTCACCCGTGAGGAGTTGCAACCGGTGTCGCCAGGCACTCAGCTGCCGACGGAAGACATCACTCGCTGAGCAGCTCATCGATGAAGGCGTCCATCTCCGCTGTCCCGGCCGGAACGGCGTCTCTGTGGCGGTATGCGAGGGTATCCACTCCGTTTCCTGCAATCCAGCGTTTGGAGTCGAAGGGGGACAGCGACACCTTATTCAGGTGCTGCCCATAGATGCGAGGGCGCTCCGAGCGCAACACGTCCATGCCGTGGCGAAAGATCTTTTTTTCGAAGAGGGCGGCCCTATACTGCTCGTGACGGATATGCTTCTTGACTGTGCATTTTCGAACGCCCTTAGCCTTTTTGATGTTCTCCCCCGAGGTGTCTAGGATGCTATATATCTTGGGGCGCAAGCCGATATATTCGGCGATTGGGCGGCCGGCGCACTCGTCTTTCATCTTCCCGAGGACCTTCTTATTCGACGTGGAGTGCAGATGATGGTTCTTCGGGTAGTCGGACGTGTCATAGAGGTCGGAGTGCTATACCATGTCCGCGTAGACGTCTTCCGTCTGGATCTCGAGGAGGAGAGAGTCCGTGTCGGTATATAGGAGCTCCACTCGATCGCCATACTGGACCTTCAGCTTGTTGTAGTAGAAGTCGTGCATCAGGTGCTTGCTCAGGTCGAGAATGCTCATGCCCACGTATACGGGCCGGTTAAGGACAAGGCGGCTTTTGTGCATCTGCACAGCTTAGAGGTCGTCGTCGAAGATATTAGCTCTGGCGAAGGCCGGGATTGCGATTAGGCGGCGCAGCTTGTCGTCTTCGTCAGCGCGCACCAGCCTTACGTCGACCGAGGTTCTCCATGGTCTTGCCAAACACGCTGTTGTTCATCAGCTTGTATAAGTCTTTCTCGAAGCTGCTGGTCGCCCGCTTCCTTAGTTCGGTGTTCATCCTGATATATGGCTCCATCCAGGGGCTCTGCTCAAACCGCAGGGCGCGGTGGACCTTTGTCAGACGCATCCCAAGAGACATATATAGCTGCAGGTTGCGGTAGTGTAGCACAATAATTGTCTTTGGCGTGCCATTTGTCTGCCGTGGTCCTGAAAAGGAGGCCAAGAAATCAACACCTATCCCACAATCGCATCTTGCGCTCGGCATGCCCATAGTCCCTGTCATCCTGAGACGATGAACGATGACATAGCGTTCCTTGTTGCTGAGGTTGGGGACCAGCTTTTCAACCTCGGTCGGCGCCACCCCAACGCCTAGGAGACCGTTCTGGTAATCCGACATCCACTCCTTTTGCACCATCAAGCGCTCCGGTGCCAGAGGGTATCCGTTATGCTCGTCGTGGAGCTCTTCGGGGTATGCTAGGTCTGCTTCGAGAAGAAACCCCCCGGGGGGCATCAGCCGGGTGGTCGGTGATGGTATGGGCCAGTCCCTCGCAGTCTTCTACCCAGCGGAATCCGCCTGTCGGCAGCGCTTGGGACATGGCCCATCCGTAGAGGTTGTTCGCGTCGAGGTAGAGGATGTGGCTGTTGGGTTTCTCCGGGTCGTAGCCCTCAACGGCCGGGTTGTTAGCCCGTGCATGTCTCTTCGAGACCATAGAGACGTCTCCCCTCATCCCCTTTTCTACGAAGATGTGCTGGTCATAGTCCGTGAGCAATTCGAGCTTTACGCCCGTCTTCTTCAGCAGGGCGTCTCACGAGAGACCGGGGGCCGTGCAGTAGTTCGCCGGGTCGAGACCGTATTGACATCGGCACGTCCCCCGTAGCGTCTCGAAGACGTCGGCCAGGAGGAGCACGTCGGTTCTACCATGCATAGAGGTCGCAGTAGTCCCCCAGAGTCTGGCACCCAAAGGTCGTCCAGACCTTTTGGGCGTGGGCGTAGTCCTCAGCGGTGATGTGCTCGACCGAGAGCTTGCTAAAGAAGGAGGCCTTCGGGGGGAGCTGAGTCTCCTCGAAGCGCGCCCACGAGTCCATATACTCGTAGGGGTACACACCCTTGCGCATGAGCAGCTTCCGCTTCTCTTCAGTGGGCTCGTAGCGCTCCGTGATCTGGAACGCCTCGGGCCGGTTCGCCGCTACCAGCTTGTCGAGAGAGGCGAGCAGGAACTGGGCGCTGTCGATGAAACGGAGCTACCCGACCGAGAAGGCGATATACTTCTCGGTGTTGTTAGGGATGACGGACAGCTTGTAATCTCTCTCGTCCTCGCCCTCGGGGGGAATTAATTTCGACTTCGCCTGCGTGAGCAAATGGCTATCATACCCTCGAAGGTTGTGGAAGACTACGGGGACGACCGTTGTCTTGGAGTTCATCCGCAGCTTGAGGTTGCTGGCGCTGTGGGCTGCGCCCCTGTAGATCTCTGTAATATGACAATGATCGCGAACAGAATCGCCCTCCAGGGGTTTTTCACAAACATGGCATATCTCAGCGGTCTCGTGGTCTTGTCGATCGTCTGGAGTCATCCGCATGGCTTTGGGGTGGGAGAGCACGCCCTTGATCTTACGCTCCTCCTCCTTCAGGGCTCGGAGGAATTTTTCGGCCGCGTCAGGGCCGCGGTATTCGACCGGCGGCTCGGTCTTGCGGTCGTAGCGCGCGACGATGTAGCTGTAGCTGCAAGCCTCGTGCTCCTGTACGCGTGTCGCTCCTGGTGGGGTCTAGCTCAGGTCCCTCGATTCGGGTCGTTAGGGCCTCGAAGTCCGCATAGATGACGAACGGTGCCGGAAGCTGTTTGTGGTGGTTCTCGAAGGCTAGCTTGTTTTTCCACTCCTCCGGCATCTCCACGCGAACGGCAGTCTGACCGATCCCCCGGCAATCAGGTTTGTGAGCCTCCAGGAGATCAGACCTCGAATAACCGTGCAAGCACCGCTCGCAGAAGTGCTTGCGCTCCCTATCATATGCTTGCTCTGTTCATGAGCAGGCGGTTGAGGTCCTTTACCCAGGTTTAGTGGAATCTCCCCGCCTTTTCGACCAGCAACAGGTTGGTGTGAGGGGTCTCAGCACCTCGTTTACTGAGACGATGAACGATGACACCTCTGTCCCAACCGAATACGTTGATCGCGAGGTTGTTCTGCTTCTCAACCCGATCGATTTAGGAGAGGGGCGTGGGGGTGTCGATGCCTGTGAAGTCGAGCCCATCGTCGGTCCGGTATTTTGCTGGTCTCTGAGGGTCTTTGCTCACGGGAAACAATGCCGAGCGGAGGGCCCACCGAAGGCAGTTGTCGTCTCGATTCTTCACGTTGATGACCGCCTTCTTGCTCATCAAAGCCGCAGGGAGATCGATGTAGCTACCGCCCCGGAGAGGCTGGTATCGTGCGATGTCTAGCCACAGGGCAACCACCCTGTCGACAACCCAGCCGGAGCCCCGGTGCGTCCATTTTTCGAGAGCCTCGATAATCCGGGGGAAAGCAGCATCAAGCGCCGCATCTATATCGGCGGGTTGAAGCAGAGCTTCTTGCTTGTGGCGAAGCACAGGCTCCATCAACTCCTCAGCCCCATAGGGGCAGTCTTTACGAAAGGAAAGCTTGAGAGCTAGCTGTAACTTTACCCCTTGAGGGCTTGGATTTCCTCTTCAAGCTTGTTCCGGATTTGGGGGCGCACTCCTTCCAGGAAGCGTCTCGGGTCTGCCTCCAGGGGGTGTCCGGCGGGAACGTCTATTTGCCAGCCCCGCAAATACCTGCCGATGACCCAGGGGGTCCGGCGGAATGTTATCTCGTCCCCGTTGAGTAGCTCATCGAGCTCTGCATCCGTCAACCACTTGTTGGGAGTCGGGGCGGGCCTTTCACGCCGATGGCGTGACGCCGGGACGGGCCGCTCGCGCCGTGGGCCCGGGGTGGGCCGCTCACGTCGTGGGGCCGGGGTGGGTCGCTCACGTCGTGGGGCCGGGGTGGGCCGCTCACGTCGTGGGGTCGGGGTGGGCCGCTCACGTCGTGGGCGTGGGGCCGAGGTCTGTGCATTGAGAGCACTCAGCCCATCTGCATGCGTCTGAGGGGTGATAGCTCCCTCTCGTAGAAGTGTTGTCAACTGCTGAACTGCTGCGTCCATGAACTAATTTTCTGCGCGGGTATACCCTAGTGTCACTTCTCTCTAATAGGTAATTCGGCTATACTATATGCGGGTATACTCGAGCTCGACGAAAAAAAAATAGGCTTCGACCGGAGACTACAGGCCGACAAACCCTGGAAGTCGCCGGGCCCAGGCAGCTCGGTTCACAAGCTCCGACATGAGTAAGAGGAACGACCGTCTCACCTGTGTTTCGGCCCGGGCGAGTCGCTTCTTGCCCCTCTCTGCGCCGCAGGCTTTACAGAGCCGCGCTTCAGCTTGCGTTCCGACCCCGCACCGGCGACACGGGTGTGGGGGGACCGAACCTCGCCGCATCTGGACGAGTTGCACCTTGCAATATCGCCCCAGACAGCTCTTTGCACAGGGGGTGGTCCGACCCACCAACAACCAAGAGCAGGTGTTTTGACCTTTCATATTTGCGAGTATACCATAGTCCCCCGTCTCTCTAAATAACCGTTTGGCCGGGGGCTACCCGTGGTGCTGTTTGGGCTAGGGCGGAGGTATAGGGCTGCAGGGGCTGGCAGGGCATGCCCGGGGCGGCTAGGGGGGTGGATCGCCCCTGGGGGCCTGGCGGGCGGGGTTAACGGGGCGCCGGTTGGTGTGGGCCCCGCCAAGGGGATGGGCGGGGCCTACTGCGTTGCGTGGCAGCAAACGTGTCTGTCGACAAGGGAGCCCAAAAGTCATATACGTGAGACGGCCTCGGCCTACATGCATAATTACTCAGTGTGTATGTATGTGAGACGGCCTCGGCCTACATGCATAATTACTCAGTGTGTATGTATGTGAGACGGCCTCGGCCTACATGCACAATTACCGAAATGTTATGTATGTGAGGTGTTATATGCTTGTGGGTGAAGGGGGTGCGCCAGAACCCCCAATACCTATACTACTAGTTTAGTACCTAGTGTTTAATACAACTTCTAATGCATATATGGTATTTGCATGCCTCATGTACTGCAAGTTTAGGCGTGGCCACAAATTGTGGTTCTGCATTTTAGGCGTCGTATTTCTGTTTCAGCAATATTGTACTTTTCTTACAATGTAACACATTTTCTATTACTTTAATCAGTCCATAGCTACCTGGATACAAAATATTTCATCCACAGAGGAAAATTTTGCTACATTAGGCTATACATTTTAACAAACACACCAGTTTGAGTCCCTTATATGAACAGTGCTTGCATATACCTTGAACGGGGGATTGTTGTTACAGATAATTGTGGCATGTACTTCAACAATTTGCATCAATATTTATAAATTTATTTGTTGGTCACTCAATGCACGTGGTTCTGATAAAATACTGAAACATATTACCTTTTGATGAGGGTTTTTTTCTCTGAGAGGTGCTGTCATCTTCTCTGTCAGACTCCATTATTTGCTGCATAGAAGGTGTAATATCATGCATTTTGGCCGTTACGAGCTATAAGTTTGCATAGACAGAGGTATGCCTATACAGGGTGTATGTGGGTCATTGAACGCATAGACGTTCCAGGTTCACCCTCTTCGCCCCCCGCGTATTAGCACGAAAGCTTGACTGACTGAACGTTATATTACGACCGCCTGTGACTGTGAGGGAACCGGGGGTGTCTGGGCCACAGCAGACAATGATTTGTATTTCTCCCCTGCTCCAGCCAATGCCTCGTCTTAACCGTTTTATGTGCACACAACATATTACGATCGAAACTTAGTTAAATTTCAAGTTTTACTTTCATTGACGGCAATCGTGCAGTTCCGGTGTCCCTGATATCGATCAGGCCGAGAGCGTGGTGTCACAAACATTGCCCGCAGATTTCACTGACCAGAAATACTTGACAATTTCGCCACAAAATGCTTTCTTTTTAATCCAATTTGAGTTCTCCAAATGGGAGAAATTGCGCAGGGCCTATTTGAAACGTTGGCCGAAGTTCTGAATCCACATGCATGGCTCATTAATATTAAATAAGCATTCACGCGGGGCTTACAAATTTTATTTCACGCTGGTCATACAAGGATTGCATTTAGTGATCTGTAAGTTCAATGGAAATCTCAAGAAAAGGAGCTGCTACGTGGGGACTTAGTATTTAATATCAGAACGTGACAAAAATATGCCTAGAAAGCAGTGAAAACAAGAATGATCTGATGAATGACCATGGTAACGTTAAATTCACCGATTTTCAGCAAATTTCCTGTCTCAACACCAGTGGTAGTGTCTCGGAAGAAACAAGTTTTGACATTACGAACTAATAAAAGTTCGTCCGGCTAGGCCAATCTCATCAAGATTTTGTGTATAGTAATTATGTAGGCCTACTCAGACACCATAACAAGCAATTCACCCATGCATGTGTGTGGTACGCGGTCGCTCTGATTACATGAACGTTTTTTTTGATAGACGCAAATGAAAGCTGCTTCTGTCATTCGTTTTCTTTCCCTTTTTCAATTATAGCAAATAGCCAGTAAATATTTTATTCTTGGAAAAAATAATCCTTCGTCGTTTTGGCGCTGAGAAGATGCTTGTCAACAACTTATGTTCAATGTACTTGCATTGCATTCATGAGATAATTATGTCCAGCTAAGGTCCAGTGACCAACACATTGTCGAATGCCACTCTGCGAATGACAATTTCGTCGATCTTCCGTTTCTTTCAAATCAAACTGCGTCAACAATTAAAATAATCGAACACAAGAACGGCTGAATGATCAATGATGTCGAACACAATATGGGGCGAAAAGTGCTAATCATTTTAATCAAAATGTCTGCGATAGTTCAACAAGTGTCTGCAGAATTGCCAGACGACTGTACCACAAGATGTTATCCCACAACCTGTAGGCTGTGTAGACCCTAGTGTTTCCTTACACTAGTTCCTGAGCTGCGCGAAAGCCAACAACTGAAATACACTGATCACTTTTGCAGCATGTAGGACGGAAAGGCGGTGTGCCTCGATCCAAGACAATCTGCTACCTACTATTCACACCACTTGAGTGTGTCAATCGGCAGCCACGGTGTGTGCGGACCTTGTGGCTATTGTCATTATTTTTACTATTTAGTTTAAACATATTTATTTCAACTGGATCGCCCTATAGTACATCTAGATGTCACAAGTCGGGGGGGGGGGGGGGGGTTCTCCAGAACATGGAGTGACACACAAAAAGTATATTACAAAACACACAGGACAAAACATGAACAAAGTTACAAAGAAGCTGTACACATGTTTCAGATTTGTACCCCGCATACAGGAATCAAAATAAAAAACGTCACCAATATGCAAAACAAAGAAAGATAGTTCACAACATCAGTAAATGTAATGTAATTTTCAGCCTAGCAATAAACGCAACCTCGCGCTTAGGGACCGACCATTTGATACTTGGGGGGGGGGGGGGCTATGCATTTTATTTAAAAAAATATGTACGTCCCAACATTGCTGAAAAAAATAATGTCCTTCGTAGTATCACCTGAAAAAAAAAAGTACGTCATTCCTCTCAAAAAAAAAAATACTGCTTTAATAAAAAGATAGTATCAATAGTGGCATTTAGATTTTTTATATACGTACATGTATGATTCTCGAAATATTTGATACATCCACGTTCCAATTCTCGTTTTGGCTAACCAAGAAAAAAAACTGTTTATTTTCCCATCAAATTCCGTGTATTAGTGGGTCAATAGCTTTCCTTGAGAACTTGGGAGCCCACCATTTGTTGCGAAATGCCAATTTGAATGACACAGAAGAGTGATCTTGTTCCATTGCTTTACAGGCTATATACATTGTGCAGATTATTCTGTAACCCAGTATGGATATGGCAATTCTATACATGTAAATGCAGAATATCAAATCATTAAGGAGAGTCCTGCAGTCATCACTCCACCCATTTGAGACTTAGAGTAAATATCATAAAATATCTAAATATTAATACAAGAGAAGGATTTTCACAATGCTGTTAAAGTTTTAATTTCACACGGCCACTCAGGTATCAATACCCTGCCCCCAGCAAAGGAAATGTGAAGTATCAATTGTTAAATAGTTCTTAATTAATTGAAGGCAATTATGGTAATTTTAGCATTTTAATAGTACTATCCTGGTTTGGAAAGACACGCTGATAAAATTATCGATCTTGAATTTTCTTCCATTGGATACTATTGCATGGGGAATGTATGTACATTACTTTCAAACCAAGTGCCCGTAGACTTCCATCAGTCTACAATAGTCTTTTATCATGTGAAAAGCCTCCCAATAGGGGTGAGAGGTCATACGATCTTCAGAGCTGGAAAAAAACATGGTGGATGCCAGTTAAAAGCCTCTCAAAAAGGAAAACAAAGTTCCTATGAGTAGGGGTTTAATTCACATTTCATAACAAGTGCCTCTATTCAGTGAGAGTAGACTCTGCCAAAGGTGACTATATCATGCACTCAATCAACGCAACAAAATATAAGAGATTTGGTAGATAAGTTTTTAGCACTTTATTGCAGTAACTTGCATAAATTAGTCTTCACGTAATGCACATATGCATAGTATGAATAAAAATCAAAATTGTATGTGAATGACTTCGATCAGGTTGCTATTATCAAGCCATCTGTTCGATACATCCAGGTGCTTGAACAAATCAAAATGGTAAGTTGGTTGCAAGCATTTACGAGAATGGTAGGAAAATACAGTATTTAATATGAATTTAGCTCGATAATCTTGTAATTCCTATGAATTTGGGACCGAAAACTTCCGTTAATAATAGTAACAAAAACCTGTTCAATTCTTGGGCTCTAGAGCACCCATGGGTGGCCAAGACATAAATAACTGCAATTAACCCTTTCAGTGCCACATTTGGACGTCGACTGAGTCAACAGCTTTCCTTGGCGTGGTCTGGGCGCAATGCGCCCAGGGCATGCCAAAGAAAGCTGTTGACTCAATCTTCCTTCAGGGGTTCACGGTTGGCAGGGCGGCCACGCTCTTGCCTTCCACCTCTGCGACCTGTGTTCAAATCCCGGCCTTGGCGGCATGTGGTTGGAGTTAACTACCTCTCCGATCGTAAACGGTGGTTTTCCCGAGATCTTCGGTTTCCTCCACCAATAAAAGGTAGAAAAGTATATGCCAACATCTCTGCCTTGGAGAGGGATTAATATAGGCTTTGCCAGATTCCCAATCCATGTAAAACACATGTGTCTATACTTTTCCTTCAGGGTGGAATGAGTTAATACCATATTTTCTGAACTGGTTCATCCAGACTGGGTATATATTTATTAACTATATTTACTAAACTAGTTCATCTATATTGGGTGCCGACCACAATTAGCTGGTGGCTTGGCGGGATACATATAGGCGTGGATATGAAGAAATAACAATAAGAAACACTACTTTTTCAGAATGTCACTTTATTTTTGCAGAATCCAAAGTACACAAGAACTTGTTCTAGCATTACTACATTTTTACATGTACATGTATACCTTTGTATATCTGAGACAGTCACTACATTGGATATAAATACAATACTCCTTAATATATTAGCATGTTTCAACTATATATATATATGTATATATATATATATATATATACATATATATATATATGTGTATATTAGAAGAAACATACAGTATTTTGGTTGCGCAAATAAGAATACATGTTTGTGTTGATCATGTTGACTAGACAAGATGCTGTATTATCATATTTTCAGTAATAATAAGCAGAATTGATTGGTATATTATTCCAAAATATATAACCACACTCAGTGCAGCAAACACATGGTACTTTCATCAAACAGGTGATACGGTTGATATCGATATCGTTTTAGCGAGCGAGCCTTGCTTTCGCGTGCTAGCAGAAAAAAATTGTGCAGCACGAAAATCAAACAGGTGATACGGTTTATATCACGGTTTAGCAGGCGAGCAACATAATTATTACTAAAAATATGATAAAATCGTTATCACAGGCTATCTTCACGTAGTACGGAGTTTTACTTGGCCTTAGTCAGCCATAGCACATTTGGGCTTCGCCCTATGTGCTATGGCTGGCAAAGTCAGGTTTAACTCCGTACTATGTTCAGCAAACCTGTGATAGCTGATAGTACCATAGTTCACTGGTAAACATAAAATGCACAAATTAATGTCTCCTTTATGCCTTCAATATACAATTGTATTTGTGTCTTTTGGTCCAAAACCACTTCCTAGTAGTCATTACCCTATTCCGCAGTCCGAACTTTTTACTCTCCATAAGCTAACCTGTCCCTGTCTAACTTATATACATAGAAGTTCTATTGTCCATATTGCACACGTTCCTCTGTAAAATTTTGACATAGGCTGTATTAGCCCAAATAAATTAAAGGGTCTTCAGCAGGTAACTACTCAACATGTTTCGGAGCCATTTACCCGTACATGTCTCTCTGAGTAGCGGCTCCTTGTCTAAGCTAAATATTCAGCAAAGACAACCCACATAATAATGAATAAATATGAACGTGGCAATTGATGAATTAGCTAAATATGTGAAGTTTTGCTTATAAATGCAGAGCTTCATATCAAAGAAGAATACCTGTCAAACAAACCATAATTACCAAACTTTCATAGTACAGGTTTAGATAAGAACAATTTGACTTACCCCTGAACCAATAAGTACCCTTTCTAGCTGGACAGCTTATCCTAGTTAAACCATCCGCCAATGTTTAACTGAAGTGGAAACAAGCAGGGGCATTATATTCAGTCCCAGTGATTGTAAAATAAACAGTTGCAGCTAGACCACCTGTACAAACCAAGGGAAATCCTAACAAGGACTGTAACAATGTACATCCTGCACCAGAGATGTAAAACAAACTCCATGATGACACCTACTCCTCAAACAATTAAGCTCTATTTAACTGCCAACCCGAGTCAATGTGTCAATTTAATGTGTCAGGTTTGTGACACTTGAGAAAAGACTGTCAATTTTGAGTATTTTTTTTTTAATACTGAGTAAATGTGCATTTAGGCACATCAGAAAAGAATGGAAGTCATTAGCTTTTATGCCAAAAACATGCTATCAAGACCATTTTTCTTAACAGGATTTTAAGTACAATTAGGCAAACATGCAACTGTCGTAGGCCCCTTCTTGCTACCTGTAGCCCCTGGGGGTTTACCTAACAGAAAACATGTAAGCCTAAAATGTTTGATAGTGAATATTAAAACAGAAAGATGCCAAAAGATAAAGTTAGGTAGCAAAACAGTCTAGTCTAAAAACTGTAAATTATTGTGGCCAAACTTTCTAATACTCTTTGGATGTTAATAGTAGAATTATAGGGAAAGTCAGAAAAGAATGAAAGTCTTTTGTATTTATGTCAAGAGAATGCAATGAAAATATTAAGCAGATATCAAGTACAATTAGGCAAGCTTGTAACTGTCGTAGGCCGCTTCTTGCTACCTGTAGCCCCGGGGGGTTTACCTAACAGAAAACAAGCTAGCCTAAAATGTCTGAAAGGTGAACATTTAAACACAATGGTGTCAAAAGATAAAATTAAATAGCAAAAGAGGCAAGTCTAAAATCTCTAAAATTATTGAAGCCAAACTTTCTAACCATCTCAGGATATTTACAGCAAAATCTGTAGAAATGTTTGATCAAAAGTACACCTTTGAATCCTCTTGACTCAAGTTTATTGTAAATAAATTTGGTTCTTGATGCAAAGTCCTGAAATTTAGAACAAATACGACCAAATCTCAAAATCTGTGACAAAAATATATTATATCCAATATTATCCGAAATATTACTGTCCGGGAAAGGATAATTAACTACTTCAAAGTTAAACTCATCTATTTTGTGATAGACTTTAATACAAAACCTGTCATTAGTGACCTGAATATCCAAGTCCAAAAACACATCTCTGAAACCATCTGAATTGTTACCCTCCAAAGGGACATCTTTTGAGTAAATTTCTGTAGCAATTTCACTGAAATTTTGTACATTTACACAAGCAATGTCATCAATACATCGTGTGTTGTTTGATAATTTTATAGCCATTTGAAAGTCCCTTTTCATCAATTTATCCATATACTTAAATTCAAGCCAGGTTAAATACAAATCTGCCAGTAAAGAGGAGCAGTTGCTGCCCATTGGAATGCTTTTTATTTGTTGAAAAACCAATGGTCCGCATTGAACAAAAGTATTATCCAAAAGAAATTTTATAGCATCTATCAAAGTTTCAACAGTGTAAGATTTAACGATTTAAGATTTTTAAGATTTTTACTTTTTGAATATTTATTGTGTGACCAATATGGTTTCTTTGTATATGAATTGATATTAATGTATGGTTTACCATTATGTTTAAACATTTTGCTTATCAATTCTGAAAGAGAACTTTTGACTTCATCTATGGGTAGATTTGTGTACAGTGTAGAAAAATCAAAACATCTGATATTTTTTGCTTTAACATCTTTGATATTAGGTACAAACTCGGAAGAATTGCTAATACTCCAAAAACAATTTATTTCACAGTTTCTAGAAATTGCACTACAGTATTTACGAAAATGACTCCTAATTGCAGTCAAACACAATGTTACTTCTTTTGATAATTGTTTTGTTGTACATTTTGCAGCACCGGCTATGAATCTAGATTTAAAAGGGTCTTTATGTAATTTGGGTATCCAGAACAAAAGTGGAATAGAGGAGTCCTCTTCAGAAATTTTGATATTAAAATTCCTTTTCATCTCATCTTTATGTGTATCTATCAAATTATCAATGGATTGTTTGTGTAATTTATAAACGTCATTTCCTCTTATGTCTGAAATATTGTTCATACCAAGTTCTTTTTTCAAAACATCCAGATAATATTTTTTGCAGATGATCCCAAAATTGTTCCCTGCCTTATCTATGTTAGGGACTACAAATCTTTCTTGTAGTTCTTTGACTGCTTTTGAAACTTCAGGTTGTTTTAGATTAACCGTATTGAAATTCTTAATGTGTTAATTTTCCAAAATACCAAATGTAGTGTTTATTTCGTCTTCATTGATTGTACTGTAAATGTTAGCCCTAAAACAGTTCAAAAACATGTGCATCCCACTAACTTCTTCACCAAAAAAAAAAAAATGTACGTTGAGGTCAGAGGGAAAAAAATTATGTACATCTTGTTTGCATTAAAAAAAAAAAAGTAGGTTGCTACAAAATGCATAGCCCCCCCCCCCAAGTATCGAATGGTCGGTCCCTTAGTTGTCCGACAATTGGGCACCCCAGTATAACCACAGGGATTTGCATCAGAAAAATAAAAGTGTGTCAATATCAATTATCGTTGTTTGTCTTGCTCTCTGATCGAGGGTGCCGGACTATGGGCGAGAGTCACTTTAGTGCCGAGTGACTCGCGCCCACAGTCCGACGCCCTCGATCAGAGAGCAAGACAAACTAGGAAAGATGATTTGCTGCATAGAAAATCAGTGTGTGTGTCTTCAAAGCATACTGGCAGGGCAATGTACAACAGTTCCATAACACAGGAGAAGAAGTTGGAATGGCACCTCTATCAATTATAGCTTTGAAGTTGTTTAAGATTTAAAATTTCTAATGGTGCTATTTAGCATAATTGTAATCGCTACAACTTTTATTTTTGATTTATTAGGTGTGCAATGGTCAACAACCCCCTAGTAGAAGTTGAAACGACATCTGTATCGATTATTGTGTTGAAGATATTCAACATTGAAAATTTTGAATACTGCTAATTAGCATGATTTAAATTGCTACAACTTTCGTTTTAGATTCATTACATGTGTAATGGTCAACAACCCCCTAGTAGAAGTTGAAATGACATCTCTATCTATAATAGTTTTGAAGATATTCAAGTTTTAAAATTTAAAAATCTGCTAATTAGCATAATTTAAATTGCTGTAACTTTTGTTTTAAATTCATTAGATGCGCACTGGTCAATAACCCCCTAGTAGAAGTTGGAATGACATCTCTATCTATTATACTTTTGAAGATATCCAAGATTTAAAATTTGAAATGCCCCTAATTTGCATAATTTTAAACATCTTCATTCCTCTGTATAAAACGGTCAAACTCCTTGTATGGAGGTACAATCATGTCAAGTTTGGATTATCTATGTATAACAGTGTCCGAGGAAAGTGTCGGACAAATTTGCTGGTAAAGAAGAAAGAAGAAAGAAGAAAGAAAGAAAGAAAGAAAGAAAGAAAGAAAGAAAGAAAGAAAGAAAGAAAGAAAGAAAGAACAGAAAAGTGTGTGTTGACACACACACTTTAACAACAATAACTGATATTGACACACTTTTATTTTTCTGATGCAAATCCCTGTGAGTATACCTATATCAATGATTCCACACTTGATACAGCAAATCGAATGAAAAATGCCAGTCCGTTATCATTTTGCTCACGGAGGGAATAGTGTCGGTAGGCTTCCTGGTAGGCCCGAAACAGTTGCATGGAACTCTTATCAAAATCGATTAGAATAAGAGGGCTATCGCACGTTAAATAAAATATCTATATTCATGTACAATTATGTCGAAGTTAATTCTTCTGTATACACATTGTTGAAGAAAATACTAGCCGTGATGCCCAGTGGGCATTGATGGACTCGTTGGTAGTCACAGGCGCTCGTAACGTTCAGTCAGTCAAGCTTCCGTGCTAATATACGCGGTGTGTGTGTGGGGGGGGGGGGGGGAAGTAGTGGATTAAGAGGGTGGACCTTGAACATCTGTGCGTTCAATAACCCACATAGGGCCATATCTGCAATAAAATATTGTGTATTCATCTGTGTAGTCAATTATTTGTGCTAATAAGATGGTGGCGGATGGGCCTAAAACCACAACGTCGTCACATGGAGCTCCTATATAACACTAAATTATAGCACCTCTATGATAGTGTTGAAACCATAAAAAAATTTAAATTTTGTGTATTCACAATATTTTATGGCAGATATGGCCCTATGTGGGTTATTGAACGCACAGATGTTCCAGGTCCACCCTCTTAATCCACTACTCCTCCCCCCCACACACACACCGCGTATATTAGCACGGAAGCTTGACTGACTGAACGTTACGAGCGCCTGTGCCTCACGTAGCCAGACCCACAGTCACAGAGCACAAAAAAATGTAATTGTCTTTTCGTTGTATTCCCTCTTTAAATACAACATCTGGATGTCTTATGGTATATCTAATTAACACGCAAGGATAGACACATAGCAATTCGTTACCGTTAGGCTGGAAATGCTTTAGTTCTACAAAACCAGCCTAGGCAAAGTTGCTGTGGGCCATTGCCATGACACTGGCTATGTTAATAGTTATGAATACTAATTATCATCTGTACATAATATATTTGCAACGGACGTGAAAAAAACTTTTCCTTGGAAAATAAAACTATTGGTATGAAAAATATTAATTGGTCGGCTAATATTTATTTTATTTTTGTAATGTTTCTAGTAAAAGGAGCAAAAACAAAAAAAAAAAAAAAAAAAAAAAAAAAAAAAAAAAACAAACAAACAAACAAACAAAAACAAAACAAAAACAAACAAACAAACAAAAAACCATTAAAATAGTTATGGCGGCAAAGCACATTTGCCCAAGTTTGCACAGATTATGAGAGGTCATCCCACGAGAACAAAAAAAAAAAAAAAAAAAAAAAAAAGGGGGGGGGGGGGGCAACAGCCAGGTTATGCCACTCCTCAAACTTAACAATCTTGTATGCTTGTTAAATTGTACTTTAGCAATGTATTCATGGGCCCCTTGCTCCCCACCTCCTCCCAGCACAGCAGCACCATTAACCCTCAAATGATATTGCACCCCAACAGTTCCTCCCTGAAGAGTCAAGTGGTTTGACGCCGTTAATAAATTTGCTATAAATAGAATATACAAAATAAAAACAAAAACAAAAACAAAAAACCCTTATGCCTAATGTCGCCTATATTCTTCCACTCCTCTCTTTCCGTTGTATGAGCTGAGTTAAAATTCCCACTGCTAAAATTAAATTTTAAATCAGTCGTTCTCTCTGTATACACACACAGGAAGAATTCTCAACTGAAGCCAGACAAAAGAAATCAATATCTTTTAGTTACGTAGTTTTAAAGAAAGGAAAAGAAATAGAGCAGAAAAAAATTATTTCCCCTGTAGTAAATTCAGTTAGTGCTCCTGTCTGCCTCTGTCTCCCTATAGAAGCCAAATGATAAGAGAAAGGTCCTAGGGAAAAACGATTTCTTTTTTAAACAAAAACCTTTTCAGTGATGTAGGCCTAATGTAATTGAAAAAAAAGGAAACAAAATGAATGCAAGAAGCAGCTTTTCATTTAGGTTTATCAAAAAAACAACAACAAACAAATGAACAAACAAGCAAAAAACAAAACAAAAACAAACAAACAAACAAACAAAACACATATTCATGCAAATCAGAGCAGTCTGGCCACGTAACACACATGCATGTGTTAATTGCTCCCCTGCTGTTTCGTTATCATATCGTTATCAACTGATCCCTTGACCGCAATGATGATCGACATGGGAGGGAGGGAGGGAGGGAGGGAGGGAGAGAGAGAGAGAGGCATGGTGTTGTTTTTTTATTAATTGCAGCCCTGTAATTAGGTCAGGATTTGCTCAGTGCATGCCACCATCTTCTCGGTGACAGATAACAAATATTCTGAGTTATCACACCAGTATACTAGCGGTCTACACAGAGGTACCACCCACGCACAATGGGGTTTTTTGGTGGATCACATACATCTAGGTTGTTTATAGCATATATTTAAATTCGCTTTATGCAATGCAAATTTGTATTACCTTTAAAACAATCATAATAAAATAACCGACAGTACAATATGAATCGAAACAAATGCAAGAATCTCATGAGACAAACAAAATAAAAGAACCATTACATCTATTGACACGTGAGTACGGCACCATCAACGAAATAAACATATTGCCTATGAGGTGGTTACAAATTGAAGATTTCAGCGACTTCTTGGAAAGAAAAAACTGAAAAATCCTTTATGTCCCTTGTATTTCCAAATCTTGAAGGATACTGACTGACAGGAGATTATTAAAAAGGCCGAGAAAAAAAAATTGTTTGGAGTGCATGAATTAACTTGATATCAAATAAAGCATTTGAGACCGAATAGATGTTTGGTTCGAACTATTAGAAGCGCTTTTTTTTTGGGGGGGGGGGGGTATTTTTATTTATTTTTTATTGGAGGGTGGGTGGGTTGGGTAGGGTTTGGTTGGGTTGGGTTGAAGTAAAATCAAGGCACAAAGGTTCACAGTATAAATGCATGTATTAGGATATTCACAATTCTCTTGTTATCTCGGAGCTGGGATTTTCCTGGTCACAGTTATGAATGTAAAATTGTTTTAGGCACAAAGTTGATAAGTTTTGATTGGATAAAGAGGTTAAATAAATTCGTCAAGAAAGATTTAACGGATGCAGAATGAAAATTTGAAACCCCAAATACTCCATTGCCGAAACCAAGTTCATCGATAAATCAATGAAGGCGAAAAACATCATGGCGAAATTAGATATGGTCGAATGAGAAATTGGCAGAAAAGTTATTTCTGACGAATGCAAATTTATTAGAAAATTTTGCCGAAGATTTGTTAGAAGTTCCACGAAAAAATTATATCATTCACGCTTTTAGGCACTAAGACCTTTTGAGAGGGGTGGGAGGGGAAGGGTGTTTTGTTTTGTTTTCTCTGGGAATAGTAGGTAGCAGGTTGTCTTTGATCGAGGTACACAGCCTTTCCATCATGCATGCTGGAAAAGTGACCAGTGTATTTCAGTTATTTCTGAAGAAGGCGGTTTGCCTCGATTGATGGGATAATTGATTAACAAAACAATAATTCAGGTTTCTCCGCTCGCAGACATGTAATAAAATATAATAAACAGAGGTATTTTATTTTTCCATTTTTTATTGTTGGCTTTCGCGCAGCTCAGGAACAAAGGAAACACTAGGGTCTAAAGCCTAGGTCGTAGGCCTACCATCCAGTGGTACAGTCGTCTGGCAATTGTGCAGGCACTTGTTGAACTATAGCAGAAATTCTTATTAAGATGATTATCACTTTTCGCCCAAAATTGTGTTCGACATCATTGATCATTCGGCTGTTCTTGTCTTGGATTATTTTAATTTTTGACGCAGTTTGATTTGGAAGAAACTAAAGATCTAGGAAATTGACATTCGCGGAGTGGAATTCGACAATGTGTCCGTCATGATAATTATTATCTCATGGATGCATTGTAAATACATTGAACAAGAAGTTGTAGACAAGCATCTTCTTAGCGCCAATGCGACGAAAGATTATTTTTTCCAAGAATAAAATATTAACTTTTTTTCCCAAGAATAAAATATTAACTATCTTTAAAAGTGTATAATTGAAAAAGGGAAAGAAAACGAATGAGAGATGCTGCTTTCGTTTGCGTCTCTCTCTCTCTCTCTCTCTCTCTCTCTCTCTCTCTCTCTCTCTCTCTCTCTCTCTCTCTCTCTCTCTCAAAAAGAAAAAAAAAAAGCATTCATGTAATCAGAGCGGCCGCGTAACACACACGTGCATGGGAAAATTGCTCCCCCGCTGTTTGCTTGTTATGGTGTCTCAGTACTTAATTATATTATACACAAGATCTTAACCCCCCCCCCCCCCCGACTTAATGAGATTATAGCCTGGCCGGTCGAACCTGTAACAGTTCGTAATGTCGAAACTAGTTTCTGTCGAGACAATGCCACTGGTGTTGAAACAGGACATTGCTGATAATCAGTGAATTTACCATGGTCAGTCATCAGAACATTTTTGTCGTTCACTGCTTTCAGAGGCACATTTCTGTCACGTTCTGACAAATATTAAGTCCCCATGTGGCAGCTCATTTTCTTGAGAGATTTTCATTAAAGACTGATCACCAGATGCAGACTCCTTGTATGACCAACGTGAAATAAATTTTGTAAGCCCCGGCCGCGCGAATTCTTATTTAATATTAATGAGCCATGTGGATTCAGAACTCCTGCCAACGTTTCAAATAGGCCCTGCGCAATTTCTCCCATTTGGAGAACTCAAATAGGCCTAGAGTAAAAAGAAAGCATTTTGTGGCGAGATTGGCAACTATTTCTATTCTAGTTATTGAAATCTGCGGGCAATGTTTGTGACACCACGCTCTCGGTCTGATCGATATCAGGGGTACCGGAACTGCAGGACTGCCGTCAATTAAAGTAACAACTTGACAACTAAATTTCGATCGTAATATGTTGTGTGCAGTCATGATTTGTTCACCAGCAGGTAGTGCCAATTATTTCTACTCTCAAATTCCAAGCAGAAGTACGTTTTAAGACAATAGGAACGTTTTTACAACACACACCACTATTATCATTATCCGGTTGTCACTGTCAGAAGTTACAAAAAAGCTGCCCGTCGTCCGCGATGTCAAAATGGTACTTAATTAGTACTTTTTTAGTAGTCATGCACGGGAACTTGAAACGATACTGTAAGCTTTGTTAAGTGTTTTTCTAATTCTGAGTGGGACAAATTTCGTTGTATGCCATTTTACGACTTTGCAATGCCAGGGTTTTATTTTTATCGTTCATGCAAATTTAAAATGCGAGCCATGAAGGACAACCCACTTTGACAAATGCGCAGGGTGACTGCAAGTCAAGACTCAAGTGCAAAGCACCTGGCATGTCGCACGATGCGATCGCCACCCGCACGATGCTCGCTTGCAATTCGCACGATGCTCTCCCGTTGGCACGTGGCCAGACGCATTGCCAGCCAAATGTGAAGAGGGACGAACATGCATTCACATGGTGCGAGCATCTTATTTGAGCATGCTAGTAGACAAGGCTAGCTCTTTTTCTGTTTGCGCGCCAGCGTGCTCGACGGACCAGCAATTTGGTCCATTTGGCGAGAGCCGTACTGTAGCCTAGGGCACAAATTTCATGAGGACCGAATACGAACCCTAATGAGTCATCAGGCTTCCGTTATCGTTCATCACGAAATCTTTCCACATAGCCTACATGTATAGGGCCTACCTTCAAGATTAGTTGTATTTCATTTGTAAACTTATCTATCTAATGTTGGAAACTGAGATTTGAAAGTTCTACCTTTTCCCCCCTTTTTCTGCCAATATCGGGTGTCAGGTGACCTTTCAATCCGATACCGGATACGGCAAAAAGGCCCGATACCACGTGATACCCGATAGGGCCTACAAGTATTGGACCATCCATACTAATGACACTACTACCAATATTATTTTGAAAAACTCGTACCTACGTGTTTTTTTCTCGAAATTGCATTTTTTTCTCGTAATTACGAGCTTTTGACTCGTGATAAAGACTTTTTAAAATTTGGCCTATTTACAAATGTCATTTGTATAGGCCTTATCGTGTTTAGGCCTCTATGTGTACAAACAATACCATGTGCTATTTGTATTGTGATATAATCAATAAAGGCTATGTGCGTATTTTTGATTCAGTTTAAGAGATTTCTTACCTCTATTTTCTTGAATTTATTTCAAAAAACATATTTGAGGCCTATGTGAATGTAGGCCTATCTTAATGTATGCTATACTGTATCTTTAAGGTGTTAGGTGTAGCCCATTTTCCAGACACAATGACGCCCTGGTGTTGGTAGGGCTTAATCTACATGTACATAGGCCTATAACGGCCTATAATAATATTTGTTATTCAGAATATTGAAACTGAGGCTTAGCAACAGTGTATCTTTGCCTTTGCTTTGGAACACTGGACCCTCGGAATATTGGACCTTCGGAATACTGGACCTTCGGAACATCTGCCGGTTTATGGAACTGTGGATTCAGAAAACTGACCCTCGGGTTCGGAACTGTGAACCTTAAGCCCCTGTCACACTATGTGTATCGGCTTGGTGTAACTTACTGCGGTTATCGAAAACACGCCGTGAACATCACAGCAACATCTCAATACAGAGTACGAACTTTTTTTGTTCATTGTACATACTCCTAGTGCACCTGGGTGCGGCGTAAAATTGAAACATGTTCCAATTTTACACAGCAGCAGTGTTGCCAACCTGCCAAACTTAAAATCCGGGAGATAAAAAGTAAAATTACGGGAGATTGATAAATTAATATGAAGTATAGAAGGGAAATATTGATGAAATTCCGGGAGGTGACTCAAAATTGTCAAAAATCCGCACTTTTTCAAGTATTTTCAGCATAAAATTCCGGGAGTCTCCCGGGAAATCCGGGAGAGTTGGCAACACTGCAGCAGTACGCCGCAGGTCATACAAACACTTAAAAACGCCCCATGTACTCGGCAGTTACATCGTCAAAACATTGCAAACACTGAACATACACAGTCACAACACCACATAATCTCCATATACATACATGGCATGTACATCAGCCTTAAGCCACCATGTTATTGCTGTGCACCTGTGGCGTTGATAGAGTGTTTATTGTATTCACACTATGTAAACTAAAGGGCTTATTGACAATGTTTGTCAGTGTATGTTGGGAAGAGTTTACAACATTTTAAAGTGTTCATGTTGTGTTAAAGAAGTGTTTGCGATGTTTTGGTTGTGGTTTTGGTATATGAGCTATGCTGCCGCCAAGGTTGTGTGATGTTGGTTTAAACGTATTTTATTTCCAAAAGAAAAACAATTGGGAAGAAGGGCAAAGCCCTATATTAATCCCTCTTGTGGAGAAAAGACGGAAACACAGGACTGACTTGACAGCACAACTCCAATGAACCACCGTTCATCAAGTCCAAGGGGACTTGATGAGCAGCGTGGAGGGAGAAACAAACGAAAGGATAGACGCCACCAGAACAAACACAGATAGCGGGGCTCATAAAGTTGTCAATATTGCTAGTATATATTATTAATATGCATTTTCGAATTATCGATATGAGTGATTAAGTTACAGTTTCACCTTGGAATCGTTTACTTTTTTCAATAAACTCTTGAACAGATAAAAATATAATAATATTGTCCTCGAGACTGCAAGAAGCACTGCCAAACAAAATTGTGTTAATAGAAAATGGAGCCAAACGACCAATGGTTGTATGTAATGCATCTCGAGCAACAATGTAGTTTGGACAGGTGAGAAAGTAGTGCCAGATACTCTCGGTGGTGGCGTCACATGAAGAAGCTGCTGAATCTTTTACACCAATCTTAAAAAGATGTTCGTTCAATTGGCTGCGGCCCATACGCAAACGAGAATGTAAAATAGACAGATATCTTTTGCCTACATTAAAAAGTTCGGGAAATATAACAGAAAACTGTCTGGGAGTTGAAATTTTCTTCTTAAATTGGAACAAAGTTGGAAGATTTCTAGTTTCCGATGGGAGAAGGTTCCACAACGTGATAGCAGAAGGGAAAAAGGAGTTTTCGAATAAGACTGTTCTACAATTGAAAGAGGGTAAGTCTGAGCGTCTGCTTCGATCGAGTCGTGCCCTAGTATTACGGTGGAATATTGGAATATTGGGGAGAAAAGAGTACAAATAGCTAGGGGTTAATTTATGAACTATTTTATACATCATGATTTGTTTGGATCTTTCTCTTCGTTTGGACAGGGTCTCCCAGCCAGTTTCTTCGTATAGCTTTTCTATAGGGGTGGTTTTCATTGCTCCTGTCACGATGCGGGCCGCAGTCATTTGAATGTCTTCCAAAAGTTTTGCATCATCCTGCGTGCAGCCATCCCAGACTACGTTTCCATACTCTAAAATAGGTCGAATGAAGGAGGTATAAATCGTTTCTAGTGTGTCCCGGTCAAGGCGATACTGTAGAGTTTTCAGAATGTTTACTTGTTTACAGGCTTTAGTTGCAACTTGTTTAACATGTTCATTCCATTTTAGATCTGATCTTAACGAAAGACCCAGATGCTTGTGCTCTAAAACATTCTCTAATTGGTGATCAGGGGGATTTCTTTCTAAAGAGACGAGCATGGTGTCTGTTTTAACAGCATTAAAGGATATAAGCCATTCCCTAGACCATTCGTCCAGGGAGGCCAGATCATCGTTCATGACAGTAGCAGCATGAACAGGATCTTCAATATTAAGATAAAGGGACGTATCATCCGCAAAAAGTTTGACTTCTGAATTTACAACGTTGACTATATCATTAATATAAATCAAAAAGAGTAGAGGACCTAATACAGATCCTTGAGGCACACCAGCACTTATAGTTCCCCAGCTAGAGGATTGACCATTTAAAACGACGCGTTGCTTCCGATTATACAGGTAATCTTCAAACCATGTCAGAAGATTGTCAACGATGCCGTTTTTTTCCAGTTTATGAATAAGACCTTTGTGCCAGACTTTATCAAAGGCCTTGCTTATATCTAGGAAAACAATTCTTACTTCTTTTTGCTGATCAATGGCTAAACATAGCTCATGGTATAGGGAAAGTAACTGGTTGACTGTTGAGTCACCAGGAATAAATCCTGACTGGTTTGCTGAAATGAACATATTGTCCCGAAAAAAATTGAACACATGTTTAAAAATTACTTTTTCCATTACTTTTCCTGTACAACTTAAAAGGGATATAGGACGATAGTTATTACACAGGGTCTCGTCTCCCTTTTTGTGTAAAGGAGTCACGTGAGCTTCTTTCCAAATAGAAGGGAACTGTTTCTGATATAGAGATAAATTGAATAGTTTAGTGAGAGGTCGATAAATAATGGGAGCTGCTTCTTTCAAAAGTCTAGTACTAATCCCATCTGGGCCAGTTGCTTTAGTAGTATCAAGACTTTTGAGTATGTCCAGTACTTCACCTTCAGAAATGTTTAAACCTCCGAGTGTATTTAAGGGGTGATCGGGCGGTAGAGGATTGTTAATTGAAGATGAGTCAAGAGTGCTTTGACTCAAGAAAAACGAGTTGAAGATTTCTGCTTTAGAAGCGTTGTCGGTGACGTGTTTGCCATCACGTAGTAAAGAAGGAATATTCTGACGATGATTTCGATTCCAAAAATGTTTAACAGTTTTCCACCACGCTTTATGTTTGTTTTCAGAATTTTTCAAGGAGTTATTTAATTTATTATGATGTCGATCCTCGGCTTCACGGAGATGTTCCTGATACAGGTTACGAAGCCGATTATAAGTGACCCAAAGTTCGAGACTATTAGGTCCGTGTTTACCATCTTTGGCTTTGGAATATGCGCGCATCACTCTGCGCTTTTCACAGCGCAGATAAGATGTGTACCAGGGTAAATCGTCCGGACGAATGGTAACTTCTTTATTAGGAATACATTGTTTGGCGGCTTGCAGAAAGCCTTCAGTCCAAAGCAGGCAGCAGGCATTTATATCGTTGGATGGAAAGAAGTTGTCCCAGTCGATTTGACTTAAATATTCTCGGAAATGATTAAAGTTTGCCTGTTCATATAACCATATAAATCTTTTATACACAGGCTCAATTTTGCGTCGAAAACTAACATTGACAGACACTACGCTATGGTCGCAATTAGCAATTGGTGGCAAAACTTTTGATTCAGAAATAAAATTCGGGATGTTAGAAATGACCTGATCTAAACAACGAGACGTATTTTCAGTTATGCGGGTGGGTTCATGAATATGCGGAAAAAAGAAATTAGTATTACAAAAATGGTCAAGCTTTTTACCTGGTGCCGTGGAAAAGTCGGCGTTAAGGTCACCTGTTATGATAATATTATGGGTACCGGTAGTTTTTGCTTGGTCGAGACTAGCTTGAAGCTTGTCCCAGAATGAAACAGGGGAGTCGGGTGGCCTGTATACAACTCCTAATAAAAATTTATTATTATGTAATTTAATCTCAGCCCATAATAATTCCAGATCGGGACTTTCCAAGTCTTGACGCCTAGTAGCTATAAACTGCTGAGATACATATAGTGCAACACCACCGCCTAAACCATTAGGGCGGTCCTTCCGCATAATATTATGGTAACCAGATAAAATAAGATCATTGCCTGGAGTATTTGGTGTCAGAAAGGTTTCCGAGAGAGTTATGAGATCATAATATTTAGCAATGTCTGCGCGAATACACCTCATTTTATCTTGAGACAGGCTACGGACATTAATGTGACAGAGGGTAGTATCACAAAACTCATCAGTTGGTCCAGGATTGAGGTGAATGTCTCCGGCTAATAAAATCAGAAGCGGAGAAATGACAAATAAATATACATCAATATTTGAACATTTACGATAAAGGATTGAATTATAAAGGTATAATACGAGTAATCTTTGTCGACTGGCGTGAATGAAGATGTTACTTATGGAAGCCGCAACCAAAACATAGAATAAAGAGTATATTAAGAAGATTTCAGAATTTGAAAGATGGAAACTGCACCTGAAGTCCGTGATGTTGTGTGATGTTGTGTCATGTATAAGATGTTCACATAAATTAATTTATGTAGGCCTATTGGAGGGAAATGTATAAATAGTGCTGGTGCTGATGCCTTGTCCCAGTCATCCAGTAGCCATGAAGCAGAGAAGATGGATGAGTGTGGTTGCTCAAGCAGGTATATCGTGGGCTATGGCTGAGCAGAATGAGGCTGAAGCAGACATTGCACGAAGAAGATTACTGGAAAGACAAAGAAGAAGGCCAAGAAGATGATGTCGTGATGGGTTCGTCCATGGCTTGACCCAGAGAGAGGACTATAGTTTGGCCATTACAACAGGCTGGTGCTCCTGCCTCTGCCACGACCTTTGGGTTTTTGCTCTTGTCAGTCTTGGCATGATGCTGACAGTTTCAAGAACAACAGAATGACTGAAATGGGAGCTACATACACGACCATGGGAAATCATGAGTTACACAGCCCCAATATCACATAGAGTCTAGACGTCTATACACAATACCAACACAAGCAACACAGCAGATACACCTGCCCTTTGTCCCTATCCCCGCCTCTAAGGCTCAGGCATTCCATGGCCTGCACCTTTCTTCGCATTCTAACATTTCCCTCCTTTTATCCCAGCACCCTACCAGGTAGTCTTGTACAGTTTTAATACACTCCTTACACCCTGGAAAATCTCCTTTCAAGCCCCAAAACCAAACAAAACGGTCCACCTCTTCTAGTCCCCTTATTTGGAGGGGGAAGGAGGGGGGGGATACCTATTTCGTTATGGGCCTGTTTACTTGACCGTGATTTGTATGTTTGAGCAAAAAACTTAACCGTGATTTGTGATCTGGGTAGTTCCTTGTTATGTGTTATTTATCAAAATAAATACACGTGAAATGTGATTGTACTTTTACATTTTGCCGATATCTGTGATTGTGATAATTATTTTGTCAATGAACGTGATTAAGATTTTTGATGATTGACATAATTATGATTATGATATGAGCTTATGAATTTACTGTGACCAGTGAAAAGGGCCGTAGAATTAACTGTAACCCGTGATCGGGGGGGGGGGGGGGGGAGGTATTCCTCCCCCCCTTATTTCCTCTAAGCCCTTACAGTTGTAGTCCTTATCCTGCCAAATTCTGAATACGTTTCCCTCATTTCCCTGTATGCATCACACCACAGTAGCCAGTGATCAACTATCTCATCTGCCTCCTGCGTACAAACTCTCCTTTCCCATTACTACCCCGTGTCCACTTCTGACGTCTCTTCTCCAAGTTGATAATCCCGCCCTACTTTGGAACAAAAGTTTAGATCCCTTCCCTCCATCCCAACATGCGCTCCTCTTGGTTTATCTAACACTTTATCAGCTTTTAATGTACTTTTATCGTTCACCCCCTCTTTTCATTTTACTCGCCATTCCTCTGCAACTGTTTTCTTGATGTATGACTTACATTCATCAACTTCGTCAAACCCTTTCAAGTCTTATTTTTCCGCTAATTTGTCTATATTTTGGACCCAGTTTGTTTGTGCCTTTACTGCCTCCATGTATGTTTTCTGCACCACCTGTCTTCACTAATTGTTTGTAGGTATCCCCAGTGATTTAACCTGGCTTTGGCAATTCTATCTGTAACAGTACTCCACCCCAATTCCCTCATGACCGCTTCATTTGCTGTAACTGGTGACGCCCCCAGAATCCATCTATCCATCCCATTCTGTATTTTCTCCATATTTTGAATGTCCCCCTCATTTACCGAAATTACATCCAAACCATACATCATCCCAGGTATTGCAACTCTATCCCATAACACTCTGGCTGTAAATGCTCTATTGAAGCTGTTCAGTGATGTAGCTTTGATCATTCCCTTTGTTCGGTTCACTTATTGCTTTTTATCTTCTCCATGTGATATCTGAACATGCTTTTACCAGTTGCTTTTATTTTAATCCCTTAATACTCATATTCATCAACCTCGCCGATTTCAATCAACTGTTCCTGTCCTTCTGGAATTTGGAATTTCCCTACTTTCCACCTTTTATTTATGTTAGGTTTCTTTCCAAGCGTCACGACTTTACTCTTTTCTTTACTGAATTCCAATCTCCATTTGTTGCCGTATTCTCCCGTTATGTCCAGTAGATCTTGCATTTCTTTTTGTGACTCTACCATAAGCACTATATCATCGGCGAAAATAGACCAGGAATTTTGTGCTGTCCTATTGTCATCCCCTTGTTACATTCTGTTAACTAATCCCCCAATTCCTTAATATAAAGTGCAAACAAAATTGTAGAGAGCACACAACCCAGTTTTAAGTCAATATCTAGTTGTTTATTATCCACTTCTATGTTTCCCATTGAAATAGTACAATCTACATCTCTATACATTGGTTTCATGACTTGGAGGATATTTACACCAAAGTTAAGAGGCCCTGAAGTTTCTCCCATAGTGCATCCCTCCAGACTCTGTCATATGCCTTTCTCACATCTAAAAAGCCCATAAAGATATTCTTGCGCCTTTGTCTTGCCAGTTCCAGAGCTTGCGTCAAAGTGAATACATGGTCACCCACCCTGGTTCTCTCCCAGGAGGCCAAGCCTTTCAACTATTCTGCTCGTCCTCCTGTACATGACTCTGCTGAAAATTTTCCCTATGTTTGATGCAATTGCGATACAATTGGGAACTGCTGCCCTTTTTTGGGATGCAAGATATTTTAAATTTGTTCCATTCCCTTGGTACCAGTTTCTCCTCAAGAACCCTGTTAAAAATATCCTACCATTTCCTCTGGCCCTTTTCTTTATATATTCAGTCAAAATATTATCAGACCCTGGTGCCTTGCCCAGCCGCATCTTCTCTATCGCGATCTGAACTTCAATCTCTCTCATTCTACAGCACAATTCAGAATCCCATTGATCCTGTCTGTAATCTCTGACCGTTTGATACTGCCCCCTGTCCCCACCGTGGATTGTTTATTTTCCCCCAATGCTCTTTTAGTGCTTCTTGTGTGTCGTCTTTCTTTTCTATTCTCTTCCCTCTATGCATGATTTCACGTGTTTTATTCTTTTTGTTTGATTAACAAACTTCCAAAAAATATTAGACCCTTCCCCTGCACTTTTCATTATTTTCTCTGTCAATTGTTCATTTCTAATAGCTGTCCTTTCTGTTTTCATGTCCGCTACTTGTTTTCTGCATTCTATATATTGTTGTTTAGCTTCCTCTATATCATTATGCTGTTGTTTTTGTTTCCTGGCCAGTCTCCAGGGCCCCATTTTTAACCCTTCTCCTCCTGATTGCCCCTTTTAGCTCTGGGTCCACCCTATAGCCGACGTCTTCAATTGGCACTTTCTTTCTACCAATCTTTTCCTGAGCCACCTTAAGGATTCTTCTAATCAGGTCTTCATTCATTTCTTGAACTTCCCCCTCTGCATCCCATTTATTTTTCCATTCGTGCAGTTCAGTTTTGAGGCTTTCCTTGTATCCCTCCCAATCTGATTCTTTATGTATGTTCCAAACCCATTTAGACTCCCCCCCCCCCCATGTCCCTTTTACAAAGCTGTGCGTTAAGCTCCACAGTGATCCAATTGTGGTCGCTCCCTATATCTAACCTGCCATCCTCATCAATTTCACATTTCTGACTCATTCGGAATATGTCCTTATCCACCAAAACATAATCAATTATTGTCTTCCTGTCCCCTGATGTCCATGTCCCTTTGCCCTTGCATTGTACGTCCCTATTCACAATCCCAAGTTTGTACTCCCAAGTGAAGTTTAACAGCCTGGTTTCGTTTCTGTTTATTTCCCCGTAATCCTCATTCAATTCCCTCCATTCCATTGCCTATGTGACCATTTAAATTCCCTGGTATGATAACTTTATAGCCCTGTTGTTGTACGTGGCTTGTTATCATTCTGATTCTGTCATACACCTGGTCATTCCATTCGTCCGGTAGCCCTTCGTGTCCCACGTAAACCACCCCTACTGCCACTTTATGTACATATGTTTCTATTCCTATCCACTGCATTTCATTTCTAACCACAATATCATTGTCCCAGTCTTCGTGCTTTATCTTGTGCCATTTAATTCCCTTTTCTTACCGAAAACCCTACTCCTCCCTGCTTCTTTTGTCCATTCTCCCTCCCTTCACAAATGCGGTTGTAGCCTTTAGGACTTGTCATCATTCCCTCTTTTTCCTTCCTAAGATGGGTCTCTACCAAGGCGACAATGTCTATTTTGTCCTCTTCAATTACCTCCCCGACATCTGCTACTTTCCCTTTGTACCCCCTACAATTAATACTTCCTATCTTCATGATGTCTTTCCCTTTATTTTTCTTTTCTCTTCTGTCTTTTCTTGTTTGGTTTTCCCTCCCCTGATCATGTTCAGGAACATAGCTGGTAGCTGCTGGGATGTTTAGTTTCCCTGCTGCCAGACCCACTCACTGTACACCTCCCCCAAGTGGTTCCCTCCCCTCGGACTAGGGTGTAGCCCGTCCCCACTAAACATCTCCCTCCTCTCTACAAAATCCTCCCACACGTCCCTAAAAGCTACTCCCCTCTGTCTACACAACCCTCCCAATCTCCTATTTATATCACAAATCCTACTGGCTTCTCACGCACCCATCCTATACCTTGGTAATATCCCCATCACCAAGGCTTTGCAGTCTAACTGCGCCAACCTCCCCACTAAAGCCCTGTATCTGTCTACCACCTCCTCTGTCCCTAGCAGCCCCCCCCCCCCCCCCTTTGTCGGACAGATCATTGGTCCCTCCCTGGACAATAATCCTCGGCTTCTCCCCGCTGCTCCCTACTACCGCCTCTAACCTCTCCTCCACGTCCGTAATCTTGGCGCCAGGGAGACACTCAGACCCTATGTGCTCTATCTTCGGCACAAAAGATTTTGTCGGTCTTCCTAACGATACTGCTCCCTACCACAACCGCCTCTCTAACAATCTCCCCTCCCCCTGGCGAAACCTCCCGTGTATCCTCTTCTCTCTGGTCTCCCTTGTCCTTCCCCTCGGTCTCCACTGCCCCACCACCCCTGGTCTCTTCCAAACTCAAACTTCAGTGCTGCCAACTGTAGCTCTAGGGTCTCGACCCTCCTGCACCTCGCACACGTGTACACAAAGCTATCTACCTGTGCCTCCTCAAAAGTACATGTTAACCCTGTTGCACTATAAAAGTCCTCCCACATACCACACTCCCTGCACTCTATAAATCTATCCTACCCTGGACCCTCACCCTCCCTCCCGCTCTCCTCTCGACCCTGGTCATCCCTGGTCCCCTGACCCTCACCCTGCCCCTGCACACGAGAAACCCTCACCCCTACCCTCCTTACCTGTCCCCCACTGCCCACCGTCCTGAACCCCTGCACCCTCCCTAACATCCTCCGTGACAACCATTGGCCTGACAACTTTAGTTGATCAAGTGTTGTTCGTTGCTATTTACAATTTCAAAGTTACCGCCTTTTCAAAAATGGCATCTTTGCTCTGTTCCCACTACAACTACCAATTTCTTCAAAAGTACTAACTACATCCACTCAGAAATTTTCCTGCACTGTCTCTATATGTTCCCACAACAATCTATGACTGCAAATCGAAAGCAACTCAAAAATTTTCCACATATCTTATAAAAACTTCACCCACAATATCACCGCACGTCCAGTCTCGTTGAAATCTCGCTCATCTATCTGTCACTATGATTATACTGCTGGGGGTTTCGACGTCAGTGATGCTGAGTTTCACCCTGCTGTCATGCCCAGTCAATGTGGGACCTCCAGAGGCGCAAGTATCATAATGTGTTTGTACTACAAACAACCAACAAAAAAAAAAAAAAAAACCCCTTTAAACTGGTCAACACGACAAGGGAAGCTTTATAAGATGGTCGGCAGCCCATGACCACGTTGCTATCATCTCTCCAAGTTTCGGTCTTAAGAACATACAGTGCTCAATGGTTATCCTGCATAGATTTTTTTGTACTTTGTTATTAAAAGTTAACTTGTTTTAATTGATGTTTGTTATGATTTCATATTCTATTTTTTACATAACTTTTCATAGTGAATGTATATATATATTAATTATTATCTTGTAACATTTATTATGATTCAGCATCCACATCCAGCTTTCCATACAGTCTGTTTGTTCAAATCGGGTCAGAACTTTTCGAGTTATTGACGAAAAACAATAAACCTGGACAAGCACCAAACTCCATAATTACTGGGTCATAGTGACCGAAAAATAGGTCACCAAGTACAGTTTTATGTATTATGTAATCAAGAGCAATTTTGATCTGGAGGCTCAATTCTCTTCGCCATTAATGTCCAAGCTACACCCGGCCATAACAAAATTACCTTTTCAACTTAACATGCATGGTGACCTCACAAAAATAGGTCAAGGTCACTGATATTACATAACATTCTACCTTTGGCCATGGTATACACATCATATAAATTTGGCAAGTCTAATCCAATTACTTTTCCAGTTATAGAATTTTACATCTTAAAACACATTTCTGCTCATAATTTCAGTCAAATTATAGGTGGCGCCACTAGTATCTTTAGCAACTTAGACTTTGACCTCCCCCACATTCCCACCTAATTTGGTGAAGATCTGCCACAAATTAAAGATGCTAGTGTTCACAAGATTTTCACGTTTTGACCCCTACATGTATATTGTATAATGTAGGTGGCACCCCCAATATCGAAAAGAACCTAGATTTTTATACCCCCTATAAGTCCTGGAAGTTATATTGGGCTAACTTGAAAACTGTGGACGGTATCGTGCTAGCATGCAAAAGTTTATGGATGGATGGACAGACAAAAATGGTCACATAAGCATTGCAACCTTTGGTCAGCAGACCTAATAAAGTGTACCATGCCCTTGAAAAGCAGAACAGACACGTTTCTTTCTTAATCTACCCCCATTCAGGGAGGAATAATAAATTTGTGGCATATTTGTGTTAAATACATGAATTTTTTTTTTAATGAAATATGAGCTTGAAGAATTTTTTTTTCTTCATTCAAATGCAATTTTTTCAGCTGCACTTTTTTTATTGCCCTCTGTCCAATGGTGGACGAGCAACGTAAACCAATATCACCAACTGGGACCCATAATACATTGCTTCTCAATACATAATGCACGCTTCAAGCATCTGTCTACAAACCTTGTGCATTTGATAGCCAAATCAATCTGGTTCTCAACAAAATGTACAATGCCGGACTTCATATAAATCATCTCCACAGTAGATCACGGAGTACAGGCCCTATGCTTACTTTCAATTGGTACTCGACTGGACCCAATAGTTGGCGCATCAATTCTTCAGTGCCACTTAAAGACCCATATGAACTTGCTCCCTCAAGTGGCTATCAACCAGTCTGCACAACACCCTTCCCTCCCGCGCCGTCTGTTAGCAGAAAGAACTCTGCGCCTTCAGCGCGTGCAAAATAATCGTCACACTCAATTTTTATGTGGGACAAAACCTGAGGGAATGACTTCTCCAAGTTAATAAATCAAATGTGTTGGGACAGGTTGTAAGGTGATTATCTTGTTACATGGCTGAAGTACAGCCAGATGTGTTCAGTCAGATTCAACTGTAGATTTAAACATAAGGAGGTGACCAGAACTTTGCACATTTGATTCTTGAACAAAAATAAAGGAAAGACCTTGCCACAGACATTTTCATATTTTTATTATAACCTGACGTGTCTTCAGCAACTTGTTTCAATCCCATTCATAAAATGCACATTTTCACCAATGCATAACCAGTATATATATCATCTCCAAGTTATGTAAAAAGTGAGATTTTACTCTAAAACTGCATTGTTTGTTGAACAGCTCACAAAATATTAGGTTGCCTCTGTACACCTATGATACATGTTTTAAGTTTTTAAATTTTACATGTACAAAGATATGCACGAGAATTATCACATTTACAAAGATTGGTGAGAAACTGTCATATGCAAGTAGTGACCATCCAATGACACAGTTACAAAAATAGCGTTCTCGCGCTATTTATTTGAAGTATATTTTATATATAATATATATATTGTAGCACCACCTAAAAACTACTTCGTTTTTTTTACAAGTGGATGTTATTGGAAGGATATTAATTAAACTCTTATACTACATGTACATTGTATATACAGACGTGTTTAGCCCAGTCATAATTTTCTTTAATTCACTACCTGGTTTGTTCACACAATTGCTCTCAAACTGACCTCAGTTGCACCCAAAGTCCTAAAGAATTTGATGACTGTTGAATTTTCTTTAAATTTGCCTCATGATTTTAATGTTGTCATTTCTATGTAAAATGTTCAACTTGCCAAAAAAAGAAAGAAAGAAAAACAAAAAGCAGTAAAATAAAAATAACTGGGCTTTACAAAGCATGAATCAATGCTATTTTCAACTTCTCCAAATGCAATACTCAGATTGTTTTGAAACTTGGTGGAAATGTAGCTAGTATAAAGGTTAAATGAAGTTCTCTAAGTGGCGATACTGCAGAACCCTGATGTACAACAAATTTTTCAGTTCAGCAACTTGTGGCTTGATGCATACTGCTTGATTAATGTAAGTCCAGGGGGACTGACAGTCAGTTCTTTGTTGTCCTTCATCTTCCATAGCTAGTCAATTGTCCATTCATCCACAATTTCAACTTCTCCAAAACTGTCACCTAGATCCACTTTCAAATTGGCAGTAATGTACCTTGAGTGGTTTCCTTGGTTACGTTTTATTATAGGCTACATTGTTTACTTTTTTCACTAAAATTATGCCTTAAATGTGATAAAAAAAAGAGAAGTTTGATTCTGGTCACAAAGGTAGCTTAACAAGTTGAGTGGGGAAAAGGCCACTTCCTATCCCTGATGACCTCTCTCCCAAACAGAGGCCAAACTTCACTGGGCATGCCCAGCTGAGATGTCAACTTAGCTTATTGCTTAAAGACATGGTCTATATATCCTATAAATTTGGTAGGTCTAAATTAATTATTTTTTGAAATACAAAGTTTTTCAATGTAAAACTATTATTAAGGTGACACGAACAAAGCTAGGCACTTAGAGGAGTGCTGTCTTCAACCCGCTCTCCTGTTTTGGTTTTTATTTTCAGACCCATAAAACTATATATATTCTTGTTGCTTAGGATCTGTAGATTATATATACACCAAGAAAAAATTTTTAAATCATTTTTTGGGCAAAAAATGGACATTTTATGAAATGGTCCGATTTGGAGATTTTTCTCGGGATTCTCAAAAAATATAGTACTTAACCTCAAAAATTTGCAAAATGAAACTTCGTAGACATGCTCAGGACTGGTTTTTTGCATTTTGGAATATGTTTTTTTTAGGCAGTTTTATGCCCCCTAAACATGAGCAATTGTTCATTTTCACAAGCATCATAATTAATAATCGATTACTATTTATCTATTGCGTTTATGGAAAAAGTGAAGGAACCGAACCTGGACATGACTACCAAGTTTCATTTTGCAAATTTTCGAGTTTTTAAGTACTATACACCTACATTCCTTGCCACGAAATCGACATGGCATCTGTCACCCATGTCGACTTGTCTGGGAACATGGACAGAAAGGTGTCGATTTTGTGATTGTCCCTGGTGGTGAAGAGGTTAATGTGAGCTTGACCCCAAAGGGCCCAGATCACTTCCACCACACAGGGATTCAGAGACCGCTTGGTCTGAATCACTTGCAATAGGAGTAAGAGCAGGTCTGCTTTGATGTTCAGGCAATCTGCAATGTGCCGACAGCAGAGCCTGATGCTGTTCTGACGACCCCAGAACAGGATTGTCTTGGCCAGAGAGGACAAAGGGCTAGACTTGGTACCTTCCTTTTTGTTGATGTATGCAACCACCATACAGTTGTCGCATATCACCAGAGGGACTTAAAAGCCAGTGGTTGGCAACCAATACAAGTAGGCCGCCGACCTATCCGTGCCAAGAAAGCAGAGACCATAGACCGGTGGGCCCGCAGAGGTCGCTGGGGGTGAGACACCTGCTTCTTCTGCGGGACGCGCCCAGCTGCATCGTGCTGCCAGATGGAAGACAATCTGGTCGACACTGCACTTCGAAGCAAAGCTTCACCAAGAGACTTCTGCCGCTTCTCCTTGGCCATATTATCTGCCCTCTCAAGGAGGGGGATAATCCCTTGACAGAACAGCCCTGGAGCCACTTGAAACAAGAAGACTGAAAAGGTAAGAAAAAAGCGGGAGCTTCTAATAACATACATCCACTGCAAATGGATGCCAAAGTAGGAAACTGAATTCAGCCGAGCTGAAAATCTTCTGTGCATTACCATTTGAACAAACTTGGTAGATACCCACCAGAGGAACCTTGCCTCTAAGTTTCCAGTGAATCTGGCTGATGGTTTGGGAGAAGTCAAATGTGAATCGTGGATGGGCAGACAACAGACTTGACAGACTAATTGTATAAGAGAAACTGAGCAAGAAGTCAGCTTTGCTAAAAAATCAATCCCTTCAATAACTTGGTTGTTGCTTGCAGGAAGTATAGAGGCATTAAAAATTCAAGATAGTAAAAGGTGAGCATGATTGCATTTCTACCCAGGACAGAGACTATACAACTGAGTTACATGCCCCAACTCAAATTACAACCAACACTTTTGAGCCCAGGATTCCATGATAAATAAAATCATATGTATATGTACAAAATAAAATCACAATTCTCTGTTTTTGGCAAGTTCTCTTTTCAAATGAACACACATAGACCCTTTACTTAGAATTGCATGAGGATCTTGGGTTTCATAGTGCATCAGCTGTTGAGCAATAAATAGGACTCATTGAGCTCTTCCTGCCTTGAAGCATTGATAGTGTCATTTACTTTACAATAAAACAGTAACAACTTGTAGTAATATCTTTTGTTTCCTCATGGTCAAGAACTATTCTCGTGCTTTAACTATATGTACCCAGCATGACCATGTACAATGTATGCATGCAAAAGAAAGTTCTCAAAACATTCAATGATCTGCCCTTGCCACTATGACCTTCAAACATAATGCTGAATTGTGCATGAAAATCAGTTAATCATTATTAACTCAATTCTGCAGTTTCTACACATCTACTGGTACTTCTGATTAGATACATATCGGCCTGTCGACTCATATTGCAGGTATGGCATTTCATGAACTATTTACACCTCATTTTTGTCACCTTTACCAAGAGATTCTGATCTTCGTTACCTAATCTGCTAATTGGCAATTCTTTGGTGAGTTTGACATTTGGTTACATTCATGGCATCAATGAACTCAATCTTCATCACAACATAGTTTAGAGTTCATCACAATAAGTTGACTAATATATTTAGAAACGCAACATGAAGAACAAAATTAGTCTCTCTCTCTCTCTCTCTCTCTCTCTCTCTCTCTCTCTCTCTCTCTCTCTCTCTCTCTCTCTCTCTCTCTCTCTCTCTCTCTCTCTCTCTCTCTCTCTCTCTCTCTCTCTCTCTCTCTCTCTCTCTCTCTCTCTCTCTCTCTCTCTCTCTCTCTCTCTCTCTCTCTCTCTCTCTCTCTCTCACTCACTCACTCACTCACTCACTCACGTTGCAACATAGCAAATCTCATTGTGAAGTTTAAGTACACTGAGACAAGTGTTTAGAAAAGTCCATTCACATCTGAAACTAAATATGCATACATGCACATACACACATTTAAAATTAACCCAGAGAAATTCAAACTTGCTAAACAAGTGCCAGTTGACCTAATGCTCTGCTGACATATAATCTGATGATCACCACCTGAAATGCATTCCCTCCATGACCTTGACAAATTGGTCAAGATCATCCATATTATGCAACATCAAACTTCCGCATTCTTTGCCACCATATTGAATTTAGTGTCCTTTTAAGTGCTTAATGATCTTGAAGAATACATTTTTAGGCACCCAAAATTTTACAAAATTTGATCATTCACCTAACACATATTTGGTGTACATTTTGTAGTTCCATCTCAATTTATTATAACAAAAATGACATACATATGTTTTTGATACCTATGTGATGATAGTAGTTCAAATTAAAGCCATCTGTGGTGCCACCATGCTTCCAATACATAATAATCTTGTCTGTATAATGTTCCTGTGATGGTGCATAAATACATCCACAACTTCAGATATGACAATCACAAATTCATTTCCTAAAATGGGTTCCCTCCATGACCTGAAAATAGTAGGTCAAGGTCATCCATACAATGTAATTTCAAACTTCTACATATGATACCCATGTCTGGTACATTTGGTATCATTAGCCTTATTCTTTCTCAACATATTGAATTAAATGCCCTTCACTAAGGGCTTAATGACCTTAAATACATGCACAAGTTCAGATATAAAGACTATCACACATTTGTTTCCTGAAATGCATTCCCTCCATGACCTTGAAAAAGTAGGCCAAGATCATCCATACCATGCAATTTCAAACTTCTACATATGATACCCATTTCTATTACATTTGGTATCATTAGCCTCACTCTTTCTCGATATACTGATTTAAGTGTCCTTCACAAAGTGCTTAATGACCTAGGAAATAGGTTAAGTTACCCAACATTTCACATAATTTGACTATTGACCTAACCCATAATTGGCGTAAATTTCACAGTTCCATCTAAATTTATTATCACAACAAGAGACAGTCCTGTGCTCAGCTGACTTTAGTGCACAGACTAAAGTGGTCCTTTGACTTTTGGAAACTATCAAGGTCATCTTTCTTTAAAACTATCACCACTGCAATATCAGTTTCACACATACAATTCTGGAGTAATCATTTTTTAAATGAAAAGTGACAGGACCCACTGTAATCCAAGATATAAGCCAATCTGTAAGGTTGACCTCTTAAGGCCACTGAAGCTCAAAATTAACAACACAAAAAGAAACCACATGGGTATTTGACTATTAACATATACATGTAAATGTATGATTAGCCATGGGCCTAGGATCCACTTTTTCCAAGATATATGTCAGTATGTCAGATTGCTGCTGTACCTACATGTACATGCACTGTAAACAATGTTGCACATATACCCTTGTCTATTTTTCATCCTTTCAATAATTTGTTAAAAATCAGAAAATGACAGCACCATCATGTTGTGAAAAAAGAAATGTGGATATCAAGATCAGGTACGGTCACAATAACCTATTAAGATATTCCAATATAGAGTTTGGGAGATGAAGTCAAAAAAGGGAAAACATACAAAAAAATCTTAAAACATTGAAAAAGAATCACAGCGTCACCTGGTGAACAAATTCAGGTTTAAGGGGCCACAAGAAGTGTCCCTATACAATTTGGAAGCAATTGGCTATGCAGTTTCAGAACAAGATTTATTTTAGGATTTTACCAAAAAGTGACTGCAATTCTCTTTTTTTTAAATCTAAAAATCACTGGTGTAAGACCATTAGAATAAGCTTCGCAGAGAGCCACCTACGGTTTATATCCCCGCCAAGTTTGAAGTGAGAGTGTCCAGCACTTTTAGAGAAAAAGTCAAAAATGTAAGTTTCCATTGCAATCCCCATTGACTTACATGGTAATCAATAGGAATGCGTGCATTAACCAAGAGTTACCCAAATTGAAAAAAATTGTTATAATCAGGGATCCAAAGTATGACCACCTAGTGAACAACTTTGGATAATCTTCCAACAAGCTACATTTCCACTGAGTGTCAAAATTATTCTTCTTAAAAAAAAAATCCCAGTGCCACCTGTTGCAACAAGTTAAGGTCTTGGAATCCCCAGAAGTGCCTAATTGCAATTTCAAAGTAATTGGCCAAGTGGTTTTGGATAAGAAAATTTTTTCAGATTTTGCCAAAAAATTAACCAAAAAAAATTCTTTAAAATCCAATTGGAGCAAGACTAATTGAACAAAATTGGCAGACACCTACCTTAGGTAAATCCCCGCCACATTTGAAGAAGAGTTGGCCTTTGTTTTTTGAGAAGTTGAAAATGTGAAATGTGAACAGACAATGATGACAGATGGATTCTGGACAGACGACTGACCACCCTATGAGCTCAGCTGTGTGACAAGTCAACTTAGCAAAAAACTGAAGAACCACTTCTCGAACAAATTAAAGTGCAGGGGTCCTCTGAAGTGTCCCTTTGCAATTTTGAAACAATCAGCCAGGTGGTTTGGGCATTTTTTTAAAAAAGATTTTGCCAAAAATTGAACAAATTCATAAAAATTCCAAAAAGCACTCAGGAATGGCCATTTGAACACAGGAAATGCCTACCCAATGTAGGTCCCCAGTAATGTTGAAGAGGATCTGGCCAATGGTTTCAAACAAGAGGTCGAAAATATAAAAAGTGAACACATGACAACAGTGACGTGCCTGCTGGATGACTGAACATCCTATAAGCTCAGCTGACAGACAAGTCAGCTGAGCTAAAAAGGCAGGGTCACCTGTTCACTCCAGGGTTTTCTGTGAGGACAAAGTAATTTATTTTTGGCCTAAAGTCAACGAAATTATTTTGTTAAAATTGACACTCATCTCACTGGTGCATCACAAAATCTAACTGGTCATGTTATGTGTGATGCTCCCTGTACGTTCAAATCCTTTCATTTATGCTGCCACTAAATCTACATGTCAATCTGGCATCAGGATAATGGTGAGAACCACGACATATGTCTGCTACCATACTGTGGAGGAACCCAATTCAAATCAAGTGGTCTTGCTGTGTAGTTCAGCCTTTCTTTGAGCATGTACCACCAAGACTCTCCCACACCAGATTCTATCAAAATGGGGTCTCCTCAAAACTTGATTTTATGCTGGAGTAGTGTAATTCAAACATCTATCAGACTCTCTGCAGATGGCACTTACATGTACATGTGACACTGCACCTTTTCCTCAAAGACCGAGGACCTTTTCATCAAAAGCTGTACACAATGAACAAATTTCAAAAGTTCAACTGTTAACCTCATAGACATTAGAGTCATCACAGGAGACTGGTGTCACCCTCCCACAATCCACTTCGTCCTTTCACTCTTGGCACAGTGCCACCTACAAAGGCTTGACTTAAGTAGTTCTGATGATGTTGTTTCTGGTACGGTAAATACACACACCAAAGATATCAGTGACAAAAGCTATGTGAGCTGTGACACATCACCAAAACCATCAAGACAACGGGTGAGGGAAGAGGGAACATTCACAGGTCCTTGCAAAATTAGCTGATAAACTAATCAACAAAAACTAATTTCATTTTTAAAGATCAGAGACAAGGTTGTCCTTTGGTGAAAGTTGACCTCTAAACAGAGGGTTGACCACTATCCCAAAGACTATTATTAACCTTGCATCTAGTTGATTTAACTTTCTCCATATAACACCTGATTCTGTGCATAAATGCTTTGTGGTGTAAGGTACGAGTCAAAAGAAGATGACAGTGAACCCATGTTCATCAGTTTAATCATGAACAGGATCAATTGACATACATTCAATAAAAACAAAACAACTTTTAACATTCTGCAGGTTCAGGCTCCAGATAAACTTAGCCTGCTACATGGTATACCAACCGTCATTGAACAGATCAGTGCCATGAAGACATCACAAGCTTCCTCTCACCCCAATCTCACACAAACCTAACAATGCACCACTCAGTCAGGGCATTGTTACAAGTGTTCCTGTGGCTCCGGTCACTTTTTTGTGCGTTTTCCTTTGTGTACCCTCTGGCTCCACTTCACCATTTGGCAGCTGCTCCCTCATCGTCACTAAAGCATCAGCTGATCACTAAGCATTCCAGCCACAGATACACCGACCAACAGACCTCCATCAGACCTCATGTCCACCAACCTTATTTGCTTTATTTGAAGTACTTCAGGGCTGTAACTGTGGTGAACTTTTCAATGAAGAGTTCTGAGTCCAGCACTGCAATGTGCGCAGCACGACCAATCAAGCTGTTGGCAGTGTTCGGCAGAGCGTGGAACACATCATAACGCACCAGACTGACGTCTGACTTGTAGAGTATTGGCTGCAGTATATTATCAACCATCTCCATGTAGACAGCACCTGCAAATAGTGAAAAAGAGGCTCTACCAAATGTCAACTTTAACATGCTTGGTGTTACCACTTTTTAATGTTATTCACTTATAAAATCAATAATAAATTGTTGTGAATTAGACTCCTGACAATAATTCACCCAAACAGGATCTCTACAGTGGTCCCCTTCCAATAAGGCTCCCTCCTAGAAACAACACCCTCTCTACAAATGCCACTTCTCGATGCCATAAAAGTGGCATTTCCATTGTATTGTGCCTCTTCAGAGAAGACACCCTCTAATGTGCCCCATTTTGGTTGCATCTGGGGTGGCCTTATTAGTGAGGGAGCCCTGCACTAGCATAGAGTCTGGGGCCAGGTTGCATCAAAAAGGCTTAATAACTATGAATGCCAGACCTAAGCCTACATGCTAAACTCATCGCCTGGGTTTCTCTGTCCTTACCAGCCATCAATATTGCCCAAAATTGACAGCTGCCCCATAAGACCACCCATGTGCTGATTTGCTGATACTGAGATTGTTATCTTTTAACAGGAATGTTTCTTTAACATCGATCAGCCAGATTTCCTCCCTGCTGCCCTACCATGCTGGTATCAAAGCGATCTGGCTTCCTGGGGAGAAAATATTATCTTGCAATTAAGAGTCTAATTGCTTATCAAATGAAATGCTTTGCTGTCAAAATTTTCCAGTGACTCAGGGACTCGCATTTCTCATGTGTGCTACTGTACCTGTCTTGACAGACCACATATCTGTCTTGAAAAAGCACCTATTCAAGATACTTTGCTCTGCACTGTTCATGCTATTTATGTGTCCTGTGAGAGAACACCTGTCTTTAGAGACCACACTTTGGTGATCGCAAGAGGTGGTCTATCAAGACAGGTTAGACTATTTTCCAATCTTGATGTGCCTGAACAATGGCGTGGTGGTGTGGCTGCCTGGAGGCCAATTCTTTCCAAAACATTGGCTTAGTGAGTAATGACTCAAGACTCCAGCTACTGTGGTTCTAACCGGCACAAAATTGAGAGTGTGGCCAATCAGCAATGCAGAATACAAGTAACTATTACTCAGGTGTGCAATTGTCTCGAAATGTTGGAAAAACCGCTACCATTTGGTATATGGCTCAAGAAGTAGTTCAATTAATTAAGGGTAGCCCAATACATGCACTTGGTAGTAAACATTGCTTCTTTCCAATGGGGCCTGCACAATCATAACTACAATGAATACATTCATACATACTAATTGCAGTAAATATACAGTAAACATTACAAAAGACACGTATTAAGACTTCTCCAGACATTAAAACTAGAACAGACTGATTTTCCAACAGAAAATCAAATGTCTCCCAGTGGAACACTTGCGTCTCTGAATAAGCTACAGTGATAACAAATTACAAATGACCAAGTTTGCTTGAAAATTACAATCCCATTTTAGCTCTCCCCTAGATACATTATTCTAGCGATTTTCATCAAGTTCTTCAAGACTTATTGCAGAGAAACCAATTTCACATAAATTACCCTGTGACCTTGAAAATTATGTCAAGGTCACCCAAATACAATCCCAACCTTGGTCTCACCTTGATACATAATCCTACCAAGTTTCATCAAATTCAATCAAGTTCTTCATGACTTAGCGAACGGAAACCAATTTCACATAAGTAACCCTATGACCTTGAGAATTCGCTCAAGGTCATCCAAATACAATCCCAACCTAGGTCTTGCTTAGATACATAATCCAACCACGTTTCATCAGATTCCATCAAGTTCTTCATGACTTATCGCAGGGAAACCAATTTCACATAAGTGACCCTGTGGCCTTGAGAATTCGCTCAAGGTCATCCAAATACAATCCCAACCTAGGTCTTGCCAAGATACATAATCCTACCAAATTTCATCATATTCCATCAAGTTCTTCATGACTTATCGAACGGAAACCAATTTCACATAAATGACCCTGTGACCTTGAAAATTAGGTCAAGGTCACCCAAATACAATCCCAACCTAGGTCTTGCCTAGATACATAATCCTACAAAGTTTCATCAAATTCTGTCAAGTCCTTCAAGACTTATCGCACGGAAACCACATGTTGAAAAACCTGAACAACAACAACAACAACAACAAGCGGAAGAAACGGGCACTAAAACAATATGTCCCCCGGCTTCCACCGGGAGACATAATAACACATATTCAGCTGTTAAAAGTTGAACTAAGTCTTGCATTTGTCAGAAATGTTCCCAGTAGCCACTTTTCAAGTATTTTACTGATGGTACTATTTTGGCTGATTCTGGGAGAGAGTTCAATGTGCCATGATGTGAAAAATTGTTCCAGCCAGCCTCTATTGCATGGGGGTGTAGTCACCCACCCTATCTGTGGATGCACATGATCTGCTGTTATGACTTTGGATATCGCAGACAGGTGCAAAGTAGTTTTGGTGATATGGGAGCACTAAGTTATTGATGAATTTATTGGTTATGTTGGAGATAGGGAACTTTTGTTGACCCTGGGCAGTAGTCCATTTAGGTTCCTCTCTTACATGTACTTCAACAGAAGCTGTATGAAATGGATGCTTCACGATGAGTTTGCTGGCTCCATTATGGGGACATTGTTGATCCTGAAGGGTGTTACTGTACCTTGACCAAACAATGACTCCATAATCAAGCATGGGTAATACCACTGACTGAACTAGCATTCTGGCTATCTCCTGGCTGTCTTCTCATCATCATATTCTATCAATAATTCCAAGATGCTGTGCTATCCTTGCACTAGTTTAGTTGATACAGTGGTACCTGCCCTAAAGACCACCTCTCGTGAGAGACCACATTAGTTTTTAAGACCACTCTTTCAAAACATTGGCCTTTTATTTCTTTGTTAGTTTACCTGCAATGAAAGACCACCTGTGATATGTGACCACTTTTGTCTGGCATTATGGGTGGTCTTAAATTGCAGGTACCACTGTATCAGTTGTTCAAGACATATTGCAGTCAAACAATACACAAAGATATTTGAAGGAGTCAACTTGTTCCGGGACATTCATATCTATTCATTCCTACCTTTCCACCAGAATGCATCAACTGGCAAGTGCCCAAATTGAACTATAAAAGTGTCCAAAGGACATGGATGCCCCCATCTGTCATTGCCCCCATCAGCATTGGAAAGAGTAGCATGTAATTGGTGTAAGATATTGTGAAATCTTCACATGGATAATAATTTATATACACACACAATTTTTCATATATTGATTGATATGCCTGGCAAATTTCATGGCTATACCTGAAATACTTCATGACCTACACGTGGCACAAGTATGACAAGAACAAACTCTCATTTTCCTGGAAAATTACTGTCAATTGCCTTATTTTTGTCTATATAAATTTTTGCGGTTTTACCCAAATTGAGAAATTAATGATGTCTTAAATTCACAATTTTTTCTTTCATAAAATCATATTAGAGGGTCTGGATGGCAATTTTCCAGAATTACTTTTTTTCCCTCCAGCTGTCTACTCATAGAGGCTTGTGTTGGGGGCAAGAATAGAGCTCTCTGGTGAGAAAAGCCATAAGTCGGCATTAATTAGGCACAAGTTATGCAACTACAAGTACTGTGTACATTGACAGGGTTATAAGCACACGACTTTAATTTTTCTCGTGTCAACAAAATGAATAAATTATACTAATACTAGTACTTAATAGCCAAGTTCAGATCTTTAGTGGCACACAGTTAAGCCTTTAACATTCAAGTTTCTTGGGTCTGTTACCGAGCACAACCTGCCTTCATGTCACCAGGAAACTGCAGAAATAACAACAACACTAAGTTTCATCGGTGAACCTCAAATACTTTTTGGGATACATGTGACACAAAACTTGATAAGTCTAATGTCGAATCAACATTTTCCCTAAATTAATTAATGATTAATTAACACAGAATAATTAATCCAAGAGACAAACAAAACCCCAGTTGCACACCTTCATATATTGATAAATGTTCCCACAAAGTTTAATGGTTGTACCCCAATTTTTTTTTTAGACATGCGCCACACGTATCTGACAATTTGAATGTCGGATGGGCGGATGGACAGACATAAATGTATATGCCTTCCCTCCTCCTCCTCCAGGTGGGGGCATAAAAATTTATCAAAAAATCAGAGATCTGCAGCATCACCACCTAGTGACCGACATTGTTTGGTCCTTCCAAAAAATAAATATCCATCAATGATGTGTATGGTAGTGGTATTAGAGAAGATGTGAACGCTTGTGAACACAGGCAAAAATTTGGGACCAAAAAAAAAAGGAAAAAAATTGCAGCATTTGTACAAACTGAGGTCTAGTGGTCCCCAGAAGTCACTCCATGCATTTTCAAAGCAATTGATCCTGCAGTCTCAGAGATCTTTGTAAAGATCTTCCCAAAAAATAAAGAAAACAAGAGGACTGTGACAGTCCTGTGGTCAGCTGACATGTACATATACCCTTGCGATTTTTAAAGATTTCACCCTAAAAAGAAGAAAAAATTCATGAAAAATCCAAAAATCATTGGAACTTGTCCATTTGAACAAATCTACTAGAGACCCACCCAAGCTACTTTGCCACCACGTTTGAGTCAATCTGACTGACGGATTCCGAGAAGAAGTCAAAACTGTGAATTAGCATTAGACTGCCCATTGACTTAGAGAGTAATCAGTAGGAATGGTGCATTTACTGACAAGTACCGAATTGACAAAAATCGTGAAAAATCAGGAATCCACAGCATTGCCACCGAGTGAACAACTTTGTTTGACCCTTCCACAAAGAACATATCCACCAAGTTTCAGCTTAATCTGAGTGATGGTTGTGAAGAAGTCCTAAATAGCCATAACTCACAAAAAATCATGAAAAGTTGGGAAAAAAATCGCAGCACCACCTGGTGTACAAATTCAGAACTAGGAATCCCTAGGAGTGTTCCTCTGTGATATCAAAGCAATTGGGTTAGCGGTTTCGGAGAAGAAAATTTTTTAAGATTTGCCCCCAAAAAGGACCCCCCCCCCCAAAAAAAAAAATCCAAAAAACACTGGCCCATGACTAATTGAACAACCTTGGTAGAGAGCCACCCAAGGTACATTGCCACCAAGTTTGAAGTGAATCTGGCAGACCGTTTTGGAGATGAAGTGGATTGTTGTCGAGGGGAGAAGGACTAAGATAAGCTCAGCTACTGGCAAGTCAGATGAGCTAAAAATTTGTTACATGTAGTTAATAAGTGTGACCATTTGAACAAACTCAGTAGAGACCCACCCACACTACATTCCCACATTTGACATAAACTGCATGGATTATGTGCATATCTGTGACCTGGTCTTTGGATTCACTGATGACTATAGTTATTATATAGTTCCTGAGAAGCAGTCTACATGAATTGCTTCCAGACAGACAGATATTATGAATTAGAGTGTCATATTATTTAGTACTTTTTTGGTGTGGCATTAAACTTGGGATCTCATTAGGTCTACTCACCTAGAGATGATGTGTCTTTCAATGCAGGACGGCATAGTTCAATTCGTGTAGAATGAAAGGGCACATAGCGGTCCTGTATGGAGCCCACCAGCAGAATGTTCCTGAAGAATTCCATGCCTACAACATAGCACACACAAGGTGACAGTACAGGCCATTCCACAGCGTGTCTGACGCACAAACTTCATGGCCATGTATCCACATGTGACTTCTTCCCACCAAAAGTTCCCAGAAATAGTCATCTTGTAAATGTTTCCAGCTTTCATCAAGAAAGATACATGTACCTGGGATAAGTCAACAGCTTTCCTCAGTACACTCTGGGCACAATGTACCCAGAGTGTGCCCAGGACAGCTCCTAACTCAGTCTCTACAGGGTTAAGGTAGTTTATTTACATGTATGCCCACGTAGAATTAGTTACCTCCACTTTTCACCTTGTACAATAAACACTCTTCCCATCGGCAGCATACAAGATACATGTACAGTTGTGATATTTTTGGAGAGTGCATCATCCACAGATTACATACTCAAACTGTGCAAGTTAATTTTCACTGATCATACATAAAACCACTATTTCTTTTATCCAAAATTTAGCCAGGGTATGTAGACATACACACAAACCTGGAAATAACTACTTAATCTACATGTAATAGTACATGCAAATCATAAACATTTAGATAATTCTTACAGCATTTTGTACATACAGTGAACCATGTTGATCAAAGCATTGATACATATATATGTACCCCACTGAAATAATCTTTTTTTTAAGGATGTGGAAGTGGCAAAGTGGGTATATGCATTTCCCATTTTCAGCCAGGGTATACATGTAAGTGCAAAAGGTTGGTGGTTGAACACTCAGCTATCCATCATAAAAACAAAATGGCAGAGACAGAAAAAAAGAGGCTGTAACCAGAGTTACATACATCTATATTTTAACTTTGAAAAAACAAAAAAAAATGTCCTTCATTTATACTGTATTGTTTTGAATTCAACTCCAACCACCAAAAACTAAGCTACTGGTGCTTCACCATGATGCATTCAATAAATTGAAGTTGCACACAACTTAAATCACATTACCAGAGAATTGCCTCAGAATCTCTGTCAAAACAGTATTTAAGCTCTACCTATAGGTATACAACTCCTCTCAATGCTTTGGCTGCTTGCAAATCATACACACTTGTGAACTTCAATCTGGTTTGGTCAAAGATCAGTTTATACATACCAGGTTTCTGGCTGAGTTTGTAGAGGAAGCTCTGTCTGGGATCCGGATGATCTTTGAGTGACAGCTGCAGCAAGGAACCAGACTTCTTCCACTTTTGCATAAACCACATGCCTTTTAAAAAAATATCGAATACTTAAATATGTTTTCCCTTGGATCAACGGAAAGTGTTTGTCCCAATGTCATTACCTATATTTCTGTGCTTAAAGGCAATGTAAAACAGATGAGAGGTAGTCAGTAATCAGTATCTTTAATAATCCAACAAATGTTAGCAGCTGACACCTATAGTTTTCCATCAGTACACCATACATGTATCATGGCACCATGTCACATCACTGTTGCTCCACTACATGGTCAGAGATTTTGGCACAAAATCTTTATGCACGTTTTGTACATGAAAAATGCAAGCAATTATTAAAATCCTACTGTTGGAACAACCTTGAAACCCCCTTGGCCAAGTATGACCCCCAGTGACCTTAAAAATAGGTCAAAGTCGCTGAATGTTAAACTTAGCCAAGCCTCCAGTGAGTTGTTTATAGAGTACAAGTTTCAGGATACTGGCACAATGTGTTCAAAAGTTATTGCCTCCACGTGGGCTAAAATATGATGACTCATGGTGACCTTGAAAAAAGGTCAAGGTTACCGAGTCTCAAACTCAGCCTGGAGCCTAATGAGATGCTTCTACAGCACATGTTTCATGATAGTAGCTCAATTGGTTTGAAAGTTATTGTGTCTGCAAGGGTAGTTGACAGACAGAAGGAGAGATGACACACACAGAGACAGGAGGAAGACAATTACTGAATAATCATTCATATTCCAGGGCACAGAATTTCCCGAATACACTCCAAATCAAATTTCACGAGTTTTCTTTTCCCAATTTTACACTGGCTTTCATTCCACATTCAAGGGGCTACAATTTTCTCAAGTTTAATATTCCCGCACTGGGTTTCCTCGGGAAAATTCAGGAACATTTATCCCTCATGAAAAATTTATGATTATACAGTAACTCTGTCAGCTGATAAGGCTGAGGTTTTAAAAAAGAATCCCTGCCAGTATCTTGAGCACCTTATAGCCCCAGCAGCCAGCCAAACCTCATGACTAAAGTACAGAAGAAGAAAATATAAGCATGATAAGCCAACTCTACATTCACGGTACATTTGCTTTAACAGGGCCAGTGCTCAGTCAATTGAGGCAAAGCCTGCCAGTCAATTAGTCATGTGGTCTAATTTGGCAACCGAAGCTGCTGTCAATCTGTTAGAGCCCTGTTGGGTTCAGCATCATTTTGGTGAGAAACAACCAACTATATCACCACAGGGCGGCACCAGGATTTTAGCCAGGCATCTGTTCACCCCTCATTTGGATGGGTAATTGCAAATTTGAATGGGAGAAAAAAAAAATTGGGGGCAGGTAAATTTTGCCTCGTCCCTTCCACCCTTGGAGGAACCACACTCCACAGTCCACCTCAAGTTGTAAAATGAATAATTGTATTTTATATATTTAAAAAAAAATCCAATCAGATTTTGCTTTTAGATTACTATTCTACACACAATTAACAAATTTTGTACATATATGACATTTCAGTAGCTTGTCTTGAGGTAAAGGCACATCATGAGGACCACGGTGGTATTGAACTCGGTAAGCATCACTGAGTGATACTACGGGATGTTACCAATCAACTCCTGTGGTTCATTCTATTGTCAATATTTTTTAAAATATGTACAAATGCACGTTACCTGTGAGTTTTATTTGTTAAATCTATCTAATAAGGGTGTAAATTTCAGTGGTTTTCATCATTTAAATAACAATTGCTGCCTGGCAAGTGGCACGGCATGTGGATTGAAATGGGTTTCACAAGAACATTCAGGCACCTGAGGACTGCACAGCAAAGTGGGAGTTACAGTATATTTGGTTTAATCATATTTTATTCGTGAAAAATTACAATGATTTTGACACAAAAAGAATGTATTCAACTAGAAAAAAGGCTCTGCTGTATAATCCCTCTTCTGAGAAAGGACAGGAAAGTACAGAACCGTACAATACACACTTTGTAACATACTGTAGATCACAACATGAGAACAAGACAGATAGAGGGGCGTTACTAATGATCAAGCAATGTAGAAATTTATGATATGGATTGCTTTAAAGCTAGTTTTACTGAACCAATAACATATGATCTTCACCAGAACTGTATTGATGCATCGATTGAATAAGGAAGGAGTGAGTGCTAGCTTGTTAACAGGCCAAGTCTCAACTCCACTCTGGCAAAGGATCTGGGGGCACTCTCAGGTTCTCCATCTCAGCAGGGAGAAGCACAATGATAACCATGTCGGGATTTGACTAATATATTATTCTATAAGGGAATCAACCAGCACCCAGTGTGGGGTAGATGTAAATTTGTGCACAGCATGGAAAATATCGGTATTATGGGGTAAAGAGCAATCAGGGGAACCATAGAGCAAGGTGTGTAAAGTTGAGTGAGCAAGAAGGACAATTTTCGTGTGTAATTTAGAACGTGCTATTAAGTATTTCAGGCATGAACAGAAAAAATGCCATGTATGTTCACTTGATGAGCCACATGTGCATTCAGGTGAGTCCTTTACGCCAACTTAGAAAAGATGTGAATTGAAAAGACAACCATCTAAGCGGAGGTGCACATGTTGAACAGCAAGAAATCTGTTTCCATTATTCAGGAACAGAATTCTTCAGGGCTAGAGATATGTATTCCCATTGGATGGCAAGCTACAAAAACAAAATTTATGTGAACATTTCAGCTATGTACAGAATTTAACCACACAAATTTTACTGTTTCTGCAACGAGTGGTTTTATAAGTAGAGATAGTCGGCGCGCGTGACAACAAATATATCCCCCGCATGGCGCACTGTCTCCCGATTGAGAAATCATCCTTAAGACCCAACTTTTGTCACAATATTAGCGATATCTTTCCCATGTTACTGAACCTCTATTGCAAAGCCACCTACTCCATGTGACCACTTTTTGACCTGCCCTATGAGTGGTCTTTCAAAGGATGGATGACTGTATTAAGATGCAAACAAATTTGGATGAGGGAGAACGTATAAATGCAACACAGGCCCTATAAGATGTACAATGTATCATATTAATGCAACATAGTTTACAAAAATGGTATGACTACTTGACCCAAATTTGAAACCAATAGGGTCACAGGTACAAAGACATGGCCGTTTGGACCTGGATATTACCTAAAGATGTTTAATTAATTAATTAATGATCAGAGCAAGCTAGTTTTTAAACTCGACCTGCTTCATCATAAGGTGCATCACTAACCAAAATTTGGCGGAGCTACATGCAATACTTTTTTAGTTATTGCGGTAACGTCGTTTGGGGGTTGCCTAACAATGTTTTGTTATTTAACTAATTAATTAATGATCACAGGAAGCTAGTTTTCAAACTTGATCTGCTTCATCATAAGGTGCATCACCAACCAAAATTTTGCTGAGCTACATGTAATATTTTTTTAGTTATCATTGTAACGTTGTCCCCATGGACAGACAGACAGCAGGCGAATGGTCACAAAACCAATATATCCCTCGAATCCTTCAGATGTAGGGGATATAATAACTAAGCTGTAAATTACAATGAATCCAATGGACCACAACATTCGTTAGAGCACACCAGGAGGCACTGAAGGCTCACAACTCGTCAGCTCTAGCTCAAACAAGCTCCAAGGCAACAGGCCTCTCCACAGCGGTCTGGTAGGCCTTAAGAATTGTCTGCTTAATCGACAACAAGATCGTGTTTCTGCAAACTTGCTTCTCAGGAGGGTTACCAAGGGGCAAAAAGAGGGAAGACCTCTGAACCCTGAAACCATCCATATGTGAAAGGTAGCAGCGTAGAACTCTCACTGGATACAAGTTCTTTCCTCAACGAAAAGCGCCGTATCCGTAGAAAGGAGTGTAAAACCCTTAAAGGCCCTAGCTGGCTCTCGAGCCACTTGGTTCTTTGCAAGGAAGCCCAAGGGAGACCTCAGTATCACCTGGGAGTGGTCAAGGGACCATTGGATTGAGTCCTGAAATAGAGCATGAATCTTGCTTCTTCTAGCCCCTATGCGAGCGTTAATACAAAACAAGTTTTCCACATGCAGTACTTGAGGTCTACCCAACGGGGGTCCTCTAGGCACTCAAAAGGCCCTTTCTTAAGCACAGTCAAGAACAGGAGCAAGTACCACTGGGTAGGACTTGCCTAACAGCCGGTCTGTCTGTGTAGAAGGGGGCGATGAGAGCTGACAGATAAGGATTGCTATCAATGCGAATGTCAAGGACTTCTGCAAGGACAGAGCAGATGGCAAACCGTCTTGAGTTCTCAAGCTCTTCCCAAGGACTTCCCACTGGTAAAGCAAGAAGTCAGCAATGTCTGCTATGTGCGGAGATCAATGATGTATTCTACGATTGGTGCACCACTCTGAAAACACTTTCCAACGAGCTGAGTAAACTGTTAAAGAAGATCAAAGCCTGCCTCTGGCAGTTCTATCTCCGACTGATGTCAAGAAACCTCTGTCGCAGATGTGCTGTGGAACGACTGCCAAGCTTGGAGATTGAGCACTTGAGAGTTCTTGAGGAACACGCTCTTCGTGGCTGCAGCAGAAGTTTCAGCCATGTTCAACTTGGTAAACTGGGGCTTGACGCTAAAATCCAAGCAGTCCGTGGACCAATCCGTCCTAGGGCCACAGCGCGGAGACCATAATTAGATTGCACTCATGGGACCGAACCTTCCACAGTACCTTTAGGAGGATATGCAGACGTAGAAAGATGCGTGTCCAAAGGTTGCTCCAGTCCATGGCTGGAGCATCCACTGCTAGGGCCTGGGGGTCCAGGACTGGCAAAACATAGACTAGAAGTTTTGCATTTTCACTTGTCATTAACAGATCTACATGTGGAGTACCCAATCTGGCCCAAGCGACCTGAATGATGTGTGGGTGGAGCGACCACTCCGTCCCTAAGGACTAACCTCTTCTTGAGAGTTGGTTGGCTAGGACATTTTGTTGTCCCAGGACATGCATGCTTGTGGATGTCCTGTTCGGAGCACCATCAAGTGATGCGTCCAGCCAGCTCTGTCAGCTTGCGGGAACGTGACCCACCTTGCTGGTTGAGGTAGGCAATAAATCGCAGTCCTGCATGTTGTCGCACATCATGAATATGTGTTTGTGCTCTACTAGGTCCTGAAATTGGAAAGTGCTGGGCATATTGCCTCCAGATCCAAGCAGTTTATGTGGTGAGACACAGATTGCACCGGCCAAAGGACTGACGCCCCCAGGCTCTCCACGTGGGCTCTCCACCCAGATTGAGAAGAGTCCCTGTAGATGGTAAGCTGGGCCTGAAAAGGTGCCAGAGTCTGTCCTGACATGACATTCTCCCGAACGGTCCACCACCCTATGCGTTGATGGTCTTCGGGGAGGACCAGCAATGGGGATGACAGTCTTGGTCCCTCGACTTGGTCTCTAAAGAGTCCAGGACTGCTAAGAAAAGATTTTCTACAGAAGGGAAGGTGCATGAAGCAATAAAACAGTGAAGATGAACGAAAGTTCACTAAGCATCAATTCAATGGAGCAAGCCAGTAATGGAACCTAAAGAGGAAGGAAGGTGGGAGCATGCACACCAGGAGTCAGCACAGTACCCACAACGACCGAGATATGTTGCCACGGGACCACCAGGTTTTTGGGAACAACCAAGTGAGTGAGCTCAACTCCACTGTCTTGGGTGTTATGCCCTAACACAGAGGTCTTGCCAATGGACGTTGAGAGGTAACATTACATAACTAATAGCAGGTACTAATGTAGAGCGGCCCGTCTTGAGAGGTAACCTGTCTTCAAAGATCTAAATTTACAGGATGTTTGCTTACTACCTTTCCTTTCATACCAACATCGCTAGACCACTTGACTTGACGGACTTCAGTCCCATCATCCTTAGGGGTGGTCTTTTACGGCAGGTTCCCTGTATTACAAAGTATGATCAATAAAGATGACCAAAAAGAAGGATGATAGCCACTTACCCATGTTGACCAGCCCACTACTGTTGTACAGGGTACCCAGGTGAGGTCCTGACAGAGACAGGAAGGTGTAGAGTCTGGGCAGTAGTGGTACCATTTCAGGACGGGACAGCGCAGATCGGATGATCAAATTACCAAGTGAATGACCCACAAAACTGAAATGGCAGAAAAACAATTTTCCCTAGAGACAGTTTTATCTTTTCATAAACATAAGATGGATTACATTTTCAATGATATTAATAACCAATGCAGGTGTACTGTCCACTCCAAGGAGTAGATTCTAAGGGCATCCAGTACCCACCTGGGTCTTCCTTCACTTTCTGTGACACATCACATCATAAGTTAAAGTCCCATTTTTATTTTTCAGGGATAAATTACCAAAGTCCCCTCCAGAATGAATACTGCAATTACATAATAAATACTTTAGAGAAATTTCATTTCGCCAAATGAATGGTCTCGCAAATTAATTTAAACGCGAGACATTCTCTTGCCTTCCAGCATATATTGTACATTTTACATGGCCAGAAAAAACTTTCAACAAATGTTGTGTTCAGGTCAGTTACACTCAATAACCTCTCAAAATTACAAAACCTAATAATGTGAGAATTTCAGTTTTAATCAAGATTCAACATTCATTTATTCCAACAATACAGTATACAATGTACGTATATGAAGGTAATACATTCGGTTGAAACTATCTAGTACTGGTATTGTTGAAGAGACTATCCTTAAGGCTTGTATAGTCGCTTTCAGGATAGCCACCTTTACAACTCAACAGAAAAATATTGACTTAATGGCCATAGAGGTTAAAGTAATGTATGTAAATATATTGGGATGTTCCAGGGTTACTTAAGCGTCATGTTTCATTTCATAGAAATGACAACCTTGGAGTTAGTTAACAGTATTTCTTGGCGAATTTGTTGGGTTCCAAATTAAATTCGTTATAAACAATAATCTGTAAACATTCACATATTAAGTTTGTCTACAAAAATATAACAGTTTGCTAGCTGACACCTTTCATTATAATGGTTGATTATATTTTGTTTAACTATTCTCTTTTTGTATATAGATTTATTATGGTTATCTCTTTGAACAAATTTAATGGGAGGACATCAGAGTTTATCAATTCTGGAATTTAAAACCTTATACAGTACCTAGCAATATTTTTGTTTGTTCTTGTAATTGCAATGTGAGGTCTCAAGTTTGGTATATTTGCAATTTTATCTCCTCTATACATACTGGGGGCCTGAATATGTATGGTCAGGTCGACCCAATTTGCTCCATTTAAATGAAAACTATGAAAGTAATAAGGTAGTTGATTATTGTGAAATTTATAGTACATTTTCAAACATGAAAAATGAAATAAATCTTTAATTTTCATCATTAATAGATTTTTAAAAATAGGATCTGTATGTGCATTAATAGTATGTTTGTTTGGCTTCTCCAATTAATCTCCATAAAATTGTATTATAAGTCCATAAATTAGTCTTTAATGCTTCATAGTTTCGACAGTCAAGAGGAGTTCAGTGTAATTCTTTGTACAGTTTCTGTACTTGATTGAATTCAATAAACGTGTATGCATCCATTTATTTTTGCTCTGTTTGTATTTATTAGAATGGACCTTTTCTTGAGTAAAATGGGTAGAGTATGTCTTGTTTGATTTCTCACTAAATTGTCTTTATGTTACATTAGGATCAGAGCTTATGTTATGATTAAAAATTTCTTGCCAGTTGACTGACTTTGCTCAGATTTGCCAACAAATCAAAGCAGTTTAAACCTTCATCATTAGACACAATCTCTTACAAATTAAGAGAATCTAGAAGGTTCCTGTATCCCTCCTGTCCAGGGCACTTCAGTCAGGAAGGCTTGACTTGTGTACTACCAATACTATCCATTCTGTAACTTTGCAATTTACTAACTTTAAAAACCACTCCCTGGAAAAATGACCAATTTTAATGTTTTTCCTGGGTGTATGGCAATGGTCATTGATTCTGACAATTTATTTTATTAGCCTCACAAGTGAAAGTTTATTCGAGGTTACTTTCACATAAAATCTGATGGGAATATACAACTATAGCCCTCAAGAATATTGTGTATCCAGCCGCGCACTCAGCTGCATAGACATGAAACTGCTAAATGTGACCTGTCCTACTTCTTGTTTCTTGTTTTGGCAAATCTGACGGAACTAAGACCGTAGATGGAACAGGCTTATGGTGTTGACGTAGGTCTAGTTTCAGAGATATCTTCTCATCAGCTACAAAACCGAACTGTTAGAAAAAAAAATGCGTTTGCCTCTTTTATATGTTGGGATTGCCAAATTTGTATGTAAAAAATGTGCTTTTGTTTACGTTTCAATGGTAGTTGGACATACATATTCCTGCTCCATATGATGTTTGTTTTAAAGGATTTTTCTTTGAAAAAAGGAGTTTTCCTTATAAGGAAACTCTTGAAGATTGGTGACTCTACAGGTCAACCAGTCTTAGGCTTATTAGAATTAGAACAACAGGATGGTTGTTCCAATAGCCCTGAATAGGGACTGGAAATATATAGGAACATTTTCTAAAGTGATTAAACTATACAGTTTCTCCAAATTATGTGTTAATTTAGCAGCAAATGACACTGGAAATAAGCTCAGACAATAAAAAAATTAGCACCAGACTGCGCAAGGGAGCTCATTGTTTCTTATTTATATGCAGTTTCTGTTTTGGTCACCAGGTGGCAGAATACTTCACGACAATGGTCATGTCATCCACTCTACAGTTATTCAGATGAAAGTACACGTATAATGGTGGGAACAACCTTAAGACCCCCTCTGCGAGCCCTGCGTCTGCAAAAGTAAAAATGTGACAACCTATGGTGACAATGGAAATAGGTTAAGGTCCCTAAGTGTCAGACTCATCCAAGATTCTAATGAGAGGCTCCAACGGTACAAGCCTAAGTTTCGTCATGGTGACTCCATTTCTGAAAAAGTTACTGTGTCAGCAAGGGCACAAATATGATCATGCCTGGTGCCCTTCAAAATACATCAAGGCTGCTAAATGTCGAACTCAGCCAAGCTATTCTGACATGTTTGTACAGTTCAAGTTAGTCCAATTTGTTCAAAACTTGTCCATTCACAAGCCTTAGGGTAATGGATGGACAAATGCATTCACAGACATGATAACAACAATACCCTGTCAGCCAATAAAGCCAGGGGGGGGGGGGGGGCTAACAAACTGCAGACAGGGGTCCAAGCATGCACTGCACCAAAGTTGTATGTCGAGCATCTGAAATACATCAAATTATAAGTGCCTACAATTTCAGTGTTGCACTGACATTCCACATTTAAAGCGCAACATACAATTTTGAACAGAACGAGACATACCTTCAATGCAAGCCTTGACTGAAGGGGTCCACCATTTACTCAAATTAGGTCATGGTGACACCAAAACCTGATCAGTTCATCTTGCCAGGTTAAGGTGAGTATACTGCTAATTTGAGCAAAATACATGGAGGCATTCTGTAGATATCACGGTAACTGGAATGTGCACATCGGGACGTATGGACAGACAACCCAAAACCAGAAAGGGTCCCCCAATGGGGAGGACCGTAAAAATGACAAAAAGGCCAGAAATTTACTTTAAAACCATAGGCAAGGTTTATAAGGTAGTTGTACATGTACACAAAGTACAACATCTCTGTCCTGTCAAGTGCATATATATGCGGCTGTAACAAGTGGTTTAAAGGATCATGGGAAAAATGCTGATTTTGACTTGGGTTAAAGTTACATTCCATGTTCATTTTAACCTATTTTCTATCTTTTGACCACAAATCTATGTGCAGGGATAGTAATTTCTGACATATACAAGTACAGTTGGTAAGGACCCCTGTCATTTTCATCACTTGTCTCAGACACAAGAAACAGCATCTGGCCCAAATGGCAATAGACGCAACGCCTGAGCACCTCAAATGCTGCTAACTGCGGCAAGATGGCAGCTGGTCGGTACCTGACCAGGCAGCTGCAGGCATACGTCTTGCCCGTTTCACATGCACCGAGGGGACCTGATTTGATTGCAAAGGCAATAGGAGACGTGTACAATCCACAGCTGACAGAAGAGAGCTGAATGCAGCACAGCCACGAAAAAATTTAGACTGACAAATACTATGGTTTCTTTCCAGATACAAAACATTACCCTTGTTTTTTCATTTTGTGGCCAGAAAAAAAGTCTCACATAGTGATTGTAAGATGATTCAGAAATTTATTCAATATACCCATATCCTTATCGCTGCCACCCCTTTTTGTCGACAAGCAGCCAATATGGGTTGATGCTTATAGTAAAAACGGGGTCTACACGGCACCTCTTTCTGTTGACATCCTCCAAATGTGTTCTTATATGTAAACTTTTTTTCAATTCTCAAAACCCAATGCGTACTCATACATATTTTGAAGGTTTTTTCTCTGTTTTCCTGTTAATTTATTTATTTTTCGCAGGACCCAAAACATACCTACACATGTTTGTTCTATTTTCTTTGTTGATTTAGAAGAAGTAGTGGTTGGCCCATTACAGTCCAAAACGTGTTTAATTTTTCAGAAGCCAAAATGTACCTTTTCGTATTTTCTTCCACAAAAGGTACATTGCCACCAATGTTGAAATCAATCTGACTGACAGTTACTTCAGAGAAGTCCAAAATGTGAAGAAGCGAGCTGAATGCAGCAGAGCCACATTGACCTATTGATTGCTATGCATGCCCATTGACCTGCATAGCAATCAATAGAAATGGTGCATTTACCAATAAGTACCCAAATTGAAAAAAAAAATGTTAAAAATCACGAATCCACAGCAATGCTACCCAGTGACCACCTCTGTTTGTCCCTTTCACAAGGAACACATCCACCAAGTTTCAGCTTAATCAGAGAGACGTTCTGGAGAAGAGGTCAAAAATAGCAAAAACACAAAAAATCATTGGAGCAAGACCATTAATTTTGTACAAACCTGGTCAAGACCCACCCAAGGTACATTGCCACCAAGTTTGAAGTCAATCTATTGCCACCAAGTTTAAAGTCAATCTGGTTGATGGTTTCAGAGAAGAAGTCGAAAATGTGAATTAGCAATAGTGCCACCTAGTGAACAACTTTGACCCTTCCACAAGGAACATATCCACGAAGTTTCAGCTAAATCTGCAGAGACAGTTCTGGAGAAGAAGTCGATAACAGCCACAACACACACAAAAGAAAATTAAAATCAGAAAAAATTCCAGTGCCACCTGGTGTACAAATTAAGAATTAGGAGTCTCTAGGAGTGTTCCTGTGTAATTTCAAAGCAATTGGGTGAGCTGTTTCTTCGGAGATTTTTTTAAGATTTGCCCCCAAAAAGGACAAAAAAATTCATTAAAACTCAAAAGATCACTGGAGCGTGACCATTTGAACAAACTTAGCAGAGATCCACCCAAGGTACATTGCCACCAAGTTTGAAGTAAATCTGGCTGATGGTTTTGGAGAAGAAGTTGAAAATGTGAATTGTGGATGGACGACAGAGGGACGAACGAGGGACCATGTATGAAGGACAATCCTATAAGCTCAGCTAACTTTTTGTTTGGGTCTCTCAGAATTTTTCATGAATGCAAATCACAGCGACCTGACTGCATAATTTCACATATGCACGGGTCAATTGCTCCTGGCCTATCACAGTGTCTGAGTACTTAATTACTATGCACAAGATTTTAATGAGATTAGCCTAGTCAGAGCCAGGAAACTTTGCTGAACATCAGTGAATTTACCATGATGCAGAGGCACATTTCTGTTATTTTGTAACAAATGTGAAGTCCACATGTAGCAACTCCTTTTCATTGTGGGACTGATCACATGATGCCACCCTTGTATAACCACCCTGAATTAAATTTGTAAACCCCTAATGATGCTTATTTAATAAATGGGCCCTATATGCAATTTCTCCCATTTTGGAGATCTCACAATTGATTAAAAAGAAAGCATTTGTGGTGAATAATTGTCAAATGTTTTTGTTTTCATGCACTTTTTATGGAAGTCTCCAGGTCACAGAGCTTTGGGGTTGATACCTATATGGAGGAGCAAGAGCAGTCCTCGCCCACATGTAAATTTGATCATTTTTCCTGTTTTGTTTCTATGCCTACTGCATATCATGCAAGTCTAGATATTTACAATATGGTAGAATTCTCGATCAAGATTAAGGAAACGATTAAGCTACTTAGGCTCCTGCATGGTATACCTTTTACCTACAGTTGCTGTGGTGACAAGAAAATCAGTGGTTTGCGCTCAACATACATGTATGATTGTTGAATAAAATTCATATTCAATCTCCCGGCTATGTGCACCTCATTACAGGTGCATGCCTGCTCTACACCGTTTCCAAAGTGTCGTGACTGTATGTACCCAATTCCAATTTCATTTGTTCTTCTTCTCCAGCTAGTTCCATTCATTTTTAATTATCATTACTGGTATAATCCTACTTGGAGCCTGTGCAAACATTGTCCAATATCACTGGTTAGTAGCTGCAAAAGGTTATCTTTCAACCTGGTTTGGTCCTTAATATACCTATCTGCAATATATATTGGAAAAATGGGAGCAGTCATTTTACCTGACAGACTATCAAGAAGGAAAGACGTTCATTTCGTGCATGACTTGTAGGAGATTGTACAGCATGTAGTATACGTAATGAAATATTTGCCACTCATTTGCTTGTTGTGCTTAAAAGGTGTACATGTGAGTAGTGAAACTGACAATCTGTTGTCAGTATGTGTATAACTTGGTTCAGGGAGCTCACATCCAAATTTAATACCGCTTCTAGGCTTGCCACCTGAATTATTTTACAAGCATCAGTTTCTACACTCAGACTGCTCCCGGTCCTCACAAATGCACAGACGAAGCATACAATTGTTTACAGGCCTGTATTTCTTAGTTATTCGTCTTACGAAAACGCTGACATAGTTTTTTCCAGATTGAAAAAAAAACAAGTTGCACTGACGCCAGCTAATTCCCTGCCCACAATGTCTTTTTATTGGTACATTAACATGCAATTACCAGAGGTCAGATGACCAGTAGCCACAAAAAAAAAACTCTGCTAATGGACACCTACTATATGAGATCTACCCACCCTGGAAATTTCAAAAGGCTAGCGGTGATATTTTCCAAGATACGGGCAATCAAAACTGACGACCCATTCCTGTGACAAAAGTCACTGGCACACAAAAAAACATCACATACATGTACAATATACACATAGATAACTTCCAGCAAAGACAACATCTGTCACAGGATAACTTGCACGCACTCTAGTAACAAGTTTGAATGAACATCTAATTAGACCGGCATTTGTTTGAATATGGTCATGGTGACACCAAAATCTAATCATGTCCAGCTTCTTTTGTGAAGATGACTGCACAAAATCCACCCTGAAAATTTCAAAAGGCTAGCTGTTCTAGTTTCTGAGATATGTGGTGAAAAAATTTGAAGGTGCTTAATGATCTTTATTAATTATTGAATGAAAGACAAAAAGTAGCCATATAAAACTATGCACATGCACCCCTAGTATATGACATCTTCCCACCCTGGAAACTTCAAAAGGCTAGCTGAGATATTTTTCAAGACATGGGCAATTAAAATTATTGGGACAAACTTTGTTAATAAATTAATGAAAGATAACAATTAGGCACAAAAAAATGTGCCTATATACACCTACTACATAAGATGTACCTGCCCTGAAAATTTGAAAGGGCCAGCTGATATATTTCGAGAGATATGGGCTGGACAAAATTGTGAGGATGATATCGAAGCTGCTTAATGAACTTTGTAAATTAATTTATGATGCACGATAATTATGCCAAAATCAATGTGTCTATGCACACCTACTATATTATAAGCTGCCCCTACCTTGAAAATTTGAAAGAGCTGGCTCTTATATTTTTTGAGATATGGGCCGGACAGTATAGGAAACACTTGAAAAGGAAGTAAAATATTGTCTTCAGGACTGTAACTATGCGGGTTTTAGTGGGGTTTTCTTTCAAAACAAGTTCCACTGTATCAGGTACCATCAACTGATCGATGGGACCATCTATCTAAATGATCCCAGCAAAACATATATGAATAATTACTGGTACCATATGTATGTCTCCACACATTCTTCACTTACTACAAGCAAGTGGTATTTTCTAGAACCCATGTGCACAATTATGTGCTGACATCTGATCATGTTGCCATGGTATTGGCAGACCTCATTTGCTATTGGCAAAAGCCACGCTGCATATGTATTAGGCCAACTTGGTAGGTAACAGTCAAGTTGTTTGGTTTTTTTTTTCGAAGATACAACATAAATAACCCAAATGTATGAAATAACTGCCCTTGATAAAGTAGCATATGACAACCCTCATAAGGTAATATATGACAACCCTCATATGGTAATATATGACAACCCTCATATGGTAGTATATGACAAGCCTCATATGGTAGTATACGACAATCCTCATATGGTAATATACGACAACCCTCATATGGTAATATACGACAAGCCTCATATGGTAATATACGACAAGCCTCATATGGTAATATACGACAAGCCTCATATGGTAATATACGACAAGCCTCATATGGTAATACAGTGAAACCTCATTATAACAACACTAAGATATCCAACATATTCAACATAATAACACAAATTTTCATGGGAAAAATTTATTTATTTTGTTATTTGATTCATTTATCTGACATATTCATTTATCTGACACTTTTTTAGGGAATAGATGGTGTCATCATAACAAGTTTGCACTGTATACGACAACCTACTTCATTGAGCAGGCCTTTCTGACTCTTACTTACAAAAATTCATAAAGCCAATATGAGCACCAAATCTAACTTCAAGAATGAGACATAAATATCCTCCATACCTGACTCGACTTGGGTTGATAGAGTACATCTCAATGTGGTACAAAATTTCAGCAACAAGGCGATCTGTCATCACCTCAAAGTCAGCAAAGGTATCATGCTGAAAATAAAAAAAAAGGGGACTGTGATGGTCCTGTACTCAGTTGACCTTGCATGCACAAAATGAAGTGGTCCTGGGACATTTGGAATTAGGTGACGGCAACTTTTCTTCAAGACTGTCTTGACCAAATATTAAAGTTTTGGGTCAACAGTGAAAGTCCTGGCTCAAAACAGATTTCAAGTTATTATGTGAAGTCAAATCATGAAAATGACCCTGTGACCTTGTAAATAAAGTCTAGCTCACTCATGTACTCTACAAATCTGGCCCACACATCAATATCCTTACTCAAATAGTTATAATATTATACAGTGAACAGTAAAATTCAGTACATGTATGTAGACCTGTAACCTTGGGAATGAGGTCAATGTGCTCTGTAAGTCTCACCCACATACCCACCTGTGTTCGCAGTAATTTAACAGCAATTGGCTAGGTGGTTCCACAGAAACTATTTTTAGATTTATCAAAAAAAAATGATACAAAAACCCACACACAAGAGGATCATGATGATCCTGTCCTCTGCTGGGTGGAATCTGCTGCTTCTGCAAATAAAGACTTTCCTGCTCTATCACATGAACTGTATTCCTGCTTACCAATAAGTGGCCAAAAGTTTAATATAGTGGAACCTCATTAATCTGAACACCTTCGTATCCCAGTGAACTGATTAATGAAACATCTGGATCACTGAATCACTATTACTTAAAATGAACAATCCTGTTCCTGGAGAAGTGTTCAGATTAATGAGACATACGGATTAATGAGATCCGTATTAATGAGGTTCCACTGTATTACCAAGATACATGTATAACCAATATATCAGTCAGATTGTTGTTCATCAAAAGTAATCCAGGTTCCAATCTTAGTTGGCTGCCATGTTGTTCATTTAAGGAGATATAGGTCTACATGGCCACATGGTCAGAACTGACAAAGACACCCCACTCTGCCTGTCCCAGGTCTGCACTGGCTGGCAATATAGGCATTACATCTTCATACTGCATTGTCACCAAATATGTAACAACAAATGAAAATCAAGAACTCTCTAATGACACAGTTACATTCATCCGTTCATACACACAAATACTTTGTTCTGCACACAGATATTGACTCAAATTTCCAATAAAATTTGGTTCCATCCCACTGACCTCCACGCAGTTTTATATATGGTCCCCAGACAATGGGTATCTGGTCCCTTATTGATGAAAAATTTACGATTTGTCACAAAAGCAGCAAACAAAACTGCAACATAGCATCTTGCCTGCCTTCTTACCACTGCTGAGGCATGGCAAACTTCCAATTGCAAACTTTAAAATGTATTTAAGATATTCAGGATACCAACTTGATGCACATTTGCCATTACTATGGCAACGTAGTAGAAACCAGGTAGCTGAGATTGCTTTAAATATGCTGTGGCCTTATCAGGCCCCTGCATAATCAGGGGTGCTGAACTTATTTTGAGGTGTATGCAATGCCCATGAAATACCCTAATAAACAAAAATCCAGAGCACATTACCTGGTTCCTTTCGGACATAAGGAAGTCAATTCTGCTCCCTGGTAATGCCATCTCCAAATAGGTACGCACTAATCTCAGATCTGCACTGTTGCCTGAAAAAGCAGAAAAAAGCAAAGCATTATTAATTTAATGACTTATATAGCACCATATAGTATCAGAGAATAAGTTATGAACATTAAAAGTAAATCAGTTGAATCACGTAAAAAATCACAGGTAAAATATGCAGGTTTGAGTCCCACTTGTTCCGAACATGGAATGTTTAAAGTCACTTGATCACTAGTACACTTAATATAATTGAAAAGCATTCCAGTACAGGTCGGTTTTTAGTTTAAGGAGGGCACTCCAGTGAGAAGGGCCAGCTTTACTGGAAGATCTGTCCCCGAATGTTATCAATCTGGTCCTTGGGAGGGTCAAAGGAAGTCTGTCAACTGACGTCAAGGAACGTGTGGGAACATATGGTTGAAGGAGTTCAGTTAAGTATCTTGGTGCGGTGCCATTAGGACATTTGTAAGTCAGAACAAGAATCTTAGAATGAATCCTGTATGGGATCAGTAGCCAGTGAAGACTAGCAAGCACAGGTGTAATATGCTCACATCATTTAGAACTAGAACCTGCAAGTATCCGTGCAGTGGTATTTTCAACCCTCTGAAGCTTTTGTATTTGATACTGAGGTAAACCACTTAAAAGAGAGTCACAACAGTCTAACCGGGAGGAGACAAAAGCATGTATACGTGTTTCTGCTGACTTAAAATCGAGGCATTGCCTAATAGTTCTGATGCTGCGTAGCTGATGATAAGCAAGCTTGCATAAATTGTTCACATGTTTTTCCACTGAAAAAGTTGCATCAAATGTCACCCCAAGCTTGCGGCCACTGCAGTGTGGAGTAACCTGACTATCAGCTACCTGGATGCATACCTCACCTAAATTTGTTAGTTGAGGCTTGGTGGTGATAACTAAAATTTCTGTCTTGTCCTCATTTAGGCATAGATAATGCTGTTGCATCCAGGCCTTAATGATAACAGAAGCGCGCTCCAACGAGAGAATGGTTTCGTGGAGGGATAACTTTGAAGACGGTTTTGAAAGACACATATATTTAAGTATCATCATATATGGTATTGGAGGCCCAATTGTTTCACTAACCTACCTTTGAACCTGGTATAAATACTAAACAAGACTGGGCCAAGAACCGAGCCTTGTGGTATACCACAGTTTAGTGGATGCTTCTCAGATCTCGAGCCCTTGATGTCAACTGCCTGACATCTCTCACTTAGGTAAAATTTTATCCACTCCAGTGCACTGCCAGTGACGCCGATCTGTTCTTCAAGGGTCTGAAGTAAGATCGTATGGTCCATAGTATCAAAGGCAGCTGACAAATCCAGTAGCACGAGTATGGCCCCGCCTTTTGAGTCTACGCTTTGTGACCATTGGACCCGCAATAGCACTGTTTCAGTACTGTGTCCAGGTATATAGGCTGACTGGAACTTGTCACGCAAATCATTTGATTGGATATGGCTTGTTAACTGTTTTGCAACAACACGCTCAATCAACTTTGATATGAATGTGAGATTTGATAGGGGGCAAAAAATTTTCAGAATCTCTGGGTCAAGCGTTGGTTTCTTTAATAGTGGAGAGATAATCGCTTTTTCCCAAATTGGCTGGCGTCTCACTATTAAGAAAAGATGTGTTTATCAATCGGGTGATGACAGGCACAAGTTACAGTAGGCATTCTTTCAGAAACCATGTGGGAACTGGATCAAGTGAACAAGATTTAGTGGGTGCACCAGTGATGAGTTTAAGGATTTCCTCTTCTGAAACTACTTCAAATCTTGATAACTGTGAGTCAAACTCGCAGACTAGTGACTCATAGCAATCACAAAATTCCTGAAACTTTGTGTAGTCAACAGTTAGATTGATGGGTACAATTTTCTGAGTAAAGAAATTAACAAATCTGTTAGTTAGGCTAGTTTTTGTTTCATGAGATGGCAGAGGTGTGCAATTTTGACGTTGCATGAGGCTGTTGGTGATACGAAACAGATCTTTCTGCTTTTAAAAAGTAAGTAAGAACAGTGTTAATAAAAACTGCCACATGTGCACCCTAACACATGGGGCCAGCAGTATCCACCGCACCAGTTGGACAGTTTACTTTCAATACGGGCAATCCATAAGCCAGACAAATTTTTTTTTACTGGTATCTTAATTTAAAGGTGGTACAGGTACATGTAGATGAAACATCATACATGCACATATGGGCTAAAGTTAGTGTCCACCACACTGTTCAATTTTTGAAGCGCACGGCGAATACTGGCAGAAATCTCGACTTCTTGTTCCCAAAATTCAATCCAGATTGCTGGATAGCCTAAACTTGATTCAGCCGTAAGCTGAGCTGTGAAGATCAAAGACAGGGTGGTAGGTGCTAGATCAGGGTCAAACAATAACATCAATTGCAAGTTGTAACCCGAGGTTGCGATGGCAAAACCTCAATACTCACCATCCAGCCCATGCACACAGACCACTAAGTGGATGCCTTCGTCTGAATTATAGTCTGATGGAGGCCAAAAGTATGGGATTGTAGATGCCTGAGATGGGAAATCACTGAAATACAACATAGATACATTTACTCATAAAATCCTCAAAAGATAAAGGTAAAACCCACAACAAAACACAGTAATTCCTCCTTCCAGAGACCACCCCTTGGGCTGATTGGAAAGTGGTCACAGAAAGCAGGTGGTCTCTCAATGGTCAAAACATGGTAAGTGATAGATGTGGTCACCAAAGGCAGGTGATATCTCATTGCAATGGTCTGCAAGAGGAGGGACACTTTCTTTAAAATTTAAGTTATTTATAATAATCAATGTTACACAAAATTAAAGTTTTTTTGATTCTTTATGGATTTTCATCCTTTGGCAATATAAATACCTGTTCAACTTTTCTGAAGGTCTTCCACTGATAATACACAATAATGGTTTCTTTTTTCTCAAAACTTTGCAGCATGGACTCCACTGACATTGTCTTAGGCACTACTCATGGTACCACTCACTGTCCTGACTGCTCACGGTACCACTCACCAACTTGCCTGACTGCTCACGGTACCACTCACCAACTTGCCTGACTGCTCACTGTACCACTCACCAACTTGCCTGACTGCTCATGGTACCACTCACCATCCTGACTGACTACTCAGGGTACCACTTACCAACTTGCCTGACTGCTCAGGGTACCACTCACTGCCTGACTGCACATTTGCATACATTATGACAAAGCTGAGGGCAGTTTTGTCAGCAGAAATGCTATACCGCAGCTTGGTTCTACACGATTGATCAAACTTGGTCCAAAATATACATATTGCTTGGGTTCTTTGCTGCCAAAATGTAAGTGTTGCTGAGATTTTTTCGGTCAAATATATAAATGTTGCTTGGCTCCTTCACTGACAAAAATACACATTTTGTTGAACTTTTTTATTCAGCAAAATATGTGTTGCTGGCTTCTTCTTTACTCACCTATATAAGTGTCCTTGGTACTTGAGTTGTCTTTTAAGTTCTTCTTTAGCTGTGATGAAGCTGCAATAACATTTATTTACTGTTACTATTGTTTCCAACACTAGTTGTGTAATAAGAAAGCAGAACTGGGTACAATTTGTCAATTTTTTCACATACCAAGCTTTAGCAGATATTCTTTGTGCACGTAATAAAACCTGTAATATAAAACCAATACTGTATGTGCTGCCATAAAGCACTTTTTGAGCCTCACATTTGGTCTTATGAAAGATTATCACCATAGATTATCTTTACTTCCATTGTCAACATCTTAGGTTAACTGCACATGTAGGTCAGTAAAACTAAGAAGGCTACAAGGAATGGCCTGATATTTCGGGGGCAATTTGGTCTTGAAAGTGTTAGTAGGCTCATTGGATGCCTTGATAGCTTTGTTCTAAGTGCATTTTTTTGTCCAACAAGAGGATCATGATGGTCCTGTGCACTGCTCACTGGAATTCGCTGACACTGCCAGGGCAGACATGACTGCTCTAGACATGCATTGTATTAGTGCTTATTAATAGCTCACCAAAAATTTTACATTACCAAGATATAAGTCATTATGCCAGTGCCAATTTCAGCTTTAAAGGTCATTCAAATTCAATTCTGAAAACCCCAAAAGAAAGCCCAAAGGTACTTTCCTAGTAAATAGTAACTACAGGCCTAAGACCAAATTGTCAGTTAGAACTTTCGAAGTCACTTACGGTCAAAATTAAGTACATGTACATGAAAAAAAAAACATAGGCACTTCTGTATTAGCCTTTAAGTGTAACGTGGCCCTAGGTTCCATCATTACCAAGATATAAGCCAGTGGTTCAGATTTGCTTGCTTACCTCTCATGCCTAGGGTAATAATGCTAATATATACATATGCCCTTACCTAGAATTGAAATCAATAACACCAAAAAGAAATCCGACAGGTACCAGGTAATTTTCTCCTACAGTTCAAAAGGAATGCATGCATTAACCAACAAAAGAAGGATTTTGCAAAAAAAAAGAAAAAGAAAAAAAAAAAAAAACAATTCATTAACTATAAAGCAAATCTCTCTGTGTGCCTCCAAAATTTGCATAAATGTAAATGCTACAACTTTCACTTGTAGATCATTGCATGCACCTACAGCACAAACCTATAAATTGAAGTTGGAATGGCATTTCCACCGATTACAGTTTTGAAGATGTTCAACATTTCAACTTTCAAAGTGCCCCTAATCAGCATAAATAAAAATTCTACAACTTAAACTCGTGCTCCACTAGCTACAACTACAGCAGAAACCAATATATTGAAGTTAAAATGGCGCCTCTGCCTATAATACTTTTGAAAATGAACTTTTCAAGTGCCCCAAATTAGCATAGATTAAAATTCTACAACTTATGCCTGTGGTTCATTGGATGCACCTATAGCACAAACTCATATCAAATAGAAGTTGGAATAGCACCTCTAACCATAATAGTTTTGAAGATATTCAACATTTAAACTTTTCAAGTGCCCCTAATTAGCACAAATTAAAATTCTACAACATATGCCAGTGGTTCATTGGATGCACCTGTAGCACAAACGCATATTTAATAGAAGTTGGAACAGCACCTCTACCTATAATAGTTTTGAAGCTATTCAACATTTAAACTTTTCAAGTGGCCCAAATTAGCACAAATTAGAATTTTACAACTTTCATTAATGGTTCATTGGGTGCGCTTACATCACAAACCTCTAAATAGAACTGGGAATGGCATCTCTACCTGTAATACTTTTGATGATATTCAACATTTAAACTTTCCAAGTGCCTCTAATTAGCATTTAAATTCTACACCTTATGCTTGCGGTCCATTGGGTGTGCTTACATCACAAACCTCTGAATGGAAGTAGGAATGGCATCTCTACCTACAATAGTTTTGAAGATATTCAACATTTAAACTTTCCAAGTGCCTCTACTTAGCATAAATTAAAATTATGTAACTTTTGTTTGTGGTTCGCTGGATGCACCTACATCACAAAACTACAAACAGAAATTAGAATGGCATCTGTACCTACAATAGTTTTGAAGATATTCAACATTTAAACTTGTGAAGTGCTCTAATTAGTATATATATAAATATATATATATATATATATATATATATATATATATATATATATATATATATATATATATATATATATACATATATATATATATATATATATAAACTCAAATTCTACAACTTTTGTTTGGGGTCCATTGGATGCACCTACATCACAAACCTAATACTCGAAGTAGGAATGGCATTTCTACCTAAAATACTTTTGAAGGTATTCAAGATTTAAAATTTACGATGCCCCTAATTTGCATAATTTCAAATGCAATTAACCACCTTTGTAAAGAGGCACAACTTCATATATGATTCTATCAAGCTAAAAGCTGCAGCACCACCTTTTGAACAAATAAAGCATATACTTCTGCTTAGCAGAGGTGTCCACAAAATAAACCATAAAACACAATAAACTAAAAATAAGTCCAACAAACTATATATTTTTGAAAAGTACGTAAAGTGGAGAATTGTGTTTTGTCATTGTCATTTGTGTCACATATCTTGTGTTTATACAGCAATTGACTTTTCAAGATTTGGCAACAAAGAAAAAATCATAAAAAATCCAAAATTACAGGAGCGTAACCATTTGAACAAACCTGATACAAAGCTACCCAAGGTACATTGCTACCAAGTTTGAGGTCAATCATAATGACGGCTTTGGCAAAGAAGTCGAAAATGTGAATTAGCATTAGAATGCCCATTGACTTGCATAGAAATCAATAGTAAAGGTGCATTTACCAATAAGTACCCAAATTGAAAAAAAAAATCGTTAAAAATGAGAAATTACGGCAGTGCCACCTAGTGAACAACTTTGTTTGACCCTTCCACAAGGAACATATCACCAAGTTTCAGCTTAATCTGAGTGACGGTTCTAAAGAAGTAAACAAGAGGACTGTGACAGTCCTGTGCTCAGCTGACTAAGTCACCCTATGACCCTGGAAATGAGGTCAAAGTCACTGACCTCTTCTGAATCTAACTCTCATAGATGGCCATCCCAATGTGCAAGATCAAAGTCACAGTACAAATAGTTCTCAGGTTATCATGCAACCAGTAAAACTCATGTCATTGGCCCTGTGACCTTGAGAATGAGGTCAAGGTTCCTAGTGTACAGTCTCAATCTTTCCTAAATAGAGGACCACCAACAAGTTCCACATCAAAGTCCTACCTTCCACAGTTCTCAAGTTACAATGTGAAAAGTAAAATTCATGTAAGCGTCCGGGTCCCAGTGACCTTGGGAATGAGGTCAAGGTCACCCTGTCTTAATCTGGCCTTTGCTTAACACAACAATCGAGATCCACGTTCAAATAGCTCTCAAGTTGTCAGGTGAACAGTAAAATTTGAGCAAATGGCCCTATGACCTTGGGTATGAGGTCAAGGTCACTCATCTACTGTCTAAGTCTGGCCCTCATTAAGGACAACTAGCATGTGCAGACAGTAATCAATAGGAATGTATGCACTAACCGACAAGTACCCCAACTGAAAAATTAGTTAAAAATCAGGGATTCACAGCAACGCTACCTAGTGAATAGTCTTATGTGACCCTTCCACAAGGAACATTTCCACCACGTTTCAGCACAATCTGAGAGATGGTTTTGGAGAAGAAGTAAAAAATAGCAAAAACACACAAAAATTCATAAAAAAAATAGAAAAAATTGCAGCGCCACCTGTTGAACAACTTAAGGTCTGGGGACCCCCAGAAGTGTCACGATGCAATTTCGAAGCAATTGGCAAAGCGGTTTCGGAGATGAAGATTTTTTAAGATTTCCCCCTAAAATGAACAAAAAAATTCATTAAAAATCCAAAATTCACTGGACCATGACCATTTGAACACACTTGGTACAGACCCACCCAAGGCACATCCCCACCAAGTTTGAAGTGGATCTGGCTGACAGTTTTTGACAAGAAGTCAAAAATGTGAATTGTGAACGGACAATGGCTACGACGAGGGACGACAGACGGACAACGGATGCCTCACTCTCCTAAAAGCTCAGCTCAATTATCAGCTGAGCTAAAAATTGCACCCCCCCAAAAAATCATAAAAAATTAGAAAAAAAATTGCAGCACCACCTGGTGAACAAATTCAGAACTAGAAGTCCCTGGGAGTGTCCCTGTGTAATATCAAAGCCATAAGGTGACTGGTTTCAGAGAAAATATTTTTAATATTTGCCCAAAAAAAGGACAAAAATATTCATAAAAAATTCAAAAATCATGGACCATGACCACTTGAACACACTTGGTGGAGACCCACCCAAAGCACATCCCCACCAAGTTTGAAGTGAATCAGGCTGATGGTTTTTGAGAAGTCGAAAATGTAAATTGTGGACAGATGACGGACGGACGACAGACCCTCACAAGAGCTCGGCTGACTGACAAGTCAGCTGAGCTAGAAACAAAAATGAATGGAGCGTGACCATTGTACAAACTTGGTAGACACCCACCCAAGGTACATTGCCACTAAGTTTGAAGCCAATCTGGCAGACAGTTTTTCGAGAAAAGGTCAATTGTTGACGACGGACAACAGACGACAACAGTTGAAGGACCATCGGTATTTAATTAAAGCTAAGGTACTGACAAGTCAGCTGAGTTTGTGAACATAATTTCATCATTTTTACAAACTTTCAGAATCTTTAGTCACATTATATATTCCAATTAGCCGTTTTGGAGAAGTTTAAAATAACATACCAAAGTTCATCAAAAGAAAAAGAAAGAAAAAATTAAAATGCAATCAGAGATTGCTAGATCTATGCCCCCCACCAGCTTTGTGACCTTGGGATTTGGGTCAAGGTGATCCATCTTCCAACTTGTCCAAGACCTTATGTAGGAACTTGTCTAAGGCCTTATAGGATTACAACCATACATGTGCAATAATAAAGGTCTATGTCAAAAACTTTTCAAGTTAACGCATGACAACCAAACTTGCTAAAATGGCTCTGTGACCTTGGTATTTGGATCAAGGTCAGTCATCTTCAAACTGGTCTGAGACCTTATATAGGACTAAAAGCTTGTCCAATATGTAAGGGCTACACAAACACTTTTCAACTTATAGAATGAAAACCAAATTCACTAAAATGACCCTGTGACCTTGGCAATTATGTCAAGGTCACTGATCTTTGTACTCCTCTAAGACCTTATGTAGGACTATAATCACCTGCAATTTATAACTGTCTGAACAGCCCATGCTCAGCTGACCCAGAGATTTATTTCATTACACTTGATGTTCTGTGAACTTGGGATAGGACAAAATAGGTAGACACTTATCAAAGGTACATCCCTATCCAATTTGACACAAATCTAGCCAAAATTATTGAAGTTATAACCATTACAAGAAATTCCCATTTCAAACTCTCCCATTAAAACTTTTTTCAAGATTTTCCAAAAAAAAAATCATGAAAATTCCAAAAATCATCGGAGCATGACAATTTGAACAACTAGGTGGTGACCCACCCAAGGTACATTACCACTAAGTTTGCAGTCAATCTGATGGAAAATTTCTTCAGAGAAGTCCAAAATGTGAATTGGCATTATAATGCCCATTGACTTACATAGTAAAGGTCCATTTACCAAAAAGTACCCAAATTAAAAAAAAATATATATTAAAAATCAGGAATCCACAGCAGTGCCACCTGGTGAACAAATTTGTTTGACCTATTCACAAGAAACATATTCGCCACATTTCAGCTTAATCTGAGTGACGGTTCTGGAGAAGTTGAAAATAGCAAAAACATACAAAAAATCATAAAAAAATACCCTCCAAAAATTGCAATGCCACCTGATGATTAAATAAAGAACTACAAGTTCCCAGGAGTGTTCCTGTGCGATATCAAAGCAATTGGGTGAGTGGCTTCAGAGAAGATTTTTTTTAAGATTTGTCCAAAAAAAGAACAAAAAATTAACAAAAAAATCAAATAATCACTGAAGCATGACCATTTTAACAAACCTGGTAGAAACCCACCAAGGTACATTGCCACCACGTTTGAAGTAAATCCAGTTAGTGGTTTCAGAGAAGTCAAAAATGTGAATTACCATTAGAATGCCCATTGACTTGCATAATAATCAATAGGAAAGGTGCATTTACCGATAAGTACCCAAATTAAAAAATTTGTTAAAAATCAGGAATCCACAGCAGCACCAGCTAGTGAACAACTTTGTTTGACCCTTTCACAAGGAACATATCCACCACATTTCAGCTTAATCTGAGTGATGGTTGTGTCAGGTTTTTAGGATCAAGTAAGTAAACAATTCAACTTGATTTCTTGGGTGTTATGCCCAGATACAGAGGTCTTCGCAATGGTGGTCGAGAGGTAACATTACATAAAGTTAAAAAATCATATAAAATAGAAAAATTATTGCATCATCTCCTTCTTTTCAAACTTGGTCGAGGGCCACCAGGGACAAAATTCAAAACATTCCATCTAACAGTTTTCGAGTTGAAAATATAAAAGTCTAATGAAACGCTGGACAGATGGACAAACAAAGAACAAAAATAGATTTTATAAGCTCTGCCAACCACCAAGTTGGCAGAGCTAAAAATTAGATGGTCAACTGCAATGCAGAATCTAGTGATATCTGTCTAAAATCAAGCAGTTTGCTCATTTTTTTTAAAGAGGTCAATATCAGAGACTGAGTCCGTGAAACAGTGGGTCAAGACTCTATACACAGAGCAAAATAGGGTAAAATGGGGGGAGGTTCAGATTTTATTTGTTTCTTAATTGGCATGCACCTTATGCTTATTATGCTGCTGAGGACAGCAGGCTGCCCATTATACCCTTACAGTACACACAGCAAATGATTAACAGCACCTGTTATCTGGTACTGGGTCACTAATTAAATGCCTCGCCACTTAATTGTTTATCAGTGTTAAAGATCGACTGCATGTTCGCTTGAAGATACAGCTACTTGTTCCCAGTTCTATGGGAAGCTTTCCAGCATGAGCACTTACTTTATTGTTTTATTCCCTACCACAGACACCAGCCTCTGGTCTGATTGCAGATGTAATGATGAGAGCTCTGGTACAGAGGCAGAGGTGGCTATGGCACCCAAAGCCAGTGGCTGTGATGTGATTGGCTGGCTCCCGCTCAGTGGGCCTCCAAGTCTGCTATGCAAATTGGTATCACCCCTTAGCCTGGAATTGTAAGGTATATCCTCCCCATTGGGGATATTAGTCAGTGAACAACTGGAGCCAATCTCACCGTTTTGTGTAGGTCCATTTTGAGCATTTTCCACTGATGCGGTTGCTTTCAGGTCATTCTCGTATTCTTCACGTAAAAATTCCATGACGGTGTACTTTGTATCCTTAGTGTCTGCTGCTGTATTGCCCGTGCCAGAAGATTCACAAGCCTCATCCATCTGACTACATTCAGTCCGCAGGGTTTGGCTGCTTTGTAACTCAGAAGTACTACCAGTATCAGATCTATCTACAGTGCCTGAGGAGGACTGCACAGTGCTTCCTATCCCACTTGTACTACCAGAAGTTACACCTGGAAGTTTTGGCAAGGAACTTAAGTCTGTCAAGTTTCCCATATCAACAGTATCGGATTTCTTCTCTTCTGGCTCTCCAAGAGCTTCGGTTAAAGTGTCGGCAAGGGCTTCAAAATCAACACTTGATGAAGAATAATTCGTATTTTCATCTGGTTTTTCTTTCGTACTTCCTTCTGCTTGCTCTTCTGTGCTACCCTCCAGACTGTTCAGGCAGTCCAGCGGCAGATTACTTTGCGCTACATACCCATTCTCAACATTTTCTTGGGAAGAAAACTGCATTGTAGCAGACAGAGTATCTGCCATTTGTGAGTCTTTGGCCCGCTCAGAGCCTGGAGATGAATTATTATCTAGTTCAGCCGATGCTATAGATCCTTTCCTTTCAGTCCCTTGAGAGATTTGATGGTCATGGAGATTGGGCAAGGAGCTTCTAGGAACTGTCAGCATCTGGTTCCTGATCAAAAGTGAAGGCAGTGACACAGAGTTATGTAGAGCCTGTAAGTCATCACTATTTTCCTCCTCTTCTGGTATATAGGTAGATGTCGGAGCTGGACTGAGAGTGCCAAGCTCAACAATGGGTGCACTTGTACTTTGATGTACTTTGCGGTAACCAATCAGCATGCAGTCTTGCTTATTGATGGTTTCTTTGGCTTCAGCATCAGCACAGGAATATGAGGATGGCCGCTTAAAGGCCTCTGGTTTAATATTCTTGATGAATTTGAGTTTTTTACCCCTGCGAATTGCCTTAGGGGATCCATCACTGTGAGTGGATGAGGTGTCAGACCGGGACTTGACACTGCTAGCTCGCTCTGGACTGCTCTCCTTGCCGTCGACACTGGAGTCCTTCAAGGAAGAGGTCTCCACATCCAATGACTGCCCTGTAAATATACAAAATATCACTTCAAAATTCCCAGCCTTTCTTTAATGGCATATCTTGAAATTATTGATCAACAGTGACAACAGAGCAAGTTTTTGCTAGCACATGTTACTAAGTATACAAAATCAGAATAAGAATCTTTTATTTTTCATGGTTTAATATATCTGGTACTGCATCACACAAAGTGATGCAGACTTACCTTAGCTGCAGTGCAATCGTTGCAATGCAAAATTTCTGCCCAAGAAATGCGAAAACCTAATAATTACATGATACCTTTTCTCATTTTCATTTAGACAACTGGTGATGAAATGTTTGCTGTTATCATCATTTTGCTGGATGACTGCAGCATGACATCAATCTACCAAAAAATAGCTTTCAGAGAACGGATTACCCTCGGCGCCCAAAAATTTTTTCCCCTCAGTTCTGCCTTTTTTTGTGAGACTAGAAAACTTTACATAGAATTTTCATATTGTTGTCTATGAAACGAAAGAGCACTTTCAGATGGGTTCTTGGAGCAGGTTCTGGTGACAAAGACCACTGTACTGTGTGTCACTCATACGGCCATCAAATAAATACTTCAAAATTTTCATAAGTTTAAAAATAATGAGAGGAAGCTGGTTTTTGATAGAAATGTGGTCCACTATAATGTGCATCTCCAAAAAAAAATTTGGTGAAACTGTGTTGGATAATTGTTGAGACATTAAAGGAGGGCACTCATTACGTTGTATTTTAAGTGTTTTGGGAACTTCATGTCAGGCACTTACCATATGTAAAATGGTTTAGTTATATTTTATTCCATATTTCTAAAATCTGCATTTTAATGTTGCTGAAATCAGCTTTACCTGTCAAATTACCGGAAGCGGCAAACCTATGGAAGATCAAAGGCCACTTTCGCGGATCACGAGAGTCCTACTTCTGCACATAGTTTTTTTTACTTGATGAGAATAAACTCCTAGTTTCAAATTGAAGTGGTCGGAAATGTAACGAAAACTAATTATATATGTCAATGTATATGCAGCAGTTGTTTAAAACTGTTTTTAATAACTCGTTTTAGTGAGAAAAAAGCAACGTTTACGAGTCATGATATGTCACGTCTTTCCTCGCGCGATCTTGGACATATTTATAGCCAAATTTGGAAACAGCGGTATTCTGCAGCCTTCTACACCTCCGTGCGGTAGAGAGTTCCAAGTTTTTCATCGACTGCGAACAGACGAAAATGCCAAGGTGTGTTTCGTGCGGTGGCACAGCCACCGAATATCCAGAAAGATATTTTCATTCTTGGCCAAAAGACACACCATTAGCAGATAAATGGAATGCTATTATGAAAATCCCAGAAGAAGTATTGGCAGCATACAAAAGCACGAAGTTGTGATCAGCGCACTTCAAGCTGCGTGACGAATTCCGATCGTTTGATAACTCCCGGAGCTCATATTATCGCTCACGTTACACGGTCACGATTTACGACCGATTATCATGAACGGAGTAAATACATTGATAAATAATAATTGATTTGATTGAAACACATAACATATGCATATTCTTTACGTCGATAACGACCTCGGAAACAATTTTCATAATTTGAAGTGGCTTTGTGTTGAACAATGATCATGGTGCGCTTGGCTTCGTTATCAACCGATGGCTACGATTGGCCAGTTGTATAGTCGCTTCTAATTGGTCTGACATCTCGACTGGCTTCGCGTAATGGGGAACTGCTGGTAATGTGGGGGTTTTAATATTTGGCAATAAACATCGGAAATTTGTGAAAATTAATAAAATAAACATCAGATATGAAATCCTGATGAAAAATCCTTTCCAATGATGTATAATACAACGTAAGGAGTGCCTTCCTCTTTAAGGTAACATTGTCCCCTTGTGCGCTACTCAGACAGTCTCCAAATAAATACTTTGAAGTTTCTTAAAAAGTTTAAAAATAGTCAGAGGAAGCTGGTTTTACATAGTGTTCTGGTCCATCATAAGATGTATCTTTGATGAAAATTTGGTAAAGCTGTGGCCAGTACTTTTTGAGATATCGTGGTAATGTCATCAGGGTTGATGCCACTTAGACGGCTTTCAAATAAATACATGTATATTAAAAGTTTCACAAAAAGTTTGAAAATAATCAGAGGAAGCTGGTTTTTAATTGGCTTCTGGTCCATTATAAGATACATATCTGACAGAAATTTGGTAAAGCTGTGACCATTTTTTTTTTGAGATATCGTGGTAACGTCTTCAGGGTTGACCTCATACATCAAAAGTTTCATAAAAAGTTTTAAAATAATCAGAGGGAGCTGGTTTTCAATAGGAACCTGGTCCATTATAAGGTCCTTCTGGGAAAAAAATTTGGTACAACTAAGGTGAATAATTTTTGAGATATTGCGGTAATGTGGACAAGACGGACAGATGGACGACGCAGGGATGACAATACCCTCTGGCACTTTATGTGCCGACGGTTAAAATACAGGAGTGATTGGACAATTCCCCAGGGCTGTCCAACTGGAGCACTGTAGCAAAATTTGGCTACAAAGCTCTTCAAAATTGCTACAAATTTTCTAAAAAATAGCTGTTTCTTATGTAAAGAAGTGGAAAAAATGCTACAAGTAAAGAAAATTTTGCTACAAAGATTTTCAGCTGGACAGCACTGTTCCCACAAGCCCTCTGAATGTAAAAGTACTCAGGAGAATTGCTGTGATGGTGAGGGACCCATATGGCAAACTTGCTGATTATCACTAAAACTTTTTTTTTGATAAGTTGAACATATTCTTTTGTGTGATTGGAGGGAAGCTTTACTCCTATGGCCAGACATAAACATGATGTGGCGTGCTTGAACATTGGAATAATTGAGCTGTGGAATAGCAGTAGAGCTCACAAATGTGCCATGTAATGCCAGACATTGGCCCTTTTACAAATATCTGGCAAGAAGCCAGAAAATGTGCACCTACTAAGTGCTTTTACTGTGAACCATACAGTCAGGATTTTCCCTTTCCAAATCCAAGATAAGTATGTGGTATGATATTGACCAAAAAAAGTATAAATTTCTTGACTTCACGTGGTTGTGTTGTTTACCAAATGTTGTTTACGATTTGTCCGCTGGGGCCCATTTGGACTTGGTGGGCTGCAGTGGAAAAGTAGTTATCCTGCCAAATCCGACTTAAATAAAATGCATGTATCACTGTGTGATGTTAAGAGCCATAAACAATATGATCATTTGAACTGCAGGGCCTCTCCTATACTTCTAATGTTAAAAATCAAGGAAATACAAAAATTGAACTCTTGAATAACTTTCAAAATACTGTAGATAGAGGGGTCATTCCAACTTCAATTTATAGGTTGTGACACAACAACACATCCCCAAACTTAGAAACCCAAGATGTAAAGAGTCTTATCTTGATTGCCATCACAAGTCTTCCAACACGGGCCACACAACAGACCTTACTATGTATACATATGCAATAATTAATGAATTATGCCCAAGATTTACTGCAAGTTCCACATATTTTGTCCAGCCCTCCATGAATTTCACTCCATGGTATTCTCCATAACAGATTTGTTCTTTTCCAACATTTCAATAACTGATGATTAAATTCAGTTACATGCCTCAAATTCAATTAAAATGCAATCACAGATAGCTGGGTCTATGGTCCCTCCCACCTCATTTATAACCTTGCTAATCACAGGTCTCATTTTGGAATGACTGTAGTCAATAACTAGAAGCTGGTCAGAGACCGAAAACCCCTCAGCCAGGGTTGATAGCTCGGAAATGGTACTTTAGGTGCAGACCATGTACCTGCATGTGAGACCAGGAAGATTACAATGCTGACAATATCCATGAAAAGTCTGAAAATAAATTTGTGCCTAAGCTTCCATCGGATGTAATATTTATGATCACTGAAAACGAAATATTGGTTACAATTATAAATGATCTTGACAATAACCATTACGCATTAGAATTATAAAAATGAATCAATATGTCTTTGATTCTATAAGGGAATGGAATGGACATGTTATTGTGCAAAGAGTAAGTGGAATTTATTTATAATTTGAGTGATTGAATAACATGGACCAGTTCAAGGTTTATGGATCAGAGTTATCACGAGTATTTGATTGATGCTGAAATGTTGCCCACTCAGATGATAATTGGTTTACCAAAGCAAAGAAAAGCCTCGGCTATGTATATCATCATTGCCATAATGTATTAACGATGACAGCATTTAACACTACATAAGTATAAAATCTGTACCTTTACCTAAAGTGTGTCCCACCTCATTGTCAAAAAGGATCTGAAGTACCCCAGAGACATAGGTTGCAAAAATATGGTGAACTTTGCTTTCATCTGCAAACTCCTCTGGTACCAGAAGTGTGCAGGATGATGAAGCAAGAAGTTGCTGTAGGTCACTGATATTCAATAGGCAGACTAATGGGAAAACAGTATGGGTTAGTGACCTTGACCTACTTCTGACCTTGAAGTATGTCACATGTAGGTCAAGGTTACTTCTGCTTGACCTAATGACAAAGCTTTGGTGCAAATAAGCAGAGATATCATGGCAAGGCTATTTTTCTTCAATGCAGCACTCTGACCTAAATATGTGACCCAGTGACCTACATTTCACTAGGTGTCTGAGGCATCCTTAAAACCAACTGTCATAAATAATTGGTTCAGCTACAATGAGTAATTTAATATTTGGAGATATCATGGTATGGCAATTTTTCTTCAATGCAGCACTGTGACCTAAATATGTGACCTAGTAACCTAGTTTTCGATACGTGTCTGAGGTATCCTTAGGACCAACTGTCACAAATCATTGATGAAGCTACATTCAAAATTTTTAAACTATTGTGTGAACGCCATTTTTTCCTTCAATGAAGTAGTGTGACCTAGTGACCTACTTTTTGAGAGGCACCTGAAACACTTCAATAGCCCCTTGCTATAAAATTTTGGTTTCTGTAAAATGAGTATTTTTGGAGATATGGCGGTAACAAGGCATGGATGGACGGACATCTCTAGTATGTTAACACTTATGTACTAACAATGATGGTGAAGTGAGAGTATAAGGTAATTAACTATTGTCACCTCTACACACAAGTGATGAAATAGGAGCAAACAATGAATGATGGTTTCTGACTGTAGACAGACTTGAGAAAATCTCCAGGTGGGTTTACGTTAACTTTACGGTATACCAACTATCGACCTACCACCACTTCTATGTTAGCCCTACCTAAATCTGGATGGAAGGACGCTTACATGACAACAATACCCCTCCGGGTACCCCTTAAAATTTGGTATCTACGTTTAATAATTTATTGCAGAATGTGTCCTGTTTAACCTCTCGGTGGGGCACCAAAAAAAACCCTCCTTGCACGGAGTACAAGGAATTGAACACAACCGGCTGAACACTGAGCAACGCCTGATCAATCCATCAATGACAAGCCTAAATACTTCCAAATGCCATTGTAATGACGTTTGATGAGATTACAGGCTATTTTTGGCGGAGTTTCCCTTTGGATTTTTTTCTTTTTAACCAATAAGACAGCTTGTTACAAAAAGAGAGGAAATCTTGTGCTTTCAATTTTGGGCAACAGAGAGGCAACAGACAAAAATCCACCACATAACCTCAGCTGACTGACAAGTCTGCTGAGGTAAAAATTGAAGGAAAATAGCATCTGGGGCACTTTAGATTCTTATAGGAAAAGGTTAAACAAGAGACAGTTTAGAACTCACTCCTAGTTCTCATGTTGACAGCAGACTCCTCCATATATAGATCCTCAAATACAATGGGCAATGTAGTGTGGTCCCCATCCAACTCCATGCACTCCACAGGCAGCCCCGGGATACTCTGGAAGTACTGGGAACCACGCACAATGGCCGCCAGGTCAGTGTGACCGTGGATACTGGGAACACAGAAATATCACAAAGCTGTTAGTTACTCACCTCACCAGCACTTTCCCTGGCAAAAAATAGAAGGCAAATTCATCCTGCCCTTTCATTTTGCTACCTGCCTTTTTTTCACATTATTTTCTCTGTGGCGACACTCTTTTTTGACAAATGATGCCTTACATTGTTTGATGGAAATTCCCAAAATTATCCTTAAACCAGCAAATTCACATTTAGTTAGCTGACTTTTCACAGATTTTCTTTTTGTGTGTGTTGTAAAAATGCTCTACTTCTACACTTTCATTTCTTGGGTAACCTTTGACTCCCTTTTTCCCTGTATAAAATGTCACAATGCCTTCCAGATAAAAATCACCGTACCCTCTTGAAAGCCTACACAGACCAACGTTATGATGAGAACTGCTTTTGAGTCACGCGCCGCCCAATATTATGCCTCCGATCTTCATTTGACCTTTCTAGGTCACTCATAATCGAAACTAACAAAACCAAAAAAAACTCCATAGGTGTTTTCTGTTGATGTTTAATGGTAACCATAGGCCTCAGATCCATCCTTGCCAAGATATAAATCAAAATGCAGAACTTACTATTGCAAAGTTGACATATATGACCTTGAATGAGGTCAAAGTCACTCACGTACAATTTCATCAAAAATACTGTATAAGAGGACTATATTTTCTAAATTTTGTTGCAGAAACTCTTTCCACTCAATAGTTTTCATGTTGACTCTGAAATGTTCAAAATTGACCCCTGTGACCTTGCAACATGGCTAAGATCACTGATATCCAATTCCACCCAACCTCTTTATCGAAGGGTTCCCACACCAAATTTGGTTGAGGTCACTGATATTATATAACATGCTAGCACTGGACATGGTCTATATATCATATAAATTTAGCAAGTCTAATCCAATTACTTTCCGAGATATTGAATTTCATATCTTTTAACACCCTTTGGCTCATAATTTCAGTGAAGTTATTGGTGGTGCAACTAGTATGAAACACCCCTGAGATTTTGACCTCCTCCACGATCACATTAATTTAAATTTCATTAAGATCGATCAAGCATTAAGGCTGCAAAAGCAGTAACAAGATTTCCACATTTTGACCCATATATTAAGTAATACTGTAGGTGGCACCACCAAGATCCTCCTCAACCTAGAATCTCATACACTTAATAAGTCCTGAAAGTTATATGGGGCTATCTTGAAAACTGTGGACTGTATCATGCTCACAAGCAAAAAGTTTACGGACGAAAGGACGAGTGATCCCATTAGCTCTGCAACCTGTTGTCAGCAGAGCAAAAAAGTGGAGGAAGAGTACAAGCACGGGATCGAGCAGAAGAAATGGGCACGAAAACAATGCTTCCCTGATTCCACCCACAGACACAATAAAATCCCACCCCAGCCAGCTGTACCCAGAAGTGTTCCTGCGCAATTTTGAATCAATTGGCCAAGCAGTTTAGGTGATTAAGATATTTAAGATTTTGCCAAAAAAATAAGAACAATTTCAACGAAACAAGAGGACTGTGAGATTCCTGTGCTCTGCTGATATGTACATATACCCTTGAGATTTTTTAAGATTTGACCTCAAAAAAGAATAAACAAGTTCATAAAAAACAAAAACAATATGTCCCCCCGTTGCACTGGGAGACATAATAAAACAAGGCCTAAGGCCTATGAAATCAGCTACGTGAGGAACGAACACTTACAACAACAATCCCACAATTTAGTTGCAAATTACAAGAAGTCCAAAATGACTATTACAGTAGTAGAAAAAAGTGGTCTTTTGGGGTCATTTTGTGTGGTCTCTAGTCAGGTTCAGCAGGTGGGCTCCCAAAGGAAGAGAATTATTGAAAGGAGCTGTTGCACAGTAAAAGTGGTCACAAAAGACAGGTGGTCTCTCAAAGGAGGGGCGTCTCAAAGCAGGCACTATTGGTAATATTTTGATTAACATAAAGAAAAGGTACTATACACAATATTGTGTATTTGTAAATTCTAAGGCTTTGTACATTTTTGAATATGAATTAAGTAAAATGTGGCACTTTCATTATATCAGCACACCATTACTGTCACAGTTGGTATTCATGTGAATACATATAGTTTGTACATATTTACCACCAATACATTAACTTTGTGTATTGCACAAAATATCATTTGCACACAAACTGTGTAGCAGAAAGTGGAGAATGGTGTATCCAAGTGAACTGTAAAAATTGCATACTTAAATAATGCTGATGCAAAAGTGTAGAGCTGTAGTTCTTTGGCAACATTTTCATGTATCAACAGAAAAATGTGTACAAACTAAATACGTAACTAATTACAAAATACAATCTATGTGATATGTTGTAATGTCCATATGACCTAATGTTTACAATGAGCCAAGTAAATAAGCATAAGCAACTATTTGCAGCATAAGCCAGTGACTATTCCAATGCATCTAAAATAAATTTAACTATTTGTAGCACAAACCAGCAACTAATTAAATGTATCAAAAATATCCATCTTTAGGAGATTTCTGCAACAATTGTTCAGTCACTTGCACTTCTGCTGCTTAAATAAATACTTTGCCTGGGTAACTGTGATGCTTTGAAGCACACATATTATCACATTTGAAAGTGATACAAATAAAGCACATATGATGAGGTGCAGGCAAAGTAAATTGCTGTTTGTTTTTATTATCAATAATTTTGAATTTTCTTTGCTTGTTTCCAAGTATACATTGTATTGATTGTTACATAGTAAGTAAATGTCTGAAAATATGTACTATTTTACATTTATCAAAGATGTATTACATTCAAATGGTGAAAAATTTTAAGTATTGATGACACTGAATGGTCTATTGTTTCATGTGCATGTCTTAATAAACAGTCCATTTTTTTTTTTTTGCAAATGCAAAAAATAGCAGCAACACTATTACAGGTCACAATGGTTTGGGACTGCATAGTTTGTTTGCGTTGCAGTGTTCAAGCGTGAAAAAATATATATGTTAAACTATAGTGTATTGTAAAGTACAGTTTTTATAGATTGAATGTATATATAAATTAAGAAATTTTGACTCATCGCACAAGAAATACTAACCATAAACAAGAAACTGATCTTTGTAGTTTTGTACAATGATTTCTGGGTTCTTTTTCCTGCAATTTTTATCATATTTGGTAAAAAGAACATAAACTAAATTATGCAGCAAAAAGACCTTCAGATTTTTTAATCCAATGTTCATCCACTTACACAGGTCTTTTCAAGCACTTTCCAGGACCAAATTTCTCAAATTCAACGAGTTGTGGCAGGTATTTGGACATATAATTTCAACATCACGGAGACATGGACTTCGAAAATTTCAAGCAATCGATACATACATTTACATGTTGCATGAAATATCTCAGTATGACATACATAATATAGAAAAATATATGTGATGTATGTTTTTTCAGGGGTCACATTAAGGATTTTTCAGTGTGGGTCCACTGGACCCATCTTTCTTCTTTTTCAGAAAAAATAGTGAGTCCATGGACTGAATCAATGGGTCCAGTCTGAAATTGTGGAAACTAGACTTCATTTGGTGTGATTTGATTGATTGACTTTATTTGTTATGATCAACATACAGTGATAAGTGAGTTTACCAAAAATGATCAATAGATAAAACATGCAGGTAACTTAAGCCTAGAAACAAACATAACATATGGTCTATATGCTAATGCAGGCAAATCATAATTATAATTAAGATTGAATAAAAAGTTACCAATGTGCCAATGTAAAAGCGTTTAACGACTAGAAGTTTGTTGATTGTCCCAAGGATTGATTCAGTCTATTTGGGGACTTGCTATTAAGACTAAATCTACACGTCCCTGGTCTACCAAAATATGGTTTGTGAAGTGGTCTTAACCCCTAGCACACTACCACTGTGCCAGTATCTGATTTGGCACAGTGTGTGCCATCGGGCAGTTTTTTACGGTCTTGCACAACAAGCGGCATGCATACTGAACACGCCTGGGCTCTGTTATTTTTGCGATTCATTCCACGTGATGAAATGGTCAGAAATTACATGATTTGTATTTCTGTGCACTTTCTATTTCAATTTACCTGAAAAATTTGATGCCAAGGTGTCAAGAGTCTGATCTGAAGTGCAGTCACTTTTTTTTTACTAAGCAACGCGGTACAGGCCGTGCAACACAACACAAGACAAGCGAGTGTACACAGACTGTCAGTCACAGGCATGGTTTTCCACTATGTTGAACGTATATTTTTACGGCCTGCGATCATGAATTTCATTCCTTTCTTGTTCTGTCATACAGATTTGTTCCATTCAAACAATTTAATACAATCAAAACAACAAAATTTTGTTAAAAATCACCAACAACGACGTGACACATACTAGGAGGCAGCAATCAACAACATATTATGATCACATGGTGTTTACGCAAATCTTCACTTCGTCCAAGTGTGACCGTGCGGTGACTACTCTGCGTATTTTCCTTGCCTTCCGTAAGGAATTTTCACTCGTGCCTTTATCTGTATCTAGATTTGTTCGATGGAAGTCTTTTTGGTGAAAATATGATGTGAAAATTTAACATCTTGGTCCAATAATCTTCGCTTTTATACCACTTATTCCTCCCCAACATTGCGGACATGAGACAGGCACATGTATGGGCTACAACGAGTTTGATTGGACAGTGAGCGGCACGTGCTCAAATCCACCCAATGAGCAACCTTGAAATGCTCTCACCGCATTTAAAATGAGGTGAAATGATGTAAATTTTTGCAGGGTTATCCCAGGAGTATTTTTTCTTAGCAAATAAGAGAGCTTGTTACATACAAAGACGAACATCAGAGGATTCCACCAGTATAATGCATAATCATGGTCATGGTGGATGATGCAAAACACTGGGACCTCAAAGTGCAAAGTTATTAAATTTGGGATAATATTTGCAGTTGTATCATTCAAAATGCATTGCGTTTTTTGTGCGTTGGTCCTAAGGGTGTCCAAATCGTCAATTCTATTTGAGCATCGCCACCACACTTCCGTTGTTTTCATTTGCTTTGTTTACCAGAAGCACGTGCGCCAGAATTTTGCATTGTAATGCTGGAAAAAGCGGGTCATCCTTGTGTGCAACTGTGTACGTGCAACTTGGCAGTGTTCCCGCTTTTGGCAAAGGCAAAAAGATTGATTCACGGATTTCATTGTCATTGTCACACGCTCTCGATCCAACCCATCCCAAATCGATAAGTAATGAATTTTCATGCCACATGTACGGAATTTATTGCCTTTTACGGGCCTTAAAAACAATAAATAACTTTTACTGATTTTCATGATGCGCGGGAACACTGCCAAAGGGTACCTGTTCCTTTCATTCATTGCATCCCCCTTCAATATCTGCGAATGAAAGGTATTTATACAGTTTTCCGAGGGAGTGTACGCTGTTGATTTAATTGCTATAATAATATCCAATATGGCGGCGACCTGTACTGTTTACCATAGCTCACTTGAAACTTTCTAGGAGCTACTGTATTTGATACAAGGAATGTAAGGAAAAGACAAAATACATCATTCGAAAGCTATTATCCAAATTAATCTTTTTAGCACTTAGAATTATATTTTTCTTCTTCTAAGCTACGAACTGTACGATCTTTCCACATCCATCTAGTTCAAACAGCTATCAGTGGTAGCGCTTCACTGCGCTTGATTGACAAGAACCACACCTCTATTTCCGCCAAAATGATAATATAAAATGTAGGAATACATTGCTATCCGAGCAAAACAAACAAAAAAGCCCCAAAACTACAATCCTTTTGGAAGTATGCTTTTATAACAAGATCATAAAGAATTGTACCGTACTGGACGCCATAATCGTCTCACCCACACAAAAGTCGCACCCCCAACTGAGGAGGGGGAATAAGACACCTCAAGGTATGTGCGGCACAATAGTCGCACCCCAAAAAATAAAAAAAAACGGTCTCCCTGATATCACCATGAAGAAGTATAACCAGGCTGCTCATGACAAGGAATGAACAAAAATCTGTGATTTAAAGCTGGTGAATAAAGTTAAAATGAAAGTAAATAAACTTAAAAACATCCACCGGTGTTGCCTTTTTATTTTGTCTCGGTATGTGAAAAGTGAACTAGAATCTCGCTCCTCACTTTCATGTTGAAACTGTCGTTTTGTGTCAGATTCTCGCTATCATACAGCTACTTAAAAACATTATGAGTTATCAAACTTTGGTATTTGTTTTAAAATTTTGTCATTTAAATTTCTTAAATCTCGCTGCAAAAACATCGTGGATGATCCACATGCGTTTCCATTAGGGTGCCGCCATGACTAATCTCGTTTTCGAGACTCTCGCGAGATTGCATAAACACAACTTTGTCATGTTACTAACACATGACAAACATGCATGCTTGTCTTATGAACACTGATCGAGCGTATTTCCCCCGTTTTTCTGTCTGCATATTAAACTATGAACAAGAATACGCAGATTATAGTAAGGGTAAGCCTATAGTTATACATTTTATTGCATTATTGAGACTTTTTGACGACGATCACAATGTATGTACACCGGCAATGTAAACAAACATGGCCACCAGTCTTTTCCATCGTCAAGAAAACTTCCTCCCAGGCTAAGTCCCCGGGAAGTTTAGACTGTAGTCGGCATAATAGTCGCAGGTATAGCTTTGAAAAAATTATTTTACCCCTCCAGTTGCGACCATTATGGCGTCCAGTACGGTATACAGATGACATAACATGTCCATGTTCTCAGTTCATTGTAATTATTTGCAAACTTTGCACACTTGAAAATAGAACTATTTTGTGTAAGGTCTTGATCATGCAGTGAACAGGTACCGCATCGCTTGTTGGTTTGGACGTAGGGAAGCCAGGGGCATCAATGCAATCATTTCCATGGAAATGGAACTGTAAACATTATGTTAGGTCATTGTTTTGTACAAATCTGTGTTATTTTGTTAGCATACTGCAATGAGCATCTTTTCAGATCATTGGATGGAGCAACTCATTTTGACATCGGATACCAAGCATCATAACCTATCACCCCTTCAAAATAATGAAGGTCCTATATGTAATCTTAAGATTACTTTGAAATTTCAAAAATCTATGGAGAAAGGTCAAAAATAGCAATAACACACAAAAAATCATTTAAAAAATCGCAACGCCACCTGGTGAACAAATTAAGAAACAGGAGTCCCTAGGAGTATTCCTTTGTCATATCAAAGCAATTGAGTGAGTGGTTTCTAAGAAGATTTTTTTAAGATTTGCCTCCAATAAGAACCAAAAATATCATAAAAAATCCAAAAATCAATGGAGTGTGACCATTTGAACAAATCTGCTAGATATCCACCCAAGGTCCCTGGGAGTGTTCTTTAGTCATATCAAAGCAATTGAGTGAGTGGTTTCCAAGAAGAAGATTTTTTAACATTTGCCTTAAAAAAGAACAAAAAAAAAATCATAAAAACTCCAAGAATCAATGGAGTGTGACCATTTGAACAAATCTGCTAAAGACCCACCAAAGGTACATTACCATCCAGTTTGAGGTCAATCTTAATGACCATTTCACAGAACAAGTCAAAAATGTGAATTAGCATTAGAATGCCCATTGACTTGCATTGTAATCAATAGGAAAGGTGCAATTACTGATAAGTACCCAAATTGAAAAAATTGTTAAAAATCAGGAATCCCCAGCATTGGACAACTTTAGGAACAACTTTAACCCTACCACAAGGAACATATCCACCAAGTTTCAGCTTAATCTGAGTGACGTTTCCAGAGATGAAGTCGAAAATAGCAAAAACACACAAAAAATCATATAAAATTAGAAAAAAAATGCAGCGCCACCTGGCCCCATTACAGCACTCAAATGCTCTGAGGGTAGCTGGTAACCAGTGTAGCCTCTCTGACACATAAACGTGATGAGAGTGCTACCCATGCAAGACTGCTTTCAGTCTTGTGATCCATCAGTACGAGGTCATTGGATAGCCAATCAAAACAAGAAGATTTAAGTTCCAACCAGGCATATTACTCTGGGCTCTGTGGCAAACATCTACAGTATTTATTCCAATAGTAGCACACCGTGCTAAGGCACAGATTCTCCAAGTCAAACAGCATTATTACGGGACTCTGGAAATAATAGCTTGCTTGAATGAGTGTATTCAAGGCTGTGTACAACATGTAGATTTGAAAAAAATAGCGATGCCTTTTATAAATGACTCTTGCTTTTTTTGTTTTTTGTATAAATTTGCAAACTTATTGGAAATATATGGATTATGAATATTTGCCACTTAGATAGAAAATTAGAGGTGTACTTCTATTAGAGCATGTGCTACAACTGGAATGAATACAGTAATGTACTTTAAAACGGCAGAGTGGCTTGCTTCTGATGTACTGTGGTCCCCTGTCTCGAGAGTCAACTCCAATGATGGACCCTGTCCTTGACATATTTTCCTCAGTAATTTTAATGGAGATTTATACCTCCTAGAAGAAAGCAGGACGTGCTGATCCCTCAGGGATGTCTTTCCAGATAGGTTTTGCTTTACTGTATTATGTTACAAATAAGTACTACTTGAGGTACGCAGCAAAAATATGTGGTATAAACATGCCTTTGTGTATACTGCTTGAACAATTTTGTACTTATCCCAGCTGGAGTTCTTGTAAATTCTACACCTGTCACGATTCTTCTAATCCTCATATTTCTCTGAAACTTTCTGATGAAAATGTTAATTTATTTGAAGCACAGAATTGAAGCAAGAGATATATGATATGAAATTACAGGTTGCTCAACCAGTCTGTAAGTTATTATTATGTGTAACCCTCTCTGTGCTTGATTATTGCTCTACTTATACCCGACTGCCACTCTTTATTTCTTACCTTGGCTCAAAACAGGCAACTGTGGCTTGTTTGTGGAATTCATAGGTAAAAAAGGCTTCAGCAAACCGTTTGACCTGAAAAAATATATTAAACATTACCATATTTTCACAAAAATAATCATATTTTGTATCTAGTATAAAGAGAAACCTTACAAACCCAAATCTGTAAGCCCAAGTATAGTTTAAACACTATCACGTCTGATATTTAAAGAGCAAAGTACTATTCCATACCCCTCTGAAAAACTGTATACATGTAGTTCTAAATCATTATAACACACTGTTTTGTATAAGGAACACATAATATTCATGAAATTTGAAATTTAAAAAAGTTTTAGGCTTCATTAACTTTTATGTAAAATCAGGTCATCAGCAGGGAACCAGCGTAAGACTTGTTTCGATGCCATTTTTGAGGTCCTATGGAGAAGTCAGGATTAAGCACTTAGCATCATACTATCAGTTTGTGGAGCTGCTTTGGACCCATGCTCAGGCACCCACATTGGCATTATAGCAGATCAGATTTAAACACATGCATCACATGGACACGGCCAATCAGATGTTAAGCTGGCACCAGCAAAGTGCCATAGGGACCATACTGTCACATAATCATAAAATAGGAGTTCATCAATTAAGAAAGAACAACACTTGATGTATGGTATATTGACACAAACACACACACACACACACACACACAACACTTGATGTATGGTATACTGAGACACACACACATAATCATAAAATAGGAGTTCATCATTTTAAGAAAGAACAACACTTGATGAATGGTATATTGAGACACACACACACACACACACACACACACACAAAATGTATGATAAAATTGAGATCAAGCTTGTGGTAGTACATAGGCGCACAACTGTTTGTTTGGATGATGATAATTTGCAATGATGTTTTAACAGCAATGCACAATCCTCTGCATACCTGGCAATGGGAACGGGCACACGAGCCTGACTTTTTGAAGATTTTTGAAACACTTTGCCCAAATGTGTTTTGTTCTGCGAGTGTTTCAAACGCGTTTTATACTTGAAAAGTGTTTCAAATGTGGTTTGCAACACATTGTTCAAAACATGTTTTGTTCTCCAAAAGTTTTCATATGTATTACCAACTGTGTTTCAAAAGCATTGCCACAAGTTTTTCAAACACTTTCACAAAAGTATCAAACACTGGATCACAACATTGCAAACATTTTGCCAAATTTTTCCACCACTATCTGTATAACCTTGTCCATGTTGACTTTTGTACTGTCAGTATCGTGCTTAAATTTCAAAATGTTCCAAAACTTGCTTCTTGTGTTTGTGGAAATACATTATGGTACTCAAACATTTAAATAAGGCCAAACAGAATAGAACCTGTGTTTCCCCTAACAGGCTGGGGAAAAATGGGTAGGTAGACAGGGAAATTTTATTTATTGTTTATTTTATCTTATTGTTTCAAATGGCATTTATGACTACTGGAAATGATATACAGTGACTGAAGTCCTTGTAACATGTACATGTAGTCTTGTGTCTTAAAAACACAAGGATGCGAGTCCAATTCACTGAAAGGAGATTTTAATATCTGTGAGACAGATACACGCACTTTGAAATGGATGAAAATACACTGTAACTTGGTTTAATAGTTTTATTCCAGTAGTACCTGCTGTGCACAACTACCCCTGCTGCCAGCCCAAAATGGTCGCATACTGCCGGTAGTTGTTCACGTCAAGGGCATGTTCAGGTGTCCTGACCCCACAATGTCATTGCATAGGTCAGACTACCTTACCCACTTAAATGCAAAGAAAAAAAAATGTAATTGAGCAGGATTTTATTACACCCCATAACACTCGAGAATTCATATTCTGCTTTTGAAGAGTTTAATCATCATTCAATCAAATGCTATGAAAGCGGAAAAAACGAGCCAGCAAAATTTCCTTGTATGATGTAAACATAAGCCGGACCATAAATTACAATGATCGTCAACAAACAGCATGAGACCACATGTCAAGCACTTGAGATCTAACACAATTGTGTGCAAACTTGGGCATATTTGATTATGTTCAGCCCACCTGGTGCACTTTCATCCATGCACATTGCAAACAGTGTTGAAAACATGTGGCCGCAATTCATTTTTATATCCAAACCAAATGTATTTTTGCACGACTGTCCCACAATGCATTGCGCCATGTTCAGAATGGCGCTCACCTACACTAGGTGAGCCAAAATGCCGCCAAAGGGCCACCCTTGGCGCTTTTTGCCAAGAAATGCCGAGGAAATTTGTACAAAAATCCTTTTCTCAGCATCTCTCGGTAATTTTGCCCAGAAACGCCGAAGGTTATAATTGCCCAGCAACTGATGGGACAAGAGCAGCTCTGCAGTAAATACAGTTCAACATGCATACCTCCCATAATGTATAACTTTAATCTGTTGGCCCCTGCTGTACAGCTGGTATCAAAGAGGAACTGCAATACTGAAACTCTATAATCAGGTCATGTGACATACAGCTTATCAATACACTATATTCAACAGGGAGGACCAGGCAAGGTATACACATGCTTTGGTATCTATCGGTAACCTTACAGTTTGCTTTAATGTTGGGAGCTGAAATTATTCAGTTTTTAATTGAATTTTGGCATTTGGATCACTCTGGAATGTGTTGTTCAAAGTGTTTGAAACCCTTTCAAAATGCAACAGAAAGACAATCATTCAAAATGGAAAGGAAACACTTGGGAACGTTTTGATATGCACGCCAAATGGCAACAAAATGCCAGCTATGCATTTTGCTGTTGATTTTGAGACAGGCATAACTGTACCACTCTAAAGTAATACTTAATTTGTGAGAAACTAGATTTGGTTCATTTTTTTCAAAAATATAGTTATAGTACTTACCCGTTGAAGATGATGTTCTTTTGCCAAGTGGTACGTAACTTTTTCAGACAGTGAGACCATCTCCAGGTACTGAGACCAAAGGATGACGTTTTCTGCACACAGCTGTGCCACGTCACTGGTGGCTGTTTGTAACAAGTCTTCTTCATTCTGAAAGCTCTGTACACAGAAACACAACAGCCCAGACATCAGTACTTCAATGCCCACCTGCTGACAATATAGAACTATCTAGCTCAGGCTGAATTAAGTTGTCCAGTGATTATAGCAAATTTGCTTTAGCTAATTCAAAATCTTTTGTTCTACCAAAAGAATAGGCCTAGTGCTCCTCTGACTTTTCATGTATTACAAAAACACAATCAGAGTTTGCTAGATCTATGCCCGCCCCCATGACCTTGGGATTCATGTCAAGGTGATCCATCTTCGAACTTGTCTCAGACCTTATGTAGGATTACAACCATGTGCAATAAGAAAGGTCTATGTAAAAAAACTTTTCAACTTATTGTGTGAAAACCAAATTCACTATAATGGCTCTGTGGCCTTGGGAATTGAGTCAAGGTCACCCATTTTCCAACTCCTCTGAGATCTCATGCAGGACTATAAACATGTGCAATATGAAACCCCTATGCACAAAACTAAGTTATTGTGTGAAAACCAAATTAACAAAAAAAGTTCTGTGACCTTGAGAATTTGTTCAAGTCACCCATCTTAAAACTTGTTCGAGACCTTATGCCAGACTATAAGCATGTGCAAGAAGATAGCCCTTTGCATAAAACTTTTGAAATTATCATGTGAAAACCAAATAAACTAAAATGGCTCTGCCACCTTGGGACTTGGGTCAAGGTCATCCATCTTTGAACTCATCTGAGACCTTATTCAGGACTATAAGCATGTGCACTATGAAAGGCCTAAGCAAAAAAGTTTTTGAGTTATCATGTGAAAACTGTCAGTCTGAGTCTGTACACAAACACACACACACACAGACAAAGTAATCACTACCAGGTATATGCCCCCTCCTGGGGGGCAGGGGCACAAACTACATGAACAAAGTATTTACTTCAGCCCACAGTGTAAAGTGATACACAATTCTATGTCTAACCTTTTTTTTTTTCCTTTGCACACTTGGTTACTAGAGTAACACATACACACAACAGGTATTTCAACATACCTGAGCAATTTCTGTCAGGGTTTCTAATCTTGTATGGCAGTCCGTGTGTTCTGAAATAAAAAGCAAAAGGTGCTGAAACACCACATTTATGTCATAAATCTACTCTTATAATACAGTTGAACTTCCATATTCCAGTACTGAAACACATACCACATATTTCTGTTGCCAGTTTGCTACTTTACTGAAAATTAAAGATAAGAGTTATGAAAGTCTTGCTCTTTAATCTTGCTCAAGAACTTTGATGTGTACCCTTTCAAGTTCTCAGCCACAAAATACATGTAAAATTTCAAAGACGACCACATCGTTTCCACAGACAGGTAAAACAAGAGGCCCATGGGCCTAATGCTCTGCTGGCACTGTGGCTACACCTACATCTTCATTTCAAAGCTGTGAGTCCTCAAGTATCTTCTGAACATATAAAGCTTATGTGATTTTAGGGTCTCATTTGTCTAACAGATGGCACTTCACTCCACATGTAATCATAGCTTATTTGTACAAATTCCTGTGACGGATATTGTTGCATGTGCCAAGACAACAATGAGTGAGTCCTTAACATTATATCCTGTGTGACCTTGGGACAGAAGATCAAGGTCACCCAGATTTTGTAATACAAGAAGCCCATAGGCCTAGCGCTGTGCTGACATTGCCATTGATGTCAAAGCTACATGTCACCCCCCATTACAAAATCACCTCTTTCAACTTTACAGGCATGGTGACTTCACAAAAATAGGTCGAGATCACTGATATTATATAATATTCTAGCACCTGACATGGTGTATATATCCTATAAATTTGGCAAGTGCACTCTTATTACTTTTCCAGATATGGAATTTTATATCTTAAAATACATTTTGGCTCATAATTTCCATCCAATTATATGTGGTGCCACAAGCAACTTAGATTTTGACTTCCCCCGAAATCCCACCAGAGCATTCACAAGATGACATTCATTTTAGACTGAGTCAACAGCTTTTTTTCATGCACTAGGGCCCAGTGGGCGCAAAGTGTGCCAAGGCAAGTTGTTGCCTTGAAGCATTTTTTTATCTAAGAATATTTTACCTAATTAATTTTAAACCAGGCAAGATGGTCCTTCAAAAAGAAGTCTTTACAGGCTGAATCTGAAGGTGGAACTGCTATAATGATAAATCGGGCAAGGTAATTCTACCAGGCAATTCCACCAGGTAATTCTACCAGGTAATTCCACCAGGTAATTCCACGTGCACCAGTTCTCTTTTAACATCACCTTCTTGGCAGTGACAAATGCAAGAAAAAGCCAACAGTTTCACTGAAAACCCACCTTACAATAGTGCACGGCAATATATTAGTATGAGTGGGAAGGGGTCAAAGGTCACTGGAACTCAAGATCTTAATTACCAACTTGACTCAGCAAGCACAGCTCCCGTAAGTTCACATTTCAATCATGAATTTTATATACACAATGAACAACTACTACTTTAAATTTATTCATAGGCCAATATCAAGACTATGTTCCTTTAGTCCACAGAGTGATCATCCATTTTATGAACAGAACCAGGTGTTTGGCTGCCCTAAACAACCTTTAATTTTGAGGGACAATGTCATTTGATTCACTGGTTGCCTAAGGGACAACTATTTACTTTGAATGCAGCATTCTGAAATATGAAACATGGAAAACAAAAGAAAATTCTTTAATGTGGTAGCTGGACATTTGCTACTGCAAGTTTTACCATGCATTCTTTGCCTGTATTAAAGGGGCTCCACCTGTAGCCACCTTGAGTGTTCCTTCTGACTCACACCACCCCATCTCTGTCTCAATGTCACTCAGCTTTGGAGACCGGTCACTGATACGGAAGAGGATACCCCCAGCCTCCTTGCTGATACACATGTCAAATTGCCAATTATACTTTGTCTAGTGGACAAGTTTAAATCATATATTCTGAAGTGAATGCAAGGATCAATGTTTACACTCTTGACAATTCAGCAGTGCAGTAACCAAATACCATTGTGCACCTTTCTTGTTTCTAACAAGCAGGTGTTTCAGCCACCATGATTACCTCCATATTTTAGGCCCAGGAAGTGGAAGAATTACAAAATTAATTTTACGATCATTTTTCACTAACATGAAGCGAAACATCGCAGAGCAAATATGATTGGTTCATATTTACAGAAACAAAGAGAAAGAACCAATCATACACAATTATACTAAATGTAAACCGGAGATTCTATCCAACATACATAGGTCACAAAAGCAACACGGATATTTTATCCATTTATTCCCGACCAGTTTGGGCTACAAGTTGTCTTCATCAGGGGATAAATAAGAAATACATGCATGTATGACTTCTATTTGATTGATGCTTGTTTTATACAGACAACAGTTATTCATTATTTCAGGTTGGGCCAGTATTGGTCAACAAGCACCAGTATAATTACACCTACAGGAATAGAGATCCAAATGGCAGGAAGCCATGAGCAAAGTCCAGAATTGGCTCAAGCCTAAACTGAATTACATCATCATATTAATTCAGTTCAAGTTTGACCGAAAAAAGTCCAGAATCTGCAACTTGTTCAAATCTTTTAATAAAGACCACAATGAGGTCCTTCAGCAAGAATTAAGATACCAAAAAGGTGGGGCTGGACTGGAGAGTCCAATGCCTGAGATGATCAAATGAAATTCCAGGTTACATGAACATCCCAAGGGGAAAAAAAGGACTGTGACAGTCCTGTGCTCAGCTGACATGTACATACACCCTTACGACTTTTTAAGATTTGCCCAAAAAAGAACAAAGAAATTCATAAAAATTTCAAAAATTAAAGGAGGGTGACCATTTGAGCAAATCTGGTAGAGACCCACCCAAGGTACATCACCACAAACTGTGAAGTCAATCTGACTGACAATTTCACAGAAGAAGTAAAAAATATGAATTAACATCAGAATGCCCATTGAATAGCAAAGTAATAGATAGGAAAGGTGCATTTACCAATAAGTACCCAAATTGAAAAAATTGTTAAAAATCAGAAATCCAGTAGCACCTTGTGAACAACTTTGTTTGGCCCTTCCACAAAGAACATATCCACCAAGTTTCAGCTTAATCTGAGTGACGGTTCTGGAGAAAAAGTCGAAAACAGCAATAACACACAAAAAATCATGAAAAATTAGAAAAAAATTGCAGTGCCACATAGTGAAATAAAGAACTAGGAGTCCCTAGGAGTGTTCCTGTGATATCAAAGCAATCAGGTTAGTGGTTTCAGAGAAGAAGATTTTTTAAGATTTGCCCCAAAAAAGAACCCCAAAAAATTGAAAAAAATTCAAAAAATCACTAGAGCATGACAAATTGAACAAACAAGGTACAGAGACCCACTTAAGGTACATTGCCACCACGTTTGAAGTAAATCGACTAACGGTTTCTTCAGAGAAGTCTAAAATGTGAATTACCATTAGAATGCCCATTGACTTGCATAGTAAGCAATAGAAAAGGTGCATTTACTGAAAAATACACATATTGAAAAAAATTGTTTAAAATCAGGAATCCACAGCAGTGCTACCTTATGAACATCTTTAGCTGACCCTTTCATAAAGAACAATTCCACGAAGTTTCAACTTAATCTAAGAGACGATTCTGAAGAAGAAGTGACAAGTAATGAAAACACACAAAAATTCATAAAAAAAATGAAAAAAAATTGCAGCACCACCTGTTGGGCCAATTAAGAACTAGGAGTCCCTAGGAGTGTTCTTATGTAATATCAAAGCAATCAGGTGAGCTGTTGTGGAGAAGAAGATTTTGTAAGATTTGTCCAAAAAAAAAGAACAAAAAAATTCATTAAAAATCCAAAAATCACTGGAATGTGATCACTTGAGCAAACCTGGTAGAAACCTACCCATGTTACATTGCCACCAAGTTTGAAGTCAATCTGGATGACGGTTTTGGAGAAGTTGAAAATGTGAATTAACATTAGAATGCCCATTGACTTACATAGCAATCAATAGGAAAGCTGCATTGACCGATAAGTTCTCGAATTGAAAAAAATCATTAACAAGAGGGCTGTGTGAACAGCCCATGCCTCAGCTGATCTTGACATTCATCACACTTGCAGCTCTATAAACTTGGGAAAGGATCAAGGACACCATGTTCTGAGTAAGTCTGACCTTTATAAAAGAACACTTACATGTGCAACATCAAAGTTCAAGTAGTTCTCAAGTTATAATGAAGAGTAAAATTCATGTATGTTGCACTGTGACCCCACAAATGAGGTCAAGGTCATTCATGTACTGTCTCAGCATGACCTTCATACAGATCTCAAGTTATCAAGTAAACAGTAAATTTCGTGTCAGTTGTCCTGTGAATTAGCATTAGAATGCCCATTGACTTACATAGTAATCAATAGGAAAGCTGCATTGAACGATAAGTACCCGAATTGAAAATCCTTAAAAATCAGGAATCCAAAGCAGTGCCACCTAGTAAACAACTGTTTGACCCTTCCACAACAACATATCCATCACATTTCAGCTTAATCTGAGGGACGGTTCTGAGAACAAGTGAAAACAAGACGGCTGTGTGAACAGCCCGTGCCTCAGCTGATCTTGACATTCATCACACTTGCAGCTCTATGAACTTGGGAAAGGATCAAGGACATCATGTTCTGAGTAAGTCTGACTTTTATAGAAAAACACTTACATGTACAATATCAAAGTTCAAGTAGTTCTCAAGTTATAATGAAGAGTAAAATTCATGTATGTTGCACTGTGACCCCACAAACGAGGTCAAGGTCATTCATGTACTGTCTCAGCATGACCTTCATACACAATAATTAACATGTGTAGCTAACTCAAAACAGATCTCAAGTTATCAAATAAACAGTAAATTTCATGTCAGTTGTCCTGTGAATTAGCATTAGAATGCCCATTGACTTACATAGTAATCAATAGGAAAGCTTCACTGACTGGTAAGTACCGTAATTGAAAATCCTTAAAAATCAGGAATCCAAAGCAGTGCCACCTAGTAAACAACTGTTTGACCCTTCCACAACAACATGTCCATCACATTTCAGCTTAATCTGAGGGACAGTTCTGAAAACAAGTGAAAAATAGCAAAACCATACAAAAATTTCATAAAAAAAATTGCAGCGCCACCTGGTGAACAAATTGGGAACTACGTGTCCCCGGGAGTGTCTATGAACGATATCAAAGCAATTGGGTGGGCGGTTTCAGAGGAAAAGAATTTTGAAGGTGTGCCCCAACAAAGAACAAACAAATTCATAAAAAATCTAAAAATCAATAGAGCATGACCATTTGAACACACTTGATAGAGATCCACCCAAGGCACATCCCCACCAAGTTTGAAGTAAATCTGGTCAATATTATTTAAGTTATGACCATTACAAGAAATTCCCATGTTAAACTTTCCTATTAAAACTTTTGTAGAGATTTTTGAAAAAAAATCATAAAAAAATCCAAATTCATTGGAACATGACCATTGGAACAAACCTGGTATACACCCACCCAAGGTACACTGCCACCAAGTTTGAAGCAAATCTGGATGATGGTTTTGGAGAAGTCGAAAATGTAAATTAGCATTAGAATGCCCATTGACTTACATGGTAATCAATAGTAAAGGTGCAATCAAAAAAAAAAATATAAAAATCAATGGAGCGTGACCATTTGAACAACTTGGTAGAGATCCACTCAAGGTGTATCCCCACCAAGTTTGAAGTCAATCTGGATGACGGCTTTGGAGAAGAAGTCGAAAATGTGAATTAGCATTAGAATGCTCATTGACTTCCATAGTAATCAATAGGTAAGATGCATTGACTGACAAGTACCAGAATTGAAAAAATCATTAAAAATCAGGAATCTGCAGCATTCCCACATAGTGAACAACTTTGTTTCACCCTTCTGCAAGGAACATATCCACCATGTTTCAGCTTAATCTGAGTGACGGTTCTGGAGAAGAAGTCGAAAATAGCTATAACACACAAAAATTCATAAAGAATTAGGAAAAAATTGCAGCGCCACCTGGTGAACAAATTAAAAACTAGGAGTCCCAGGGAGTCTTCCTGTGTGATATCAAAGCAATTGGGTAAGCGGTTTCGGAGAAGAAGATTTTTTAAGATTTACCCAAAAAAGAACAAAAAAATTCATTAAAAATAAAAAAATCACTGGGCCGTGACCAATTGAACAAACTTGGTAGAGACCCACCCAAGGCACATCTCCACCAAGTTTACAGTGAATCTGGCTGACGGTTTTTGAGAAGAAGTCGAAAATGTGAATTGTGGACGACGGACGGACGGACGGACGACGGACGACGGACCCTCAAAAAACCTCAGCTGACTGACAAGTCAGCTGAGGTAAAAAGCAAGGTGAACAAATTGTGAACTAGGTGTCCCCGGGTGTGTCTATGTACGATATCAAAGCAATTGGGTGAGCAGTTTCAGAGGAGAAGAATTTTTAAGGTTTCCCCCAAAAAAGAACAAAAAAATTCATAAAAAATCCAAAAATCAATAGAGCGTGACCACTTGAACACACTTGGTAGAAATCCACCCAAGGCACATCCCCACCAAGTTTGAAGTAAATCTGGTCAATATTATTAAAGTTATGACCATTACAAGAAATTCCCATGTTAAACTTTCCTATTAAAACTTTTGTAGAGATTTTTGGAAAAAAATCATAAAAAAATCCAAATTCATTGGAACATGACCATTGGAACAAACCTGGTAGACACCCACCCAAGGTACATTGCCACCAAGTTTGAAGTCAATCTGGATGATGGTTTTGGAGAAGAAGTCGAAAATGTAAATCAGCATTAGAACGCCCATTGACTTCCATAGTAATCAATAGGTAAGATGCATTGACCGACAAGTACCAGAATTGAAAAAATCGTTAAAAATCAGGAATCTGCAGCATTCCCACATAGTGAACAACTTTGTTTGACCCTTCTACATGGAACATATCCACCATGTTTCAGCTTAATCTGAGTGACGGTTCTGGAGAAGAAGTCGAAAATAGCTATAACACACAAAAATTCATAAAAAATTAGGAAAAAATTGCAGCGCCACCTGGTGAACAAATTAAGAACTACAAGTCCCAGGGACTGTTCCTGTGTGATATCAAAGCAATTGGGTGAGCGGTTTCAGAGAAGATTTTTTAAAATTTACCAAAAAAAGAACAAAAAAATTCATTAAAAATCCAAAAATCACTGGACCGTGACCATTTGAACAAACTTGGTAGAGACCCACCAAAGGCACATCCCCACCAAGTTTGAAGTGAATCTGGCTGACAGTTTTTGAGAAGAAGTCGAAAATGTGAATTGTGGACGACGGACGGACGACGGACAACGGACCCTCAAAAAACCTCAGCTGACTGACAAGTCAGCTGAGGTAAAAATCATTAAAAAATTTAAAAAAAATTGCAGCGCCACCTGGTGAACAAATTCAGAATTAGGAGTCCCTGGGAGTGTCCCTGTGTGATATCAAAGCAATTGGGTGAGCGGTTTCGGAGAAGATTTGAAACAAAAGAGCACATAAAAAATTCATAAAAAATGTAAAAATCACTTGAGCGTGACCATTTGAACAACTTGGTAGAGACCCACCCAAGGCACACCCCCACCAAGTTTGAAGTGGATCTGGCCAGCGCTTTTTGAGAAGAAGTGGAAAATATAAATTGTTGATGGATGAAGGTCGGATGATGGATGGAGATCCATAAGATAAGCAAGTCAGCTGAGCTACAAAAATAGTAATAAAAAATTCACTAATCACTGGCAGTCCATGCGAAAAGTACCGGTCCGTCAGTATTTACAGACAAAAAATTCCCTGGACCAATAGAAAATGCTAACAAGTTACATGCTAAAGTATTGGGACTTTTGAAATTTCAGCGAAATGACCAATAAGAGTAAAAAAAAATTCGCACAGACTGCAATGGACCATGACAATTTGAGCAAATCTGGCAGAGACCCACCCAACCTAGATCCAAACCACCTTTGAAGAACATCTGGCCAACAGTTTTAGGGAAGTCGAAAAATTGTAAATTTGAATGGACAATGATGACAATAAATAACCAGAACAATGGAAGATGAACAGATTGACAACAGATGACCACGCTGACTACCTTTTAAGGTCAGCTGACTGACATGTCACTGGAGCTGAAAGTGCCATTTCTGCCCAATGGCAACTGGAAATAAAATATAATTTCTGCCTCTGCACAATCTCTACATGTGATATTCGCTCCTGTCTTAAAATGAAACATGTAAATTTAAACTGTAAATTGCTTTATTTTTACATATTTAAATTTTCATAGTTTTTGTATCTTTAACATTTCACTGTAGTTTTTGGACATAATTCCTATTCAAACAATGTTGAAATACTATTTCACCGTGTTTTAAATGTTCATGGCTTTGTGCTATCAATGAAATATGTGAAAATAAGAATATAGTAAAATTAAGGCAATTTACAGTAAAAAGATCTACTCTGCAGAAAAAAAAGAGTAAAAGTGGAAGAAATTTCATTCTGCATGGACAACAGATTACTGACTGCCCCCTCTACAGGTCAGACTGCACCTTCAAGGTCATATACAAAATGTAGGTTAATTGCATTTCCAGGATCCAATTATTTGCTGCATTAACCTGCAAATTGCACATCATTTTTCTTGGCTGTACGTCAAACAATAAGCCTCCCTCAGGTAGACAAACAAGACCATGACCTTTACAGGCATGTGGGTGATACGTGAACTTGTACATTTATACCTCATGGCTAACATGTTGGTCACCTTATATCAGGGCTTCAACATTAAGGATTTTTGGCCACTTGTCCATATAATAATGAATGAATATGAACGCAGCAAATGATGAATTAGCTAAATACGTCAAGTTTTGCTTATAAATGCAGAGCTTCACTATGAATGAAGAATACCTGTCAAACCAAACATAGTTGCTAAATTTGTATAGTACAAGTTCAGATAAGAACAAATTTGACTTACCCCTGAATCAGTATGCACCCTTTCTAGCTGGATACCTTATCTTAGTTAAACCACCTGCCAGTGTATAATTGAAGTAGAAACAAACTGGGGCATTATATTCAGTCCCAGTGATTTTAAAATAAACAGTTACAGCCAGACCACCTGTACAAACCGAGGGAAATCTTAACAAGTACTGCAACAATGGATATCTTCCATCAGACTGTAAAACAAACCCCATGATGACAACTACAGTTCACTTTGAAAACCTCCAAGCAATAAAGCTCTATTTTGCTGCCAGCCTTGAGTCAATGTTTCAAAATAATGGGTCAAGTTTGTCACATTTGAGTAAATACTGTCAAAATTTGAGTAATTTTTTATATTGAGTAAATGTGTACTTAGGTATGTCAGAAAAGAATGAAAGTCATTAGTATTTAAGTCAAAAACATGGTATCAAAACATAACTTTTCTTAACCAGAATTTAAGTATAATTTGCACTGTTGTAACTGTCGTTGGTCGCTGCTTGCTAACGATAGCCCCAATGGATTACTGTATATGTAAAGGGAAAATATGAAGCTCTGGTAAAGCTTTTGAAGCACCGATACATAAAAACCTGTATTATCACCCATCAGGATCTTTTCTGTTTTCTTTGTTGAGAATTGATAATAAAATCACTGGAAATTCTATGTATTGAAATTTTTCCTTTGTGTTGTTTGAGGTGGCAAGGTACTTTCTCCCTCACCATAGTCGATTTCAAGATAAAATGTGTCATTTGAAGTGCCAAATAATATGGTTGTCCAGAGGCAACAACTGGCTGTCCATTTGGGCTTGTAATTGTAAATTTTACTTGTCTGGGACAATCAGGCTTGCCTTAATGTTAGGCCCTGTATAGCCTCGATAACTTGGTGACTTTAGGCTGACATTGCCCTCCTTGGCCTCCACCAAAGAGCTCCATGCCTACCACACTTGTTAAGGTCCTTCCTTGTATATGGGTGCATGACAATTGACAGAAATCCGTTTCACCATATTACAAGTTTACAGAACTTATTGTGAATTTGTCCAATAGGAATTAGGTAGCATAATTTCTTTATCCTATTTTTTATTCACCAAACTGTAATACAACTGAAAATTATTTTGAACACATTGCCACTTGACAGAAAATAACAATGGGTCAATGCACAGGAATCAATCACCAACGATGAAAGAAATCAAAGGTGTCTGGCATCACGATTGTGTTATGTTTGTTTCTTTATTATGCGTATTTCTGGTGCAAATTTTGGTACATGCAAATCTGCATGATCGATTGAGGTATGATCCCAGTCTGGGTTCAGGTGTCACGAGGACAACAAATACAAAGGCAGGATTTATTGGCCATGTGTTTTCAATATATTAATTTTGCTAATAAAAGCTTCATGTAAAGCCAGTTGTGGCTTCAAATAATTACTGACCGCTCCCTCACATTGCTCCAGATCTAATTCTGGGTCATTGAACCGGCATCTGGTACCCAGTTATTACCCCTGCGCCTGGTGTATTGTATCATGTTTTGGAGAAATTTCGCCAAAATTTAGTTGAAATAAAAAATGATTCAATTTAATGGCAATTCCAAATTTCCATTTGGTGAGTTTAATCTATGGCAAAAAACTTTTCTGTGAATTTGTCATTCCGTGATTATTCATTTCGGTGAACTGGTTTTCAGAGTACTGTCATGGACCCTTGTATAAAAATGTCCTCAGAAGCGCTGAGGAAGAGTTCATTTGGGCTTTGCCCATTTTTTGAAATACTACAAATTATGACACTTTTGTCTCATCCCCCCAAAATAAAAATTAATTAATTTATTAAACATTAACCCTCCATTTTACATATATCACAGCAAAAGCAAAAAAAGAAAAAGAAAACAAAGCGGAAGACTCACAATGTGCAGCAAAAATTTGATTTGCATAGAGGCAACTTTTCAAATGATAAATGAGAAGTCTTTAACATAACAGCTTGCCTGTAAAACAAACCCCTCTCAATTTGTTTTGTACACATCTCAATCTTGTCCTACCAGACGCTGCTCTTGCGCTGATCATCCACACACTCTTGCTGATTTATAAAGATGCCACTGTACTCACCAATGTTAAGCCGTTGGGCTTCAGGCAATTTTCCTTCAAGTGTTTCAAACGAAGTCTGCAGGCTCTCATAGGCCGACAGCAGTACATTACAGATGCTACGATGCATGCTGCAGCCCGCCTGCAGTCGCTGACTTATAGCACACTTAGCGTTCTGGAAGTACATTATTGGTAAAATTTATGTGATATACACGTGTTGTGTCTTTTTCAAAACCATTTTGACTGTTGACTGTGCAGTACAGAGAGACTGTTGGTACCTGGAGAGGATCAGGAGCTTTAACATTTAGTCCTACATGTATGCATAAAACAATATCTGATGCAACTACAGCAGAATTGATTTTTAACAATGGTGATGATTTTGAAAATGCAGTTGAAAATAGCTAAAAAACATAACAAGAGGCCCATGGGCCTAATGCTCTGCTGACAACCATCACCATCAATCATTTCCTGAAATGCATTCTCTGTATGACCTGCAGAAATTAAACAAGGTCATCCATATTATGCAATATCAAACTTCCACATGGTTCATATTTGTTGTACACTTGGTATCTGCCACCTTATTCTTTATCAATACATGTGTATTGCATTTAGTGTCCTTTTCTTTAGTGCTTAATAACCTTGAAACAAGAGGCCCATGGGCCTAATGCTCTGCTGGCATCAAGGCTATATTGCAAAACACGAGACAGCGAAACACACCCCTAAGATACCCCATTGTGATAATCTCACCAGAGAGGAGAGACAAGGGTTGTTAGATCTCAAACACAACCCGGACATAGTGATAAAACAGGCAGAGAAAGGCTCAGCTATAGTCATTATGAATACTAAAGACTATATCACAGAAGCCCCAAAACTCCTGTCCAACACTGATCACTATTGACCTGTCCCGGTAAACCTAACCGATTAAACACAAGGAACAAGTAAAAAAGTTACAACAAGAACTGGTAGAGAACCACTCAATCTCAACAGATACCTTCCAGTATCTGTACGTCAAGGAACCATGAGTACCGTGCTTCTACATTCTGCCAAAAATCCACAAAGGCATATACCCGCCCCCAGGAAGACCTATCCTGAGTGCCAATGACTGGCCTACAGAAAAAATCTCAGGTTTTGTGGATTACTTTCTGAGACCATTAGTGTCAAAGATACCAAGTTATATCAAAGACATAAATGACTTTATTAATCAAATAGAGTTGCTAAACCAGCAAGTAAAAAATACTCTACTTGTCACACTGGATGTAAGCTCCCTGTACACCAATATACCAATCTCAGAAGGCATGAGAACTTCAGCTCAGGCCCTACTAAAACACAGGAGAGATGACACCAAGCCGGCAGTGAGAGAAATGATCTGACTGTTCAGACTGGTTCTCCTTTGCAATAACTTCGAATTCAACAGTGAACACTACCTTCAAATCAGCGGGACTGCAATGGGAACAAGGTTGGCCCCTTCATACGCCAACTTATTCACGGCTGACCTGGAAATAAAAACTCCTTTCCAGGGCCACACTGAAACCTTCAGTGTGGCGCAGGTATATAGATGATATCTTCTGTATATGGCCACATGGGGAGGACAGTCTTAAGGAATTTCTTGATTTCCTTAACTCACAACATCCCACCATTAAATTCACTGTCACTGTAGGTGACAAGGAGATCAGTTTCTTGGACACTTTAGTGTGCCTAGATGAGTCAAACAAATTGTACACATCAACCCTGTACACCAAACCGACTGATCCCCATACCTACTTACATTTTCGCTCGGCCCATCCTAAACACTGCAAAGCAGAAGGTGCCTTTAGCCAACTACTAAGGGTCTAAAGAATTTGCACGTTTGCAAACGACTTTGAAAAAAACGCAGAAAAAATCGTCCTTTACTACACAATGAGAGATTACCCAATAGACCAACTGGAAAAAACTCTGACAGAAGTCAGAGCTTTGAACAGACAGTCTCTTTTGCACCCAGAACAGAACTCCGACATTTCCAATCAGAGTGATGATAATCTGTTCCTCATCACATGGTACAATCCAGCTTTACCACCTCTGAAGGACATAATCGCACGCAATTGGAACACCATACAAGCTTCCAAGTACGCTCCAATTTTCGAAAATGAAAAACTCATAATGGGATTCAGACGTGCAGAGAATCTCAAAGATATTTTAGTCCAATCCAGAACTAAATATCCAAAAACCCGAACACAAGCTTCGGACTCAGGAATCACTGATCAAAACCCTTGCGAGGAGAATTGCAGATATTGCAATAAATTGGATACCACCGGCAGGGTGTTCAGCACCAAAACAGCAGAGGTTCTTGTAGACACAATAACCTGGTTTACTTACTCGCTTGTGAAACGTGCCACAAACAATATGTTGGACAGACCTATCGTCCACTTATGAACAGATTGAGAGAGCATTTCTAATACATAACAAAAGGGGATAGAAACCAACCATTAGGCAGACATTTTGCCAGACCAGATCACCAGGGCCTCACCCTAAAGGTCCAGATCTTAGAACATATCCCCACACCACCTGAGCTGGAAAAAACAGGCACACTCAGGCTGCAAAGGGAACATTTCTGGATCCACCAACTTTGTACAATGGAACCTTTTGGTCTTAATGTCATGGGAAAATAGACAGACTTGCCTCGTCTTATGCTAAAATTCAAATTTCTTCTGTCTATTTTCCCACAGTGACATTTCATTTTGAGAAGGCAGATACAGACATGTCTTACCAAAAACGGTAGCCACAGCATCCGTCTTTCATGATAATTCATGAAATGGACTTATATGCAATGAAGCATATAACTCATTTCTTATCATCATTTATGCACTCAACATAAATTCTTCTGATGGATAAAGATTATCCATGAAGCCCCCTCCCCCCGGGGAACCCTTCTTTTCCCCTTTCTTTTCTCCCCTCCCTTACTTACCGTCCAACATGTGATCTATATCACGCGTGGTTGAGATAATCACTGATCCCTCTTGGTGAGGACCAGGGGCAGTACTGGTGTACTGGGTGATGTAATTTGGGATTCCACCGACAATCCCTTACGTCATAGTACGTTTCCTATGACATTACGTACGGAAACGTGATGCGTTTCTGGCTACCAGTATTTTCAGGTCCTGATGAGCCCAGAGAAGGGCGAAACGTGTCGAACTAGTTTCTCACACTTTCTACTGAAAAAACACTTACAGTTCAGGCTCCCAAGCCGTCAGGCCCTTGCCTGGTTTTGACAAGGCTATATTGCACCTGTTCATTTCAAAGTTGTGAGTCCTCAAGTGGTTTCTGAACATATAAAGCTTATGTAAAAATTGTCCACCAGATGGCATTTCGCTCCACATGTAATCATGGTTTATTTGTGCAACTCCTGTCATAAATATTGTTGCATGTGCCAAGACAACAATGAGTGAGTCCTTAATTTTATGTCCTCAGTGACCTTGGGACAAAAGATCAAGGACACCCAGATTATGTAATACAAGAGGCTCATAGGCCTGTCTGGTGCTGTGCTGACATTGCCATTGAAGTCCAAGCTACACCTTGCCATTACAAAATCACCTCTTTCAACTTTACAGGCATGGTGGCCTCACAAAAATTGGGCAAGGTCACTGATATTATATACCATTCTAGCTTAGGACATTTGTCTATATATCACATAAATTTGGCCAGTCTAATCCAATTACTTTTCAAGATATGTAATTTTATATTCTCAAACACATTTTGACTCATAATTCCATCAAACTATAGGTGGCGCCACTAGTATCGTTACCAACTTACACTTTGCCCTCCCCAAAATCCCACCAAATTTGGGAAATATCTGTTAGAAATTAAAGATGCTACAGTGTTCACAAGATTTTCATAATTTGACCCCTATATTGTATATTATAAGTGGTGCCACCAATATCCACAAGAACCTAGATTTTTATACCGCCTATGAGTCCTGAAAGTTATACTTGGCTAACTTGAAAACTGTGGACAGTACTGCGGCAACAAGATTTTCACAGTTTGACCGATATATTACATAATACTATAGGTGACGCCACCAATATTGATGTCGACAAAGATTTTTATACACTTTATAACTCATAAACGTTACATGGGTCTATCTCAAGAATTGTGGGGTGCACAGCATTCACGAGATGACCCTTATATTCAAACTGTTCTGTTCAAAATATGCACCCAAAATCCAGCTTTCCATATATAGTCTGTTTGTTCAAATCGGATCATAACTTTTCGAGTTATTAACGAAAAACAATAAACTTGGACAAGCGCCAAACTCCATAGTTACTGGGTCAAAGTGACCCAATAAATAGGTCACCAAGTACAGTTTTATGTATTATGTAATCAAGTGCAATTTTGGAGGCTCAATTCTCTTTGCCATTGATGTCCAAGCTACACCTAGCCATACAAAATCAACTTTGCAGGCATGGTGACCTCACAAAATAGGTCAAGGTCACTCGTTAATTTACATAACATTCTACCTTTGGCCATGGTCTATATATCACATAAATTTGGCAAGTCTAATCCAATTACTTTTCCAAATATGGAATTTTACATCTTAAAACACATTTTGGCTCACAATTTCTGTCAAATTATAGGTGGTGCCACTAGTATCATTACCAACTTAGTTTTTGCCCTCCCCCACAATCCCACCAAATTTGGTGACGATCGGCCAAAAATTAAAGATGCTAGAGTGTTCACAAGAATTTCATGTTTTGATCCCTATATTACATAATAATGTAGGTGGTGCCACCAATATTTAAAGGGGCCTAGATTTTCATACACCCTATAAGTCCTGGAAGTTATATTGATCTTACTTGAAAACTGTAAACAGTATCATGCTAATGAGCAAATGTTTATAGACGGACGGACAGACATGAGCAGTCGCATAAGCTCTGCGACCTTTGGTCAGCAGAGCTAAAAAGGCCAAGGTCACACAACATATATATGAAAAAAATTAACCATTGGTCTAATGCACATTTGGTGTAAATTTTGCAGTTCCATCTCATTTTATTAGCACAATACTGCATTTATTGTGTTTTGATACCCACGATGTTAGTTCCAATAGTCACCACCAGTGGCACTACCATGACTCCCTATATCATAAACTTTTGCCCATATAATTTTCCTGTTATAGTATATGGATATATGATCAAAAGTTGAAAGTCAAACTCAACTTCTACCAGTCACAGCAAGGACACGACACTGATACTTACAGCAATGGACGGTTTATTTCCAAACAGCACGGACTCCAGAGTGGCGTGTTCTGGGCCTCTGGTCAGCCACCCAGACTTAGGCTGCTTATTGGGAACACTGAAAAACGCAAGTTAGAACACAAAATTAATGCAATTTGCATCAAATATCATAGTATACCATCAAAATTGGGCAAAATGATTCTACAATGAGACTGTCATAGCTGCCATGTACGCAAAGGAAACATTTTCCACAATTAAGAAGGGCATCATTGTCAGGACAAAGAAAATACTTGTATTCTAGCTTGGCCAAATAAATTTTAATATTTTCATATTTTTGTTCAGGTAAGTTGGAATCTTGAGACATACACTGCTAAAAGCTAGTTGATAATTTAGACTGTTCAAGTTTTTACATTATAATGTAACATTATAGTTATGCATCTATAAGTGTATAATAGATGTGTAATCCGAGGTGTTGTAACACAAGCAACATTTAAAATTCATACACGTATGTGCTTCCTATTGTACATGTTCTTCTAAAATATATATGAAACATACACTAACATTTTAACTTGCAATTATAAACACCTGTCCATATACAGTTTTACATGCTATTCCAGTATCAAATCATCTTCTTATATTCTTTCTTTTTTCATGCAGGTTGTCTTTGTTAAAGCTGAGACAAGGTGCTGCTACCACGGATACCCATGTAGGGAGCTCATGCCTATGATAGATGTGCTAATATTTACCCATTGCAAGATGCCCTTATTATCTTTCAGGCTGAATATTACCTTTTCAAAAATAGCCAGTCTGCACCTCGAAACCCCTCTACCTGTTGATTTTTGTGACCCACAAATGAGGTCAGGGCCACTCATTTGCAACGTCATCCAAAGCACTCTATAGGAGGTACACATGTGCCAAGTTTTGTTTGCAAAGCTCATTCAATTTTTAAGTTATAATGCTGACACCACTGGGATTAACAAAGTCAACCCCGGTGACCTTTTGAAACAGGACCAAGGTCACTCACATGTGATTCCATCCAAGCTCTCCACTAGAGGGTCACACACACACACACACACCAAATTTAGTTGAGAGAGTTCTTTTTATTCTCAAGATATTTCAACAAGAATGAACATGCCATAAAGCTGACAAAATTGGTGCCTGTGACCTTGAAAGAAGGCAATGGTCACTCCTATGGAATCCATTCTCAGCTATTGATTAAAGGGCTTCACGCACAAAAATTTGGTTCAGGGAGCTGTTCGCATTTGTAAGTTACTGTGATAAGAATAAGTGTGCATGGACGGACAGGCAAACTGACAAAGTTGGCCTCTGTGACCTTTGAAGATCTAGGTCACTGACGTGATATCCCATCTGAGCTATTCACAGGAAGGTTCCACACACCAAATTTGATTGAGGTTGCTCTTTGCATTTTTCAGTTAATCATGATGAGAACAAGTGTCAACAGACAGACGACAGTATGTACGACAATACCCTTCTGATAAGTTTGGCCAACAGGTAAAAATTATCTGCTGAATGGGTCTTGGTAAAATTTTAATTTAAAATCTAATCCTTCACTGTTTGTGTACTAATATTTGAGAGGTGGGCAGTGACAGGAATGGATGTGCAGAATATAGAACTTGGTTTGCAGATTTCTGAATTCATAATATGGAAGACGTTAGTGTTAAAACAAACAGGCCTACTGTCATTGCCAATTCAGACAATCATGTTATAGTTGTCAGCTCTCAATTTCTGTATACTATACCACATGCAAGCAATATTGGTAAGAAAACTATTCCCCTAGCTGGAACTGAAGCCAGTGTCATTGTTCCCCACTGAAGATCCCAACATCATATTTGTGACAACTAGTTTCGCCTTTCCCACTTAAAAATTATAAATACCAGTATGATTTGCTCATAACAAGATATAAACATTCTTTTGGTGGTATTTGTTAACAGTAACATGTTTTTAACTCAGAATGTTTTGGCTGAACATTTTTTTTTCTATTTAGTACAAAAAGCATGGAAATCTGCATCTGTTGAAAAAGTATGATTATATTAAATTCCTGACATTGACATAAACTGACTTAAAGCTTCGAAAGGAATTTTGTCATTTTAATTGCACCTAACATCAAGGTCAGTAGCTTTTCTCTTGTTTGGTGGCACAGTTTCCAACATGACGGATTGACTGAAGATGATAGGTGGGTGACCTCTGACCTGATATAGGGCTGATGTAGGGCCACCAGGCTGGCATGAATGGTAATGCACATAACAGACAAGTGGAAGTAGTCGAACAAGACCGGCACGTGGTGATGCAGACCCTTAGCTGCCGTGAAGTGGAGTTTGAGGGTTCGTTGACTGACACACTGTAACTTTTCCTGCTGGTCAGGCCTAGAGGCAAAGAAACAGAGCTTATCGAATTGATCTTAGTCAGCACACAGCGCACTACCAAACAATTACATCCACAAAAGCTTAACACAATGTAGATCCTAACTGTAATAATAGAATCTACCACTTGTTTGAAAAGTATTAGATATTTAAGAGGGTTCTTCCTTTGAAAAAAAAGGGGGGGCAGTGCACTTAGGTACTAGGGATTTTGCACTTAGTAACTTAAAGCTGAATACAATACAGATAACACTCCATCAATCACTGCATTTCTAGCAATCAACAGACACGTCAAATCAGCAAGAAATCTTAAGTACCAGGTAATGTCCAACCTGGAAAAGTGACTTCACTTTTTTTGGCCAAATATCACAGAAATGCATCCCTGACATAATAAACATCTTTACTCAATTGACAGCAAGTTTGCAGAATCAGCCTGTGCTCAAAATTCAAAGTTGTATAACCACAATTAGTATTTGGGGTAAAAAAAAAAAAAGTGGGGGAGGGGGTTTGCTAAATTTTGGCTATTTCTTGAAAAATTTTCAAGACAAAGTGGTCAAATCTTTGCTATTAAAATCTCAACATCATATCTGCAAAAATCTATCAGGGATTTTTCATAACTGTATCTGCTTGTTTACAATGGTGTTACAAAAATTAGAATATGTTTATTTTTGTGAAATGGATCAACTTTGTGGCACTCTTTATTTTTTATATTTTTTTATAAAAGAACTGATCATTTCTTACAAAATCCTTCATATTTTTTTGTTCTACATAATTTTAAGAATAAATCAGTTTTTATCATTTTAAAATAGGAGAACTCAGTTTAGAAAAATTCTTATGTGAAACAGACATCTTAGAGCAGATATCTATTGTTAATAATTAATATCCAAAGGTGAACATGGTCAATGGACTACCCTCTTAACATTCAATGTATTTTCTTAATTTCTTCAGACTGTACTGGGGCTAGAACTACTAAATTTGGACAAATAGCAGACAACATATATGTCTACCAAACTGCAAGCCCGCCACATTACAAACACTTTTTAAAATTTAGTAGCATCCTATTTACGAACGCAAATGCGAAACTTCTGAATGATAGCAAAATGTGAATGCAATGGAATATTACCAACTGGGACCGAACACATAGCCAAAATGCACATGGATTTTGTAATTCACATCCAAATATTGTACTCGTGTTTTTACTGAGATATCTGGTCTACAGTGTTCATGACGGGCGAGAATCTGGTAACACGGGATGCCTTGTAAAAGCAGCATGCACATGTAGGGTCATGTACACCAAAACAGTAATCTATGTCTACTGCAATCATGCTGCATATAAATTATATGATACAGAGTGTGGAGTAGTGAAATTGTTTGAAATACACTTTTGGGCTAAAGTAAAATAAATTAAATGAATGTGTGCAAGGCTGGTAAAATATGGCAACAGTCTTTGTTCTTTAACCTTCCTCTCTCACTTTTTCCCATACAAGGACAGAGAGAGTTAATTCCTACATGATAACTTTTTTTTTAAAAGTCCAAAGGTTTGAAAGCATATGAAAAGTGTTGGAAATAGTTTGCAAGTATTAACAAGAGGACTGTGATAGTCCTGTGCTCAGCTGACCTTGCAAGCACTTACTGAAGTGGCACTGTGACCTTCAGAAAAATACTAAGTTCACCTTTTCCATCATCAATATCTGCAATATCACGGATACATTTCACAAGTCATGTTTTCAATGAAAAGTGATAGAATCCACTATTATCAAGACACATGCCAAAATTTCAGCTTGACCTATCAATGTCACTCAAGGTCAAAACTAACCCATGGTTTCCCTTTTAACTGTTTTTTTTTTTATTCAGCAGGTCTTCCATAGTCATGGAGATTTTTTTTTTTTTGCAGGGGTGGGAGGGGGTGGGGGTGGGGGTGGGGGTGGGAGTTGGGTGTCGCCAGTATTCTCAGGGGTTCACACAGATATATAGTTTCAACAAATTCTATTAAATCAACAGTCAGGGGCCTCTTTCTTCTAAAATTTCCATGGGATCTCTTCTACCCTTTAAGCTTTTAAATCACCTATGGGGGGGGGGGAGAGAGTTACAAGTGAATTTCTATGCATCAAATATGTGCATTGGTGCTTCAAAGGACACACCATAACAACAGCAAAAAAAAAACCAAACAGATACGTTCCTGTTAGTATTTAATAGCTAATAGGCCTAAGATCTTACAAGGTAGTACCCAATGTCAGTTTTACTTTTAAGGTCAAGACTAACGACAGCAAAAGAAACTCCATCGGCACTTTCTTATTAGTGTTCAGGGCAAGAAAAATTGTTATGAAATTACTTGTCTGCAGGACAAGTGACACAAAATTTTCACTTGTCCTCCCTAATGCTGATGAAGTGTACCTAAGTTTTGGTTTGAAAGAGCCTGTTTTAATGCAAATAATTCTGTCATACAGTGAGTTTATGTGTCTGTTATGTCAACAAACTTTACATGTGAAATTTGAAAGTCACATGTCCTCAAACAGATTTCACTTGTCCCCGACAATCGAAATATAAGAATTTTCACACCCTGGTGTTTAATACAAACCATGAGCTTCGTATGCACCATTACTGCAATACAGGCCAATATGTCAGATTTATTTTACAGTAACCATGGGCCTTGCATCCATCATTACTACAAGATAAGTCAGTATGTCAGATTGATTTTACAGTAACCATGGGCCTTGCATCCATCATTACTACAAGATAAGTCAGTATGTCAGATTTGTTTTATAGTAACCATGGGCCTTGCATCCATCATTACTACAAGATAAGTCAGTATGTCAGATTTGTTTTATAGTAACCATGGGCCTTGCATCCATCATTACTACAAGATAAGTCAGTATGTCAGATCTGTTTTATAGTAACCATGGGTCTGGCATCCATCATTACTACAAGATAAGTCAGTATGTCAGATCTGTTTTATAGTAACCATGGGCCTTGCATCCATCATTACTACAAGATAAGTCAGTATGTCAGATTTGTTTTATAGTAACCATGGGCCTTGCATCCATCATTACTACAAGATAAGTCAGTATGTCAGATCTGTTTTATAGTAACCATGGGTCTGGCATCCATCATTACTACAAGATAAGTCAGTATGTCAGATCTGTTTTATAGTAACCATGGGCCTTGCATCCATCATTACTACAAGATAAGTCAGTATGTCAGATCTGTTTTATAGTAACCATGGGCCTTGCATCCATCATTACTACAAGATAAGTCAGTATGTCAGATTTGTTTTATAGTAACCATGGGCCTTGCATCCATCATTACTACAAGATAAGTCAGTATGTCAGATCTGTTTTATAGTAACCATGGGTCTGGCATCCATCATTACTACAAGATAAGTCAGTATGTCATATCTGTTTTATAGTAACCATGGGCCTTGCATCCATCATTACTACAAGATAAGTCAGTATGTCAGATCTGTTTTATAGTAACCATGGGTCTGGCATCCATCATTACTACAAGATAAGTCAGTATGTCAGATCTGTTTTATAGTAACCATGGGCCTTGCATCCATCATTACTACAAGACAAGTCAGTATGTCAGATTTGTTTTACAGTAACCATGGGCCTTGCATCCATCATTACTACAAGATAAGTCAGTATGTCAGATCTGTTTTATAGTAACCATGGGCCTTGCATCCATCATTACTACAAGATAAGTCAGTATGTCAGATCTGTTTTATAGTAACCATGGGCCTTGCATCCATCATTACTACAAGATAAGTCAGTATGTCAGATCTGTTTTACAGTAACCATGGGCCTTGCATCCATCATTACTACAAGATAAGTCAGTATGTCAGATTTGTTTTATAGTAACCATGGGCCTTGCATCCATCATTACTACAAGATAAGTCAGTATGTCAGATCTGTTTTATAGTAACCATGGGCCTTGCATCCATCATTACTACAAGATAAGTCAGTATGTCAGATCTGTTTTATAGTAACCATGGGCCTTGCATCCATCATTACTACAAGATAAGTCAGTATGTCAGATCTGTTTTATAGTAACCATGGGCCTTGCATCCATCATTACTACAAGATAAGTCAGTATGTCAGATTTGTTTTATAGTAACCATGGGCCTTGCATCCATCATTACTACAAGATAAGTCAGTATGTCAGATCTGTTTTATAGTAACCATGGGCCTTGCATCCATCATTACTACAAGATAAGTCAGTATGTCAGATCTGTTTTACAGTAACCATGGGCCTTGCATCCATCATTACTACAAGATAAGTCAGTATGTCAGATCTGTTTTATAGTAACCATGGGCCTTGCATCCATCATTACTACAAGATAAGTCAGTATGTCAGATCTGTTTTACAGTAACCATGGGCCTTGCATCCATCATTACTACAAGATAAGTCAATATGTCAGATCTGTTTTATAGTAACCATGGGCCTGGCACCCATTATGACTACAAGATAAGTCAATATGTCAGATCTGTTGCTAACCAATGCTAACATGAACATACCCTTTACTGCTATTTCCTGACTTTGACAATATGTTCATTTAAAAATTGACAGTGCCAACATGTTCTGAATACATTTAGTGGAGTTCAAGTTTAGGTACATTCCCTTTTGAATTTGAGTGAATATAACACCCAGTGTGTGTGTGTGTGGGGGGAATATCGAGAGAGAGAGAGAGAGAGAGGAGAGAGAGAGAGAGAGAGAGAGAGAGAGAGAGAGAGAGAGAGAGAGAGAGAGAGAGAGAGGAGAGAGAGAGAGAGAGAGAGAGAGAGAGAGAGAGAGAGAGAGAGAGAGAGAGAGAGAGAGAGAGAGAGAGAGAGAGAGAGAGAGAGAGAGAGAGAGAGAGAGAGAGAGAGAGAGAGAGAGAGAGAGAGAGAGAATCATCCAAAAAAGAAAAAAAATTGTGGTACAAATTAGGTCCTGGGGTCCCCAAAATTGTCCCTATGCAATTTCAAAGCCATTGGCCAAGTGGCTTTGGAGAAGAGGTCTTCTTAAGATTTATTATGCCAGAGGAATGTTACTCTCCTGTGCTCAGCTGACCTTATAATGATATCATCCATTATCACAGATAGATGGACAGTCAAACAACAGATGACTGAACATCCTATAAGCTCAGCTGACAGACAAGTCAGCTGAGCTAATAAGACCAGCTTATTGCAAAGTACATGTATGCAATTCACAATACCTGAGCTGAAATAAAGAGCAGAGACAAGACAAACATTATTTGAATATAAATCAGTGAACATATCTGATTACCTTAAACAGGTGATCTAATATTTAATTTCTACACATTGAGTAAATACACACACACACACACACACTCAAAGCTTAAACAAGACAAGAACTATGTTTTACCTAAACATTCCCTTTGGGCTGCAAGGAACACAATAATTAAGACATTTACCAAACACCCACACATTTAATGCTGTCTGTGTTTCGCTCATATGTGTATCTGTGCCTTACATCATGTGCTAGAAACGAAATTTCATAAACTATGAAATATTCTGCCACCATGGTGACACAGTTACAAAGTTGTGTTATGTGATATGATTTCTAAACTTGGTGACTGTGCTTAGGAACTCTTTACAATGGAACCAGAAAAAAATTACCCCTTGGACACCATCAATTATATGTGTATTGCAAGGGCTGAGATGGGAGGGGGGGGGGGGTGGAGACAAGATTTGAAGAGTCCCAGGCCCCAGGTTTCTGGCTCAGTTCTTTTTACTCACCACATACTGTGTACATACTTCATTACAATATTCTACATGCAGAAAGAAAGTACTTCCCTTAAATTATTTCAAAATCTTAATTTTCACATGTACATGTATCTTTACCCATTGATAACTCCAAAATATCACATCTTTGACACACTGTCTCCACCTACCCCCCCCCCCCCAACCCCCATCAGCCTACTATGTGGTCCATCCTGTATTAACTCTCACAGAAGCATATTCACATTGGACAACATGGACACATTTAGCAGTGGAAACATCTGCCAAACACAAAAAGATCATAACTTGCAGTATACAGGAATTGGGCCACTTGTCCCTTAAAAAAAAAAAAAAAGATTTGGAAACGAAGAGTAAGTGATACTCTTCACAATGGAATTTCTAATAAATGTCAGCATCTCATCTGTTGTATTAAAACTTGGCCATTTCCAACTTTCTGTCCCAGTGAATCTTGCTGGGAAGTGACAGTATGACACGCCCCTCTCCCTGGCAGCTGCAAACATAAACCCAACGGCAACAAAGCAAAAATTGGCTCTTCCCTTCCGTGTGCGCGGCCTCCTCTTGCCCTTCGCTTTGCCTTTAGCGTACCCTGATCCCCATTTTACCATAACCATGATATAAGCAGCTTTTCATCCAATAACAATATATATAGGCTGGTTACCAAGGAAACCACATAGCACTCTACTGGTTTCGGGAACCACATAGTGTTTACTTGTGGGGGTGTTATCATGTAGGAGAACAGAAACTCAATGTATCAAAAAACAAAAGTGAAACAAAACAAACAAATTAAAAAAAGAAAGAAAGAAATTTAAAGGAAAAAAAACTCACAAGGTCATGGCCCTAAAAGCTAGGGCATTCTAACCTTACATATCTGGTGTGCAGAATACATATCAGGTGTCTTACATATGTGATGCATGTGAGGGATCATGCCTAATCATCCAGACAGGCCATAAACAGCACTCTTTGAGAGTTATTGGTTGTCTTAAAGATCAAGACTGGCACCCACAGCCTTGAAGTATTTTATCCCTGCTGTAAATGTGCCACATATAACAACCCGTTGCACAGGAGCAGCAATGTCTTGTGTGTGTGTGTTGTAGGTATGGCAATGGCAATTGGTATTTTATTACAATACATACACAGACCTGGGCCTGAAGTGTTGTTATAATGCATTTTGAAAGCAGTTATGCTTTGTTCAAGTAAACTGGTTCTTTTTTTACATCTCTGCAAATAGAGCTTCAATGCTGAATACAAGAAGACATATAATGCTCCATTGACTGCCTCTCATAAGCCAAAATAAATTTAATGAATGATATTACCATTGATGAGCTGGGGAGGTCATGTATTCCTGTACTTGTGCTCAAAAAGATGCAATGAAAATGCAAGAATAAATCAGAAAGGAAGATTTGCTTCAAAGCAAATCTATCTGTGTGCCTTCAACATTTCAAATATTAAATGCTACAACTTTTGTCCTTTGGTACTTCACATTCTATGAAGCTTATGGCTGCATGAAAATTTCAAAGTCCAAATGTCCTTGACCTTTGACCTTTAGAGGTCACATGTAAATTGCAAAAATGTACAGTGTTACAATACCCACAATTTAAACCCAACATGAACCAAATCAGATGAAAATTGACCAAGTTATGGCAAGATGAAACTTTCAAAAAGCCAAATGACCTTGACCTTTGCCTTCTAGAAGTTGTTATTACTAAAATGTGCAGCGTTGTAATACCTACAATTCGAGTCCAACATGATTAGAATTTGGATGGAAGTTGGCCGAGTTATGGCTGGATTAAACTCTGAAAGGTCCAAATGACATTGACCTTAAAAGGTCACATGTAATTTAAAAAATGTGAAGTGTTACAATAGTTACAATTTGAGCCCAACATGATCAAACTTGGATAAAAATTCACCAAGTTATGGCTAGAAGAAAGATATTGAAAGTGGCCTTTGACCTTGAAATGACCTTTATCCTTCAGATGACCTCTACCTGTAGTGAACCTTGACCTTTAAAATGACATTTTGATCTTTGACTTTGACATGACCTTGATATGACCTTGACATTTGAGATGGCCTTTGCCTTGTTATAATTGAACTCCTATACAGTCAGAACCACATCTACTATAGTATATAAGATATTGAAGATTTAAAACTTTGATTAGCCCTCATTTGCATAATTTTGAAAAGCATGACCTCTCATTATAAAAAAGCAAGACTTCATCTATAGAAATATAATTGTGCCAAGCTTGGAGTTTCTATCCATAATTGTCTCTGAGAAAAAGGGCAGACAAATTTGCTGGTAAAAAAAGCAAGAAGAAAGAAAGAGGAGTTTCTGGGAAAGCAGTATGTCTGTGTTGGCACACAAACACAATAACAGAACAATACCCCTGCAGTAATGATGCACATGGCAGATGTATATGGGCGTTGAATTTTATCAAAATACCAGCTACATGTTTCAATAGTAAAATTTTGTATTTAGAAACAGCCCAGGGTCTACTAATATGGACCCTTGTCACCCTATTTTTTGTGGAGATTTCCCCCAGAATCTTCAGTTGTAATTGGTGCCAATTAACCTTGAAAACACACTGTATCAATGCTGATGGTACAGGTCTAACAAAGTATTAGAATAAAACACCAGTCCCAGCCCCCACACATACCAAAACCAAAACACTTTTTCGCCATTGCTTAGCAATAGAACATCAAATATGGCAGATTTGAGGCACTATCATAAAACTGGGGGCCTTTGCCAAGCACAAAAACATACCTGACTGATAACCCAAGGAAACTAAAATAAACCCAAAGAAATAACAACATCCAACATTTCAAATAGCATTCAGAAAAAATACACAAAGTAATTTAAATTCTAATCACATTATACATGTTTAACTCCATGTTACTGAAACAGAAAAACAAGAGGCCCATAGGCCTAGTGCTCTGCTCATATATAATTATATGATCCTCACAGAAAATTCACTTTCTGAAATCCAATCTCTCTACATGGCTGCAGAAATTAATAATTTGCATAACCTCTTTGTTTTGAGCAACCTATTTTGAAACTTGAACATTTGAAAATAATCATGGATGGACTCAAAGATTTTCGAGCTGAAAGGTTAAATCCAGGGGGTATTTCAGCTTCTATTGTTCAATTCTTTGTTTTTATTGTTTTTCAACTTAGCAAAGTTTTGGTATTATAAACAGATACGACACACAATTTTACAATGATTCGAAACAGACACATTTAGTCTTCTCTGTTTGTTTAACTAACACTGCTGGCTCAAGTTTATGGTCTTCTGCTTTACTGATCAGTCGCAGGACAGTAAGGGCCCCCAAAACATAGCACCGAACATTGCTGATCATCTTAACTTTAAATAAATTGTTTCAAACTATTTTTTCAAAATCATATATTCTGATCAATTTTGATATCAAATGTGAATAAAGACTTGGTTTAGAAAAAGCATTAATGAACTAAGAAACAGTTGTTCTACAATCTGCATTTAAGATGTAGTATTTTTGGTCAATCATCAAGTCTTTAGCTTTGTTTCAATATCCGTTGTTAAGTACAAACTAGTCTGTAATCAGTAATGGCTCAGGCTTTTTTTTTTCCTATTTGCTAAATAAAACAGAAAACACCAAGAAATCTAATGTCACAATATAAGATGCATAGGACATGACAAGAGTGTGACAATTTGAAGAGTACATAGATCTCTACATCCAGTGAGAGACCATGTCATCACTGACAGTCATCCAACAGTTTCAATGCTGATTACTCAGCAGTCGCCAGGTCAGTAGTTGAAGGATATTTCACCCTGGTAAAATGTCAATTGTGCCAATAATGAAAATAATGGCAGTCCCTGACTGCAGTTCAGGATATGAAAATCTTTCAAATAAAGTTCAATCTTTATCTTCAACATGGGCTTTCCACATAATCATAAGAACAGTACGACATGTGTACTGCAATTATGCAGTTGGGTAAGTTTGTTTAGTGAAACACTGTAAACAAGAGGACAGTGACAGTCCTGAGCTCAGCTGACATGTACATATACCCTAACAGTTTTTTAAGATTTTCCTCGAAAAAGAAAAAGAAAAGATTAATAAAAAATCCAAAAATCAATGATGCGTGGCCATTTGAACTAATCTGGTAGAGACCCATTCAAGGTACATTACCACCAAGTTGGAAATCAATCTGGATGAAAGTTTTGGTGAAAAAGTGGAGAACGTGAACTAGCATTGACTATCCATCAACTTACAGAGTAATCAATAGAAAAGGTGCATTTACCAATAAGTGCACAAATTAAAAAATCCGTTAAAAATCAGAATCAGCGTTACTGCCACCAAGTAAACAATCTTGCTTGACCCTTCCACAAGGAACATATCCACCAAGTTCCAGCTTATTCTGAGTGACAGTTCTGGAAAAGATGTCAAAAATAGCAAAAACACAAACAGAAACCCATGGGCCTAATGCTCTGCTGGCATCAAGGCTATATTGCACCTGTTCACTTCAAAGTTGTGAGTCCTCAAGTGGCTTCTGAACATATAAAGCTTATGCATATTTAATGTAAAAATTGTCCAACAGATGGCACTTCGCTCAACACGTAATCATAGTTTATTTGTGCAACTACTGTGATGAATATTGTTGCATGTGCCAAAACAACATTGGGTGAGTCCATAATTTTAAGTCCTCAGCGACCTTGGGACAGGACAGAAGATCAAGGACACCCAGATTATGTAATATAATAGACCCATAGGCCTGCCTGGTGCTGTGCGGACATTGCCACTGAAGTGCAAGCTACACCCTGCCATTACAAAATCACCTCTATTAACTTAAGTCATGATGACCTTACAAAAATAGATCAAGGTCACTGATATTTTATACAATTTTAGCTATGGACATTGTCTATATATCCTATAAATTTGGCCACTAGTATCATTAGCAACTTAGAGTTTGACCTCCCCCCCCACAATCCCACCAAATTTGGTGAAGATCTGCACAATTTAAAGATGCTAGAGTGTTCACAAGATTTTCATATTTTGACCCCTATCGCATAATATTGTAGGTGGCCCCACTAATAATGAAAACATCCTAGATTTGTATACCCCCTATGAGTCCTGAAAGTTATATTGGGCTAACTTGAAAACGTTGGACAGTATTGCGGTCACAAGATTTTCACATTGTGACCTGTATATTACATAATACTATAGGTGGCCCCACCAACATTGATGTCGACAAAGATTTTTATACACTTTATAACTCATAAACATTATATGGGCCTGTCTCAAGAATTGTGGGGTGCAGAGCATTCACAATATGACCCTTTATATTCAAACTGGCTATTTGACCTTGACTTTTAACTCGGATTAAAGAATTGTTACTGTTCAAATTTTGCTCCCTACAGCCAGCTTTCCATATATAGTCTGTTTGTTCAAATTGGATAATAACTTTTCGAGTTATTGATGAAAAACCATAAACTTGGACATGCACCAAGCTCCATAATTACTGGGTCACAGTGACCCAAAAAGTAGGTCAAAGTACAGTTTTATGTACTATGTAATCAAGCGCAACTTCGAAGTATTTCTAAGAGGGAGGACTGAGCCACCAATAATGCAGCCTCACCAGCAACTCAGCTGAGCTAAAACTTGCAGCGCCACCTGGTAAACAAATTAACTATGAGACCTTCACAGTGTTCCTGCATGATATCAGAGCAACTGGGTAAGTAGTTTCAGAGAAGATTTTTTAAGATTTGCCCCCAACAAGAGATGAAAAATTATAAGAAATTCAAAAATCACTGGAGCATGACCATTAGAACAAACTTAGTAGAGACCCCCCAAGGCACATTGCTATTAAGCTTGAAGTTAATCTGGATGACAGTGTCAACGAAGAAGTCGAAAATGTGAATTGGCATAAGAATGCCCATTGAGCTACAAAGATATCAATAGGAAAGGTGCATTAAAATTCAGGAATACACAGCAGTACTACCTAGTGAAAAACTTTATTTGACCTTCCACAAAGAGCATATCCACCCAGTTTCAGCTTAATCTGACTGACAGTTCTGGAGAAGAAGTCGAAAATAGCAATAACACACACAAAATATTAAAAAAAAAAAAAAGAGGAAAAAATTGCAGCGCCACCAGGTGAACAAATTAAGAACTAAGAGTCCCTAGGAGTGTTCCTGTGTTATACAAACGCAATTGGGTGAGCAGTTTCAGAGAAGATTTTTTAAGATTACCCCCCTCCCACCCGCCCACCCCCAAAAAATTCATTAAAAAATCCAAAAATCAATGGAATGTGACCATTTGAACAATCTGATAGAGACCCACCCAAGGTACATTGCCACCAAGTTTGAAGTCAATCTGACTGACCGTTTTGCAGAACAAGTAAAAAAAGTGAATTGTCCCTGATGAGAATGACCATTGACTTACATAGTAATCAATAGGAAAGGTACATTTAGCAATAAGTACCCAAATTGAAAAAAAAAATCGTAAAAAAGCAGAAATCAGCAACATTGACTCCTAGTGAACAAGTTTGTTTGACCTTTCCATAAGGAACATATCCACCAAGTTTCAGCTTAACCTGAGTGACGATTCTGGAGAAGAAGTGAAAAATAGCAGTAACACACAAAAAAATCATAAAAAACTTAAGAAAAAAAATCACACCACCTGGTGAACAAATTAAGAACTAGGAGCCCCTAGGAGTGTTCCTGTGTGATATAAAAGCAATTGGATGAGCAGTTTCAGAGAAGATTTTTTAAGATTTGCCCCCAAAAAACAACAACAAAATCATAGAGATCCAAAAATCAATGGAGCGTGATCATTTGAATAAACTTGGTGGAGAACCAGCCAAAGTACATTACCATTAAGTTTGAAGTGAATCTGGCTGATGGTTTTGGAAAAGAAGTCGATTGTTGATGAAGGACGAAGGACCATAAGATAGGCTCAGCTCCTGACACGTCAGCTGAGCTGAAAATCCCTCTAACTTCTTAATAAGATTTTATTTTCAGAAAACTAACAAAATTATTCTGCTGTTTCTTAAAGAACAAAATATTTTCAACTAATAAGGAAAAAAACCCATGTATTTTCATGGTTTCTCCAATTTTGGGGTTTAGAAAAAGTCTTTGCTCACTCAGAGGATTTTTTTTTACATCTTGCCTTAAGAAAACTTAAAAGAAATTTCTCTTGAAACAACATTGGAATGAAATCATGGTACACTGTAGTGAGAGATGATTTTTGCCTTCTTAAAACAAGAAACAATGAGAATACATATTTTTCTCTCTGATGATATATTTTCTTCTTTAGAGGGAACAACAAAATGATTTTCTTAGTTTCCTTAAAATCTTAAGTCAGTAATACAGTAAAACCTGTCAAGGCCGAACGCCCTTGGGACCCAGCCAAAGTGTTTGGGTATAGGAGGTGTTTGGCTAATACATTGTCAGGCTGTTGTGGCTGCATCCTGTACATATAAACTTTGAGTTCACCTGCACATGCACATGCATTGGAAAGTTACCAGCTCTGTTACATATATCTATATAAATTACAAAAACTTCAAAGAAAAATGAAGTCTAAGATGAAAAAGAACTTTGTAAAAATTCCAACCTCTTGGGAAAAAAGTTAATAGGATTCATAAACTTCAGGTTAACAGTACATGCACTTTTCAATATCATTAGGCTACATTACTGGTACATGCATATGTACATGTACTGAAGTATGTTCAGCTGTCCTACCTGTGATAGTGTACTTACAGGTGCATAATCTGATGACATAAACAACAATTTATTGCCCTACATCATCACACAATATGTGCATTACCCTTTACCATACTACTAAACTTCAGAATGCACTTACTAGTCTGATAAGTTTAAACCAGCTAGTACAGCTGTAGAAGGTCTCACCATGGAACCTACACATTATTGTCACACTTTGAATACATTAATGCCACAAATTTGATGAAAGTGTTGAATATAACAAGAGGGCTGTGTGAACAGCCCGTGCCTCAGCTGATCTTGACATTCATCACACTTGCAGCTCTATGAACTCTGGAAAAGATCAAGGACACCATGTTTTGAGTAAGTCTGACCTCTATTGAAGAACACTTACATGTCAAGACTTGGATAGATACACAAGATTTTTATTTATCCACTTATTTTTCTTTTATTCTTTGGGAATTGAGAAATAAAACATTGGTTTTGAACAGTCTTATTGGACACACACCAATTGTTGTCATAAGGGAGAGCATAACTTATTTCAACTTCCAACATTTAGCCCTGAATTTTGGATATCCATAAATGATTTATTGATATCAAAAAATGATTTTTGGATATAAATAAATCATTTATGAATATTGATAACTCAGAGTGGAGACAAAAAGAATTTTGGATATCCAACGTGACGGTTCTGGAGAAGAAGTTGAAAATAGCTATAACACACAAAATTCGTAAAAAAAATAGAAAAAAACTGCAGCTCAACCTGGTGAACAAATTAAGAACTAGGAGTCCCAGGGAGTGTTCCTGTGTGATATCAAAGCAATTGGGTGAGCAGTTTCGGAGAAGAAGATTTTTTAAGCTTTCACCCAAAAATGAACAAAAAAAATTCATAAAAAATCCAAAAATCACTAGACCGTGACCATTTGAACAAAATTGGTAGAGACCCACCCAAGGTACATTGCCACCAAGATTGAAGTTAATCTGGATGACTGTTTTGGAGAAGAAGTCGAAAATGTGAATTAGCATTAGAATGCCCATTGACTTCCATTATAGTAATCAATAGGAAAGCTGCATTGACCGATAAGTACCCGAATTGAAAAAATCGTTAAAAATCAGGAATCAGCAGCATTCCCACATAGTGAACAACTTTGTTTGAACCTTCTACAAGGAACATATCCACCATGTTTCAGCTTAATCTGAGTAACGGTTCTGGAGAAGAAGTCGAAAATAGCTATAACACACAAAAATTCATAAAAAATAAGAAAAAAATTGCAGCGCCACCTGGTGAACAAATTAAGAACTAGGAGCCCCAGGGAGTGTTCCTGTGTGATATCAAAGGAATTGGGTGAGCGGTTTCAGAGAAGAAGATTTTTTAAGATTTACCCAAGAGAGAACAAAAAAATTCATAAAAAAATCCAAAAATCACTGGACCATGACCATTTGAACAAACTTGGTAGAGACCCACCCAAGGCACATCTCCACCAAGTTTGAAGTGGATCTGGCACACAGTTTTTGAGAAGAAGTCGAAAATATGAATTGTGGATGACGGACGGACGATGGACGGAGGGACGGACGGATGGACGGACGGACAACAGACCCTCACAAAACCTCAGCTGACTGACAAGTCAGCTGAGGTAAAAATACTGTGATGTTTTCTTATCAAATAATCGATAAACTTCCCGAAAATTCCTTCTTTCTGGGGGATAAGTGTTCATTAAATGTTGCTTTGGGACCCAAATCAAGTGTTCAGTCTTCAGGGATTGCAGGTTCCAACACTTAGCTTTCTTATATATTTACATACAAACAAGTTGGGACCTGAGAAAAGTGTTTGGGTAACATGAGGTGTTCGGCTCTCGGAGGTGTTCGGCTTGGTAGGTTTTACTATATTACATTCTAATACTTTTAACTACAAGTACCCTCTGTGAAATGGCCATGCCCCAGGAAAATCAGCCTCCTATCCCCTTTCAGGCCAAAGAAAGTAAAAATGATTCATGTAAACATATGCAAAGTATATGATGAGTCAATCATATTGAATTTCAGAGAGAACTGGAGGTTGAATAATTTCTTTCAAAGTGGCACAATGGATCAACAGGAGCATTAAAAATAATTGTAAATGCCCTTATGACAAGTGACATTTAATTCGTTGTTCATTGAAATGACAAATTCAGTCAATGTGCAGCAGCCCAATGTTTCATCACTAAAGCTCTGCACTTCCAGGACCATCTGCTCCCTCCTCATTCAAACAGTCATCTGCTGCAGTGTCAGGGTCATCATGAATATCTGGGTCATGTCAAAGCTCAACCAATTCCCAAGTCCCTCAGGCATCTGCACGATGGTTCATGCCTTGAATGTGAAATTTTCTTAAGGAAGCATCTCTCCTTACAAGCAGAGAAATACTGTTCAATAACATTCTCTGCATAATCATCTTAAGGCAAGGACCAGGACTGGGATGTTCCCCTTCAACACTAGGACATTTTCCAAGGTTTGTTTGTTGGCAAAGGCTAGATTGAGGTTCAGGCATGAGTTGCTGAATGCACCCAAATCCACCCTCATGTGTCCCTTGTACCCATGCAACAACAAAGCCGCATTCAATCAACAGCAAAATAGGCTTCTAGGACTCATTATGGTATGTCCACATCTTCAACCAGAATAAAATTTGTTTTTAACTGCAGGGTACCTCTTGGACTGCATTGTTTTTTACTTTTGAAACTGATCTTTAGCCACTTGAACACTGAAAGCATTAATACTGGAGCCATCCATCAACACTGACAACCAAAGCATCAATTTTTTTAAAAAACAGCAGATCTATCAGCAATATCCCAGCAGGTGTGATCAACGATTGGCATGCTCTTGATTACCTTTCGTGAGTAGCTGATTTGATGTCAGGTACTTATGGTTTTTTTTTTGGTTTCCCCCCCCCCCAACCCCCGACTTTCTTCTCTCCCTGTCTCATTTGGCTCAGTTTAATTTTTTGTAAAACTGAAACTTTAGTCAGCAGATTTTTCTGTAGCTTTTTCCTTTGTTTGTGTGTACAGATTGTCATTGAGAGTATGGATGGTGCATTTGTGGCAGAAGCAGTTACTGAAATACTGTCCTTGTCTACATCTTCAATACACTTGTAACTATATTGTCCATCACTGTAGTGGACCCTTTCATAGATTTTTAATCCTTTTATCAACTCTATCATTATGCTAACTTCCCACTCATCAAAGGCCATGCTGCAGATTCTAGTCCTTCGACTTTGGTTCTTGATACAATACCAACCTAACTAAATTTAGTTTTCCAATTTTGACTACTAGGATCGAAAAGTTTAAATGGTATTTCGTGGGAAGTGGGACACCACTATCAGCGGGTCATCGACAGCCATATTAAAGTGTATAGACGCGAAGAAACTGGGGAAGTTTGAAAGAATGATTTTGATCAAGTAAAAGCTGTACTGTGCCTGAAATATTAATGTGTACAATTGCAAGGTACCAGGCTGTAGCGCTGATACGCGCAAATTGTCGAATCTTGACAAAGGCCATGGATGTGTGGGATTATGTTCCACTGTTAAGCCTCCGCTGTGGTCACAATAGTGTGTCCATATCGTGTCCCACTTGGTAACAGCAGACCAGCATAACTATGAATTCAGTCATGCACGCGATCATCGCGATACAGTAACAAAAGGAAGAACTAAGATTCCGTCAGGCTCCTTATTGGTTTGAAAGCCTTTCTTGCTTCAGCCACATTGATGTTTCTTCTTTGCCTATAATTAGGTCCTCTTTGGAACAGCTTCTTCAGTTTCAGTTCTTCAATACTAAAATTTACAGTGATCACATGCTTATGGTCTTTATCCATATATTCTTTGAATAAATGGATGAAAGGATGGACAGATGGACGGATGACAGACAATGGACCATACTGTAACCTCAGCTGAGGTAATCACTGCAGCTTAACCATATGAACAAACTTGCAGAGACACCTCACAAGTAGATCCCTACCCAGTTTAAAAAGGATCCAGCCAACAGTTTCCGAGAAGCAGTTGAAAATGCAAATATAAACAGATGACAACAACAATTGTCAGATGACAGATGACAGACAACTGACCATCATATTAGCTCAGCTGAATGATAAGCCGACTGAGCTTAGCTCTCGGTGGTTTTTGCATTGCCTGGCAAGTCATACCCTTGTTGTCCAAGGTCAGCAGAAGCATGACTTACAGGCATATCTAACACCAAGGACCAGGGCCTTTATCAATGGGGTGTGGAATTGAGTATGTTACACTGATAGCTAATACAATGGTGGAACTACACAGATGGAAGTAAAACAATGTTTACATACTGTTGAGCATTACTAGCATACAGCCATGGTCTTGAGAGAGTACAGAGACAAACACAAATAGATAAAGTACAATAAGTCACAGCATCTCCTACCCTTCAAATACTCTACATCAATTAATTTCACTGTATTTTTATATTTGCTGATTTTGCATATATGGCACAAACCCATGAAAATTAAAAGGCAACCAGAGATTGCTGGATCCATGCCCCCCCCCCCTTACCTCATTTATAACCTTGGTAATCACAGGTCTCAGTTTGGAATGACTGTAGTCAATAAAAATAGGCTATCACCGTGCCCCAGATACTTGACCTAGAGACCTACTTTTATGCATGAGACACTTGTATGTCCTGATACACAAGTATGTAACGTTTCATGATTACAAATCAAAGGACAATAGAATTGCAGCCCGGACATGAATTGTAATGTAGGTTTACATGAATGTATCACCGTGACCCAGATACTTGACCTAGTGACCTACTTTCATTTCATGTCACACCTTTAGGTCAAAATATGTGTGTGTGTCAAGTTTCATGAACCAATTACAGCCCAGACACGATTTTGCAAGAACATGTCACTGTGACCCAGATACTTGACCTAGTGACCTACTTTTGGTACATGACACTCCTTTATATGTAGATGCATCTGTATGTAAAGTTTCATTAATCTAAGTTCAATAGTGAAGGAATTATAGCCCAGACACTATTTTTCAGGAATATTTCATTGTGACCCAGACACTTGACCTAGTAGCCCACTTTTGGTGCATGATAGACACCTGTGTCCTAACGCACCAGTGTGTAAAGTTTCATTAATCTAAGTAGAAGGGCAAGTGAATTGTAGCCTGGACACAAATAGCAGAGGACCAGACACTTGACTTAGTGACCTACTTTTGTTTTATGATACAGTGTATACCTTTTTGTCAAAATATATGTGTGTGTCAAGTTTCAAGAAACTAAATTAAATAGCAAAGGAATTACAGCTCCGACACAATCTTACATGGATGTGTCACTGTCAACCCAGATACTTGACCTAGCCACCAATTTTTGGTTCATGACGCACCCTTATGTCTAGATGCATCTGTATGTAAAGTTTCATTAATCTAAGTTACATAGTAAAGGAATTACAGCCTGGACACTATTTTACAAGAATACGACACAGTGACCCAGACACTTGACCTACAGACCTACTTTTGGTACAAGACACACCCTTATGTGCAGATGCACCTATGCGCAAAGTTTCATTAATGTAAATTGAGGGACAAACCAATTATAGCCAAGCCACGAAATGCGGACAGACGGACGCGTGGTTGCACGGAAAAAGCGATTACTATATGCCCCTCCTCCAATAGGAGGGGGGCCATAATAAACACACAATGGCATAGTACTTTAAGATAGATTTAATACGGACTATGTCTACAACAGCCATTTTGAAACTTCAATTATTGAATGCTGGAAATGCATAAACTGTGAAAATTTTTAAACATGAAAATAAGTATATTTACAGTATTACATCATGCAACACATATGGTAAAATGGGGGGGGGGGGGGGGAGGATTAGCAATCACTGCAGTAAACAGTCATTAAATCTGGACAAGATCATATAAGTGGACCAGTGGCATTCTTGTTTAAATGAAATGCCAAGTTTGTTCCCTCTCCTGTCCTCAGGCACAAACAAGCACAAGTTCTCTGGTCCCACATATTAAATAATATTTTGTGCAAAAGTATGAAACATTCTGCAAAATCCCAAACTGTTATGTATGTAACTCCAAAAATTAACATGCAATTTTATTCTCAATTCCTCCAATTTTTATTTTTATTTTATCTTTTATTTATCATTTATTATGAAATACTGATATTAGAGCATTTCAATTTTTTTGGAAAAAAAAAAAAGAGTATCACCATGGTACAAACTAAAAGCTGCTGGACTGAAATAGATGCCTGATAGGATAGCAATTTTTCGAAAATCTTAATACGAGTCTCCCAGACCATACTTATTGTATTTCAGGAATTTACAGAAATACATAGTATTGTATTATATATGTCATTACCTTATAAGTACATGTACATGTACATGCATTACACTACTCTGGTCAAATACATGAATTGAATCTAGAAAATCTTGAAGCTTGAATCCCACCCTTGTATGGAAACTGTTTTCCTAGTTTATGACCGAAGACACCAATTTCTTGAACTTATTTGACATGACCTCAAAATCTTTGCATAAACTCAACTTAAATGTAACTGTAATTAAAGTGCATTAATTGACACTTCATTCCACATGCAGTTCCACTCGCGTTGAAGTTAACAAGGGTTCATTGCGGCTGTGTTGGTCCAATGCACTGTATATGCATTCGTTCATTTATCTACGCAGTGTATACACACTCTCTACGCAGTGTCAATGCAGAGGCTTCGCAGTGTCCACGCAAGGGCTTTGCAGGGAGCTATGCGCGTTGGCTACTGTATACATGTCCACATACACTGTATGCATATACTGTATTCCATACGTTGGCTTGATGCCATCCACATACACTGTATGCATATACTGGATTCCATACGTTGGCTTGATGCCAGACAAAATGACTCAGTGCTGGTCCCAAATATTCACCTGCTCTCTCTCTCAAAAAGATTTCTGCTGTGGATCATACAGTGTATAATACTGACAGTTTGGTTTTCATGGCTAAAAACATTTTAATCCATAATTACAGTTGTAAGCTTTATAATTATTGTTTTGTATCATGCGGTAAATGACACCTTGTTCAAGACTAAGTCAAATTATATCATCAATATAAAAGAATTTTATATATTAGCCATGTGCTGCTAGCCACATAGCCCATTAAAATGTCTAGCATCCAACATCTGTCATTTAATGTAGATCCAGACTTGAAATGCAAATTTTTGAATGTAGATGGGAGAAAGGGCACCAGAAGCATAAAAGCCTACTAATCCAGAACAAACTTGTTTGGACCTTCCACAAGGAACATTCCTGCAGCATTTTAGCAAAATCTGAGTCATGGTTTTGGACAAGAAGTGGAAAATTACAAAAATATACAAAAATTCATCAAAAATTGGACAAATTTTGCAGCACCACCTGGTGAACAAATTAATTACTAAGGGTCCCCAGAAGTGTCCCTGTGTGATTTCAAAGCAATTGGGTGAGCGGTTTCGTAGAAGAAGATTTTTTAAGGTTTGGCTAAAAACAGAACAAAAAAATTCATAAAAATTACAAAAATCATTAGACTGCAACCATTTGAACAAAATTGGTGGAGACCCACTGGAGAAACATTGCCACCAAGTAAGAAGTGAATCTGCCTGATGGTTTGGGAGAAAAAGTCAAAAATATGAATTGTTTATGACAAACGACAGATCTTGGGTCTATAGTATAAGCTCAGGTGATATGGATCACCGGAGCTAAAAATTAGAAAAAAAAAATCGCAGCACTGCGTGGTGAACAAATTCAGAACTAAGAGTCCCTAGGAGTATTCCTGTGTGATATCAAAGCAACTGGCGGAGCGGTTTCAAAGAAGATTTTTTAAGATTTGCCCCCAAAAAACAACCAAAAACAAAAACAAAAAACAAGAGGGCTGTGTGAACAGCCCATGCTCAGCTGATATTGACATTCATCACACTTGCAGATCTATGAACTTGGGAAAGGATCAAGGTCACCCATGTTCTGAGTAAGTCTGACCATTATAAAAGAACACTAACATGTGCAACATCAAGATTCAAGTAGTTCTCAAGTTATAATGAAGAGTAAAATTCATGTATGTTGCACTGTGACCCCAGAAATGAGGTCAAAGTTATTCATGTACTTTCTGAGCATGACCTTCATACAAAAACATTAACATGTGCAGCATCACAGTACTAACTCAAAACCGATCTCAAGTTATCAAGTAAATAGTAAATGTTGTGTCAGTTGTCCTGTGAATCGGCATTAGATTGCCCATTGACTTACATAGTAATCAATAGGAAAGCTGCATTGACCGATAAGTACCCCAGTTGAAAAAACTTGAAAATCAGGAATCTGAAGCAGAACCACCTAGTAAACAACTTTTGTATTTGTGTCTTTTTGCCCAGAACCACTTCCTAGTAGTCAATATCCTATTCCGCAGTTCGAACTCTTTACTCTCCATAAGCTAACCTGTCCCTGTCTAACCTGTATATATATGGAATTACTATTGTCTATATTGCACACGTTCCTCTGTAAAATTTTGACATAGGCTGTATCAGCCCAAATAAATTAAAGGGTCTTCAGCGGGTAACTACTCAACATGTTTCGGAGCCTTTTACCCGTACACGTCTCTCTGAGTAGCGGCTCCTTGCCTAAGCTAAATATTCAGCAAAGACAACCCACATAATAATGAATAAATATTTGTTTTACCCTTCCACAAGAACATATCCATCACATTTCACCTTAATCTGAGTAACGGTTCTCAGAACAAGTGAAAAATAGCAAAAACCATATAAAAAATTCATTAAAAAAAAAAAAAAAAAAAAAAAAATGCAGCCCCACCTGGTGAACAAATTGGGAACTACGTGTCCCTGGGAGTGTCTATGTACAATATCAAAACAATTGGGTGAGCAGTTTCAGAGGTGAAGAGTTTTTAAGGTTTGCCCCAAAAAAGAACAAAAAAATTCATAAAAGTTCCAAAAATCAATAGAGCGTGACCATTTGAACAAACTTGGTAGACATCCACCCAAGGCACATCCCCACCAAGTTTGAAGTAAATCTGGCCAAATTATTTAAGTTATAACCATTACAAAAAAATTCCCATGTGAAACTTTCCTATTAAAACTTTTGTAAAGATTTTTGAAAAAAAATCATAAAAAATTCCAAAATTCTTTGGAACATGACCATTTGGACAAGCGTGGTAGACACCCACTCAAGGTACATCCTCACCAAGTTTCAAGTTAATCTGGATGACAGTTTTGGAGAAGAAGTCGAAAATGTGAATTAGCATTAGAATGCTCATTGACTTCCATAGTAATCAATAGGAAAGCTGCATTGACCGATAAGTACCCAAATTGAAAAAAATGCTTAAAAATCAGGAATCTGCAGCATTCCCACATACTGAACAACTTTGTTTCACCCTTCCACAAGGGACATATCCACCATCTTTCAGCATAATCTGAGTGACGGTTCTGGAGAAGAAGTCGAAAATAGCTATAACACACAAAAATTCATAAAAAATTATAAAAAAAAAAAAAACTGCAGCGCCACCTAGTGAACAAATTAAGAACAAGGAGTCCCTAGGTGTCTTCCCATGTGATATCAGAGCACCTGAGTAAGCGTTTTTGGAGAAGAAGATTTTTTTAAGATTTGTCAAAAAAAAAAACCAAAAAAAATTCATTAAAAATCCAAAAATCACTGGAGCATGACCATTTGAACAAAACTGGTAGTGAACAACTTTGTTTCACCCTCCCACAAGGAACATATCCACCATCTTTCAGCTTTATCTGAGTGACGGTTCTGGAGAAGAAGTCGAAAATAGCTTTAACACACAAAAATTCATAAGAAATTAGAAAAAAATTGCAGTGCCACCTGGTGAACAAATTAAGATTTAAGTGTCCCAGTGAGTGTTTCTGTGTATTATCAAAGTAATTGGGTGAGTGATTTCAGAGAAGAAGATTTTTCAAGATTTGCCCAAAAAAAGAACAAAAAAATTCATCAAAAATCCAGAAATCACTGGACCGTGACCATTTGAACAAACTTGGTTAACACCTAGCTACCCAAGGCACATCACCACCAAGTTTGAAGTGGATCTGGCTGACGGTTTTGGAGAAGAAGTCGAAAATGTGAATTGTTGAAGGATGACGGACAACGGACAGAGGACCATAAGATAAGCTCAGCTGACTGACAAGTCAGCTGAGCTAAAAAAAAAAAAAAAAAAAATCCAAAAATGACTGGAGCATACCCAATTGAACAAATTTGGTAGAGACCCACCCAAGGTAGATTGCCACCAAGTTTGAAGTGAATCTGGCTGAATGCTTCAAAGAAGACGTTAGAAATGGGAATTGTGGATGGACGAACGGATGACCTGCCCTCTTAAAAGCTCAGCTGACTTATCAGCTGAGCTGGAAAAAAAGATTTGCCTCGAAAAATTACATCACACAATTATTTTTGCAAGTTTTCAATTGATAAAACTTAGACATAAGGTCACTGTCCACGATATCTGCCAGAACTCAATATCATTATGTGTGTAATGGTGCCTTTTACTGTTTTTTAAGGTTTTACACTTGAGTATGCGCTTATAGTATACATATTTTTTTATGACTGTGATAATAATATTTCATTTCCATCAATTGCTAAATACAATTAATGATTGATTTTCAAATGGCTGCTTGTATAATGTGGTTAAATTCAGAGGAAAATATTAAAACTGAATATTTGATTTGAAAGTAATTGTTATCTACATTTGGAAGAAAATACAATTCAGAATTTTAGTTTTGAAAATATGTAAAAGCATCTGACTCAGACTGAAAGCAAATGGACCCAGACTATGGAAGGAAAAAACAATTCAATGCAAAGTTTATACTGGTAGAATGATAGCTTGGACAAATATACATAATTATGTTATGCTATGTGCATATAGCATTTTCAATCTTAGCTGCATAAAATTAAGTGTTCCTTTCAATCAGCATGAATAAAAATATTCTTATTATCAAAGTTCTAATTTAAGGAAAATGCTTCTTAACTAGGTATGTGTACGCCTATCTATGTCAGACTGCTTGAAGCAGACAAACTTCCACGTGCATTTCCCTTTTTGGCCAAGAGATATTTGCAGGGATATTTCAGAGGAAAATCTATCATGCAGAATTTTGTTTCTTCGCCAAATTGGTGAACATGTTCAATTTTTTTTCACCAGATCAACTATTTTTTCGCCACTGGCGAACTGGGGAATGGCTAGCACGAGCCCAGTGTTTGCACTCTATACGCTGCATCTACGCACCCTCTACGCAGTGTGTACACACAGAAAATAATGTAAACGCACCTCTACTGCATTGGCTATACACATTTTGCATAGAACTGTTAACTTTTAGACGAGCGGAACTGTTAAGCAAAACTTTTAATGCACATGACTAAGTCAACCAAACTTTGAAAGGATCTGCCCAGAGGTTGTGGATTTTGATCCAGTATATAAAAGGTTAATTCTGTAGCCTGTATGTAATGGGCACACCATATTATATTGACTGTTTTTTAACTGAATAGTTTGCAAGATCTCACGAAAATTATCCCCACAAACAAACAGGATAATTAGCAGTTAAACTAACAAACAACTAAGCCCAGACACAAGATACATACCCAAATTCTTCATCAGTAAACCACAAGTCCACTGCAAGCTGGAAATCTGATGAATCAATTGTTTCTTCTATCTACAAACATATATACACAGGATCTTAAAAATCAAGTAGCACATTTAAGAATTTCCTAGGACAACAAAAAGAATTTTCCCTGAAAGTGCAGGACATTGTATCTTTCAGATGAACTAAAAGAAATCTCTTTTTCTTCTCTGTGTGTGGGCCACACCAATTTTATTTGTGGTTTCTCAGCATTTGTTTCCCCCAAAAATACTATAGTGTGTGGATAAATAAATCTATAGCTGTAGTCATTCTTCCATTCATATTGAATATTTGTGAGTATGATTTTTGTGCTAATAAAATAAATGTTCATCCCTTGGCAGTCCAAAGAAGTCCTGAAGTCTAGTTCAGATCCCTGAAAATACATTTGTGTGCTATTACAGGGTTTGACAATTTTTTAAAAAATCACTTGTCTGCAGGGCAAGTAGATTTCAAATCCACTTGCCCGTAGGCAAAATCCACTTATCCTGATAAAACTTCTATAAACATCATTTTTTTCTAACAATGCTAAGGCCTAGAGAAACCATTTACCCTAAAACGTATTTGCCGCTTATTGTCGCTTGCAAAATCGCAAAAAATGTCAAATTTTACGATTCTAGCTGCAACTGTTCGACAGTGAAACTGGCAAAATATCAAAAATACAAATTGAAAAGTAAGCTACTTGCATGGGGTGACTAACGGTGAAAAATACATTGTAATTTCTGGGACTACAGGAGTCCGTATCCCAGGTAAACTTAAATAGTGATTAAATAGTTGCATTGGCTTCAGGATCCTTTCCCGCTGCCTCTGATGCCGTGATGGGATGCATATCATTTGTGTACCTACCATGAGTGCTATCGGTACATCGTAGTAAATTTGCGTATACAGTATTGGCAAATTCCTCGCAATAAACGGTGTTCTTAAATCAAATTCAAACGCAAATTTTAATATTTCAAATCAGAAATTGAGCATGCGCACCGTCAACATCTTTCCTGCAACTGTACACAAACAGCTGCTTTGGCCATATGGTCTGACGCACAACACATCACCCGATTGGTCAATTGAGTCACATGCAAAAATGAGCCAATCACAGCTCGTGTTACAGTGTTTTCATCATGGCTTCAGCCCAGTGAACATGTGTGAATATGCCGTAATCTACGAAGGGAACACACAAATGGGAAGCTTTGTTTATATTGCAGCATGTGAAAATAAAGATTCCGGTGTTTATTGCAACAATTATTTGGAGTCACAGGCAAATGCGCAAAGGTATGGGATAGCGGGAATTGCCGAGTGTGTCCCAAATCAGTCAGTGAGACTGCGTCAGTTCACCGCAGATCCACTCCACGCTGTCACTTGAGTGTGACTGGCAGTTGTGTGCCCGGGATTCATCTCACGGCACCTATTTTTTCCGACACTGTTAGAACCCACCGATAAATAGCATTTGATGTTAATTTGCAGATGAATTTGCCATGCAAATTTTATTATTTTTTGACGGATTTTAGTAAAAAATTCCAACAAGCCCGCAGGGCTAGCAGTTTTTTATTTCCACTAGCCCAAGCCCAATTCTGACAAGCCCCGGGCTTTCGGACATGCGAATTGTCCAGCCGTGTATTACAATGGCTCATGCTATCTTAAACCAGCGATGGGGAAAGAGAATTTCTTTGCGCACAAAGTGCCCCTGGAAAGCCGCGGACTTGGACTACTTTTTGCTTTAATAGACTAGGCTCGCTGGTATTTGAATGAAAGGTATTTTCTTGGGGAATTTAAATCTTTTAACCACAGTATATTTAGCAGTAACGGGAAAACAACTATAGCCACCGTTAGCATTTTACAGGTTAACCATGAGAAGAATTCTATTTGTCTTATTTTAGTTGATGAAGGATTGTGGGTGGTGTACATACCCTCTGCGCATCCACCAACATATGGACCTTGAAGAGGACCACGTCATTGACAGCCACATCTTCGTTCCTGTACAGGATTTGGAATGTCTTGCTGACTGCCACGCCATTGATGATGGAGGCTGGGAACACCAGACTGCATTCTGGAAGTAGGCCTCGTAAATGTGGTAAAAACCTCCTGCTGCACAACATTGCCATCGTGTCACTAGAAATTTCTACATATTAATATGGGTCTCAATTTTGATTAAGTTTTTAGAGCATTGTCACATAAAAGCATGAATACAGCAGATCTTTCCCAGAGAATCTTCAGTCAAAGGTCCAAGGGGTGGGGGGATTGTCCCATACAGCAGAAATTGCAAAAATTAAGCCCTACCTAGTCTGACTCCCAACCGGTTCATCATATTTTGTCCCAATAAAGAAGTTATTTGTGTTAAATTTGAAAAAAAGGGGAAAAGGCACACAGTCGTCGAAGGTGATGACTTATTCTGCCCAAAAATACAAAATGGTCTGGTTTAAACAGCAGGGTTCAAGGTGCTGACTACAGAAGGCGGGCACTGTCCAAACCACTTTTCTTGCTGGCTGTGCTATGCGGAGAATGTCAAGGTCAAGGATAGGTGGCAACAACACGGCTGAAAGTTTGACAACTAACACATGAAGACCAAAACAAAGTTTTTGTGAGTTGTTTGTAAGGTGCAGTCACATGACACAGGGTTCATACAGCTTAGCAGCTTTCAAATTCAAGGACTTTTCCAGGACTTTCTAGGACTTTTTTTTAACCAAAATTCAAGGTCTTTCTTACTTCATTGATTTTCCCTTTTTGTGTTTTGCTGTCTTTTGTTTCGGTTTTTTATAATGAGAGGGGAGGATGTGATCAAGCTTACCTAACCGTTGGAGGAAGGTGTATTGGGGACATTTAAAATTCAAGGATTTTACTGCAAAAACATCGATTTTCAAGGTTTTCAAGGCCTGGAATAAGCATGCAGCAAATTCAAGTACTTTAAAAAAATTCAAGGAGCTGTATGAACCCTGATGCAAATGACAAGGAAAACGTAGTAGTAGTAGTAGTAGTAGTAGTAGTGATTCAGTGATGGCACTGAAAGGAAAAAGTCCACACGAGTGGTGCTGACCCCAACAACACAAGAAACAAAGTGTTTAGTGCGTGGCCTATCTGGAATTGGCACCGACAAAAGACGTTATTTACCGGATCGCTATGGTAACTTCACTTCCCAGCACACAGACCTGCAGGAACTGTCCTTGACTTTGACATTCTCCATGTAGCACGGCTGGCAAGAAAAGTGGTCAGACAGCGTGCCCTCTGTAGTAGGCACCTTGAACCCTGCGGTTTGAACCAGACCAGTTCATCGCCTGTGGCAACTCACTTGTACGTATTTTCACGCAGAATAAGTCATCGTCTTCACTTAACGCAATAACCTCTTTCTTGGGACAAAATATGACGAACCAGTTGGGAGCCAGACTAAGCCCTATCCTCTTTTTCAAAATGCTGGAGGGACCAATTTTAAAGCCCTTTGCTGCTTTGAGTCCTAACGTTTTATAGCTAGAGAGGCTTGCAGAAAAGCCTGATACAACCAGAGCACCTGTTTTACAGTGATTGACATTCTGAAGGAACTAATGCAGCACCATGCAGTGCACAAGCTGCTAAACTAGAACAAGTGAAACTGTTCTGCAAGTAGCAGTCCCCTGCCCCTTTGCTGCATAATAAGCATGATAAGGGTACCAGTTATGGCCGCGGTATGCTGGTCCAGCAGGTCACTGCTGTCACAGAATACACAGACCGGACATGGAGGATTTCACAATGCTCTGCCTGCTTCAGCTCAGCCAGCTACAACAGCAATGGAAAACAATTTGACCCAGAATGGTAGATGAGGCCCATCAAGATCACACACCCCATGCCAAAGAAAGCTGTTTCCTCAGTCTTACTTCAAGGGCAAAGGGTTAAATTATGATGAAGATATATGGCCCCAATGAACTTAAGAAAACAGAGATCCACCCCATGGGCCCTCACTAATTGCACAATGTGTTTTTGTGCCTTTTTATGTTTATGTTTAAAAGGCTCTGGATAAAATCAGACTATCTGGACCCTAAGTATTTTGCAAATAAATGTATTAAGAGCTGATACACCAGCTCCAAGGATCCAGTGGGTTAACACATGGTGTTACATACAATACCCCAGATGTGCATACCTGAGTTTCGCGGCAGACTGACTTCAACTTTACACGGTGACTTGGGAGGTGTTTTAAGAGATGTTCTTATTTGGTAATATCTGAAACAGACACAAGGCATGAAAGTCATGACATATGCAGATAACACATAAAATAAATTTACCCAGTGAATTTTTACACATGTATTCTTGTGATCAAGTTATGTCTCCTCTAAACTTAATGAAAATGCATTCAAAATTAAAGGGCACCCAGCCCTGACCTCACTTGACCTTGATACATGTATATATGTATTGAACCTAAACTAGGTCCCAACTTGAGATAAGCTGAGTTAAGCCTCAGCTGCAGCTTGAATTGAGCTAAAGTGAGCAAAAAACTGCCTAGCTGAAAGTCCATGTCGCATCGTGTCATTTCGCATGTAAATGCAGGCAATGACATGTAATGAACAGGAGTCGATATTTTTGGCATGCGGATGTGACCCCATATGGACACTGTATGTGCACAAATTTGCTTTCTGATGGAAATGGCGGATTGGAGGCTTTGTTGGTCACAACTTTGATGATGTCACAGGTGTAACAATAGGGAGTGTTCGCGCTGCTTTCAACGTGTCTGACTCAGGAACAGATAGTGTCAGCACAGAGAACAGCTCGGATTTTCACAGCTACAATGACTTGTATGGGGATCAGAATGGTACAAGGAATTCAGAAGAACAATTTGACCAAAAGGGCAACGTGGAATGGCCGCATGAGCCGGCAAGGACGAGGAAACGTGAGGCCTGACGACACCGGAGCTGTTGGCGTTGATGCTGTGCCTTAGGCTATGGTCCACAATGGGATTGGTAGGTCAATTTCAATTCAGTTTGATCAGGGAGCTGCCTTCGATGGCAGCTCCCTGGTTTGATTGAATGAGTTATCTATCAGTGAGGGATAGGCATTTCTTTTTTTTTTTGTCTTCACTGTTCTATTAGGCAGGCCAGGCAGATTGACCTGTATACTTCTACGATTTCGCCGGCGTAGATTCCATGGAAATTGAACTCAAAATGCAGCCTATACACCACCTGTCAATAATATTTCTAACTAGGCCTACATTTCCAACAAAATTTGCAATGTATTTTCCTCCCAGGATTATCATAACAATTACTATTTTGTTGTTCATAGAGGTGTCAAGGCTATCTTTAATCAAGGACGTATACATTCTTTTCAGTTGGCCTGAGCACCGGGGATTAGTTGTCATTATAGTGGCAATTTAGAGACAGTTTAGTAATGTTCAAAACTTGGAATATCACTCATTAGCGGTCATGCTAATACGATCACCATATGACATATAACGTGGCAGTATAGCCTTCCTCCATGGTATATTATTGCATGATAAGTTGAAGTACTAGAAAGATATAATTAACAAGAGGGCTGTGTGAACAGCCCATGCTCAGCTGACCTAGACATTCATCACACTTGCAGCTCTATGAACATGGGAAAGGATCAAGGTCACCCATGTTCGGAGTAAGTCTGACCTTTATAGAAGAACACTTACATGTGCAACATCAAGGTTCAAGTAGTTCTCAAGTTATAATGAAGAGTCAATTTCATGTATGTTGCACTGTGACCCCAGAAATGAGGTCAAGGTCATTCATGTACTGTCTAAGCATGACCTTAATACAGAAACATTAACATGTGCAGCATCACGGTACTAACTCAAAACAGATCTCAAGTTATCAAGTAAACAGTAACTTTTGTGTCAGTTGTCCTGTGAATTAGCATTAGAATGCCCATTAACTTACATATAATCAATAGGAAAGCTGCACTGACCGATAAGTACCCGAATTAAAAATCCTTAAAAATCAGGAATCCAAAGCAGTGCCACCTAGTAAACAACTTTGTTTGACCCTTCCACAAAAACATATCCATCACATTTCAGCTTTATCTTAGTGACGGTTCTGCGAATAAGTGAAACATAGCAAAACCATATAAAAAATTCACCAAAAAATGGAAGAAAAATTGCAGCACCACCTCGTGAACAAATTGGGAACGACGTGTCCCTGGAAGTGTCTATGTATGATATCAAAGCCATTGGGTGAGCAGTTTCAGAGGAGAAGAGTTTTTAAGGTTTGCCCCAAAAGGACAAAAAAATTCATAAAAAATAAAAAAATCAATTGAGCGTCACCATTTGAACAAACTTGGTAAATATCCACCCAAGGCACATCCCCACCAAGTTTGAAGTCAATCTGGCCAAATTTATTTAAGTTATAATCATTACAAGAAACTCCCATGTTAAACTTTCCTATTAAAACTTTTGTAAAGAGTTTTGAAAAAAAATCATAAAAAAATCCAAATTTCATTAGAACAAGACCATTGGAACAAACCTGGTAGACACCCACCCAAGGTACATCCCCGCCAAGTTTGGAGTAAATCTGGGTAACGGTTTTGGAGAAGAAGTCAAAAATGTAAATTAGCATTCGAATGCCCATTGACTTGCATGGTAATCAACAGGAAAGGTGCATTTACCGAAAAGTACCCAAATTGAAAAAATCGTTAAAAATCAGGAATCCGCAGCATTCCCACATAGTGAACAACTTTGCTTGACCCTTCCACAAAAACATATCCATCACATTTCAGCTTTATCTTAGTGACGGTTCTGCGAATAAGTGAAACATAGCAAAACCATATAAAAAATTCACCAAAAAATGGAAGAAAAATTGCAGCACCACCTCGTGAACAAATTGGGAACGACGTGTCCCTGGGAGTGTCTATGTATGATATCAAAGCCATTGGGTGAGCAGTTTCAGAGGAGAAGAGTTTTTAAGGTTTGCCCCAAAAGGACAAAAAAATTCATAAAAAATAAAAAAATCAATTGAGCGTCACCATTTGAACAAACTTGGTAAATATCCACCCAAGGCACATCCCCACCAAGTTTGAAGTCAATCTGGCCAAATTTATTTAAGTTATAATCATTACAAGAAACTCCCATGTTAAACTTTCCTATTAAAACTTTTGTAAAGAGTTTTGAAAAAAAATCATAAAAAAATCCAAATTTCATTAGAACAAGACCATTGGAACAAACCTGGTAGACACCCACCCAAGGTACATCCCCGCCAAGTTTGGAGTAAATCTGGATAACGGTTTTGGAGAAGAAGTCAAAAATGTAAATTAGCATTCGAATGCCCATTGACTTGCATGGTAATCAACAGGAAAGGTGCATTTACCGAAAAGTACCCAAATTGAAAAAATCGTTAAAAATCAGGAATCCGCAGCATTCCCACATAGTGAACAACTTAGCTTGACCCTTCCACAAGGAACATATCCACCATGTTTCAGCTTAATCTGAGTGACGGTTCTGGAGAAGAAGTCAAAAATAGCTATAACACACAAAAATTTTAAAACATTTAACTGCATCATGTAAAATCATTATTTTAAACTGTACTTCTTAACTAATTACTGTACTAATTAACTGATAAATTATAAATATGTCTGCCCACTTTTACTTGTAAGCCTTATAGATGTCATTTTGAGAAAAAAATCAGGTAGCAAGGCAATGCTTAATTGTCACAATCCTTGCTTTTCATAATAATTATACAAACTTAAAATCATCACTACAACCTTTGAATCAATCATTGCCGACATAGGCACATGTATTGACCGTACATACACTTATAAGTTGTCTGAAAGTAACAATCATTAATGTATTTCCTGTTGCACTCACTAGATCAGCATTGCAACACATTAAATAATGGCAATACATGTCCCTGTAGCCCTTTAACCCTTTTCCGTTTAGATCAAGACTGTATCAACAGTTTTCCTTGGTGCACATTATGCACAAAGTGCCTAACCTGGGCCAAGGGAAGCTGTTGACCTGGGCACATTACAATAACAATGTATCTTGACAGGTCTCATCTACATTTTCCATGCTGTTACAAATGTTTTCATTTACAGGGAAGATAAACTAAAAGCTATGAGAGCAGACAATATTTTACTTACACGGGGAAATGGTTAAATGACATTTTGTTTAAACTGTTGTCTTTACATTTTTTTTTTGGTGAAATATAGGTGCCAGAGTGAACATTGTGTTCCAATGGACCAAATTGTTGGCAGCACCTTCAAGTGTTCTTGAAGAACCAATGTACCCAGATGAGGAGGATGACACAGAAACAGATATAAAGTGTATCACACAACATCCTGGTTTCCACCAGAGTTGCCTTGCAACATATGCCATAGACTGCGTGTATCTGCATTTAGCCTTGTCCTTCCCACGGGTAATTGGTGCAGTCACTACACTACAGTGACTTTTCATACTGTATGCATTCCAATGGTAGCACACTGGGCATAATGCAAAGATTTCCTGGAGCAGACATGGTTTTTGCAGAGTTCTGCGATAATGATACGTCTTAATTTAGAATACTACAAGCAATTTACCTTTATAGAATTCAAAGAGCATAAAATAACAACTACGAACCCTCTTCTTTCATCAAATGCACTTAGTTTTTCAAAGTATTGAAAATACTGAATATCTAATAAAACCCCTCAAGATTAAAAAGTAGGGGGTGTACTTCTACTAGGACATGTGCTGCAATTGGAATTAATACGGTATGCCAATCAGCATTAGAAATATTTAACACTTACCGTCTTGTCTGAAAGAAGTGAATTTATGTGCGGGCAAGTAGTTTTGATGCTGAACTTGTCCAATTTTATAATGTACTTCAATGACAGTAGTACATTTTTTTCTGATTTCTTGCAAGTAAACAAAATTTTATTTTGAACACTGCCAATTAAGTGAAGGGTAAATATACATGCATACACTTTTCAGTCAGCACATATGTGTACAACTACACCATACATGTCAGATATATACACACATGTATGTATGCACTCTGTTCTCTATTTCATGAGCTGCTGACAATTAAATTTGAAGTCAGCACCACACATGTGCATCTATTAGTATGAAGCAAAATTTGAATCCAACCCTGGTAACTTTTGACATTTTTCCCTTTATTGTTGATAAATATTTGTATCATTGCGTCTTACATGTGCAAGACATGCAGTCATCCTTGGCTCTTTGCAGACTTTTTCTCTCTTTGTGATGTATATGTTTTGCTACAAATATTTTAATATTATGAGCTATTTAATCAGTAATCTTTGTGAATGATAAAACATCTCTAGAATTTATTCGGATTATATACTGTTAATTGTTACCAAAACTGGTGTAAGTTAATAGTTGACAGGACACAACATCATGATATTGTTATGAAGGACAATTAATTATTTGGATTATATCATACATGTAGCGAGATAATTATCCAAGTTTAGGCCACATGATTATATTGACTGAATCACATGTAAATCTCTGCACTATTATATTTCATCATTTATATGGGGTTTAGTATTCGGGATGGTTCAACATTCTCATCATTTTCAGCTCTGCTGATCAAAGGTGGCAGACCATATGTGACCGCTCATATCTGTAACTTCAGCTCGTTAGCCTGATTACATCCACAGTTTTCAAGTTATATCAATATAACTTTCAGGGCTTATAGGAGGTATGAAAAGCTAGGCCCCTTTTGATATTGGTGGCGCTACCACATTATTTTGTAAAATAGGGGTCAAGACATGAAAATCTTGCGAACACTCTAGCATTTTTAATTTTTGGCGGATCTTCACCAAATTTGGTGGGATTGTTGGGGAGGTCAAAATCTAAGTTGCTAATGATACTAGTTGCACCATCTATAATTTGATGGAAATTATAAGCCAAAATGATAAGATATAAAATTCCATATCTTGAATCGTAATTGGATTAGACTTGCCAAATTTATAGGATATATAGACAATGTCCAAAGCTAGAATTTTGAATAATATCAGTGACCTTGACTTATTTTTGTGAGATCACCATGCCTGTAAAGTTGAAAGAGGTGATCATTTGGCAGGGTGTAGCTTAGACATCAGTGGCAATGTCAGCACAGCATCAGGCCTGTGGGCATCTTGTATTATAATCTAGGTGACCTTAATCTTCTGTCCCAAGGTCACTCAGAACATAAAGTTAAGGACTCGCTCATTATTGTCTTGGCACATGCAACAATATCCAACCACAGGAATTACACATATAAGCTATGATTACATGTGGGGCGAAGTGTCTGGTGGAGGTTTCATACACTAAATTTACATATGCTTTATATGTTTAGAAGCCACTTGAGGACTCGCAACTTTGAAATGAACAGATGCAATATAGCCATGTTGCCAGCAGAGCATGAGGCCCATGGGCTTCGTTTAATTAGTACTGACAGTATGCAAGGGCGGGAAGGGGTTAAATAGGTCTGTTTCAGTTTCACAGAATTTGGAAAATGCTGGTCAATTTTTAGCCTATTTTGTGCAATTTTTGTATGATTTTTTTGGGGGGGGGGGGGATCATCATTTTTAATGTACTAATTTGGAGAGGGAGGGCGGTCATGAAATTTCATAACGTAAGTAGGCTTACTAATTCAAAAATGATGATAATGTTGAACCATCCCCAAATTATACAATATAACATACTAAATATCACTAGTTTTTTCCTTCCTGTTGCAGATGTTACAAATATATTGCATGTAGACAGTTGGTACCATGGTGCTGCGGATATCTTGGGAGGCGCATCTGTATACCCGTGCCTTCCTGTGCCGTCAACGCCATACGCCAGGAATTCCCTTCACTGCAGTATGAGGGATATCAGGAGGCAGACCGGAGTGATTTATTTTAACACTTTGAACACACAAGAGCCCATGTGCAAATTTTCAACTTATGCACACGGATTACATTTACTAGACATATGGGCACAGTGTGTCCACATTAACTGAAAGGCAAGATGCACAGTGATCAATATATATGGGAGATGCATTGAATTCTCCGCCTGAACCACATAACCTGTTCCAATGGTAAATGGGCAATGGCAATCATCATCCACCAAGTAGCTGGCATATGAGTGACACGTTATGATTGCATATCTGGGAGTAGAGAATACACAAGTCCCTCCCAGAAGATATCGCTTTCCAGATTCCCGAGTCATGTACGTCCTGTTTTAATTTACCCATCAAAAAGACCACCTGTCTCATAAGACCACTTTTTGTTGCTGTAGGGGTGGTCTCTGGTGACAGGGATCAATGATGTACATATAAACAGATGAAAATTCTTACATAAGTCTCAGAGTATGTTTAAGAGACATCAAAGTATCAAGATCACTGTATTTATAGAAATTTTCCAGGTCAACATTGTGTCCGATACATGGCACTGTACATTGTGTGTACATGATTTGATCTTTACGTACAGTGCTAGCAAACATGTACAATTTTGCAAATAGGAGTGTAAATTTATAATCTATTTCTTTGTAAAATCAATGTCATTGACTCTAGACATTGGCTAATGTTGATAATTTTAAAAGTAGTGTGAAATAAAACTTTCCGCTTTATCTGATTATATTGCATCCTGTTGTATTGTATTTGTATACAGAAAATATTTATTTAACATGAAATCTTATGGTCAAGAATCCATACATGAATTTCAAGCCAAGAATATTCTTTATTGAAATTCCACAACTTTCCGTTTTTGCAAAAGCACAGACCTGGACAAGCTGAACATCCAGTAGTTTATGGATGCACTCGATAACGGAGAAGGAACCAAATTTTGCACCATGCCCTGGACTATTGCATCTCCCATCCCCTGAAAGAATGAGCTTTCCTTCCATTTGAGATGGGCAGTCCACCAGCATCTTCTGTTGTTCCTGCCAGTGCTGCACTATTGCAGGCTGTATGCACATGCTGGTGTGCCCGTTGAGAGTCCTGCACCACACATGTGCAACACACATCAAATAAAAAATCCTCAAGGATTTTGCCACACTGGCTCCTGAAGCAGGGAAATGAAACTTTGAAAGATAATTGTCCAAGGTGATTTCAACCGAAGCCAACATTGAAAAATGTCTATAGCAAGGAGTTGTTTATACACGCGCACCACCTACAGTATGGTGAAACCTGGGTAAAAGGCACACAATCAGTGGGTTCTGACAAAAGGTGTTCATTTTTTCAAGATATGGTACTTTTGAGCCAGTCATTCGTTTTAGGCCCAAACTGCCCTCTAAATGCAGGTACCCCTTGTATTGAGGTGTCTCTGCTGACAGGTTCCACTGTACTCATATTGACTGCAGCCCAGTGGTGTCCCCAATTCCACAGCACGGAACTTGACAGAGAGGAGGGCACATTCATGTCAAGAAACTGTCACACGCTTGGTGCAGAAAGTATTACAATGTGTTTCAAGTTATGTGGCATTACCTGCTAATGTGCCCTTATCACGATGGAGGCATAGTTGTGATCCCTATCTACCTGGGCTTGCAGAGCAGGGCGGCACTAAATATTGGTTAATATGAACAAATCTCGTTTGAATGATTGTACTAATTTAGGCTTACTTATGGTCATATTTGTGGAAATGAATTAAATTTGAGCAATAATGATTGCAATTTGAGATGCTTCACTTCAGTGGTTCTGACATTTTCAAAATGAGCACTTAGTAATAATGTAGTAAGAAAGACACAGATAATTATGACAGAAACCCCATTCAATGTTCAGTGGTATCTGTGAACAAAAAAAAAAAAAAACCCTGATGAGAGACCACCTTTTTAACCTCCTTTAATTAGTACTTTTGTTATTTGTATCTCTCATGTCAGACCACCTGTCTCATAAGACTACATTTTTATCCTCATCACCTTTTTTAACTTTACAGGCATGGTGACCTCACAAAAATATGTGAAGGTCACAGATATTACATAACATATTAGCATTGGACAAGGGTTATATATCCTAAACATTTGGCAAGTCTAATCTAATTAACTTTCTAGCAAATGATATAATGCCACTCTGAAGTTTTTTGTTCATGGATAGATGGACTATCGGATGCACAGGCAGAAAGTGACTTACTTTCTCACCACAGCTTGCGCTGAAGATACAAGAAACCATTCACCCAAATATGACAGCACTCTCTAGTCTTGTTGGGAAAAAATGCCACTTTTCAGTTTTTTTTCCAATGCTCAATCAAGCATGACATGATCAATGAAATGTTACAGTGATGAAACATCTCTAATGGTGATTACTATAAATCATCCACCCAAATATGAAAGCCATACCCAGTCTTGTTTGTTCTGGATCATGGTTTGGGAGAAGTCAGAAATGTGCCTTAGCATTAGAATGCCGACTGACTCACAAAGTAATCAATAGGAAAGGGAAAGGTGCATTTATCTACAAGTACCCGAATTGAAAAATTCATTAAAGATCAGGAATCCACAGTAGTGCTACCTAGTGAACACCTTTGTTTGGCCCTTTCACAATAAACATATCCACCAAGTTTCAGCTTAATCTGAGTGACAGTTCTGGAGAAGAGTGAAAAATAGCAAAAACACACAAAAAAATCATAAAAAAATTACAAAAAAAATTGCAACACCACCTTGTGAACAAATTAAGAAAAAGGAGACCCCAGGAGTGTTCTTGTGTGATATCAAAGCAATTGGGTGAGCAATTTTCGAGATACATTGCCACCAAGTTTGAAGTGAATCTGACCCACAGTTTCGGAGAAGTCAAAAATGTGAATTATTTTAAAAACAGACAATGGAAGGACGGACAATGGAAGGACGACAGATCTTGGGACTATAATGTAAGCTCAGGTGATATGGATCACCTGCGCTAAAAAAAACTATCATGATGTAGTCTACAATGAATATTTTTTAAGGATGCCCCAAGATGCTGTCATCTCATTTACTTAACAGAGCATGTGCTCACCTTTTTAGTGGTTTGAACAAATTAATGTATGGACTTACCCTCTTTGAAACAAGTCCACATTGTAGAACTTGGACAGTTCCACCTGAATTTCTACAGTGGCTTGCAGTTCACACATGGTAGCTGAAAATTAAAACAAAAAAGCATATATTTCATGGGTACAATAAAAATATTTCTATCCCTGCATATCACTTAACAATAACTTTGTCAAACGTTTTTTACATCTTGAGAAGCTTGAAATTGTAAGCACTTTACATTTTATGCTGGTATTATCATCTCTGTCTAACATGACTGGAAACAAGAGGGCTGTGTGAACAGCCCATCCACTGCTAACCTTGACATTCAACTCACAATACATGTACGTCCCACTCTGGCCTTGGGAATGAGCATTTTGGTGAGGAAGTAAAAAACCTGACTTTCTATTGCAATCCCCCATGACTTTAAGGTAATCAATTAGAATGCATGCATCAACTGACAGGTACATGAATTGAGTACTTCATGACAAATACAGGGATCCAGAGTATCAACACCTAGTGAACAATTATGCTTAACCCTCTCCGAGCTACATTTTCACCAAGTTTCAAAACAACCTGAGTAACAGTTTGGAAAAGAAGTCAAAAATAGCAAAACACAAAAATTCATAAAAAAAAAGAAACAAGCGGGCTGTGTGAACAGCCCATACTCAGCTGACCTAGACATTCATCACACTTGTGGCTCTGTGAACTTGGGATAGGATCAAGGTCACCCATGTACTCAGTAAGTCTGACCTTTATGGAAGAACACTAACGTTCAACGCCAAGGTCCCAGTAGTACTCAAATTACAGTGAAGAGGAAAACTCATGTATGTTGCACTGTGATCCCAGAAATGAGGTAAAAGTCACTCATATACTGTCTGAGGGTGACCTTCATACAGAAACATTAACTTGTGCAACACCAAGGTCCTACCTCATAACAGATCTCAAGTAATCAAGTGAACAGTAACTTTCATATCAGTTGTCCTGTGACCTTGGGAATGAGGTCAAGATCCAAATATTGGAGCATGACCACTTGCACAAAATATGTAGCAGTGCCACCTAGTGAACAAATTTGTTTGACCCTTCCACAACATATAAGCCATGTTTCAGTTTAATCCGAGTGACAGTTCTGGAGAAGACTGGAGCAGGAGTCAAAAAAACACCCAAAACAAGAGGGCTGTGTGAACAGCCCATGCTCAGCTGATCTTGACATTCATCACACTTGCAGATCTATGAACTTGGGAAAGGATCAAGGTCACCCATGTTCTGAGTAAGTCTGACCATTATAAAAGAACACTAACATGTGCAACATCAAGGTTCAAGTAGTTCTCAAGTTATAATGAAGAGTAAAATTCATGTATGTTGCACTGTGACCCCAGAAATGTGGTCAAAGTCATTCATGTACTGTCTGAGCATGACCTTCATACAAAAACATTAACATGTGCAACATCACAGTACTAACTCAAAACAGATCTCAAGTTATCAAGTAAACAGTAAATTTTGTGTCAGTTGTCCTGTGAATTAGCACTAGAATACCCACTGACTTCCATAGTAATCAATAGGAAAGCTGCATTGATCGATAAGTACCCGAGTTGAAAATACTTAAAAATCAGGAATCTAAAGCAGTGCCACCTAGTAAACAACTTTGTTTGACCCTTCCACAAGAACATATACATCACATTTCACTTTAATCTGAGTGACACTTCTGAGAACAAGTGAAAAATAACAAAACCATATAAAAAATTCATAAAAAAAAAAAAAATAGAAAAAATTGCAGTGCCACCTGGTGAACAAATTGGGAACTATGTGTCCCTGGGAGTGTCTATGAACGATATAAAAACAACTGGGTGAGCAGTTTCACAGGTGAAGAGTTTTTAAGGTTTGCCCCCAAAAAACGAAAAAAAAAAATCATAAAAATTCCAAAAATCAATAGAGCGTGACCATTTGAACAAACTTGGTAGAGATCCACCCAAGGCACATCCCCACCTAGTTTGAAGTAAATCTGGCCAAAATTATTTAAGTTATAACCATTACAAGAAATTCCCATGTTAAAACTTTTGTAAAGATTTTTGAAAAAAAAAATCATAAAAAAAACAAAATTCATTGGAACATGACCATTGGAACAAACTTGGTAGACACCCACCCAAGGTACATCCCCACCAAGTTTGAAGTTAATCTGCATGACGGTTTTGGAGAAAAAGTCTCAAATGTGAATTAGCATTAGAATACTCATTGACTTCCATACTAGTCAATAGGAAAGCTGCATTGACCGATAAGTACCCGAATGGAAAAAATCGTTAAAAATCAGAAATCTGCAGCATTCTCATATAGTGAACAACTTTGTTAGACCCTTCTACGAGGAACATATCCACCATGTTTCAGCTTAATCTGAGTAACGGTTCTGGAGAAGAAGTCGAAAATAGCTAGAACACACAAAAATTCATAAAAAATTAGTAAAAAATTGCAGTGCCACCTGGTCAAGAATTAAGAACACAGAGTCCCTAGGTGTCTTCTCGTGTGATATCAGAGTGATTGAGTAAGCGGTTTTGGAGAAAAAGATTTTTCAAGATTTGTCCAAAAAAAGAACAAAAAAATTCATTAAAAATCCAAAAATCACTGGAGCATGACCATTTGAACAAACCTGATAGACACCCACCCAAGGTACATCCCCACCAAGTTTGAAGTTAATCTGCATGACGGTTTTGGAGAAAAAGTCTCAAATGTGAATTAGCATTAGAATGCTCATTGACTTCCATAGTAATCATTAGGAAAGCTGCATTGACCGATAAGTACCCGAATGGAAAAAATCGTTAAAAATCAGGAATCTTCAGCATTCTCACATAGTGAACAACTTTGTTTGACCCTTCTACAAGGAACATATCCACCATGTTTCAGCTTAATCTGAGTGACGGTTCTGGAGAAGAAGTCGAAAATAGCTATAACACACAAAAATTCATAAAAAAATAGATAAAAATTGCAGCGCCACCTGGTGAACAAATTAAGAACTAGGTGTCATAGGGAGTGTTTCTGTGTGATATCAAAGTAATTGGGTGAGCGGTTTCAGAGAAGAAGATTTTTTAAGATTTGCCCAAAAAAGAACAAAAAAATTTATTAAAAATCCAAAAATCAATGGACCATGACCATTTGAACAAACTTGGTAGAGACCCACCCAAGGCACATCCCCACCAAGTTTGAAGTGGATCTGGCTGACGGTTTCGGAGAAGAAGTCGAAAATGTAAATTGTTGACGGACGACGGACGGACGGATGGACGACGGACGGAGGACCATAAGATAAGCTCAGCTGACTGACAAGTCAGCTGAGCTAAAAATCAGAAAAAGACAGTAAACAAGAGGCCCATGGGCCTTATGTTCTGCTGGCATCTTGGCTAGTATATTGCACATGTTCGTTTCAAAGTTGTGAGTCCTAAGGTGGCTTCTGAACATATAAAGCTTAGTGTAAAAATTGTCCACTAGATGGCACTTCAATCCACATGTAATCATAGCTTATTTGTGCAACTCCTGTGATGAATATTGTTGCATGTGCCAAGACAACAATGAGTGAGTCCTTAACTTTATGTCCTCAGTGACCTTGGGACAGAAGATCAAGGACACCCAGATTATGTAATACAAGAGGCCCATAGGCCCACGTGGTGCTGTGTTAATATTGCCATTGAAGTCCAAGCTACACCCCGCCATTACAAAATCACCTCTTTCAACTTTACAGGCATGGTGACCTCACAAAAATAGGTCAAGGTCACTGATATATACGATTCTAGCTTTGGACATTGTCCATATATCCTATAAATTTATATGCTTGTTTTTCTGGAATGTTTCCTGTCAGATCAGGGTACGAGATATCAAATTTGACCTGGTCTCTCTTGTCAAATATTTTTGTTACATACTGGTTGTTCTTTCTTTCTATATCCAGATCAAGGAAAGTAGTTTTTGTATCGCTTTCATTTTCCACATTTAATATTAGTTCTTTAGGATATATGTTTTTCCAGTTTCCCTTTATTTCATCTCCATTGTTTAAAGCACACGGGTCATCTATAAATCTTCTTGTGTGAGAATATGATCTTCTTGCAGCTGTAAAGTTTGTTTTTGCCAATTCCTATATCCATTTTGATTCATATATGTAAATAAAGGTTGGCAATATACTGGGCTGGATCTGTTCCCATTGGTATGCCTACTATTTGTTGATAGACACTGGTTCCAAAGCAAAAGTATATATACATAGTTGATAATGTATTCTATCATTTGAGCACACTCTTGCTTCGTGTAAGATATTCCTTTGTTCTTACCTTTATCAAATTTAGCCTCAGCACCAGATATTTTAATATACTGACATGTGCCACCTTAGAACGCTTTATCCAACACTGAAATTAACTTGCTGTTTAGGTCTGTCAAGTTGATCCTTGTATACAATGTTGAGAAATCAAAGGTATGAATTGATTTGGCACCATTCTTATTGTTGATTTTGTCAATGTCAAGTAGAATATCGCTTGTGCTATCTGTAATCCACATTCTATTCACTTCCGTGTATATTTTCACTTTTTTGCAGTAGTTAGTATGTGAATTTTTGACAAGTTCGAGAACTTTAGTGAGTCGTTTGGCAACTTGTTTCAAAACACATTTTTTTAACGCAATGATGAACCTGAATTTAACAGGGTTTTTATGCATTTTGACAATTGCATTTATAATTGGTAATTTTTTGTCCTCATTTGAGACAATGCATTTCAACTCCTTGTTTTTATCCACTTGGTCCTTGATAACCATATCAGAGGTTCCTGCCTGTTGATAACTTTCATTATTTACTCAGTATTGTATACAGATGGACGGACAGACATGAGCGGTCGCATAAGCTCTGCAACCTTTGGTCAGCCGAGCTAAAAATACAAGAAAGACATATTTTTGCAAGAAACTTTGACACAACATCTGTGTGATTGTTCCTGCAAAAACCATTACCAAGCAGACTGTCAGAATCAAAGAAAGAAAACAATAACAGACAACTTTCTTTATAAGCTGTCTGATACAAAGAACAATCATGTCAATGCCTAAAGAATACAACCTCTAGGATTTCTGACCATCTCTATACTTTGCATGTTTAGACATTCTCAATGACAGCTTTGACAAAGCTCCCAAATTTATAAATCTTCCCATCAAAGGAAAATCACGTTCAGAACTTCCAAAATGAAATTGAAGAGTCAAACTTATATGACAGTATGACTTAATATCTTCAAGCTAATCCCAAATATTCTTATGAATTTCTTCACACAACAATCAAAGGGCACTGTTCAAACATTTTCCTATCATGGCAGTTAAGTACCAAAAATACATACATAGAAATATCTCAATGGTTTAAAGGTCTCCATAACCTACTGGTGAAAAACATGTTTGCCCTATACCTTGAAAAGTTAGCAATGGATTTAAGCGATGTTAAGTTTGTTGAATAGCTCAACCATATGCCTAACTATCCAAGTTTACATATGACCTTGACAGGTCAAATGTCAAGGTCATTTGGTGATCTGCAGATTTTCAACCTAACATAACTTGCTCAACTTACATCACTTCTCATCCGCTTTTCACCATGTATCACTCAAAACATAGGAATTTTAACAGCCCACATTTTTTGTGCACAAAATTTGACCTTTAACACTTACGGTGGAAGATCTTAAGCTAGCACCTTTGGATAACCTGTAATCACTTTTTAATATTTTTGGATAGTTTGATACTTACACTACATGCTCCCAAAAACTCAGATGTGTGCATATAAAATTTATATGAGAAAATTGAGCTCAAAATTTTTGTTTACACTGAACAGTTTCAGCAGTGCTGAGCACATGGGGTTTGTTTGCATGGACATGGTAATTAACCATGTCATTGTTTGCATAGTCATTAGTCCATGACCCCTGGAAACCAATTGAGCCACCGCCAAGGGTCACTCATACCAAACAGGAAATCATTAGCCATGGAGAGAAGAATGGGCCAGTGCAGACTAATCACTACCTTTGTTCTGACTTCTTTGAAATTCTCTATTGATGTAAAAACAAATTAGCACAATGCACTTACTGGCCCCAAATATGAAATGCCACATGTGAACCCACACCCGAACAACCCAGGTAAGGTGTGATGTTCCCAAGTTAAAAAAAAAGTTGAGTTTTAAGGCACGCAATATACTTTTTTTAATGACAACATCACAGAGGTAAAGGTACAAGTTTATTTCACACAATAATAAAAACCACAGGACAGAAAAATGAGTATGTGTTATGTTATAGCCATAAATGCATATGAATTGGCAACATTTCTTTCAATGCGAATTTCTCGGAATTGTTTTTTGCTCAAACTCTGCAATTTGTATCTCACCTCACAAACATACGAATGGCCCCATCACATTAAAATCAACAGACATCAAAAGAAAAATGTATCCAGGAGTGGTTCCTAGGAATTTTTTTCTGACAACCAATTCCGTAACTATTGGAGCAATTTATAAAAAGAAAATGAACAACCTGTCAGGACTAACTTAAAAAATTTTTAAATTTTTATTTTTGCTATTTTAGGACTCACCATTGAATTCGATCCTGGACATGGATATATATTTTCAACTTCTCCTGATTTCAACTTGACAAGAACAATTTTGTTCGTCTTCTGCATAACAAATGTGAAAATCCTACCAAGTCAGAAAGAATGCTATAAAATCTCAAACCACTCCGATTGTACAAAAAAAAAAAAAAAAAAAACATATGGATACAGATCTATTGATATGTAGTAATCAGAAAATATATAGGTTTAATGTACTTGTGAAAAAACTAAATTGGTAATTATGATCCAAAGTTGCCAGTCTCACTACGCACTACCTTCACATCTTCCACCTTAAAGGTAAAGGTCGTCCAACCATCCTGAAATTTTCAACTGGCCATAACTGTCAATTTTCATCTGATTTTGATCTTGGTGGGCCCAATGCATTGGCAATGATATAAAACATATTTATACCTGACATAAGACCTTTCAAGGTCAAGGTCATTGACCCTCAAAAACCTTCATTTTGCCATAAGTTGATCAATTTTTATCTGATTATGTGCAAGTTGGGCTCAAAATGTGCGAAATGTATCGCCACACTTTTTGTAATCTACATGTGACCTCTATAGGTCAAAGGTCAAGGTCATTTGACCCTTTGAAATTTTCATCCTGTCATAACTTGATAAATTTTAATCAAATTGCAATCATATTCACACTCAAATTGTAGCCATAGTAACACTGCATAATTATGTTATTTACATGTGACCTCTAAAGGTCAAGGTCATTTTGCCCTTTGTAAAATTCAATGAGCCATAACTTAATCAATTTTCATCTGATTTCGACTATATTGGGGTCAAATTGTACCTGTTGTAACTCTACACAATTTTATATTTTACATGCAACTTCTAAATGTCAAGGTCATTTGACCCTTTGAAATTTTCATTGAGCCATAACACAGCCAATTTTAATCCAATTTGGATCATGTTTTGTAACTACTGTGACACTGCACAATTTTGGAATTTACATTTGACCTCTTGAGGACAAAGCTCAAGGTCATTTGGCCCTTTGAAATATTCCTTGAGCCATAACTAAATTTTTATCCATTTTGGACCATGTTGGGGTCAAATTGTAGCTATTGTAATGCTGCACAATTTTGAAATTTACATTTGACCTCCAAAGGTCAAGGTTATTTGGCCCTTTGAAATATTTATTGGGCCATAAGTAGTAACTTTTCAGCTGATTTGGACCATGTTGGGCTGAAATTGTAGCTATTGTAACACTGCACAATTTTGAAATTTACATGTGACCCCAAGCAAGGTCAAAGGTCAAGGTGCCATAAGGTGAGATTACTGAAGTGGCAGCATGGGCAGGGGAGGCTTCCTTTCAGTGATTACTTGAGATCAATGATGTTTCGTTTAATTTTTCTCCCAGCATTCTACCAGGTAGCCATGTACACTTTTTAAGGGTATATATCAGGTTACGCGTGAGTCTTACAAATGACTTAATAAAAGTCTGAAAATATGCTAAAATTACCATAAACTATATATTTCCTGAAAGCTAACAAATCTGGGAATAAGTTGATAGCATTTTCATTTGTACCAATTCTTCTGTGTTGACACAACAATCAGGTAAAGTGATCATAAAAAAATCACACAATTGTTAAATCTACTTTTTTATTTTGAGCTTGAGCATGTGCATTTCTGTTGCAAAAGCTAGCAGACATGATTTTCTACACAGACGTGTCTCACTTTTTTCATTGTTTGTGCTACTGTGGAGATACTCATGTTTAAAGTTGAAAAGATGGCATTCCATTCTTACATCAAAGGTTTTGACTTTTGGCTCGCTGTAGAGAGAAAACAACTCAACATAGAAAAAATCTGAGACACGTTTTTAAAGATTATATTCTTGTGAACAGTTTGCCACAAATCCCAGGTCTTTATGAGCAAAACTGACGAAGTTGATTTCACAAGAAGTTGAGAAACAAGGGCCAGGAATGATGCCGAGAAAAACGCTTTCAAAGCAAATGCCGACTTCAATAGGACTTACACTATTCTTTGGGCCTTTGATCACAATGACACCTTGGTATTCCGTTACGCACTCCTACCTGTTGAGTAAATGGACAAGTTTGGAGCATCAAACTTCAAAGAATGCTTTATTTTAGAGGTTTTACATCCAAAAATGTTATAATCGTGCTCATCTGTCACTTTGGATTCCATGTTGGGGTTTCTCAAGTTTACCCTGATTGGCCGACAAATGACTGACAGGTGGTTACGGGGCAACCGGGTTCTATGATGTTTGCCGTCTTGCGTGGGGCCCAATATAGGTGTCAGTAAATCGGAACTTCAGTCTCAGTTCAGAAAGTGTCTATCAAGTTCAGAGGATCGTTGCTTACATTTGTGTGATAAGAAAGTGCTATTGCAAAGATGCCGAGAAAGAAAAAAACCTAGGGGCAGACCGATGCCAGCGTCAGTTGCAAGTGAACTCAAAGCGTCTGATCTAGGATCATACTACAGTCAGTTCCCACCAGTGGAGAGGACCCTGCTATCGGATGTGAGCCTCAAGGAGACCCCGAGCAAGTCTGGCATTGCTGGGTCAGGGTCGAACAAAGATGAGGCTAAGGTCACGGATACGGATTTGGTGAACACCACAACATCCACAAGCCAACAACCCGGTCTGGACAAACGATTTTGCAGTGCTAGTGCCCAGAAACTCGGAGACTTTGTGGTCCACGAGGCTAGATCTACAGATTGTTGTGAACAAGGAGATGTGAATGAACAGCTAGAGGGATACCGATTATGGGACTGTTCTCAGTTGCAGGCTTGTGTTGATGCCGTTGCTGTGTGTGCAACTTGTAAAGTTGGAACTCTGAAACTGAGCGAAAGAACAAGTATTGGCGCAACAAGAGGAGGAAAGTCTGAGTTTACATGGATATGTACAAACGAGAGTTGTACACAAAGGGATTTCCAGCGATGGACTGCGACATCACCACTCACTGGCACTGCTAGAATGGGGTTTGCCTGCCCAGCTGATCGTAGTCTGCTTGTGCGGAGCATGCACAGAAGCGCGCACACCTGCTTTATGTAAATGAAGCTCCTGTTGGATTCCTGCAGGGCGGAGCTTAGAAGCTTAGCTAGTCCCCAGCCGAAGTCACACCAAACAGTGAGAACCAGACCCAATACTTTTGCCAAATGCAGGCATGTGCGTGGGGATGCCAATAGGTCACAATAATCCCCTGGAGTAAACATTCTAGGTTTAAACAATTACTTGGGCAGCAGTTGTATTCAACAGGACCTGGCTACCTATTTGATTAATGTCAAAACAAGCAGGTATTTTCAATGTTGTGCATATGATTACGAGATCAAAAGTACCGCCAGTAATGTATTGGCTTATGCCTGTTATTGGAGCGGGATCACAGCAACTCACCGTCAGTCTGATCTGCCCAAACAATGACAAAGCAGTGCAAAAAAAAAAAAAAAAATCAAAACTTGCATGGCAAATCCTTCTGAAAATTAGCATAAATGTCATTTATCAGTGGGATCTAACAGTGTTGTGAAGACAATGTTATTCCAAACATATGTGCTGTGAGTTGACTTCCTGAGTCAACTCAACACACAACTACCAGTCACAGGCAAGTGACTACTTGAAGCAGAATCTACAGTGAACTGAGCATCATCATGGCACCTAGTCACAGGGATTGGTTTGTGATACACTTGGCATTTCCCTCTATCCTGCTCACTTCCTGTGTTGCCGGGGCAACAGACTGATGCTTCCACCATGATCAGGGCAGATCCGTATTATATACTACATAAATATTCATAAATGACACCTCTTAAACCAAAAGAGAGCTCATTTCTAATCAATTTAGGGATCTTTAATCAGGGTTCATACAGGTTCGTAAAAAGTAAATTCAATGACTTTTTCAAGCACTTAAATCAAGTTTTCAAGCACCAGATCCAGCAATAGAACACAACAAATTGTTTAAATCATCATTTTTCAACCCTCTACAAATCAGACCAATGCATCTTGTTCCACATTTCTTATTTATTCCAACAGTGTATGAATCAGACTCAATTTTTGAAATAGGTACAGTGGTACCTGCTCTAAAGACCACCTCCAATTTAAGACCGCATGTCTTTTTAAGACCACTCTTTCAAGACCCTCTGCTGTATTTACATGTTAAATATACCTTCAATTTAAGACCACCGGCAGTATGAGACCACTTTTTGTTGGCTGTAGGGGTCGTCTTAAATTGCAGGTACCACTGTAGTAACCTTTCCACAAACTTATAAAGAAACCTATATGTGGATCATATTACCGAAAGTCCTTTTTAAAGATAAATTCAATATGGATTATTTTATGAGTTTACTGTGACTTATGTAGGCCTACAGCCACTATATATGGGTTGTATTTCTGAAATTGACTCTATCTAGTCTATAAAATTGCTACAACTACACATGGGCAAAATTACACCTGAAGATGTACCTGTCACCATGCACATTTTTCACAACAATGCCCCAGTTTCTTTTCTAGGAAGATGATGTACTTTGTTACCTGTCTGTTTGATACTGTGTATTTGTCCCTGAAAGGAGGCTGTGCATGTAAGTAAGGCTCATATAATTGGTTGGGCCTGATTTGACAAGAACTGTCAAACCTACATGGGTTAAAAGCAAAAAGATACTTTGTAATTTGCAGTGTTACATTTTGACAAATGGAATTTTCCAGCCATTTCAAAGGAAAATGACAGCAGAATGTGTTCATCTTGATGTGATTTAACTTCATAAATGCTAAATTTTGCGCAAAATATTCATATTCCTTGGCAACTTGCCTCATTGGGTGATGCGTAACAATAAAATTCAAGGACTTTTCCAGGACCTTTGTCCAAAATTCTGGATTTTCAAGGTTTTCAAGGCCTTGAAAATGAATGTAGCAAATTCAAGTACTTTCCAGCACTTCAAGGACCTGTACCAACCCTGTTTTATGTTTCAAATGTACGTTTAAACATTTTCTTAAGATTATTCTGTGTTCTTGTTGTTTATTTTATTGACAAAATAATTTTGACCATGCTAAATACATGGATCTGCCCTGATGCAGGTTGCTCCCCCTTTTGCTCAATAGGTGTTAGAGTAGGACCGCATTTTAGTATGAATACATCCTATTATTGCTATAATCACAGGAATCTTTATTTTTGCATGCTGCAATATAAACAAAGCTTCCTGTTTGTGTGTTTCTGTCGCAAATCACAGGAAGATACACACATGTTCACAGGGTGGAAGCCATGATGCACACGCTGTAACACAAGCAGTCATTGGCTCATTTTTGCATGTGACTCAATTGACCAATTGGGCGATGTGTTGTATGTAACACCACATTGCTAAGCAGTTGTTTGTACACAGTGGCAGGAAAGATGGTGACGGGCCGCACACTGGATGTGCATTACAAGGAGACTGATTTCTGATTTGAAATTTGAATTTTTTTTTTGTGCTAATGAATTTAGAACACTGTTTATTGTGAGGAAGTTGTCAATGCTGTATATACGCAAATTGACTAAGATGTACTGATACTCATTCATGGTAGTATGCAGATGATGGCTTCAATGTGCATCCTATCAGCGGCAAAGAGAAAGCGGATCCTAAGACCAATGCAATTTCTTTATAAATAAATATTAAAGACTACATACAGTGATTGATTGCAAATTTAATTCTTGAAGTTTGATTCAGGAATTTAGAACACTGTTTATTGTGAGGAAGTTGTCAATGCTGTATATACGCAAATTGACTAAGATGTACTGATACTCATTCATGGTAGTATGCAGATGATGGCTTCAATGTGCATCCTATCAGCGGCAAAGAGAAAGCGGATCCTAAGACCAATGCAATTTCTTTATAAATAAATATTAAAGACTACATACAGTGATTGATTGCAAATTTAATTCTTGAAGTTTGATTCAGGATTGCAATTTTGCAAATTAACTGTGTATTGTACTCCTTTCGACATTCCGTCCTTCTTTTGCACCAATTGAGGCAGTGCATCTCCTGGACCCAGTGATTGTTTTTGGAAGTAATGTGCAAAAGATGGCTTTTTTTTTATAAGTTGGGTTTTCAGTGAAATCTGTCACTTGCTGTATGAACAATGAATGTACAGTAGACAACAGAAGTATGATAAATTAAATTAAATCACTTCAAGATGCTGAGGAAAATGGAAAAAACATTCATGAGCAACAATTGAACGGGTATAGAAACATCCAGAATGAGGAATTATGTGGACTCTGTGAGTGCAACCCGGAAAAACAAAGACACAACTGAGAGTGAAGTTGGCAACTATATGTACCATATTCCTATATCCAGAGTCCACAGACTCCCATATACTAGGCTAGAAAATGGGAAGACCGCCAAAAGTTGCAGGACTCACCAATTTGTATGTCCTATTGTCCAGGACAAGCAAAAATTGATGGAGGATAAGTAAAATTTGTGAAAATTAACATGTGAAAGATAAAAGCACTTGTCCCCTGACAAGTAGACCTTGGAGAGAATTGTCTGGCCCTGAGTTGCCAAGTCCCTGACTGGGCGCATGAGAAATTAAAAACGTTTCCCGTTAATTTTTATAGGATCAGTAGTTTGACAATATGTTAAGTTGTGGATATACACTCGCGGCCAACTTGAATATGCAAATATTTAAGAATTCAGTGTCCCTTCAATTATAGTTTGTGATTGCACCTTGATGAGAGGCAAAAATGCCTGCCATGAAGTCAAAATCATATGACGATGGGACATCAAGCGGGGGCAAGTGCCAAGGGCAAGTGCTGAGGGCGTGAAGCTTTCTTTGGGATGGGGCCCACTGGGAAAATTTTGAACTTTAAAAATCTTTTTCATTTTAGGAATCATCAGATACATTTTGGGCTAGGACTTTTGGTCACATAATCAACGAACAGAAACAAATCATGAGCAGTGAAGTCCCAAATATGTCAAACGCTCTCAATGAAAAGTATTGAAGTTGGTAATCTCTCATGACAATTGTGATAAATTTTGTAAAAAGCCTAGCCCATACATAGCTTCACCCACCTTTCTAATCCTTTCTCATTGTGCTCTTGTGCATGTTCTGCATCTGTACACCAGTGTTAAGGAATTTCAATATTTTCTTGTGTTATGTGTAGAAAAGGCACTAATATCATGAATATATAGGCTAGGGAGCATGGCACATCTTAGCCATAGAGAAAGACAAATACTTTATTGCACGTATATGTCCGCGAGGGACCTGAGCACTAGATCAAAACAGTGCCCTCTAGGGCTACAAATGAGAACTAACAGAACTGTACATGGCAAGTAGTGGCCTCTGTGGGCTAAACATACAACTAAAACTGTCTACAATTTATTTTGTGAACACATCTATTACTATATAAGGGTCCATTTCACTGTAAATTTACAGAATATATTCAGGTTTTCAAGAAATGCAAACTTAGATCTGCAAATTGTATGCAGAAAGAGATGCAATCCAATACGTATGGCAGACTTCATTTTTTTTCTTTTCTTGATTTGCCAATAAGCTCTGTGTTTCTTTCAAACCTAATCGTGTTGTGTAAATTTGTACCCAAATGGTTCCTCATATGCATCAGAAGTGTATACAAGGTGAATATTTAATGAGGAAATGCGTTTTTAAAAATCATGCTGTATACAGAAAACACCAATAGGAGGCCATTCCTTTATTTCTGTCGATTATTTGCACCGATATTTATAATTTGTGTCACACACACTGTATTCAAGTAAGGATCTACCTACTGTAATGTTAAGCTAAAAATGTATGTCTGTGATAACGAGCTATCACAGCGTAACTGGAATATGTAGCCTAAATTGAAGTGCGTTCCCTGACAGGGACAAGTAGGAATTGGGACGACTTGACCTTGGGATCACTTGACAATGGGATGAATTGGTAATAGGACGACTTAGCACTGGGACAAGATAGTGTGGGGACGACCTGACATTGGGACGAGATTGTATGGGGACAAGTTAACTAGGGATGACCTCATTTTGCAACAACTTGACCTGTTACCCTTAGGTCCATGTGGCATGTCTTGCACTCATCAAACTTGAGACACAGATTCATATCCTTGATCTTGGACTTGGAGGAATTTCTTACAACACTGATAAAAAATTATAGGGTAGTGGAGGCAGTTTTCGGTCACCCCACCCATTCATTAACCATGTTAACCGTGCTGCACACCCGTCACATCATTCAATATTTTGATCTCGTGCTGCGTTCAGCAGCTGGATTCCGCTCACGGGTAAGGTTGTTTAGGCCTAGCAGCTCCCATTATTTTGGCGAAATTTTAACCTTTTTTCCTTCTCTGTTCATTTCTGTGTATCCCCATTTTGTTTTTACAACCAGGTTGTAAGGACCAAGAAACAAAAAGGCGTCAAATTTGAGGTAAAGTCATGTTACGTATCAAAAGCAGACGCCAGTGGGATAAGTGGAATTGCAGAACTTTCTTTCAATGTGTCACGTGACCAGAAAGTGACAAATTTAGTGAGGAGCATCTCTTAATTCTATCTTGTCTTTCTTACTGCTGGAGGCAGTTTTTGATCACCTTGAATTTATAGCACTATAAGCATATCAGGGTGAGTTTTAATGGAAGAAGTGATGTTGAGTAGCTCCTAATAAAGTCATTAAAGACATTTACAAACATGTACAAATGTTCATTCTCAAATTCAAGGTACTGGAGAGCAAATTCACCTCCAAAGGCTTAGCAGATTTGGAGGTGAACAAGCGACTGGCCACACTGAGAAGCCGGGTAGGACTACATCATTGATTTGGTTGGTGGACACTCTCTCAGCCTGGCCTGGCACTGCCTAGTAGCCCCAGAGGTGAACAAACCAAAGTATATGACGTAAGCTTTTGGACGAGAATATGATGCGGCCGCCAACATGGAAGGTATGCTCAATGAACAATTCCAACATGTACATTTCAAGCTGGACACCTGTCAAAATAATTCATTGTTATATTCTCATGAAACGCATAAACTGTCACAAGTAGGTATATTTTACAGTTTTGCAAAAACTTTTACACAAATGAAAGCATATCTTTGCTTTTTGTCAGTAAAGACCTGCTCATGGAAAACCGCCTCCACTCACTGAAAATCAGCCTTTTGCGCCCTGCAGAGTGTCATGATTTAAGTACCAAGCAGGAACACTGCATGGGACATCTATCAGTACACTTAACAAATTAGTAGTGCCACTGCGAAGTCGCATCCAGAAAATATTTATCAATGTTTCTGGATCTCCGAAGGTATGTATCGATTTATGCTTTAGTGACCGCAAACTGCCTCCACTACCCTATGTCACCTACCCTTGTATATCTTCATTCCTCAATGCCTGTATCAACAGGAGGCACACGCCAGGCAAAGGACTGAAAGGTAGGCTAGCAAAGGGTCTCTCGCTATGTCTATGACTTATGTCTCGGAATGTTTTCCCACTGCCAAGTGACGTACTCTTTATTCTCTCGGACTGTTTGATCTGCCAGAGCCTACGTCTGGCTTTCTGGGCCCTGCCCTCACCAAACCTCGCCGTATTTCACACAGGTACGCCCGTGTTCTGGCATGCTATGTTTCCAATTGGCCCATCTTAAGTCGAAGCTGGGCCTCGAGATTGCATTTATATGAAAGAACGTTGGTTGTGATGCCCAGCGAGATGATCGATTTCATGCATTCCTCACTTTCCCACCGTCTCTTCTCAAGCGAAGTCTGAGTAATCAGTGGCCATGGAAACGACTTTGTACTTACCTCGAACCCAAGTAGGCTCCGTCAGTAAGTTCACACGCTGAATATGAAGACTGTAAGGCTTTGGTGAAAAGTTTTAATGGACAAACTGTGTTTACTTAAACGCATTTCAACGTTCACTCCAAACCTCATCCTCCATCTTACATTGCTACACTGCGCATGACTACAGGCATATCTAGTCGATCATTGCCCAAGTTTCTAAATGGAACTTCTTTTGCGGTGGTCATCACCGCCCGGGCTACAGCCTACAGGCTGGTAAACATTTGTTCAGTCAGTCAACGGCATTCGTGCAAAATAAGGGGGTGGGTGGGCGGGCAGCATTCGTGCTAACATGCAGCTTATTCACCTGTCTTCAAAAAGCAATTGAACAAATTTTCTGCTAAAAGAAATGGTCGCAAAACTACAGTTCAAGCAAAGGGTAGGCCTATTACTTGTACATTATGGTTTGAATACCAGCGCAAAAATGTGATTGCAGATCAGCACCATTGCATACGAAATAAACAAACTAGGCATAGAAAATATAGATTTATAAGCAAATATGTCTGGGTGCAACGAAAATATCTAATCAACTTAATGAGTTCTGTAGATTTATCATTTTGGTAACAGATGGGCATTGACTGACACGTATTGTGTTCAATCATGGAGCTATAAACGATGATGATAGGTCCATGGTTCAATGACGATTTGCTTAAATGATAATGCTACAACATTGGTTCATGGTTCATTGGATGCAGCCATAGCATAAACTCATAAATTGAAGTTGGAATTGCATCTCTAGCTATAATACTTTTAAAAATATTCGATATATAAATTTTGTGTATTTATTCAATTTGCATAAATTAAATTGCTGCAACTTTGGTTCATTGGGTGCGGCTGTGTCATAAACCCATAAATTGAAATTGGAATGGCATCTGCATCTATAAGATATTTAAATTTTTAGGTATTTGCCTGATTTGCATAGGCCTAAATCAATATGCTACCAAGTTGGTTCATGGTTTGTTGAATGTGGTTATCCAAAAACCTATAACTTAAATTTTGAAACCACGCCTCGAACTATAACGTACTCTTGAAGGTATTCAAGATTTACATTTTTACATGCCCCTAGTTAGTATAATTTAAAATTGTACAACTTTTGTTGACTGTACACCAGATTGACAGGTGTCACAAACCTATGTGTGTAAGTTGGTATTTTGTGTCTCTCCGCTTCAGTTTGGAAGATAGGGAGCTCTTAAAAATTATTTCCCCTAATTTACATAAATTTAAACACCTGATTTTTCAAGACAGGGGGCACAAGTTCATCACAGATCCAATATTTCCACACGAATGTTCACAGATGTCACACGTGCTGGTCAGAGAAAAACTTCGGACAGCGGAAAGAAAGAAAGAACTCCAAGGAAAATAGAATGTTTGGGTTCACACCCAGACACAATTGCTGGAAAAATAGATCTATAAACTAGAACGGAAGCCTTCACAGCATATCTGTCTCGGTGCCTTATCAATGAGAACAGTTTGAAATGCTACACTTCGCCATTGTTCTGCATAATCTTAGTTTTGTGCATTAGCCTAATTTGTATAAATTAAAATGCTACCATTTTGGTTCTTGGTTCATCGGGTGTGGCCATATCACAAACTTATAAACTAAAGTTTGAATGACACCACTATCTGTAATAGTTTTGAAGCTATTCAAGATTTTAGTTTTCTGTATTTGCATAAATTGAAAGCCTGTAACTTTGGTTCATGGTCTATTGGATGTGGTTAAGTCACAAGCCGATAAATTGAAGTTGGAATGGCATCTGAATGTATAATAGTTTTGAAGTTATTCAAGATTGAGCTTTTGTGTGTATGCCTTATTTGCATAAATTGAAATCCTACAACTTTGGTTCATGGGTCATTGGATGCGGCTTTGTCACAAACTTACAAATTAAAGTTGGAATGGCACCTCCATGTATAACAGTTTTGAAGTTATTCAAAAAGATTTATATTTCGTGTATTCACCTAGTTTGCATAAATTAAAATCCTACAACTTTGGTTCATGGTTCATATGATGTGGTTATGTTACAAACCTTTAAATTGAAGTTGGAATTGCAACGCTATCTGTAATAGTTTTGAAGCTATTAAAGATGTTAATTTTGTGTATTCACCTAACTTGCATAATTTGAAAGTCTGCAACTTTTGTGCATACAACGATAATAAAGGGCTACTTTATATTTTATCGTATAGTTTTGTGACTTTTACGGAATATTGTGATCACAAACAAAGGCTGTGTCACCAATCTCAACGGAGGAACGCCATTATGACCAGGAACGACCTTTCGTACTAAACTATAAAAATTTGGCCGCAGCCTGAAGTCATAAACCACGTAAGCCTAGCGTGGCCGCCTACCCCCAGTATTGTGGGCAGTTTACATATAGCCAGTCCCTAAAAGAAAATCTAGACATATCAGTGTAGTATTGCCCAGGTCAACAGCTTTCGTTGGTGTGGGTTGGGTGCATACGTTGCTCCCAACCGGCACCGTGGAAATCTGTTGACTCCGACGTATTCTTATGGGTGGTGTTCACGAACATGTTTTTTGAACTTGAGCTGAACTTTTTCGCAAAAGCTTCCACACTGGTGGTTGAGATGGGGCAGTGGACTGAATAGCCTGACTGTGGGATTCGTTTGTCTTCAGCGCCTCTTATCGTTTTTTAGCACCCACAGCGCTGACACACGCTGGCCCCATATTTGTTAGTTTTCACTCTTCTGGTACTCAGATGAAAGCTCTCTCTTGGTACAGAATTAAGATATTAAATGGCTTCTGCAATAGTGCTGTCATCCCTCTCATAGAAATCCTATTGACCCCGTGTATTCGCAATGTAGTGTATTAACCACATCATTACATCATAGAGGCGCTAACAGGTCATCTGTTGACAACCACTGATAGTAAACACTGTTTAACGCTCTTGTGAAAAAATATTTCAATCAGCGATTAAAAAGAAAGGAAACGGAAAAAATAACATTTAATATGTTAAAAGCAGTGTGAATAAAACAATGTGTAGACCTGCAGACATCTATAGGTCTAAGCTATAGGCCTATTGCCTTCAGGTAAGCGAAAGTATAATTTTATTTTAACATGCGTGTGTGCCGACACCAGTTAGTTACAAAGCGGGGAAATTACAAAACAAGAGGCTAATAGTCCTAGTGCTCTCTTGTCGTTTAATCAGCTGACCATCACAAAATAAAAAAAATAAAATAAAAAAGAAAAAAAAAAAAGAAAACACATTTCCTGATATGTGACCTAACAGATATTGGACCCAACTTTGACTTCCCTACCCTTTTTAGTCCTGAAGGTTATATCGAGTTAACTTGAAAACTGTGCACTACATTGTGCCAAGGAAGTTGGAGGGGCGCATTCACAAAAAGAAAGAGAGCAAGTAAAATAGAAACAAAGAAAGGAAAGAAAAAGTTTACTGAGGGTCGAACAGATGGATGAACATTACAGATCATATAAGCTTTGCGCCGTTAGGTCAACAGAACTACAAACCAACTAAGTAACCTTAAATAGATATTAAAGTTGAGTGATATGCATTATTTGTATGGAACTAAATATTCAAGAAGACAGTTTGATGAAATTACCATCTTTGAAATAACTTGAAAGTCCTTCTTCTTCTTCTTCTTCTTCTTCTTCTTCTTCTTCTTCTTCTTCTTCTTCTTCTTCTTCTTCTTCTTCTTCTTCTTCTTCTTCTTCTTCTTCTTCTTCTTCTCCTTCTTCTTCTTCTCCTTCTCCTTCTCCTTCTTCTCCTCCTCCTCCTCCTCCTCCTCCTCCTCCTCCTCCTCCTCCTCCTCCTCCTCCTCCTCCTCCTCCTCCTCCTTTTTTCATGTGAAAGAATAGTTTCAAATTTAATACTTGGAATATATAAAAATTGAAGCTCTTGTAAAAACTTTTTTTTCCCCAAAAGATAACGACAGTTTGAACAGCTGGATCACATAAATTTGACTTTATGGCGTAACATATATGTCTGCCAGATAAAGTAACTGCATAGATTATTTAAAAACTATATAAATTCATTCAACATCATTCAGTTTTGAGGAAGTTCTTCAAAGTTTAAAGTTGGAATCATGGCCATCAGGACACGATCTTGCAAAGATAACTTATAACTGATTTAAAGTTCAAGATGAAATGATAATTTTCTTTCCATTGTAACATGAGCTGTCAGGCTATTATAGCATATATTGAGCGTTGTTCCCCCCCCCCTCAATTAGGAGTGTCTTGTTTCATTTACTTTATTTTTCTTTATTTTTCTTTTCTTTTTTCGTCTTGTTTGTTTGCGAAATTCGAAATTTGTTTCAAAAATGGGTATATGCTAGAGAAACTCATGTCGTCATCTCATTATTGCAGGTTTTTCCCCGCAAAAATGACAAATATGCAAGAAAAGCAGGGCAGAGGCTCACCTTGACCGTTTTTCACATGTCAAGATTATTTTGCAGTGATCAAGTGTGTCAAGTGGAGAGAGTTCCAACCCAACTCTGACTGTGGGGTTTTGTCTGAATCTTGTGGCTTTCTCCCACCACACAAAAGGGTAGGAAGTGTACACCTACACCTGTGACATGGTAACATAATTGACTTCTATTACAACCCAGGCAGCTATATATATTAAACTTCTCACTTGTATACAAGAGTAAATTATAGACACTATAGGCGAACTCACATTGTTAGGTCCATGCAAAAAGCCCTGTACTTCAATACGTATTTGGGACCCCCCCCCAAAAAAAAGAAAAAGATTTCTGCCCTGTGCGTCTGCCTAAGGACCCCACGTTTCAGCTCATTTTAGCACATTCTCCCAAAAACAATTTGACAATTGCTAGTTTTAATGGAACAAAAATTGTACACAGGCAGTTTCACACAGATCAATCAACTAGGATGGTGTGCTTTCTGGACCATAGAAGTAAGCAGGACCATATTCACAACGGCGGGCATGACAAAGGTGACTTATGAATATTCTAAATAAATCTCGCATGAGATATTGCAGTTTTGTATGTCTGCAAGCAATATTAAAGATTGTTGTCTGGAGAATTTCACTTGCATTTTTTCCCAAGAGAAAAATTACTCTTTTTTTGGTGAAAGTTTGATAAATTTTACTTTTGCGGAAATGAATCCATGGGAGCAGATCTCTAAAATGTGAATTAAGACGGTCATATTTGAAACCACAGCAGAAGCGTAATTGTCTCTGTGGAAGTACAATGCAGTGACTAAAACGAAGTATACAGGAAGGGACAAGTATAGTTCCTGAATTATAAAATGTATTGACGACTGTACTTGCAGTTGTATTTCTGCATGGATAATGAAGGCACAGAACACGTTGTAAAGTTTCCACATGGTGTTAAGAAGTCTTAAGACATTGTAAGTTAGGCAGAAGAGGGTTAACCTCTATTCCATCAAATATTGGAGACCAAATTGTACATCTGCAACAATGCAGCCCCTGCATAAGTGTATATAGATCACACATCCTGTGATCATCGTTTGTGAGAGGAAGTACTGATAACAAACGAGCTAATTAGTGATAGTATAATCTGGGAATTTCTGCACTGGAATCAATGGCAGGAGATTAACTGCTACAATCATTAATCACGGCCTTGAGGTATTTTAAGGCCTTGTTATTTCTGTGCTAATTATACTCAGGATCAGAATATAAACTTTGTGAATGGAATCTCTATTGCATAGAGACTTGCCACATATAAAATTTGTGTAGGAAAAGGTTTAATTCTAAATGCAGTGACAATTACAAGGTCAAGAACACTTCAGTTAGTTTACAACCTCTTATATAGAGGGCACCACTGCATATACATAGAGGGCAGAACTGTACAATGAAAATGATCATCGATAAAAAGTTTTAGCTTTCAAAGAATGAATTAATGTATAAGTTGTTTACAGGAAATGTGCGGGAAAGTCCACACAAGTATAAGTATTATTTATAGCCAGGAAATCCTTGCTGTGGGGGTATGAAATGGTATATAAGAGAGCTCAGTTACAGCACCCCCCAGGCTTCTAAGTCAGGAGACTGAAAGTATGTACAACACCGAAATAAACTGAAGAAAAAAGAATTGACAGACATTGTTATGCTTCGACTAAGACTGGGACACCAAACACCCAGCTGAATATACCAGGAGAAGCTCATGTGTATAGGACCCTTCCAGCAAAACAGTCAGATGTGTATCACAAGCTTGAGACACTTACTAGAACAGTGGTAGTTTCACATATTTGGCAAACTTGCCAGGATCAAGAAGATGCTAGGATCAAGATGAAAATGCCAGGATCAAGAAGAAGACACTGGATCAAGGAAAGTGGATGGTGCAAGCTTAACTGCAAGACCTAACGGACCATATCTTGGTTTCAAGTGATGGGGAAGAAGTGTGATCAGCAGTGACGACGAAGAAGAAATAGAGGTGGAAACAAGTCAACAAAAGCCAGTTGGAATCGCCAAGATACAGATCGCTGAGTCATGGTTGAAGTCAGGAAATTGATGGTTGGCAATCTGGAGACGTGAAAGAGAAATACAACAGCAAGCAAGAAGACAACAATGCCATTGGGAAAGAACAGTGAAGAGACTGAGGAACAAAGTCACCAGAAAACAAGCCAGAGAAGAAGGAAGCCAAGACCAAGCAGACAGAAATGGACGTTAACCAATTCTAAGCATTCGTAGATGGTATTGCTAGATTATTGACACACTGCACAGATCAATGAGACAACACTAACCAAAGAAAAACACTGGAACAAGATCAAGACACTGGTGCAATCAATCAGGAAATGCGACAGAAACATACCTGTGGAAGTACGGGAATGGATCGAAGAAGGATGACCATACCAGAGTCCACCAGTACCAGGAGCCACCAGTATTGATCGCCAGTTGAAGAGTGACAGGACCATTGAAGAGAGAAGTGGGCTGATATTTGGGAGTGCAAGCAGGTCGAAGACAAATACCAGAGACAGATCTACTAGACCAAGTGAGGAAAGCCTTCCTATCAGCCAACAGAAATGAACACCTGAAAAGTGAACTGGAAAAGAAGGCTCAGTCATCATACGGAGGCCTGGGAGCATTCAACAGAAAATTGAGAGAAGCCGCCAACAAAGCATACCAGACCCCGAAGAGTCTAGACATCAATAGAACAGTGGTGAGAATTTACAAAAAAAGCCTTGTACAGCTTGCCAAGAAGATAGTGGAAGGAAGACCATCATCATTGGATGAAGTCATAAAATTCGCTAAACAACAAGCCGGAATGGAAGTATACAGAGGACTGGAATGGACCAACAGACAATAGGAACCAATGGATGTCGCTCAAATCAAGTATATGGAAATGGAGGAAGTACTCAAAGTGATGCAGCCTGTGCCAGATCTCAAGACAGACTATTGTCGAGGATGTCAAAGTTGGAAGAAAACCACAGGCCAAGGCTAATGATTCCAAACAATCGACCAAGGATGGAGAAAAACCAAGTGAAGTGCTTCTACAGCAATAAACCTGGACACAAAATCACTGACTACTACAAGAAGAAAGCAGAGACCAAAGCCAAGACCACAAACGGAGCAAGGAAACCATCTTTAAACTAGGCACAACAAGAGGAACCATGGATCAACGATGGGTCATGACAGTGGCACTAAATGGAATATAATGAACTACCCTCGTTGATACAGGAGCCTGTGTGATGCTCTTGTGGAAGAATATCTTTGAAAAACTATGCCAACGGACTGAATGCTCAAGACTACTACAGCCAAGTGACATCGTAAACAGTATCTCCGGATACAAATTGGACGTCGTGAGATCTACACAAACCAAACTGGACAACACCGTCTGTATCACTGTGCTGGTAGTGAATGAATCAGACAAGTAATGATCCTCAGACATGATGTGCTACAACAAGGACAAGGAGTGGTAGCTACCCCAGGAGGATCCTATCATGGTCTGGCAAACCATGGCCATTGAAGTGGGCACAAGAAGACTACTCAACAGTCAAGGCAAGCAAGACACCCATAAGGAGGACACTCAAAACAGTTGGACACAGGAAGATTGACGCAGTTCTGCAGGAGTATGCACACATCTTCACTGATAAGGAGGACCCACTTGGACTATGTGAGATAGACCCCATTATCATCGACACCCAAGAACATTCATCGATCAAACAGAGGGCATACTGGACACTGCTATCCAAGAGGAAGATCATCAAAGAGGAACTTAACAAAATGCTACAAGACAACATCATCAGACCAAGTGCCAGCCCTTGGGCATTGCCAGTGATGCTGGTACCAAAGCAAGATGAATCAACCAGATTTTGTGTGGACTATCAAAAACTGAATGACATCACCAAGAAGGACAGCTACCCTTTACCTTTAATCCAAGACATCCTTGATCAAGTAAGTGGTGCCAAGGTATTTTCAATCCTTGATTTGAAGAGTGGGTAGTGGCAAATTCCTGTAGATGAAAAGTTTATTGAAAAGACAGCCTTTGTATGTCACAGAGGATTGTACCAATTCTTAAGAATGCCATTTGGATCAATGCGCCTTCGCAGTTTCAAAGGATTATGGATAAGATCTTATCTGATTTGAGGGGAGTCTGTGTCCTAGTTTATATAGATGGAATTGCTATTTATAGCCCTGACCTAGATACACATACTGAACATTTGAAGCAAGTGCATGTTCACAAGATTGGAAAATACAGGTTTGAAAGTCAAACCATCAAAATGCTCCCTAGCAAAGTCAGAAGTGAAATTGTTGGGATACATTATAAATGCAGAGGGAATTCATAGTAATCCAGAAAAAGTGGAAGGCATTGTTAAAATGGAGGCACCCACAAATATCAAAGAGGTTAGGTAATTTTTAGGCATGTGTAAAGTCCTATTACTCACAAACACTGCCTTCTGCCAAGGTTGCAGAACCTTTGTACAAGTTTACTGAAGAATCAACACTTTCTCTGGGAAAAAGAACAAGAGTAAAGTTTGCAAGCCCTAAAAGAAATACCGAAGTCACCTAGGGTCATGGCTTATCCACAGGTCACTGGGCCATACAAGCTCTATACAGACGATTGTGGACATGTTGTAGGATGAATCCTAGTACAAGAAGATGAAAATGGCATAGAAAAAGTCATTCAGTATGTGTCTCCTAAACTCTCAGGAAACCCACTCAAATGGGCTACCAAAGAAAAGGAAACCTATGCAGTGGTATACTGTTGTATTCTTCCAAGAAACCAACACCCACAGATCCAAGTTATCCCAGGTTCATCTTACCAAAACAGTATAGGAATAAGATCATAGATCGACATCACAAGGAGGTAGGGCATATGGCTCTACACAAAACCTTATACTGAGTGAGGGAAGCATATGTTTGGCCAGAGATGAGGAAAGATAATAATAATAATAATAATAATAATAATAATAATAATAATAATAATAATAATAATAATAATAATAATAATAATAATAATAATAATAATAATAATATTATGGTGGCTCTCCGCTTGTCTGCCATGGTGCTGTGTCGCTATGGGACACAGGTGGCCTAGGATAAAAATTATATAAAAAAATCCATCCCTCACACACCCTATCCCCACCTCTAAGGCTCAGGTTTTTCCCATGGGGGCCCCAAGGGAACCCTTATAAGGGCTACCACCATTCCCATTCCCTCCCCTCCCTGTACTCTGGGGTTCTAATTTAACCTGTTGCCTTCTAACTCTATTATTTCATTCCTATTCTCCCAGCATCCTACCAGGTAGTCCTGTACATTTTAATTACCTTTCCTGCCTCCCAGAGAGCCACCTTCCAAACCTAAAATCCATGCTATACGTTCCTCTTCCTCTAAACACTGAACCTCTTCTAAACCCTTGTAATTGTAATCTTCCCTGTGCAACTGTCTGAAAAAAATCTTTCCTTATTTGGTGGCCACTAGACACATCTTACAGACAATGTGGGTAGTTCATAACTTGGGACAAACTGCCCCTAGTTTTGAAGAATTAGTACATAATTACTTGAGGGTTGTGGATCAGTTTCACCAATGGAAAGCCTTCTTGGAGTTAGGCAGGTTAACCAAAGAACTGTTTCCTCCCGCACAACTACAAAGCTTGCTAGACAAAGTTTCCTCGCCTGCTTTTGTACCAGATCATTGGGTACCTGTTATAGGACTTGGAACTGTGGGATAGTACCTGTGGATAATCTCACCAGGGATTTAGGATTTACCTAAGACTGTTTGACTGTTAAATACCAGTGAAAATAAGTTTATATACTTTGCAGTGATTTTGATTGTTAGTATATAGTTATTGTTAAAGTTATTTTTGGCATTCTTTGTTGAGTTCTGCTTATATTCAGAAGGTGCACATCGTAACAAACAGTCCACTGAAACAGTCAAATGCGTATCACAAGCCCGAGACACGAAGTAAAAGAGTGGTACCTTTAAAATGCGTGTGGGGTTTTTATTTTTTTTATTTTTTTTATTTTTTTATTTTTTTTTTTTAAGTTTTAAAGTAAGTTGGGGATATCTATTTTTCTTTCACAATGCCTTGGGGGATGAAATTTGTATTTAAGTTGTGAGGATAATTAAAAAAGCTAGAATCTAGAAATACTTGTAAATTGTTTTATTGAAGATGAAAGAAAGAGTTCAAAACTTGAAACTGTTTTCTGGAAGATTCTGTGTAATGCATGTTCAATGGAACCACAGAGAGTGATATTAGCCTGAAAAGTCTGATTTCTGAATCATGAATGAGAAGGGGAGGGTTTCTTGGGGAACAATTTAGCTGTTTTATAGTTGTTTAATACTCTATTATCAGATAGTAGTGATTATACGGAAATCCGTCTTGTAAAATCAAGCTAAGCGGTCATTAGGTGTGTACGACATTGTATCAATGCTGCCAAGATTCACGCCTGTGTTATTGATATTCATGCTCAGGGTGAAAGAGTGCAGATTGACGGCATCTTTTTTGTGACGTGCATGGTTTAAATGTATTGACAAAAGTCAGTTATGCATTCAAGTCGTGATCATATGATACAGATGGAATATAATCTTAGTCTGGCAGATACATTATTTATTCATATACCACGCTCTTTGCGATTTATAATTATTTTTTATGCTGTAAATCAGGTGGGTCCATTGTGTACTACAAAAAAATCAGAAATTTACAGTGTTACGATACCCACAATTTAAGTCCAACATGATTATAATTGGATGTAAATTGGTCAAGTTATGGAAAGGTGAAACTTTCTAACGTCCAAATGACATTTACTTTTGGCCTTGAAAGGTCACATGTAAGTTTAAAAATGTTCAATGTTACAATAGCTACAATTTGAGCCCAACATGATCAGAATTGGATAAAAATTGACCAAGTTATGGCTAGAAGAAAGCCATAATAAACAATGGCCTTTGACCTTGAGATGACCTCTACCTGAAGTGAATCTTGACCTTTACAAATGATATTTTGACCCAAAATTGGCCTTTGACCTTGACATTTGAGATGACCTTTGCCTTGCTATGATCGAACACCTATACACTCGGAACCACATCTACTATAGTATATAAGATATTGAAGATTTAAAACTTTAATTAGCCCTCATTTGCATAATTTTGAAAAGCATGACCTCTGATTATAAAAAGGCGAGACTTCATCCATAGAAGGATAATTGTGCCAAGTTTGGAGTTTCTTATATAATACTTTTCAAATGAAATGTCGGACATGCTTACCTGTAAAGAAAGAAAGAAAGAAAGAAAGAATCCCCAGAAAAACAATATATCTCCGTTGGCACACAGACATAATTTAATAGAATTGCTGAAAACATTTTGGTGTGCTTTTTTATTTAGAAATTGGTAAACACAATTGGCCAATCAGAGAGCTGGGTGTAATGAACAAATCGTGTTAACTGGCAATATGATCAGTCCAGCCCAGGCGGTACTTTAAGACACCCAGTCCTTTTTCTGATATGACTTTCACGGGTGTGTAATTGAGTGTTGGCAGGCTGCTGGGCAGTGGGAGCAAAGTCCAGCAAACCATCAAGTCCATGACCATGCACTGTTTTATTGACAATACAAACTTACATTTGGAAATCAAGTGAAAAATGCAAAACTTTCATCATCAGGAATATCATTTAATGGAGCATCCTCTCCCATCACTTCAGCTTTCACCATATCCTGCTGCAGCCAGGCAAGGTGACAGTCTGACACATAAAAAATATGACCCACATTTTTCCTGTCTGCATGTCTCATTTCAGTTTCTAGTAGGTTAGATTAACACGTTTACACCCAACATAGACCTACATCTACAAGTATGATGGTAATATAAGGCCACTTTTGTCTGCTGCACTTGAAAGATGGCCTCTCATACATAGCCCTATTGTAAGAGGAGACTACTGTGTTTCCTTCGTGAATTGATCATAGAGTTGGTCAAAACTAGTGGCATTTGCACAGACCTGTGACCGCATAGGGGCAGGCAACATAATAAATTTACAGACTCCTGGATGTGTTGATTTTACTTTCACATATGTTAGAATTGTAAAAATTTTGTTTTGAGATTGGCCTGTAGGCAAGTGTGCACGCAATATTTTGCTGTTTATTTCGCTGCGATTAAAATATTTTTGTATGCAGCTCAAATCGGAATTTCCTACCAATTCTTTTTTGCTGGGGGAAATGTTTTAGTTAATATTGAGATAATTTGTAATGTAACTGTGAATGTGAAACTTTGTTCAAAAGATATTTTATTACTTGAAGGCAATATCAGTAAAGGCTTCGTACTTTAAAAAGTCCAGCAGTATATGAAATATGAGTAGATAATTGAAATAGAATTGTTAGAAAATCTAAAGTAAATAGTATACATTAGTTTCGTGTTAAAGCTCTTGGGTTAAAATGGGTAATTTTATGAAGTAACTCGCTTCTGATGTGGTTATTTATGCCATCCTAATTTACTTGACCTTTGGCAGCCTTTACAACTATAAATCTGTCATTTTGTTTTTGCTGATAATCACCAAACACTGTCCATTTTAAATTTCCTTTATATTTTAAAGGGTCTGGCAGGCATTAGGCATAAGCGTTGTAAACTTCTGGAATGAGTACACCTGACCAAAGTTATGGCTGTCCCAACTCACGGAGAGAAAACGTGAAACAGGACTTCGCCGCTTGTGGCCACCAGATGACTGCATCACGGACGTTCCAGTGTATTGAAATGAGTGCTGCTTCACTGGGTGAGACGCTCTTGTTTTGGTTGTGGATGAGTTTATCCAAACTTGTTCAGATATCCAGTTCCATGACAAGCTCTGTAATATTTAGTAAATAAACCTAGGTAGTCGAAGTCTCGGTAAATATTTCTTAAATTTATTCAGTTTCATTATGTAGACTGCGGAAATGAAAGTTCTTTGTGTCGACCGTCACCTGGAGTTTTTAGCTCAGCTGACTTATCAGTCAGCTGAGCATATCGTATGGTCCTTCCTCAGTCCTCCCTCAGTCAACAATCTGAAAAACGTTGGCCAGATTTACCTAAAACTTCGTGTGGATGCACATTGCTTGGGTCTCTACCAATTTTGCTCAAATGGTCATGCTTCAATGATTTTTTTGGATTTTTTTGCTTTAAAAAAATGTTTGGTAAAACCTAAAAATATCTTTTGCGAAACCACCAGGCCATTGCTTCGACATCGTATAGAATGCATTCTGGGGACCCCTAGACATTAATTTGTGGATAGGTCGTGCTGTGATTTTTAAGACTATTTGTGTGTTTTTCCTATTTTCAACTTCTCCAAAAACCATCTCTCAGATTATTATGCAGCTTGGTGAAATTAAGCTTGTGAGAGGAGTAAACAAACTTGCTCACTAGGCAACGCCGGGGGGGGGGGGGGGGGGATACTCAACATCAGGGTGGATGGGTGCCTAGGACATTTTTATACAATACCCTATTTTAATACTACACCAGATGTAAAAACGATACCCTTTCTTAATCCTGTAATGTGTTGAATGGAGTGCGGCATAGGTGCATCCTGGTGCATTTTGGAGAGCAGCATTCCAATTTTAAACAAATTTTAGTACATTCTTACTTCCCAAAAAAAATCCACACAAAGAACTTACTAATTATATCTTATATCTCCAGCCTTTATCCAAGATCCATACATTTGTTTGAAAAATGAATAAGACATTTAGTTTACTCAAATAATTTTTACCCCTATACTAACCCAGCTGTGTACATTTTTTTGGGGGGGGGGCGGGCTTTTATAATCTCCTGGAAGTAATGAAGACGGCCTTTCCTGCGGCACATACCCAGTACAACCCTACATGAGAGTACCCCCCCCCCCCAGGCAACGATACTCTGCATCCCTGATTTTTAACGATTTTTTTCACTTCGTGTTCGCGTCAGTTCATGCATGCATTCCTACTGATTGGCATGTAAGTCAGTGTGAATTGCAATGGAAATTCACTTTCGATTTTTTCTCCAAAACATTTAACCAGATTTATGTCAAACCTAAGGTGGGTCTTTACCAAACTTGATAAAATGGTGCCACTCTAGTGATGTTTGGATTTGTTATTTTATTTTATTTTTTTTGCCAAACCTTAAAAAAAAGGAACAAATCTACTTCTCTGAAACCGCTCATCCAGTTGCTTTGAAATTGCACAGGGACACTTCTCGGGACCCCTGAACTTCAATTTTCCAACAGGTAAAGCTGCGACGTTTTTCAAAGAACTTTTTCTGTTTTCACTATTTTTGACTTCTTTGCCAACATCGTCACTCAGATTGTTCAAAAACTTATAGGAAACTATATTAGCCTGTGGGAGGATTAAGCAAAGGTATTCAGTAGATTGATATACGCTGAATCTGTGAGTTTTAATGATTTTTTTGTCAATTCAGGTACATATCGGCTAATGCATGTATTCCTAGTGACTGCTATGTAAGTAAATGGGGATTGCAATGGAAATTTACATTTTCGACTATCTCTGCGAAACTGTCAGCCAGATTCACCTCAAACTTTGTGGAGATGTACCTAAGGTGGGTTTGTACCATGTTTGTTCAAACGGTTACGCTCCAATGATTTTAATATTTTGTACGATTTTTGTTGTTCATATTTCAGTAAAATCTTTAAAAAGGAATTCACACTTCTGGGGACCTAAACCTTAATTGGTGCAACACGTGGCGCTGTGATTATTTCTTGCTTTTTGAAAGATTACTTTTTTTCATACGTATTTTCACTTTCCTTGACTTTTTCTCCCGAACTGTGAGTTTAATATCCTTCAAACCTTTAGGGAATGTACGTGGACTTGGATCTCCTCCAAATCTGTTCACTTCATGGCGGTGCTGTCATTGTCTGATTTTTAACAAGTCATTAACATTAGGAATGACTGGTAAGGGGATATATACATGTTAGCAACACTGTTTATGGTCTTAAAGAAAAGTGAGCTAAGTATATCATTCTGCAGATCACAAGACCAGTTTGTACATGTAAGGTCAGCCGACCACGACTGTCGCTGTCGTCTTTTTTTTTTTGTCGAATGGGCGAGACTGGATTCAGCAATAAGTGCCTGGTCAAATACGACAGTTTGAATCAGTTGAGTATTATAGGGGAATTAGCTCTCTAAATGGAGAACACAGCCCAACTCCTAGAGTTGTCTTCCATGCCAAGTGGTTTATTTTTTTCCGACACGCAGGTGTTGTTTGCAAAATGATAAGCGTAGTCAGTCATATTTGAATCAAATTTATGGATGGAAATCCAAAGTAGCGATTAGTTGTTGAGCTAGTGTTGCAGGAATTGAACCACCTTTGGGAGATCAGCTGCTTTATGTGACCACTTCTTGGATGGCCCTAGGGATGGTCTCTCAAAGGAGGGACTACTGTTTTTCCCTCGCCAATCCACAGGAGTAAAAGTTATACAGATATTTATACCACAGAAAAGGTGATAACTTTGCCACCTATTTGAACCAATCAGACACCAAAGTTTTTGTAAGTTAAGGTGGAAGGTCTGAAGCCGCACCTTTGGATAACCTCAAATAACTTTTTCATATTTTTGGATAGTCTGATACTTAAACTACATGCTCCCCAAAACTCAGATGTGTGAACATAAAATTTATATGAGGTAACTGATCTCAAAACTTTTGTTGACAATGAAAAGTTTAAACAGTGCCGGACACATGGCTTTGTTTGCTATACTATAACTTTATATTTATGCTATTTCAGGATTAACCATTCAATTCGATCTTGGACATTGATATATATTTTAAATTTCTTGTGATTTCAATTGAAAAAAAAAAATTGTGTGACTTCTGCGCGGAAAATGTGAAAATTCTACCAAGTCAGAAAGAATGCTATAAAATCTCCAAAAATTCTAATCCTGCAAAAAAACTCTATGGATATGTAGTAATCAGAAAATATATAGGTTTAATGTATTTGTGAAAAAATTAAATGGGTAATTGCGATCCAAAGTTGCCAGTCTCATTGCGCACTAGCTTCACATCTTCCACCTTAATGACTTCATGACATAAAAAGGTGGAAAAAATATCAGGACAAATAAAGATTGGCAGAAGTAGTTGATCAAAGACATTACTATGCTACAAATGACCACTTCCTGGGGCCTCACAAGGTGTATCGGGATGCACTTCGGTCCCAGTGACGTCATATGACTTTACTGGCAACCGCATATGTACGAAACATCTAGATCCTTCTAGAACACCGGAAATCATAAAACAAAGCATTTATCCAGAGAAAGCAAGGAGCGTTATAATATACAGCACATGTTGCAGAGAATAAATAGAAAAGCCTGTAGTTTTATTGACAAATAAATTCTCTGTCCAATATATGAGAGCAGAGTGCGCCTTTTTCTCTCTTGTGTCATAGTTGGGTTATGTCTGTCGGGGTTACTAAGATGTAGAAAATTAGCTTTGTGGCTGTGCCTTTCAATCTGTATTACGGTGCATGTGTAGGTCATGTTTAAGACTTATATAACAAAACGGGCCCAAATTTTCCTGCATTAGATGAATGTAAAGACATTCTTTCTATAATAAGTGTATATGATAATGTTATATCTGAAACTTTCAACTCAAGATTCAGATATGTAAAAGAAAATGAAGTTTGCATTTTTCAATAAAGTTTTGCTACAGAGGTGTAAGTGTTTTGTGGTTCTTTATAGGCGAGCAGCCAGAGACCCATTTTGGAGAATTTAATTACCCCATCGTACAGAAAGCTACAACATGATTTTTATTTATCTTCAGGGTTCCCTAAAATTATTTTGCCCTGTTGTCCTCAGTTACCTGTGTTTGGTTGCCATGGAAACGGCGTCTTTAAACATCACCTCTTTTCGCCAAAATAGTTCATTTTAGTGCCATCTGCTATTGCTTGTTAGCAAATTATCATATCTATATTGCTTTCACCATACCAAATATACATTAAATTAATTTTAAAATACTTAGATAATGCTTCTCTGCTCTTAGACAGGTAATAAATGTACAATGTGAAACCCGAAATGTAAAAATCAGGCTTAATTATAGGTAGGACCATTTTGATTAAAGTCGTCAACAAATCTCTAAAAGGGAACAAGTACCATGTGCTCTTCTTTTACCCCAGTATCTTATCATTATTTACATACAAAGCCTATCTTCCTCTTTTCTTATGACTTAAATTGCACATTGTGATAGCATATGCCATACTATTTAGGACAGCAGAGCCACAAGAATGGACAAAACAAGCCGTCACCGAGAGAATAGATAGTGGGGTATGCCACTCACCAATTACATCCTTTGGCATGCATATAAGTGATCAATCACGTATATACCCTTGTGTGACCTTCCACTCTCATCCGCCTGGGGGGGGGGGGGGAAGGGGGGCAAAATCTCTAAATATCATTTTCTCTAAAATCGCATAGCCGTTTGCTTTGAAATTGCGAGGGGCCACCTCTGGGGATTCGTAAATCTGAATTTGTTCAGCGGGTGGCACTTCTTTTTTTTATTTATTTATTTGTCCTTTTTTGCAGTTTTGTGTGTTTTTCTGCTTTTTTCTACATCTCCAGAAGTGTCCCTAGAATTGTTCTTAAACTTGGTGGAATTCTACCTCCTGGAAGGGAGAAGCAAAATTGTTGACTAGGTGGTGATGCTATTGACCCTTGACAAAATTTTAAATTTGAGTTTTTATCAGTTAATGCATTCATTACTGTTGGTTACAGTCTAAGTCCATGGGAATTACAATGGTTGTTCACATTGTCGACTTCTTCAAAAACATCACTAGCTTTTAGAGTTTCATAATATTTTCCCCTTTTTAATGGCAAAATCATAAAATATCTTTTTCTCTTTAAACAGCATTGCTAGTTGCCTCAAAATTGCGTTGAAACACTTCTGAGTACCCCTAGACCAGGATAGGACTTTCCATAAGTTGAGGGTCAGCCGAAAACGGGCTCATCACTTTTCTTTTAAGCTCCGCTGACTTGTCAATCAGCTGAGTTTATAGGATGGTCCGTCATCCGTCTGTCCTCAATTCACATTTTCGACTTGTCAAAAATCGTGACCTTCCGACGTGGCGAGGATGTACTTTTGATAGGTTTCAACCACATTTGTTTCAAGGGTCGTGCTCTAGTGATATTTAGATTTTTAAAAAGGATTTTGGGGTGTTCATCTTTTGAAAAATTCTGTAAAAAATCATGTACTCTGAAACTGCTTTGCCAATTGCTTCGAAATTGGACCTGTACACTTAAATTGTTCTGAAGTTTACGGGAAATATACCTCGTGGAAGGGTCAAACACAGTTGTCCACGAGGTGGTGATGTTCTTTATTCCTGATTTTGAACTTTTTTTAATATCGATACTTGTCAGTTTATTTATACATTCCTTTTGTCTATTATGTTTGTCAATGGGAATTACAAAAGGAATTCATATTTTCGGCTTATTCAAAACCTTCAGCTACATTCGCTTAAAACCTGGTGGGGATATACCTTGGGAAGTTTCCTCCATGTTTGATGATTACTCTCCATGGATTTTTATCTTGTTTACATTTTTTGCTCCTTTTTTGCATTTTTTTTTCACGGAAACCGCGTCACCAACTGCTTGCATGCTTCGAAGTTGCATAGGGACACTTCCGATGATCCCTACACCTTTATTTACTCGCCAGGTGATACTACGATTCTGCTCCTTCTATTTCTTTCTAATATTATTTTAAGCTCAGCTTATCTTATGGTTTTCTGTCCGTTGTCCGTGCGTCGTCCGTCAACATTTCCATTTTCGACTTCTTCTAAAATAAAACGTCAGCCAGATCCACTTCAAACTTAGTAGGGATGTGCCTTGGGTGGGTCTCTACCATGTTTTACGCTCCAGTGATTTTTTTGTTGTTTATAATAATTATCTTTGGTCTTTTTTTTGGGGGGGGACAAATCTTTAAAAATATACTACTCTAAAACCGCTCACCTAATTGCTTTCATATCACACAGGAACACTCCTAGGGACTCCTAGTTCCTAATTTGTCCCGCGGGTGGCGCTGTGAATTTTCCTATTTTTTAATGATTTTTGGCGTGCTTTTGCTATTTTTGACTTCTTCTCCAGACCCGTCACTCGGATAAAGGTGAAACTTTGTGGATAAGTTCCTAGTAGAAGGGTCAAAATGGGTGTTCACAAGGTGACACTTCTGTGGATTTTAACGATTTTTTTTTCAATTCGGATACTTATCGGTAAATTCAGCTTACCTTTTGATCACTACGTACTACTTTGTGGATATGTTCCTTGTGGAAGGGTCAAACAAAGTTGTTCACTATATGGCACTGCTGTAGATTCCTGATTGTAACGATTTTTTTGTTTTTCAATTCGTGTCCTTATCAATAAATGCACCTTTCCTATGTGAGTCAATGGGCATTCTAATGCTGATTCATAATATCGATCTCTCCTGCGAAACCTGCATCCAGATTGACCTCAAATTTGGTGGCAATGTACATTGGGTGGGTCCAGTTTGTTCAAATGGTTGTGCTCCAGTGATTTTTGGATTTTATTTTTTTCTATAAATTTGTCTGGGGGGGGGGGCAATCTAACAAAACCTTATCCAACACCGCTCACCCAATTGCTTTGATATCCCACAGGGACACTGCTAGAGACTCCTAGTCCTTAATTTGTTTATAGAGTGGCGCTGCAATTATATTCTATCTTTCTTGATTTTTTGTCTGTGTTTTCGCCATTTTGGACTTCTTCTCCAGAACCATCACTTAGATTTAGCTGCAAATCGTAAAATATCTTCTTCTCTAAAACTGCTCGCCCGATTGCTTTGATTTCACACAGGGACACTCCTATAGATACATACTTCTTAATTTGTTCAGTACCACCTGATATTTGACAAAATCGTAAAAAAAAAATCTTTTCTGAAACCACTTGGCCAATTGCTTAGAATTGGACACTTCTGGGTACCCCTAGATCCTAATTTGTTAAGGAGGTGGAGCTCTGATTTAAAAAAAACAAAAAACAACTTTTTAAAATGATTTGTGTGTGGTTTTGCTATTTTCGACATTTGCTCTAAACCATCATTCAGATCATGCTGAAACTTGGTGGAAATTTTCCGTGTGGTAGGGTCAAAGAAACCGTACAATAGGTGGCATTGAGCAGTACAGTTTGTTCATGGTCAGCTGAGCACAGGACTATCAAAACCGCCACTTAGATTAAGCTGCAAATCTTATAAAATCTTCTCCAAAACCGCTTGCCCGATTGTTACTAAGTGGCACAGACCACTCCTGTTTGTTCATGAAGGGTCAGCTAAGCACAGGACTGTCACAGTCCTCTTGTTTTGTAATTGTGTGCGTTTTCGTTTTTCGACTTCTTTCGTCCCAACCATGTTAGATTCTCTGAAAACTCAGTACGGATGTATCCGTTGTTAATATCAACCAAATTTGGTCACTACATGATGCTGTTGTCAGTTTAATGATTTTCAACAAATTATCGAAATGAGAAAAAAATGGAAGGGATGTGTGAACATATTACCATTGTTACACTAGGGATTGCAGGGAATCCTACAATAGTGGTGACTGCAATATAAAATCACTATATTATTATCAATAAAGCTCTAAAATTGGGTTTTCATGGCTTCAGTACAGTACAATATACAGAAAATGTGAAATCGTGAGAGTAAATATATACTTGTATGTATGCTTTGTTTTCTTCCCCTTAAAACAACCAGAAGTAAGGACAACATGCCGAAATATTATCTCCAGAAGCTAAAGATAAATTTAGGACATGTTGTATACTTCTGTGCGGTGGGGGTAATTAAACTCCTAAAATAGGACTCGTTTTGGGAGTTGGCCGCTCGCCTATTAGAAGAAAACGGCCGAGACTCTTTATTTAGCGACTTAAGACTAGGGAAATATGGTGGTATGTAATGTAATGCAAGTGTGATAATACTGTGTGTTAAAGGTAAAAATGCAAGTGGGGTAGATAATTTTGTTTGAAAACAGCAGATTTAAAGATTTCAAGGTTTGTGCTGTAATAGTCTTTTTCCCGCGCTTAAGAAATTGTTAACACAAAACTATATTTTTTACATTTTATAGCGTTGGGCAGCGTGACGTAACTCCGCATATTCTTTTAGTAATAGTTGCATAATAGCCAGGGTAAACTGTTAATGAGATTTTAATTCCTGGAGAGAAGCTATTTGTACAGGCTTTGTGGTATCTAATGACAGTCTTTAGAAACAATACGCCGTATGTATATGAATTTCCCGCCACAAACCGAGGGTTTGACGCAAGGCGGGTCACATCTATGTCAGAGAGAGGGCCATACGTTTATTTCTCACAAATTAGCATGTTTGTTTGTTTGTTTGTTGTTGTTGTTTTTTTTTCTTTTTTTTTTTTTTTTTAGAAATTAAGGTTCACAAATGCCAAACTGGTCTTCATCTAGTACTGCCCGAGCCATATATAAAGAAAAGTTTCCATCTGCCTTTAACAGGTATGTTTTACTTCCAAAATATTAGTAATATGTTACTAGAGACTGTAAATGATCAAAAAGTTTTAGGGCTCTGTGTTGACAGGTTTTTGATTTGGGATGCACAGGTTGCCCACCTATGCAAAAAAATAGCTATAAATCTTAATATTTTGAGGAAAATACGCTACTTTTTGTCATTTCATGTGAGGAAACTGTATGTGAATGCCTACATACTCCCACATTTTGATTATTGTTGCTGACCGTATGGGCAACTGTAATAGGGCTTTGCTCAAAAAAGTGTAACGGCTACATAAAGTAGCAGCATGCCTGGTTACAGACACAAACTGCTTTGTTAGTTACAAGGACTTGATTCACAAACTGAACTGGATGGCATTGGAAGAACGGATTACATTCAAAAAGGCAGTGCTTGTATATAAGTCATTGAATGATATGACGTCACTATATATGAAGAATATGTTTGTTCATGTGAAGGATTTCCATGCTGTGAATTTACGGTCAGCCACTGATGACCAGCTATACCTTAACCGACACAGGACAGACTTTATGAAAAGAACAATAGGTTACAGTGGGGCGGCCATATGGAATAGTTTACCAATGGAAATCGAAGTTCTCCTGTGTGTGTGTGTGTGTGTGTCTGTGTGTGTCCCCACAGGTACCGACCCGTATCTCGCCATATTCCAAGCGAGATTAGGCAATCAAGTATGCAGTTGTGGCGGGAAATTAATATGCATATCTCCTATTGGGTTTGAATATCGGCAGTCAGTCAGATTCTTGTTGTGCGCAGGCATGACGCAAATTTGAAAGGTCTGAATCTTTAAGATTACCTAGTCACGTGTTTGTTTTGACGCACCCAATTTTTTGTAAGTACAATAAAACCTCTCTAACCGAACACCTCTGTATACTGAACCGAACACCTCTGTATACTGAACACCATTTCTCGGTCCCAGATATACGCTTTCAATGTAAGCAAGCCTAACAGTTACTATACCGAACACCTCACTATGCCGAACACTTTTTTGCGGTCCAAAGGGTGTTCAGTATAGGGAGGTTTTATTGTAAATGATATCCCCCGTTTCTATTTGGTAAATTCTTTTCCCGATTTGGAAATCTGGTACTTGCTAGTGCAGATTTGTAAGGTACACAAGACAGGTAGGACCACGGTGAAGGCTAGATGTTTGAATGCATAAATTGAGAACTTTAGATGGCTGGTGACGTAGTCGAGGTCACGAGTCACGACATGCATTGCGAAAAGGAGTACAATAATTGACTTCTCATCACGAATATGTTTATGACAAAATGGTGTTACGTTTATTTCGTTGTGATTAATTATATTTTAATCTGCAGCCCAAAATCACAATTTCTTGATGATTTTGTTCGTTGAAGAAATACATAAATTGGAGATGATTTGTAATGTAACAGTGTATGTGAACCTTTGTTCAAGAAGCCATAGACTATCAATTTGGCATCAGTATATAGTAAAGGCTTGGTAGCAAGCAGCATATGAAGTGTCAGTAGGTAATTGAAATGGAAGTGTTCAGACAATATTAAGTGCAATAGTATATATGATTTGCGTGTAGAAGCTCTTGGTTTAGACTGGGGACTTCAATTTTATCAAGGCTCTCATTTTCTAAAGTGGTGATTTGAACCTTTTGCCAGCCTAATGTACTCGACTTTTGGCAGGCTTTACAACAGTGTGTCTGTCAGTTTATGTTTTGTTGATAACAAACAAATATTGTTCAGCTTCTTTTATGTTTTTATTATAGGGTGTGGCAAGCAGAAGTCATTGCATTGTTAATTTCACGCAGGAGTACAACTGACGAATGGCGTGGCTGTCCCAGCTGACGGCAAGTCAATATATGACCGGACTTCCACCAGGTGCTGTCTATAAGGCCACCAGGTGACTAGGTATCCAGGGCGTTACACTAACTGAAATATTAATGTTTGAGGTTTCTTTTGACCCACTTTCAAAATTATATAGTTTTCTATCAAAGGCTTAGTTTTTATTGACTTGTAAGCTGAAACCTATGGTTTGGACTTTGAATCTTTCTGATGTGATGGACATGTCAATATTTTTTTTTTTCAAATCTTCTGTAACCAGTGACCCTTCAATATGATAAAATACATTATCAGATTAATTTTTGTTTGTTTGTAATTTGTTTGACATTCTATGGATGTAAGATGCTCGGGTCTGACAGATGCGACAGCCGAGCGAAACAAAAGGGATGGGTGTGTATGTTTCCGTACTTTCCTGGTGGCCTTGTGTGGATGTTCCCTTTAATATGAAAACTTCTGGTTCACTGCTCAGGAAGTAGGCGAGCCTTATATATATATATATCAGTTTTAAATGTCACTTTAAAAAGTCTGTGTGACTACATGCATATCGTTGTAATAAACAGTCTTAACACTGTATTTATAGGCACTTGCAGAAGCATATCAGCCCTGCTATGTCAGCTCTCCACTTTATATAATCAGTTATTTTACTCTGACTTAGTGTGGTTTTCCTTGTTTCAACCATGGTTTTGTTCACTGATGCCTCAAATTTAAGTGATTCCCAATACATTTTTGAGTCATCCAGAGCGCCCTAAGCCAGGTAAATAGATTTTAAAGGGATTAGTACAGCCACATAAAGCTAAGATAATACAGTAGCACATGCTCTGTGCCTTTGCATCTTCCTGTCGGTAAGAAAAACTGCAGTTTGGCATATTATTGGGAGATATTTGAAAGGTTTATTAAAAGAAAAGGTTAATCGTGGTGATCATGTATGCAAATAAAGGTATACCAAATGCCCTTTTAGGGTACCCATTACCCATATAAGACAGGTGCCCACTTAGTGGAGGATCCATTAACATGAAACCTAATGGGGGCAGGGAAACGGGACCAAGCAAAAGTGCCCACTAAACACAAGTGCCCACTTAGCACAGGTGCCCATTCGGAGAGGTTTTACTGTATTTACATTTGGTGCAAAGTTTAACATTAAGGAGATAGGATTTTTCCTTCATGAACCACAAAGGCGAATCACATTGCCCACCGATATATCCATTGATGTGGCACTACTTTTGTCAACATGACATGACCCCAGAAGAACTGAATGGTTTACAACAACATAAACATGATTTTAAACAAACTAGACATCGCTTCAACACAAAGCGTTGACTGAAGGGTCCACCTTAACGAGCATGTAATTAGGCTGACATTTGCTCAAATTTGGTCAGACCAACTGCAGAAGTAATTGAAAAGAAATTAGGGTCAGGTGCATTAAGTACCCAAATGAAGCCCTGCACTACGAACAAAAGTGAAGTTATACACAACTGTATTCTGAAGGGTGTCCCAGAGTCAAATACTTGGAAGTGCAATCACAGGGGGCGCTGTGCTGCCATGATCCATGAGGCATGTAATCCAGGTATAGGGGATTCTACAATAAAGATACATAAGTTTATGGGATCTCATATTCAATTTAGTGGACCTGGTGCAAAACATTTAAATAATTTGGAACAAAAACAAATTTACTACTCTGACAGGAAAACAAGGCCTAATGCCATATGGTGAAGCTTATTTTGAATGATCGAGAGGATTACATTCATTTTTTTGCACTTACACTGTTGACAATGATTGGTCTTTGTGGTTTTTGCATTGAAAAATGTATTTAAAGATACTGGGAATGTGTTGGAATTCCTAACATTTGAGCCAAACATGATCAAAATCAGACGAAAAGTGACCAAGTTAAGGCTAGATGAAAATTTCAGAGGGCCAAACAACCTTGACTTTTGACCTTTAAAGGTCACATTTAAATTACAAAAATTTGCACGTTACAACAGCCACATTTTGAGCCCAATATGAGGAAAATCGAATGAAAATGACCAAGTTAGGTCCAGTTGAAAATTTCAGACGGCCAAATGACCTTGACCTTTTATAGGTCACATGTACATAGTAAAAATTTGCAGTGTCACAATACCTACAATTTGAGCCCAACATGAACAATCCCCATGAAAATTGACCAGGTTACAGCTAGATGAAAAAGTCAGCCGGCCAAAGAACTTTCACCTTAAGAGGACACATAAGAATTACAAAATGTGCAGTGTTACAATACCTATAATTTGAGGCCAACACAATTAAAACTGAATAAAAATTGATGGAGTTAAAATTTTAAAGGGCCAAATCCTTACTTTTGACCTTTAGAGGTCACATATAAATTTCAAAATTGTGCAGCATTACAATTTGCATATATTTGAATCCAACATGAACGAAATTGGACAAAAATTGACGGTGTTCAGGCTAGATGAAGGTTTCAGACGGTCAAATGACCATGACCTTTGAAGGTCACATGTTAATTACAGATATGCACATTCCCTACATTTTGAGCCTAACACAACACAGGATAACGTTTTAGTTGTATTAGATGGGGTACAAAGATTGTTCAATATTGTTCAAAAAGGTCATTGACAACTCTGCGTTATGATCTTTTTAGAATTGACAAAAAAATTAAAGCAGGAAAGCCTTGACCTTGAAAAAAGGTCAAGGTGGCAAAGTTGTATTAGATGGGGTACAAAGATGGTCCAGTATTGTTCAAAAAGGTCATGGACAAACTCTGAGTTATGATCTTTTTAAAATTGACAAAAAATAAAAGCAGAAAAGCCATGACCTTGAAAAAAAGGTCAAGGTGGCAAATCAAATATTGGGTGCAGAAGTTCAATTGGTACACTGTTGTAATCCTGCTATTATGACAACCGGCAGGCCCGGCCATCTCTGCGATTTCATGTTCACAAATTTGTTTGAGTGAAAAAAACTGTTATTTTTTTCATACAGCAATATGACCTGAAATTCACTAGAAAGTTTCTCATGTAATTTGAAAAACCCACATTTTTTTCCAAGACATGTACTGATCTAATAATGCAGGTCAACTTCAGCTTAATACAGCCACTGTGGTGCAATAGTGGGCTTTGTTATTTCTGAGAAAGAAAGAAAGAGAGAGAGAGAGAGAGAGAGAGAGAGAGAGAGAGAGAGAGAGAGAAAGAAAAGTAAAGAAAAGAAAAAGCCACCCAGCAATTCAGTGCGTTTTGCACACCCAGTTTCCCAAATGCACATCATGATACGATCACAAAAAATAATGCATTTAAGAGAAGCACCCGTGCATGCACACCCAATTTTCATGAAAGAAGCAGACATTTGCACACCCAGATTCCCAATCCTACCGAACTCTGTGGGCAGAGGGGGACATAGGAAGAAATAACATGTTTCCAGCATCAACTTTCATAACCCCTCCAAAGCAGCCCTGCCTGGGCTTTGTTGGACCTGTGCCAACATCAGAAATTTTGCAACCTTGGGAGTCATGACTCATTATATGACCAGCTGTATTATGTAACATCCTGTTGTAAACATTACCCATGGTGCTACTTGGTTCAACTTAATGTAGTTTCACTTTCTCAACCCAGTTTGTATGTACTTTTGCCCGAGTAAATCTGGAAGGGATTTTACAGTTTCAGTATATACTAGTTTTCATGAACCCCCTTCCAGAAGATGCAACAGCTTCCCCTTAGTTGTTAGTCCCCCGCCCACTTGGTGGGGTACTATAGGTGTGCACCTCGTCCGTCCGTCCGAAGCTTCTCCGGGCCATATTTCCAACACCATAACACCCACAGCTACCAAATTTAATGTGTTTGTACTTCCTAGGATAGAGGTGTATCGTGTGCCAAAAGTAGGTCACTAGGTCAAATATCTGGGTCACAGAATACATATGTATGAAAAATCTTGTCCGGGCCATAACTTTTTTGTCCTTTTACTTAGAGTCATGAAATGTTACACAAATGTGAAGTTTAGTCTAAGAAAGTGTCATAAAGCAAAACTAGGTCACTAGGTCAAATATTTGGGTCACCACGATATGTAAATATATATAGAATTTTCAGGTCCTGACTGTAATTTTTTTAACTTTTGGACTTCTTTTCATGAAATTTTACATGATAATGTACCTTGACCCAAAAGTGTGTCATGAGGGGAAATTAGGTCACTAGGTCAATCATATAGGTCACAGTATAAAATTCTGTGTAAAACCTTGTCAGCACCAAATTTCTTATACCATAATACCTACAGCTACTAACTTTGTTATGTGCGTATTTCTTGGGGTGCTGGAGTGTAGCATGGCAAAAGTAGGTCACTAGGTTCAAAATCTAGGTCACAATGTGAAATCCATGTAAAAACTTGTCGGGGCCATAACATTTTTGTCCTTTTACTTAGATTGATGAAATTTTACACAAATGTGAAACTTAACATGGAAATGTGTCGTAAAGTAAAATTAGGTTACTAGGTCAAATATTTGGGTCACAGTAATACATAAATGTACAGTATTTTCATGTCCTTACTGTAATTCTTAAAAAATTTTGACTTCTTGTTATAAAAGTTTACTGATAATGTATTGTGACCTAAAAGTGTGTCACGACGCAAAACTAGGTCACTAGGTCAAATATCTAGGTCACAGTGTAAACTCCATGTAAAACCTTGTCCATGCCATATTCCCTTACTATTATACCTACAGCTACCAAATTTATTATTTTAATACTACCTGGGGAGTTGTTGTGTCACATGGCAAAAGTAGGTCACTAGGTCAAATATCTAGGTCACTGTGAAATCCATTCAAAATCTTGTCCAGGCCATAACTTTTTTGTTCTTTTACTTAGATTAATGAAATTTTACACAAATGTGAAGCTTAATCTAAGAATGTGCCATAAAGCAAAACTAGGTCACCAGGTCAAATATGTGGGTCACAGTGATTTGTAAATGTTCAGTATTTTCACGTCCTGACTATAATTTTGTGTTACTTTTGACTTCTTGTAATGAAATTTTACCTGTTAATTCACTTGAAAATGTGTTATGAGCAAAAATAGGTCACTAGGCCAGATATGTAGGTCACTGTATAAACTCCGTGTAAATCCTTGTCCAGGCCATATTTCGAATACCATAACACCTACAGCTACCAAAATGTTGCTTGCATAGTTCCTGGGGCATTGCTGTTGTCACATGGCAAAAGTAGGTCACTAGGTTAGAAGAAAAGTAGTTGTGATAATATATTAGAATGCATTGATTAATTTTCATGTCACCTGTATCATCTTGGTTGCAAAACTGAACAGCTTCTGTGGCACCAAACCAAAGTAGAGGTTACTTGGAAATGAGGGATGTGAACTTGACACTAGTCCATTCATTTCAACCCTTTTCGTCTTGCTTTTAATGAATTTTGAACAGTCTCAAATGATGATGTCATTTTTTACCAAGGAACCGCTATCATATCCATGATTATAGTTACCTCTATTTATGGTTATTGTGATGAAACATGATGTTGCCAGGGCCCGGTCTCCCACTTTTTGGAAAAAAGGTCATTTTTACCATTTGCTAATTACATGGAAAAAAATTACATAAATTATGTACATGTATTAATACATGTACTGTAAATACTCCTGTATTTGATAATATGTATATTGTATTTGCATATGTCTGTTCATATTTGTATTGCTTTAACCATTGTAAGTCAGGTTTCATCCATGCATGGCCAGTAGTCCATTCAACCTCGTGGGAGACGAGCGGGGGACTATGTATTGCTCCGCAATACTCATTAACTTGTTTCAGTTTGGTAAGAAATAAAAGGAAAGTTCTCTCAAACCAGGTTCATTTCTATCACAGATTTTGCAAATAATATGTACCCCAAGACATAATTGTTGTCAAAACAGTGAAGGCAGGGATCCATCACTGAAGAAATACACAGTGAGCTTGACTTTAAACTGTCAAAAAGAATCATTTCTATATTGTTTTGTGAATATCATTCAATATTACTTTCACTTGGATACAATATTCTTTAAGTTTTGACACTTCAAAGCATCTCTTTGCATCTCATGTGTCCACCAACAAGCATCATCTGCAATGCCTAATCCATGTGGGCAATTTACCAAATGTAGGAATCCAAACCAAAAGCTCCTTACAAAATGACCATCCTGCTGGTAAATAAATAATCTCCAAGAAAATTTTATTGCCTGGCAATTTCAGAGGGCAATCATTCAAGAAACAACACAACCTAATAAAATAGTACTATTTTCTGTCTGCAAAGGTCATCTGGTTCAGGACAGATTACTATGCTGTGATGAGGCTCTGATCTTCAAAAAAAACCACGCACTTGACAAAAATACCTGCCAGTTTTTAGACCAATAATGGGTACTGGGGCATCAATATAGATGCCTCAAACATAAATAATGGATTTATAGTTACATATTTGCAAGTTTTTCATCAGATTTAACCCAAAGAGTAAGGACCCCCTGCTGAAAGTGCCCCCTACAATGTAATACATTGAAATGGTGAAGCAGATCGCTTCGCCAAAATGTTTGGCATACTTAAGAAACACAGAACTTTTGAGAAGGGCATTGAGATGCGAAGTTGCTCAATCTGAATATAAGACTGAACGTTATACAATAGATCACATGTAACGAGTATTCATAGACCTGCGGCATAGAGGGCCCTTCGGGGGTCATACCCCAACCCGTGGTATAACAAGTTACAACCTATATTTTCTTATAGGTATATATGTCCTCTTCATGAAAAAATAGGTTGTGGAATCTGAAAAGCGTTTTACCATATATATTTCTGCCTGTTTCCATGACAACCTATGCCATTTCTGAGACAACTAAAATTTGTCCTTAAAAATAATAACTTTGGTGATACTGCTTGTGGAAAGGCTAAATAAACACCAAACTGTGCTCAATTGCTCTAATATAGTCACAAAATACAGGGTTTGTTCAAAGTGCCTAGTTATCATATGTTAATTTATGCAAATATATGAAATTTACATCGAAATTAATTATTGTGCAACGGATTACATACTGTATTTACTAAGATATAGTTTCGTTTATTTAAAAAAGGCAAAATTATTAGGAACAGTTCTCATACAAGTTTTATTTATCATGTTTATATGAGTATACCATATGCATATTAATTAATATGCTAATATGGCTATCATGTGTCATCTTCCCTTGGGGAACCGTCATAACAATTGCCAATACAACTGATCAAGTAAGATAGTACTTTGTAGCATGTTTTCACACCTACACGTTATTTACAGTGAACCATCCCATGGAGTCCTGCAACATAGCTAATGTATCTCTGGCATCAAACTATAATTCAAGATGCCTTTTAGTAAAGGAAAACAGTATATGTACATGAACACACTAAATACAGAAAGGTGATCAATGATGGTCACAGTTTGGAGATTCTACGCTAAGATTCAATCATCATCTTCCTCATCATCACTGTCTATTTCAGTGTCAAAAGTGTCATTTGCACACTCATGTCCAAAGCATGCACATAATTCTGTACAATTAAGTCCTGTCTGGAGGCAATGGCACTTTCTTGCGACAGTACACTCAATATCGGTGCAATACATATGAGTCAGGTTGCGGACTTCCAGTGGGGCTAGCTCATTGGTATACATCAAAGGCTTGAGGTAGCCATCATTAGACATTTCCCAGCCGTTACCATTGTTACCCCACACTTTAGGGTTAGGAATATGACTGTTGTGTTGGTGTCTTTTTGTCAAAACCACTTCCTAGTAGTCATTACGCTATTCCGCAGTCCGAACTCTTTACTCTCCCTAAGCTAACATGTCCCTGTCTAACCTATATACATATAGACGTACTATTGTCCAAATTGCACACGTTCCTCTGTAAAATTTTGACATAGGCTGTATTAGCCGAAATAAATTAAAGGGTCTTCGGCGGGTAACTACTCAACATGTTTCGGAGCCTTTTACCTGTACAAGTCTCTCTGAGTAGCGGCTCCTTGTCTGAGCTAAATATTCAGCAAGGACAACCCACATAATAATGAATAAACATAAACATGGCAAATGATGAATTAGCTAAATATGTGAAGTTTTGCTTATAAATGCAGACCTTCATTATGAAAGAAGCTTACCTGGCAAACAAACTATAATTACCAAATTTGTGTAGTACAGGTTCAGTTAAGAACAATTTGACTTACCCCTGAACCAATATGTACCCTTTCTAGCTGGACAGCTTATTCTAGTTAAACCATCCGCCAGTGTTTAACTGAAGTGGAAACAAGCTGGGGCATTATATTCAGTCCCAGTGATTGTAAAATAAACAGTTGCAGCTAGACCATCTGTATAAACCAAGGGAAATCCTAACAATGACTGCAACAATGTACATCCTGCACCAGAAATGTAAAACAAACTCCATGATGACACCTACTCCTCAAACAATTAAGCTCTATTTCATTGCCAACCCTGAGTCAATGTATCAACGTAATGTGTCAGGTTTGTGATATTTGAAAAAATACTGTCACTTTTGAGTATTTTTTTTAATATTGAGTAAATGTGCATTTAGGCATGTCAGAAAAGAATGAAAGTCATTAGCATTTATGCCAAAAACATGTTATCAAAACAATTTTTCTTAACAGGATTTTAAGTACAATTAAGCAAACATGTAACTGTCGTAGGCCGCTGCTTGCTACCGATAGTCATTTGTATTTCAGTCAAGAGAATGCAATGAAAATATTAACCAGATATCAAGTACAATTAGGCAAGCTTGTAACTGTCGTAGGCTGCTACTCGCTACCGATGGCCCCTGGGGGTTTAACCTAAGAGAAAACAAGCTAGCCTAAAATGTCTGAAAGGTGAACATTAAAACAGAATGATGCCAAAAGATAAAATTAAGTCGAAAAAAAGGCTAGTCTAAAATCTCTAAAATTATTGAAGCCAAACTTTCTAACCATCTCGGGATATTTACAGCAAAATGTGTAGAAATATTTGATCAAAAGTACAGCTTTGAATCCTCCTGACTCAAGTTTATTTTAAATAAAAATTTGGTTCTAGATGCAAAGTCCTGAAATTTAGAACAAATACGACCAAATCTCAAAGTCTGTAAAAAACGTATTATATCTAATAGTATCCGAAATTATACTGTCTGGGAAAGAATAATTAACTACTTCAAAGTTAAACTCATCTATTTTGTGATAGACTTTAACACAAAACGTGTCATTAGTTACCTGAATATCCAAGTCCAAAAACACATCTCTGAAACCATCTGAATTGTGACCCTCCAAAGGGATATCTCTTGGGTAAATTTCTTTAACAATTTTACTGAAATTTTGTACATTTACACAAGCAATGTCATCAATATATCTTGCGTTGTTTGATAATTTTGTAGCCATTTGAAAGTCCTTTTTCATCAGTTTATCCATATACGTAAATTCAAGCCAGGTTAAATACAAGTCTGCCAGTAAAGGGGAGCAGTTGCTACGCATTGCAATGCCTTTTATTTGTTGAAAAACCAATGGTCCGCATTGAACAAAAGTATTATCCAAAAGAAATTTTATAGCATCCATCAAAGTTTCAACAGTGTACGATTTAATGTTACTGTTTGAACATTTGTTGTCTTATGCTTTCTTTGTATATGAATTAATATTAATGTATGGTTTACCATTATGGTTAAACATTTTGCTCATTAATTCTGAAAGTGAACTTTTGACTTCATCTATAGGTAGATTTGTGTGCAGTGTAGAAAAATCAAAACATTTGATATTTTTTACTTTTACATCTATGATTTTAGATACAAACTCGGAAGAATTGCTAATACTCCAAAACCAATTTAATTCACTGTTTCTAGAAATTGCATTACAGTATTTACGAAAATGATTCCTAATTGCAGTCAAACACAATGTTCCTTCTTTTGATAATTGTTTTCTTGTACATTTTGCATCACCGTCTATGAATCTAGATTTAAAAGAGTTTTTATGTAATTTGGGTATCCAGAACAAATAGAGGAGTCCTCTTCAGAAATTTTGATATTATAATTCCTTTTCATCTCATCTTTATGTGTATCTATCAAATTATCAATGGATTGTTTGTGTAATTAATATACGTCATTTCCTCTCATGTCTGAAATATTGTTTATACCAAGTTCTTTTTTCAAAACATCCAAATAATATTTTTTGCAGATGATCCCAAGATTGTTCCCTGCCTTATCTATGTTAGGGACTACAAAACTTTCTTGTAGTTCTTTGACTGCTTTTGAAACTTCAGGTTGTTTTAGATTAACCGTATTGAAATTCTGAATGTGGGATTTGTAACAATAAATTCTTTTTCTAGAGACTTTTTTCAAGTTTGATACCCATCCTTTAAATTTCTGAAATTATATTTTTTTTTCTTTGCCCATTTCATACAGTAGGAATCCAAAGCATCACATGTATCCTGAAAAATACTGTCAGTGTTCAACTTGGGACATATCCGAAATTTGGTACCTTTTTTCATAATTTCTTTAAAACTTGAATTTTGTATGATATCCAAATTACCTGTAAATACATGTTTGTGGTATGCATCAACAAAATCAGAATATTTACTGTTAGACATACAGTCACAATTTTGATTCGCAGCGATATCTTTAAGAGTAATTGAAGCCAGAAATTCCTTGTAATTCATGATACTTTGTCCAATATTGTTGCCATATTTAAAGGAAATGATGGGGGGGGTCTTTTATTTTGCACTCCTTTGGAATCATGTTATGAACAAATTTCAATTTGAAAAGGGATTGAATGTTTAGTGAATCAATAATTTTGTGTTTGAAAGGAACGCTGCAAAACATTTGATCTAACTTTTTCTTATTAGAATCTGGTTTCCGAATAGTTGTTGTGTAAGCGTACACAATTTCACAAATTTTTGCGGAAATGTGTGTTCTGAGTCAGTAAGACCCAAATATTTATTAATTTTTGTCATGTCTCGAAATGATAGTGCTTTAAGAGCTGTATGCAATTGATCAATGCCATTGTGGCACCAGATGGCACATTGGTATTGTGCCCTTTTCACATGTTGCTCAAATGCATCCTCAGTAGGCGGTAGTTGAGCAGCTGATCGGTCTGTGGTGGAGGCAAGCGTATATCGTAGCTTGTCCAAAGTAGTTTTGTTATCAGTCCCTTTTCCTGTGTTGAGAACTTTGCTACATAAAACACAGGTATTGAGATTTAGCTTGGCTGGGGGTGGCTTCTTGGATGACGGTTCCAGGTTCATGATTTTAGGTTCACGGTACAAAATTATCTAACCTGCGAATACATTAAAACGTGGGTGTTCTTACCAGGTCCGAGCTTCATTTTAGAAAATAATCCAGTTCACCATGTGTATATTATCAATCATGCAACACATTTTGACAATATGCACAGTCATTCTCAATAACACTGATAATGAGAAAATCACATAGCAGAGTTAGAATCCGACATGGACTCTGGAAGTTAAAGAAATGTGCCAAGATTTGTTCTTTCTGGTGCCCTACAACACAACACATAAATTATAAAATCCTAATTTCAAGATGACATCATTTGCATAAATTTAATGATAGGGTTTCTAAATTGTCTTCACTTCATATTTTTTTTCGGTAATATATATGCTAAATTTGCTCAAATTCCAACAATGCGTTCTGGAGAAAGCACTTTTGCACAAGCTAGCCAGACCAGACAACCCATAAACATAATGCCCCCCCCCCCCCCCCCCCCGGTACGCACTTTTCCTTGGTATTTAACACCAACAGCCACTCAAATCTGACATACCCCATAACCATCCTTACACAAAGCATCTGTCCACAATAAACAACCTTTACCTGACCTAACAGACCTTATGCCAGTCCTTTAATTTGTAATACTTTTCTGGCATATGACAAGTCAAGCGGAGCTTAATACAGGTTTGACATTTCATTGATAACAAGATAGCTGTCTGCTATGTGCGTATCTTATCTTTAAATGGCTCATAATGCACAAAAATCATATGTGTATGTGGTACATTTGCATTATCTCATATATTTTGCATTACAAACTTGTAAATGTAATGCTTGGTTTCCCTACATGACAATAACAAGAGGCCCATGGGCGTAATGCTCTGCTGGCATCGTGGCTATATTGCGCCTGTTCATTTCAAAGTTGAGAGTCCTCAAGTGGCTCTTGAACATAATAGCTTATGTACATTTAATGTAAAAATTGTCCACCCAGATGGCACTTCACTCCACATGTAATCATAGCTTATTTGTGCAACTACTGTGATGAATATTGATGTATGTGCCAAGACAACAATGAATGAGTCCTTAACTTTGTCCTCAGTGACCTTGGGACAGAAGATCAGGGACACCCAGATTATGTAATACAAGAGGCCCATAGGCCTGCTTTGTGCTGTGCAGACATTGCCATTGAAGTCTAAGCTACATCCTGGCCATTACAAAATCACCTCTTTCAACTTAACAGGCATAGTGACCTTACAAAAATACATTAAAATCACCGATATTAGATACAGTTCTAGCTTTGGACATTGTCTATATATCCCATGGATTTGGCAGGTCTAATCCAAGTACTTTTCATGATATGGAATTTTTTATCTTAAACCACAATTTGGTTCATTTTTTCCATCAAATTATAGGTGGCACCACTAACATCATTAGCATCTTAGACTTTGACCTCCCCCACAATCCCATCAAATTTAGTGAAGATCTGCCACAAATTAAAGATGCTAGAGTGTTCACAAGATTTTCATATTTTGACCCCTATATTGCATAACATTGTAGGTGGTGCCACCAATATTGAAAAGGACCTAACTTTTCATAACCCCTAATAAGTCCTGAAAGTTGTATTGGGCTAACTTGAAAACTGGGCAATATTGTGGTCACAAGATTTTCACATTTTGACCTGTATATTACATAATGCTATAGGTGGACCCACCAACATTCATGTTGACAAACATTTTTATCCACTTTATAACTTCTAAAAGTTATATGGGCCTCTGTCAAGAATTGTAAGGTGCAGAGCATTCACGAGATGACACCTATATTTAAACTGGCCATTTTACCTTGACCCTCAACTCTGATTAAAAAATTGTTATGTTCAAAATATGTGCCCCACATCCAGCTTTCCATATATAGTCTGTTTGTTCAAATCGGATCATAACTTTTCGAGTTATTTACAAAAAACAATAAACTTGGGCCAGCACCAAACTAATTAACCGGTCACAGTGACCCAAAAAGTAGATCACCAAGTACAAATTTATGTATTATGTAATCAAGTGCAATTGTGATCTGGAGGCTCAATTCTCTTTGCCATTGATGTCCAAGCTACACCCGGTCATTACAAAATCCCATTTTCAACTTTACAGGCATGGTGACCTCACAAAAATGGGTTAAGGTCACTGATATTACATAATATTCTACCTTTGGCCATGGTCTATATATCATATAAATTTGGCAAGTTTAATACAATTACTTTTTCAAAATATGGAGCTTTACATCTTGAAACACATTTAAGCTCATAATTTCCGTCAAATTATAGGTGGGGCCACTAGTATCATTAGCAACTTAAAGTTTAACCTCATCCACAATCCCACTGAATTTGGTGAAGATCTACCAAAAATTAAAGATGCTAGAGTGTTCACAAGATTTTCACATTTTGACCCCTATATTATGTAATAATGTAGGTGGTGCCACCAATATTAAAAGAGGGCTAGATTTTTATACACCCTATAAGTCCTGAAAGTAATATTGGGCTTAACTTGAAAACTGTGGACAGTATCGCGCTAAAGAGCAAAAGTTTGCATACTGACGGACAGACACGAGTGGTCACATAAGCTCTACGACCTTTGGTCAGCTGGGCTAAAAATCATATTTGTTGATGTTTGAGGTTACATTTTTTCGCGTTAATTCTTTAGCGCACCCTGAACTCGAGCCCATGTTAAAGGGAAATTTGATGTTGAAGTTACCAGGAGATATGGCTGAGAATTTCCGATCTAGTGATCCATATAATCACTACTGACATTCAGAATACTACAATAACGACCACTTGAGTGACAATGATGACACAGACACCAAATTATACCACAAACTTGGTGGTAATGTACCTTGGGTGGGTCTCGACCAAGTTTGTTCAAATGGTCACGCTCCAGTGATTTTTTTATTTTTATGAATTTTTTGTTTTTGGGGCAAATTTTAAAAAAGTTCTTACTGAAACTGCTCACCCAATTGCTTTGATATCACAAAGGAACACTCATAGTTCTTAATTTGTTCACCAGGATGCACTGCAATTTTTTTTTCTATTTTATTTACGATCTTTGTGTCTGTTTACTCTCTGAAACCCTCAGCTGGATTCACTTCAAACCTGGTGGCAATTTTTCTCTAGTGGGTCTGTGCCAAGCTTGTTTGAATAGTCATGCTCCAATGATTTTTTTTATTTTTTATGAATTTCTTTGTTCTTTTAGTGTAGGTATACATCTGCACAAATTCAGGTATAAGACAGGACAAATTATTTCCTGACCTCCTTGAAAAAATAGGTCAAGGTCAACCATATATGTAAAATCAAACTTCTATGTATGATACACATTTATGGTACATTTAATTTTGCTTGCCTTCATTTTTCTCGAAGCATAGAATTTAGGGTTCTTCATCTTGTCCTTAATGACCTTAAAAATTCCATCAAGGCCATTTTGATCATGGGCCTTATGCATATCTAGTGTAAGGTCTTTCATATTTTGCTTTTCAAAATGATCAATTGGCTGTAACACAACTGAGGGCTGCTCCCCCAATTTGGAGCATTAACTTCGAGAGTCTCGTTTCTTTTTTCCGGGCAGTTTCTTTGTTCTTTGTCAAGCTTTGATTTGTGGTCTGGATCTGAAGACGACCGGTTGGGTTTTTTCCAGGTTTCAAAAAGACTACTGTTGATTGGAACTGAAGAATTTCCATGAAATTTGCCTTTTTGATTGAGAGCACTGACGCAGGACATGTGATTTGAAGTACTTTTGGTGGTCATACCAGCAGCCACTTTACTGGGTTTTGACGGTGTTTCACCTGGTATGCAGAGATCCCAACGTAGACCAGGTCTTCGGGGCTTGGGGGTTTCCAATTATATTTAGCTTGGTCAAGGACATTGTTTTTTGCACAGCACACTCTTCACGAGAGATCTAAAATGTCGGGTCTTAAGCCAAAAATACCGATGTAAAATCAGTGTGTTCCCTCAAGTTAAGCAATAGTTCCGAACTTTTGGATGAGACTGGTGAAGATTCGGATTCCATTATCCATGGGCTTCAAAATGATCTTGTCAAACAGAGGAAGATCCTTGAAAGGCAGCAGAAATTTTTGAAAATTAAGCAATTGCTATCGGAAATAGCTGACAATTCTGATTTAATCCAGTCAAATGTGGAAAAGCGGTTGTATGACGGAAACCCAAACAGGAAGGCCACAAGCCCTTCTGACAATGCCAAGACCAAGCAAGTCAATATAAACGTGCTACGGGGGTTTGAGCATGGGCCTCATGCTTACCTGGTGTAAGTTTTGCAGTTCCATCTCAATTTATAATCAAATTAATTAATTTTGTGTACTTTTTACACCTGTAATACTAGTTCCACTTAGTACCACCAGTGGTGCCTCCAAGAATCCACTCATCATAGTCTGTATTATGTTTACATGTATGTTTTGCGATTTATGAAATTTACTATCTTGAGAATAAAAGCTTTTTTCACTAAACGTACAATAAAAGTGTATTATATGTGGAAGTTTAATATTACTTAGATACGGGCAACCTTGACCTGATCTGTCAAGGTTGATGTAGGAAACATTTCAGTACAGCGGTCCCTGTCTTGAAAGGCCATTCCAATGAGAGCCCACCTGTCTTGAAAGACAACATTTTGCAGGCTCCTGCTGCTATATTTTCCATGTTATCCTACCTCTAATGAGACGGCCACCTGTCTTGAGAGACCACTTTTTGGCCTGCCCTTTGGGTGGCCTCACAAGACAGGGAATACTGTAATTGACTTTTTGTGATGGTCACTATATCTGATCTTGTGGACATATAATTCAAACACCTAACAGGAACATTATACAAACTAAAGTCTGTGACTTTTGTAATGATTTGACCAATTCTGAAAAGAAACCTTACAATCTTTAATAAGCACCCACACTTGATAGCAAGCTTAACCATTTAATATTTCTAGGCAAAGGTGCGATAAATGCAGCATGTGTCATAAAAGAAAAAATACAAAGTATACAAAAAGATAACAAACACATCAATGTCAAAAAGTATAGCATCATAAGTAAAACTTGTTAATTGAATTTACAATAATAAATAATTAATTCCATGCATGCAAACAGCATCATGAATAATACCTCTCCATTGAATATCATTACTTGCATGCATGAGTATTACAGAATTTTAGAACTTAATGTTACATAAAAATCAATATATACATCTCACAAGGTCGAGCATCATTCCTAACAAATTAATCTTAATGTCACCTGTATGATTCACCCGTAAATTGTACCAAAATTAACAGCACAGTCATGGAAATGTACCACAAGAGCTTACTACCCTGCTTGCCAGTTGTGTCAATACATGTGCGTTTCAATGCCCGAGTCACACACTTGCAAGAATTAATATGGGACTCTGTCCTCCTTTCCAACTGCCAAATTAACACCTTGAAATCAATGCCTAACATATCTGTGTATGGGTCTGTACAGTCTATGTGCCCTCTACAGTCTAGTTGCTTCTAGTCTAGGGATCTAGAATGATATCCTTGTAATATATATATATATTATGTCAGCAACTCCCTCTAATAACACAGACTATAAACAGGAAGATGACCACAGTGGCTCATGTCAATGTTTGACTGTTTTTTGTTGCTACGGCAACTCGTCAAGAACTGTGGAGGACCCATATATTGTGAGGTCACATGTCCCCTGCTATTCACTCACTGACATACATGGCCTTGTCTAACCTAACTCTAGACACGGCTGGCTCAAGCTCCAGCATTAAAACAATGTCAATCACATATTCACAATTCTTTAGTAAAGCCTGCACCACTGAACATTTCTCAGATGGAACAACATTTTGTTTTGGGACTCCACAACTTATTGTTATCTACAAGTTCATGGTGTTCAGCTAAGGAATTCAAACCTATCACATCTGAGGACCAAACAGACAGTTTGAGTTCCAATGCACCCAATAACTTGCCTCCACAGGATCCCCCTAGATCTCTATATGTTTCTGATGTGCTCTCTTCGGGGTCTCTCGTTCTTCGGATAGGCAAGCTGCCCAGCGTGTGATGGTGCACGCAGATCTTATTGGTCAAACAGTGCAGATGCACAATAGCACGCTGGGAAGTGACCCTAATTGCGCAACATTTGTTTCGATGTAATTAAGCGTTCGGGGAGAAAGTGAGGCATGGTGTAATTGTGGGATTTGTGCATTCAAGATTTTTCACAGTACTTAGTGGTAAATCATTTGCAAGAATGCACAGCTGAACATTTCATTCTTATGCCAATCTGATCTTGTATTTGGTGGTATTTGGTTATCATATAGCCTTGTTCTTTCCTGGCATTTTTACTCGGAATCAACTGTACGTCTTTCACATTTTTGACACAGACGATTGGAATGGAACATATCCTTAAACACACCGAGTAGAAATTACAGTCATGATCCAAGATGCTTACATACTTTACTTCACAATGAAGTCGTAGGACAATTATGCTACTGTAATTTTCACGTTTTCCACAATTTTTCCTTGTGCACTTGTCAAATATGACAGTGACTCGGTAGGAATGCATGCTTTCTTTGGCGTAGACATGGAGGCGGGCACAAAAGATTGATTGTCCTTGCAATAATTCTAATTTAATCAAATATAAAACCAGCGGCAAACAAAACACAACGCATCTACACCCCGCCAGCTATTGACTTGGCTAACTTTAATCAATAAATCTCAGAGCATGTGTGTGTCCAGAGTTCACCGAAGTTATGCAAAAGTATTACTATTGGTTCAATGATTTAATCGTAGTATGATGGAAGTAATGCTGAATTTAAGACCTGTAATAATATTAATTTAATTGAATGTAATATAAACGGCAACACAACACCACTTATATGTCAGTGTATAGCTAATCGACAAATGTCAGACCATGTGCGTCACTCTGGAGTTCACCGACATTACGGCGAATAATTTGTGCCCGAATGCAAATTAAAAATGGAGGATTCAAATAGGCACTTGCAAGATACCGGGATTGTATTTTGATTGATTTCTTACGACTAACGAATGAACTTGACATAACTGAGCATGCACATACATGTCAAGATAGTAAGTAAAGTATAAAAATATTTTTGCAACCGCATAGTTGTTTTTTATGCAAAACAAAGACTCGGTAGTAGCTGACACCACACCCACAAGGTGCCGGCCAGTTCATCTTAAACACAAAAAAGACAACCCGGCATGTTCCAAGTTGCGGTGCACTTCAAATCAAATATATTAGTTTGAAATACAGTTTGAAACACATGACAATTATGATATTTGAATGAAATGAGTTATATATTTTGCATTGACATCGACTGAGAGTAGGAAGTGTCTGCATTCATCCTTTCAGTCGTGCTCCATCAACTGCAATGTGCGCTATTGTTGATAAACATAATTCCCAGGGAACCGCCATGCTTTGTCGAGTCACACTACCGGAAGTGCGACCTGATTTGTCAGTGCGTATCTCATTAATAATTTATCATCTTGATTGACTGGCAAGGAAGGCTGACTCAATTGGCTGAAAGCCCCTGGCTATGTGATCATGTCAATCAGGACAATTGTGTAATGGAAACAATAATCAGCCGATGATCCCCAGATCCCGGCAAGTGCCCTATCAGTGCACGCAATAGCGAGTCAGGGGGATGCTTTGGAGGCAACTAAACAAACATGGCTGAAAAGGGAAACATAATGTTGTAGCATTAATCTAAAATCAAAATAAAATCTAATGGTCTAAACTCATACCAGCAGATTAACCACTTAAACATGCCTGGTCTCCCTTCAAGTGGACAACCTTGATATCATTCTGAAGTTACCACTTCAGTCTGTGCATGTGAGGTTAGCTGAGCACAGGACTATCACAGTCCTCTTGTTTACAATCTGAAATAAGCCCCCATCCTTGATGGAAAGCTTAATAGTTAAATATTTCTTGGCACAAGTACAATAATTGCAGCATGTGTCATAAAAAGTACAAAAGTATACAAAAGATTACAAACACATCAGTGTCAAACTCTTGTAATTATTACAGCATCATAAATAAAACCTGTTAATTGAATTTACAATAGTAAATAATTAATTCCATACATACAAACTGCATCATAAATAACACCTGTCCATTGAATTTCATTACTTGCATGCATGAGTATTACAGAATTTTTGAACTTAATGTTACGTAAAAATCAGTTTATCTCACAAGGTCAAGCGTCACTCCTAACATGTTAACGTCACCTGCATGATTCACCCGTAAATTGTACCAAAATTAACAGCACAGTCATGGAAATGTACAACAAGTGCTTACTACCCTGCTTGCCAAATGTGTCTATAAATGAACATGTTTCAATGCCTGAGTCACACACTTGCAAGAGTTGATATAGGACTCTGCCCTCCTTTCCAACTGCCAAATTACACACGTTGAAGTCAATGCCTAACATAACTGTGCATGGGTCTGTACAGTCTATGTACCCTCTGCAGTCTAGTGTTACTGTTTCTTCACTATGCATATCGATGACTTGTCTAGTGATCTAGAATGATATGCTTCTAATATGTTACTTCAGCAACTCCCTCTAATAACACCGACAATAAACAGGCAGGTGACCACAGTGACTCATGGCAAAGTAAAAACTTGAAGCTGTTTGACTACTTTTGTTGCTACTGCAACTCGTCAAGAACTGGAGGACCCATATAGTGTGAGGTCACGTCCCCTGCTATACACTCACTGACATACATGGCCTTGTTTAACCTAACTCTAGACACGGCTGGCTCAAGCTCCAGCATCAAAACAATGTCAATCACATATTCATATTCTTTAGTAGAACCTGGACTACTGAACACTTCTCAGATCTAACATTTTGTTTTGGGACTCCACTACTTTATGTTATTGAAAAGCTGATGGTGTTCAGTCCAGGAATTCATATCCATCACATCTGAAGACCAAACAGACAATTTGGGTTCCACAGCACCAAATAACCAAACGCTTCTGACTGTGTTCTGAAGGATGAGAGCAGTAGTTTAGGGGCTTTAAAAGGAAACATAATATCGTAGCAACAATTTTATAAATAGCGTTCAGAGAACAGATTACCCTCGGCGCCTACAATCTTTTTTTCCTCAATTCTGTATTTTCTTTCATTGTGAGACTTTGCAGTAGAATACTTTACATACAATTTCCATATTGTTGTCTATGAAATGAAAGAGCACTTTTGGATGTGTTCTTGGGGCAGGTCCTGGTGAAAGAGAGCACTGTACTGTGCGTCATTGATACAATCATCAAATACATACTTCAAAATTTTCGTAACAGGTTTAAAAATAATGAGAGGAAGCTGGTTTTCAATAGAAAAGTGGTCCACAATAATGTGCACCTCCGCAAAAAAACTGGTGAAGCTGTGTTGGATCATTATTGAGATATTAAGGTTAAGGTAACGTGGTCTTTTTGTGCACCACTCAGACAGTCTCCAAATAAATATTTTAAAGTTGCATAAAAAGTTTATAAATCCAAAGAGGAAGCTGGTTTTAAATAGGGTTCTGGTCCATCAAAAGATGCATCTTAAGATGCATGACAAAAATTTGGTACAGCTGTGGTCAGTATTTTTTGAGATATCGCGGTAACCTCGTCAGGGTTGACGCCACTTAGACGGCTTTCAAATAAATATATTACAAGTTTCATAAAAAAGTTTAAAAATAATCAGAAGAGACTGGTTTTAAATAGGGTCCTGGTCCATCATAAGATACATCTCTGACAGAAATTTGGTAAAGCTGAGACCAGTAATTTTTGAGATATCGTGGTAAAGTCGTCAGGGTTGACGCCACATAGACAGCTTTCAAATAAATATATTAAAAATTTCACAAAAAGTTTTAGAAATATCAAAAGATGCATCTTAAGATGCATGACAAAAATTTGGTAAACCTGTAGTCAGTATTTTTTGAGATATCGCGGTAACCTCGTCAGAGTTGACACCACTTAGACAGCTTTCAAATAAATATGTTAACAGTTTCACAAAAAGTTTTAGAAATAAACAGAGGAAGCTGGTTTTAAATAAGGTTCTGGTCCATCATAAGATACATCTCTGACAAAAATTCGGTAAAGCTACGGTCAATATTTTTTGAGATGTTGCAGTAATGTCGTCAGGGTTGACCCCTTATATTGAAAGTTTCATAAAAAGTTTTAAAATAACCTGAGGACGCTGGTTTTCACCAGGAACTTGGTCCATCATAAGGTCCTTCTGTGACATAAATTTAGTACAGCTACGGTGAATATTTTTTGATACCGGGGTAACGTCTACAAGACAGACGGACGTCTCGAGTATGTTGCACTTATGTAGAAACAGACGGACGACGAAGAACACGACAATTCCCTCCAGCACTTTATGTGCCGAGGGTAAAAATTAAAAGAAAATATAATGATCTAATCTCATACATGTACCAGCCAGTTTAACACTTGAACATGTCAGGTCTCCTTTGTGCGGGGTAGAAACTACCCATGGGTTGGGAGAATGCCTCGAGATGGTTCCCAGCCACTAAGTGTATTAGACATGCGAGTTCACATTGAACTCTATATCTTTATTGATAATAATCATTTTTCCCTTTCAGCCATGATATGCATGTCTTGAAATTTGTAATATGTGGTAGAGAACTGCAGGAGCCACTCTCTTGCTTTGATGAGCATGATCTGCAGGCATGACTTTAATTAAATGAGTAAAGGAAAAGCACACACGCGCATTACTCCAAAAGTCACAACTTCCATCAAAACACCCCTTTATTATTATTTCATCAATGTTTGGATACTTTCACAACATAAAGAAGGTGGACTTAGTTTGTTTTTCTGCTTTTTGGTCTAGGACTGTGCTTGCTATGTAACAGTGTTGGGTTTCAATTTATGTAAAACAACCAATCATCGAATATGGGTTGATTGGTTATTTTCTTAACACTTACATGGGGTCAGGTTGATTTTCGTGACACCTTTTCATAGTTTAAAAACAGATCATCAGTGGGAAAGCATCAAGTATGTTTTGCAGCCTTAAATTCCTGGTCACACTTTTTTGTGATGACAGCTGTTTGCCTTCACCGTATACTTGGTAAAAACAACCCACTTGACTTTTAAAGAACATTTGAACATGAAATTATTTCGAATACATAAATACAGTATCAACAGTTCTTGTATATAATCATGATAATGGCAAGACTTCAAACACTTACATTAATTGGTATATACACCAACATGTGGATAAAATAGAAAAATTTCAAATTAAAACTTACCTGGAGAAAGGATTCCACATGTACCTTCTCATCAAGGGCCACAAAACAGACCTGACAAACCAAAGGTCAAGGTCAAAGTTATATGACCATTTACAGAAAAAAATGTGCAAATAGTCAAGTTTTGAATTTTGTTTGCACAGAACTTCAGAAATTGTAAAGTTTGGTGAGGTGTCATTGCATCACAGTATGTGACCTTCACTGAGGTTGTGTACACCATATTTGATTCTTGACCTTGACCTACTTTTCTCTGATCAGTTGGCCGTGTTTGAAAAAAAAAAATCACATAACTTGAAAAGCTATCAATCAATTCAAGTGATGTTGAGCTCTATGGATAACTAACTCAGGGCACACAAAAACTTCAGTGGGACTTATCATGTCAAGTTTGAAGGCCAAGGTCATTTGGTCATTCTTAAAAAGCTACTTTTTTCTGGTTAAAAAGATTTGTGTGCATGAAAGCTCTGAGATGGATGGGGCCTGCCAGTCTTTATTCTAGCAAGATGACCCTTGCATACTTAAAATTTGCATCTGATATTTGATTTGTCAACTTTACCTACACTTCAAGGTCACAACCTTTTCCATTTTCACTTTTTGCCAATGACCTTTGGAACACTCTGGGCCAATGTTTAAACCTCTCAAATTATCTTTCTACTTGATGGGTTCGATTTGTAACTTTGACTTAGTTTTGCAGGTATCATGCCCTGCTTATTGAATGCACATTTTGGCCTACATTTTAGAGTTATCAATGGATCTGAATGATGTCATGTTTGTTGAATAGCTCACCTCAAGGCCTAACTATGCAAGTTCAAGTATGATTTCTCAATGTCAAAAGTCAAGGTCACATCATTTGGCTTCCTGACAATTCTGATTATTTAATTTCACCATAACATACCCTCCAACTAGTGAACACCTCGGACATACAAACTTTTCTGTTGGGCCCCAGAGCCTTCCGTTCAGACAGGTTTAATCTTATACGGTACTGCCAGAATGTCTTGCGCCTCACCCACTGAAGGGCCACTGGTGGGACCAAACACGATGACCACTGCCCACACGTATTAAAGAAAACCCTTGCACCTCACCTAGGTGTGGGTCACAGGCAGGTGTCAGCAGCCCAAAGAGTAACTAAAATCAGCTTCGCCCAGGGGTCTACCCGCAGGGAGTCCCTCAGGCAGAGGTGCCCCAAGGACGCCACTTGTTTGGGCCACCAGGGGACCACTCAAAAATGACTGCAAGACTTTCCAGTCGTTCTGTACCTTTTGCATTACTTTCTCAAGACTACACTAAAAAATAACTTCACATACATTTCCACAATTTTGATCATAACTTTGCAAAATGATTGAATGGCTACATACAACACAATTTTCATATGACCTGTAGCCCCTCACGTTGTCTTAACCCAAGTGAATGCAGACTCCAAATCATTTCAAAACATGTAAAAAACACTTTCGGATGATAGCTTATCCTCCCACGCAGGATATGGACAATACATTACTGCCCTGCTAAGGGTCAGTCATGTAGTTTCAACTCTTATCACAGTAGTTACACAGCAGTTTCTACTTGTCTAAACCTCTTGTAGTATGGATTTGTGTCACTTGTGTCGACTGAAGTAAACGAAGTGTTGACAGATACAGATTCCAGAGCTTCCATTGATTTGAACTTCTGATATGCTTGGGAGCTGTGGATCTGACCCACTTCAATGTCATCCTTTTCAGATGAAGAACATCCTTGTGAACGGATCAAATGCTGTTTTTCTGGACTGGCGGCTTCCTCTGTTTGTACAGATTCTCTGTCTTCTGGAATTCCCTCCACGATTGCACGATGATTGGCCAGAACTATTGATTTGGGGACTGTGCAAGCTTCGTGGTGATTGGGACAAACATATTGACTATGTTGGCCATGTTTTTGTGAATCACTCAATGTGTTACTGATTTCTATTGCCTGTCTAGCATTACCACACAGTTCTCCAACAGGCACCCAACATCGGATTTTCATATATTCAGGACAAGGAGGAAAGTTATTTGGATGGCAACACAGGTAATAAATTATTTGAAATGTAATACCCAAGAAAAAGCCCCCCAGCACCACAGCCACAGTTGGCCAGTGGTACCACAGGCTTCTGGTCTGGGTAAAGCTGTACCAGCACACGATCATCACCAGATTTTCTACATAAATGACAACATAATATATGAGGTATCGCAGTCTGGTATGGCCTTCAATGAGGTTGAAGAAACAGAAGATGTACACCATGGCTGCCACAATGTTGAACAGGACTTCCTCCTTTCTGCTTTGGCAAAATTTCGTTGTCTGGAAGCGAATCCATATGAACATAACGGCCCAGTGCACCCCCACCAACACAAATATCCACCACTTGAAAAATGATGCAAACATTGCCAGGGACAGGATTCGGGCTGCAATGGTGAAGATACGCCACATGAAGTATACTGCAAGGCCTTTGTACGTCATGTTTGCTTTGTCAGACAGAGAGAAACGCAAAGCCTTATTGTAGGCACCGACGGCCCAGGCTAATGATACGAGAGATGTGATGCAGGATACGCACTGACCTACAACTGTAAAAACAAAGTAAAAAAATATCCAAGTTAACCACAATCAGTATTCAGTTTCTAAAACATACATTAAAATGATTGGAAGAAAATTGTGTGTGTGTGTGTGTGTTGTGTGTGTGTGTGTGTTGTGTGCGTGTGTGTGTTGTGTGTGGGTGTTGTGTGTGTGTGTATAGTGTGTGTGTGTGTTGTCTGTGTGTGTGTTGTGTGTTTGTGTGTGTGTGTTGTGTGTGTGTTGTGTGTGTGTGTGTGTGTGTGTGTGTGTGTGTGTGTGTGTGTGTGTGTCACCAGCAGTTGTTCAATATCATCCAATCCCACAAAGACTGAAATAATTGTTCCATCCATCTTCAAATTACAGCTCTCATACATGTCAACAGCCTTTGACCAGAAAATAGAAAATTTCTTTGGCTTCAATTGGGGATATTTTATACTTAACTGACAAAGAATACGGAAGAAATAGATTTTCATCGGGCAGATTGTCCAAAACATAGCAAATTTCAAATGAAAATTCCAGAAAATCAGGCAAACATATGGGAGACTCTCACCAGATGGGTCAGGTTTGACAAGTTCAAATTCTTCTATAACACTAAAACTGAAGAAACAGTATTACCTACATAATATATGTATGTTATATATCCATGCAGAACCAGAAGCATACATAATTGTCAAAATCCTACCTATCAAGGGATGTCCTCTCAGACCTAGCTGATCCATAATGTAGAGCTGCAGTACAAGTTGTGGGGCAGCCTCCAGAAAGCATTCAAAGAGGCGTAACATTGCTGAGTCAGCATCTTCATAAAGCATCATGTTGTACCAATGTTTTCTCTTGCCGTCATCCCAAACCTTTTTGCTCTTCCAACCATATATCAAGGTATCAATGTACCTGTAAACAAGACAGACATTTGGCTTGTATCATATTATACGCATTATATATGTGTGTGTGTGTACATATATACAAATTTTTAGTCATATACTGAGGCCCTCCTGATGAAAGACCAGCCCCTCTGCAGAGGCCACTGCTATCAGCAACAGCATACAGAGTGAATTCCAAATGGCACCTCTATGATAGTTTTGAAGCTATTCAAGATTTAAATTTTGTGTATTCACTTAATTTGCATAAATTAAAATTCTGCAACTTTGGTTCATGGTTCATCAGATGCGGCTTTGTCCCAAAACTATGTTGGATAGCACCTCTATGTATAATAGTTTTGAAGTTGTTCAAGATTTAAATTTTGTGTATTCACCTAATTAAAATTTTACACTTTTGTTTCATTGGATGCATCTATGTTACAAACATTTAAATTGAAGTTAGTTTTGAAGTTACTCAAAAAGATTAAAATTTTGTGCATTCACCTTATTTGAATAAATTAAAATTTTACAAGTTTGGTTTATGGTTCATTGGATTCGGCTATGCAAATTACGGTCGGAGGATCCTCAGAAGTGTTCCTATGCATATGCAGCAATTGGTTTGGCTGTTTAGCATGAGATTTTTAAGATTAAATAAAAAATGACCCTTGTATAAAGTGGTTCAATTCAGAGGAAAATATTGACACTGAATATAAAATGTTCCATAAAAACCCTGTCTTTGGACCTTAATGGATAAATACAGCACTGTCACAACAAACTAGCTATCATGAGAACCAAAATTGGAAGTTTGAAGGCACAATACAATCTCAAAACAAGTCAATTTTTTGGTCAAGTTGATTTGCCCTTGTGACATTGACAGGGGAGAAGAAAGAGTTGTTTATGCCTGAACTTAGGAAAGAAATGCAACAATTTAAATGTATAAGATAGGCTTCCTGTTGCTGAAGTCCATTTGAAGTTCAATAAAGATTTTTTTCCACTATTTTGATGATGAAAGTTCATTTTTCTGCAGGGAGAATTCAGAGGAAAATCTGTCATGCAGAAGTTTTATCTTTGCCAACTTGGGGAACTTGTTTGAATTTTCTTTTGCCAGATCAACCATTTTTATGCCACTGGCGAACTGGCGCATGGCTAGTGTGAGCCCAGATTGCAGCACCACCTGGTGGCCAAAAAAAGAAATAATTTAGGGGACCCTATGTGCAATATCAAAGCAACTAGCCACATAGTTCTTGAGATAAGAATTTTTTTTCAAAAAAAAAAATGAATTTAAAAAATTCATAAAAAATAGAAAAATTATGGCGTGACGGACCAGAGAAAATTCTCTAGGTGGGTTAAGTATACTTTACCCCGGGTACTTTCCCTCTTTCCACTCGAAACACTTTGAGGACTATACTTTGTCATTTCAAACTCCATCTTGACACAATTTGACTAATGTTCTTGAGTTAGTGTTGTATTCATTAGGTATTTTGTCATATCTCTGGAAACATTTCAACTGAATTTTGTGTACTTGTTTTTTATAACCTTTGTGTTGTAATTTATGCAACAAAGTTCTAACCCTATTGACAAAATCGCTAAAAAGTGTGGTGTTTCTAGCAATACGTATGACTTGTCCGATACAAACTCCATATGCTTGTTTCTCTGGTATGTTTTCTGTCAGGTCAGGGTAGGAGATACAGTGTAATATCCAATTTGAACTGGTCTCTCTTGTCCAATATTTTTGTTACATACTGGTTGTTCTTTATTTCTATATCCAGATCAAGGAAAGTAGCTTTTGTATCACTTTCATTTTCCAGATTTAATCTTAGTTTTTTGGAATAAATGTTTTTCCAATTGTCCTTCATTTCGTCTCCATTGTTTAAAGCACACAGGTCATCTATAACGGACGAATAACGCAAACATATTCCAATAGCTCTGCTGATTGACAAGTCAGCAGAGCTCAAAAATCATTAGAGCATCATCAATTGAACCAACTTGGTAGAGGTTTACCCAATCTGAAGAGGATCTGGTCAACAGTTTGGAGAAGTTGAATTGTGAAATGTGAATGGACAGCTAGCTGTAGCCTAGCCAGTATTAGAATGTACAGACTTACTAAAAGCAAGGGAGTAGAATTAGATGGGAAAAAATTTGGAAGTTCTACTGAAGAGTGTTTTTGGCACCACCACAGGGAGGCTGCATGAATGAAACCTGTATTACAATGATGAAAGTATCTTGGTCTCATGTCAATAACTATGAATGGAGGTTACTATTATCATTGATAAGCACAATGCCTCCTAGGAAAAAACTGAAATCAACTGAAAACTCTTGAAATCTAACTATCCAATAAGGAATCTATCAGTTCATTTCCATGCAAAAAAAAAAAAAAAAAAAGTCCAGTAAACTGAGCAAAAGTCACATCCTTGATTTCCCAGTTACCTCTATTTTGGTTTGGTGCCATACTTAAGTATAAATTTGGCAAGCAAGATGATTATGGCGAGAGCAAAAGCATGCCATGCATACTACGGTTAGGTCATACAAGGTCAAATTCAATAACACCAAAAGAAACCCCATGCATACTTTCCTAATCATGTTAAAGGTCCCAAACGCCAAAAGATTTTTTTTTTGTTCAAAGTGAAGGACTTGGAGCGTTTTAGCACTTCTGTGAGGAAAATTTGCCATATTCACAGGAAAATAATTTTATTTGCAAAAGAATTTTGTTGCCCTTGATGGGGCCCAATCTTGACAAGTTCCCATCTTTTTGGTCATAAAGTGGGCTCTGGGTCGTGACATCATGGAGGAAGCTGATGTGATACAATGGAGGATAGCGATATAGAATACATGAGCAGTACAGCGATGCAGAGAATGAGCTGGGTCTCAGTTTTAGCTGTTCCTTTTCCAAAGAGGAACTTATGAAATAGTGAATAAAAATATATTGTGTCATCACAAAGGCAATTTTCTTCACAGAAGTGCTATAACAATTAAATTCCTTCATTTTCCATAAAAAGAGTACCTGGCAAGTAAATACAGGTCTATGATCAACCACACCCAAAATATACAAATAAGACAAAAAAGAAAAAAGATTTTGACCTCAGTCTGAACTTTCAAGATCCTCCAAGGTCAAATTTAAAAACACCAACTTAGGAAAGTCCATATGTAATTTTCTATTGATGTTCAATAGTAACCATGGGCCTACAGTCAACCATGCCCACAATATATAAGGAAAGTAACATTTGCCAAGCCAAGAGCAGGCCTAAGTTAAAAAGTTGCCCAAGATATATAAGGAAAATAAGATTTGCTGAGCCAAAAGTAAGTCAAAAAATTGGTCAAGGTCATCCACTTTCAACAGACTTCTACTGTTTTGCAAAATGCATAGCTGGTATAAATTTGTTGAACCTGGTTTGAGTCTTGGCCATGAATATCATTTTATACAAGAGTATGCAATATATATGACCTGCAAAGTACACCGAAAACAGGTCAAGGTCATCCACTTTCAACAGCCTTCTACAGTTGATGTAAAATTGGTAAACTTGGCATCTGTCAAGAGTTAAGAGTGACTTGAACTCTTGACAGATGCCATGTTAAGAGTGGTAATGTTATGTTTGCACTTCACCCTCAACAGTAGCTCATGGTCATCCACTTTTGATAGGTTTTTGAAGCTATTAATGGAGCATGCCTGGTGTAAATTTGGTAAACAAGACTTCAATATGTCAAGAGTTAGAGAGGTAACAAAGTATGGATGGTAGCTGGACAGAAGTGATGGGGAAGGTAATGACAATACCCCTTTGGCCACAGGACTGAGGGGTAAACATGGAAATACTAAAAAAACAATAAGCCTCTCTGTGTGTCTTGAAAATTAATAACATTTATATTTTAAAACATTTTAAATTTTGTTCTATGATAATCAAACATATATCTTAACAACATTTTTTTAATTGAAACTGCTCCCACAATTAATTTTAATAGGCTTAAAGTGAGCATTCAAATCTTAGTATGTATGTACACCAACTTAGCACAATTTCAGATTTTACACCTTTCTTTTCATTTCATTAGCCACACCTATGCCATAACCAAATGCATTGATGTTGCTGCTGAAAGTTCACTCTATACATTTTAAGATATTAAATTTTAAAGTTTGGAAGTATGGCTAATAAGCATGAAATCAAATGTTGCATCAAAATTACTTTCACTTCATTGGATGTAAAGACAAACATGGTCAGAAAAAGTCTACTTATCTACCAACATGAAGTAGAGAAGGACCATTCAACTGTGGGATGCACTGTTCCCACACAAGCATAAAGCAGTACATACATGTAGCCAAATAAAAATTAGATGAAGTTCACTGTTGAAATTTTCCAAATGTTTAATGAAATTTGCCATGTAATGTTGCACGCATGGATCTATAGAATTCAATACAACTGGGAAATCTTAAGTTTCAAAAACATGGGCGGGTGTGTGTGTGTGTGTTGGGGGGGGGGGGGGGGTCAGTTTACTGGGAAGGTTCCTGGGCTGCAGCTGACAGGAAGAAAAAAAAAACAAGCTGTACAAGTGTCATGCTGTATGTGAGCATCATACCAAAATACTGCACTGTACTCAGCTGTAACAGGTCTGGAAGGGGAAATACTTGTATGTTTTCACGACTTAACTTTGTAACTTTGTATAGAAAATGGGTTATAGCCATAAAAAAATTTTTAACAAGGATGCAAGGACCCACATGTGACGCGACACTTTTCAATGGAAACAAAATGAAGACACTTAATTGATTACCACCAGGGCACCAACTGAGCGAGTCTGCAGCACTCTGCTCAGCTGCTAGGCTTAGGCCTACTTCACTTATGCTAATCAATTTAAATGTTACAATATACACATTCAGAATTATTTACCTATAAAGTTGAAAATCCAACTTTGATTCCCATGCACAATTAATCCTTGATTCAACGTTTAAAACACTACTTGCATCATTCTCATGTCATGATTGTCCATGTTTTGCTGCATGTACAGACGATGGACACAAAGTCATTATTGTGTGATTTTAACATAAATGCAAGCTTTGAAGGCACACAGACAGACGCCTTCTGAAGCAAATCTTTTTTCTTTGAAAATGCGGTGTGCTGGAAATACCACCATAGGCCAGCCACAAGGTTCAAGTTTTGTTTTATTTGTTTGGGTTTTTTTCTTAGGGGGGTGGGGGTCAAACTCACCTAAGTATTGGTGCAATTTGCAATATCAGGAACATAAAGCGGGATGCCCATCTCAGTTTTGATACTCTCTTCCCCTTCATAGTATCATCATGTCTATGGTCTTCAATGTACCAGCGCAAGCTAAAGACAGTCATTGTGATTGCAGGCACAACAACGAAAGTGAGTGTCATTCCAAACCACCACCAATGTCTGTGTCTGTAATATAACAGTGCAACCCAAATGTCTGTCCCAATATCAAGCAGGTAACTTCCTATTGCAAACACATTTGCCCCTGTATCGACCCAATTGAAAGGCATATGAGGTGGTGGAAAATCTGTGTCATCAGTGGTTGACTCGTCTCTGTCGGGTCTGAGGGCTGCCATTCCAACCACTCCGTCTCCACATGATGACAGCTCGTGTTCATCTGTTCCATGGATGCTAGTCATTGTAAAGCCATCTGCATCAGATGTCAGTTCAGCCCACGACTGACCCATTTGCGAGGTGCATGCCATGCCACGCCCACTTCCATTACCATCCTTACAGCGTGCAACATCAACCGGTCGGGTGACGGCCATGTCCACCGAGTCTAATCCCTCTGAACCCTTCCTCCGCCCGACCAGATCGTTGATCCCGGACCAGGAGGTTGGTCTGATTGTTTTCGTAAAGCCCGCCGCTTGGGCCACCGCTGCCTCGCCATCTTCATTCGCAGCGAAGGGGGCTCTATCTTCGTTTCCCTGATCGCTTCCTGGTCTCTGTATTCGCTGTGAGGAGGGTGGGTGCTCGTAAGTGCCATAACACGAGGATGGATTCCTGTTCCCTGTTCGTTCTAAGTCAGTCTGCTCATTCACTAATTGATCATGCATACATTCTTGACTACGATAGCCAAAAGTCAATGGCAAAGGGGGTAGCTCTGCCGTTGGCATTGATGTCCAGCTCGCTGTTGCTGTTCGAACAGCTGAAACCGGATGACGTGCACCTACATCATCACATATAACTGCGTCTTCTTTCTGTTTTACTTTCTTCTTCTTCTCCTCTGCGAACACATCACGCCTAGTGCGAATAAGCTTCACTTTCCTCATGCTGACCGGAGCCGGTGCACTGACATTCCTGCCTGCAAGCAGATTCAGATTCTTTATTTGACTAGTTACGCCCTCTATGGGGCCAACGGTACAACGAAGAAAAATAGAAAGAGAACTAGAAAAATAGATTTGCTTATCTCTGTGCCTAAAAAACTTTTACAGATTGCCTATTTAGTTTTTTTTTTTACCTCCTGCAACAATTTTTTTTCATGCCGATATGTCAAAAACCTATAAATTGAAGTTGGAAATGCACCTCAATCTATTATAGTTTTGAAGCTAGTCAAAGATTTAAATTTTGTGATTTTGCCTAATTTGCATAAATCAAACTGCTACAACTTTGATTCATAGTTCATTGGATGCAATCGTGTGTATTCATCTAATTTGCATGAATCAAAATGCTACAACTTTGGCTCATGATTCATTGGATGGGCCTATGTCGCAAACCTATAAACTAAAGTTGGATTGGCACCTCTATAACAGTTTTGGAGATATTCAAGTTTAAATGTTTCAAGTGCTGCTAGTTAGCATAATTTTAAATGCTACAGTTTTTGTTCACTGTCCATTACATTGGCAGGTGTCAAAAACCTGTAAGTACTACTTCATATTTTGTGTCTATCTGTAATAGTTTGGAAGATACAGAGCTTTTAAAATTCTAATTGCCCTAATTTGCATAATTTTTAACATGACATTTAAATATGATGCTAAACCCATTTATTAAATGTGATGCTAAACCCATTTATACCATGAAGTAAAAATTACTACATCAACACCAGATTCTCATGCTTTGTAAATCTGGGGCATCAAATGACTGCAACAAGTGAAATGTTTACACATTGATATACAGGTATTTATAAGTACATGTATTTGAGTTTCACTATTTACAGGAACATAAAAACATTTACATGAAAATCTCTACTCATGTCAACTATTAGACTCACCTAATCCACTGTCCTACATAACATTCAACACCACGTAGCTCTTACAGAAATCTATGTGTTTAACTATTGAGTGTCACCAGCCTGAATTAATTTGTTAAGTTTGCACAGGCAACATCCAACTCCACATAGTGCCTGACAAAAATCTATAGCATGGTACATGTACATATGTTTGACTATCATGGTTCAACAACCCACTGAAGGTATGGACAAACTTAAGTTGCAAGTTTGAACAGGCTAAACATGGATGAAGTTAGATGAATTTTTGTTGGAAATGGGCAGTGTTTACAAGGGTTATGAAACTATGATATACGTATTTAACAAACAAGCAAAAAATGTTACTGCTGGGTCCAGAAATACAACAGCTATGCCTACGGGAGCCGAGACTGCCTGCATGCCCCAATGTACCCACTGACCCTGACCAAAATCCTTCCTATCACAGTTGGTCATTACAGGCAGTTTGGATCTCTGTTTGAGTTATTTATGGTAGTTGATCTGAATCTCCCTTTACAAAGACATGCTAAACTTTGGTTCATATTTCATTGGATGCTGCTGGGTCACTAACCTATCTCGTACCTCTCAGTCAGCACTAGCTTAATATTGTGATGGGGAGTGGCAGCTTCAGACTATATATAGCCTCCTTAATTGGTACACAATGCCAACAAGTTTACTCTAGCAGCCAGTCTCCCTAGGGATTGAAGTGTAAGCCCACAGCATTGCTGCACAACTGCTGCCTCTGTTCTGATAGGTATGGAGGCCACTCTCACAGTTCAATTAACTGTGGTTGCATAACAGCCTGTCTGTGTAAACATTTAACAGCTTTTGGGCACAGTGGGGTGCAAGAAACATGTCAGATGCACTGTGTATTCTGTGAAATTTAACATAATAAATTGAACTTCTCAACTTTGTTTGCATGTTATAGGATTTTGCTTTAGCAACACACCTACATATTTAGCTTCGAGTGACAACTCTATCTGGAAAAGTTTTGAAGACACATAAGATTTAAATATTCCACAAAGATGCCTCATCATATCCTGATTCCTGGTCAATACGAACCCATTCATACTGACCGGCAAAGTCACTGTCCACCGAAAATACTGATTAGGGTTAGAAGGTAACAAACAAAAATTGGCGCTCCCTCCCCCCCCCCCCCCCCCCCCCCCCCGTTGTTTTCCTGTTTTAAACACCTTCTGCTGCCGGACGAACATAATCTATACACCAAAAGATTCATCACAATCCACTCTTTTGATCCATGTCTAGTATTGAGTTGTCGGACGTATTTTAGCCCACTTTGACCACTTTATTCCTCTCAAAGCGTCTTGATTCCAAATGAGCCACCCTTCATTGAACAGGAGCAACTCCTGCGTACAGACTCAAATTTCTTCTTCATTCTGATGGGCCGCCAGTGAATAAATGTGTATTTTCATTCACTTACCAGTTTTACTTTAATCGCTAAATTGAGAACATGTCCATAATAAAATAATAAAGAAAACGAAAATACAAATGTATTCACCGGCGGCCAATTGAAGCAAAGGAGAAATGTGAGTTGGTACGCGGGGGTCACTTCCGTTCAACAAAGAGTGGCTCATTAGGCATCGAGACGCTTTGCCACAAATAAAGTGGCCCAAATACGTCCGACAACTCAATATTAGACAGAGATCAAAAGAGTGGATTCTGACAAATATTTTGGTATATAGATTATATTCGTCCGGCAGCAAAAGGTGTTTAAAACAGGAAAACAGTGGGGGGGGGGGGGGGGGGGGCAGATTTTTGTTTGTTCCCTGCTAACCCTAATCGGTATTTTCGGTGGACAGTGACTTTGCCGGTCAGTATGAATGGGTTCGGATCGACCAGGAATCAGGATATAATGACAACAATTCTGCTGGTTGCCCCTGTGATAGGCCTGGTTGCTGAGAAGTTGCTTGACATAACGATTGTTTCAATATTTGAAAACATGAAACTGTTCGAACGGGAATTGTGATCATAATAATTCATTATGTGAAACTCTCCTTATTCCACGTAATTATCAGCAATCCGCTACCGGTATGCTGGATCCGCCAGTTTGCAAACTTGCAGCAAAGTTTTGTATCAATTAGTTTGTGGTGCTGTGAAATATTGGTTACATCTACAAAACAGTAACCCTGAAACACTAAGATTTAAATGTTTGTTAGAAAATTATGAACTTTGTATAAATGATAGGAACTGCTGGATAAAATATGTGAAAGACATTCTAAAATATGCTGGGCTGCACCAAGTGTGGACAAATGTAGGATGTGTAGCTCCTCACACAGTTAACAGCAAACTAAGGCAGGGCTTGTGCAATATCTATGAATTGAAGTGGTCAGAGCAAATTAATACTGAAGATAATAGTACACACAAATTGCACACATATTGCAAATTTAAAAAAGATTTTAACATGGAAAGTTATCTCTTGTGTAACATTCCAGTCAATAAACGCAATAATTTCACTAAACATTGTGTAAGTGCCCACACTTTGGAAATTGAAACGGGGAGATACACAAGACCCAAAACACCAGTAGAATTACGTAAGTGTCCGTTGTGCAATATGGACGCAGTAGAAGATGATCAACACTTTATTCTAGATTCTAATTTGTATTCGGATATTAGAGAAGAATAATGTAACAATCTTACCCGATGCTGTGTGAACTTTAGAGACCGCTCACAATCAGAAAAGTTTCATTTCATAATGTCTTTAGGCAACAGCATACCATCTTTATGCAAACCAGTGCTAAATCATATCAACTGCGCATTTGAGAAGCTCTCCTGTACTCTGGGCCATACCTAACTATGAATCAATGTAATTAGTTTGTATGTATGGTTTACCCTGATATGGTGGGTAAAATGGTTGGTACCACGGAGCACGTTATTAGGGAGGGTTGACAGTTCAACTTGTGCATGTAACCCCTCATGTCTCCATATGGAACTCTGAGTGTGCAGGTTAGACTGATAGACCCCGTTATAGGCCTCGTATAACATGTAGATATAAATTATTTGTATGTAGGTAGATAAGTCCATGACTACACTGTATCATGTACTTTACGGTTCATGTCAATAAAGTTTATCTCTCACTAAATTAAAGTAATACCCCAAAATGGTCGACCATGGACCTACTATCTGAAGGACTGAGCACGGCGTATCACAGTAGCGCATAAGCTCACTTATATGAATAAACAGTGTCCTTGATCCGCCTTTGTTTTACACTGATCGCCGTAACGAGTTAGGCGAAAAGCGGGGACCTCTGTTCCGGAGCTCTGGTATCGCCTGAGCGGGTAGCAGTCACACTTGGACGAGCGCATTCAGGTTGGCAACCCGTGACGTCATTGGACCGGAACTTAAACGCTTGGATGCGCAATGATATAAGGGGCCTGTCATGCTGAGCATTCGATTGCGCAAGCGGCCTTGTCGTTCCCATTCCGCCAAGACGAGCAATAAAGCATTCATTGATTGAAGCAAAACTGCGTTTGAATTTTTGCGGTACCATCTACGATGATTATCAGATTAGTAGGGATTGCCGTCTTTTCTATGGGGCAGCATCACGACTGATCATTTAAGACAAACCTTCTTTGCATCTAAAACCAACGCCATGATTATTACTCGGAAGCAACAGTCAACAAACCATCCACCACTTTTATTCCTAGGACAGCAGTTGAATGATGTTAAAAGTCATAAACATTTGGGCCTAACATTAAAATCTGATCTCAAATGGAACGAACATATAAATAATATTGTAATAAAAGCAACTAAGCAGTTAAATATTATGAAATCTCTTCAATATACCTTGGACCGAAAGACACTCGAGGTTATATATATATCTTATGTGCGACCCATACTTGAGTATGCTAGTGTCGTGTGGGACGGCTGTACACAAGGCGATGAAAATGTTTTAGAAAATGTTCAGTTGGCTGCAGCTCGGGTTGTCACCGGGGCAATGAAAACTACTCCTACAGTAAAACTTTATGAAGAGACTGGCTGGGAGCTACTTTCTAAAAGGCGTGAGAAATTTAAATTGATTCAGATGTATAAAATTGTTCATAATTTAGTACCAAATTATTTACGAAATATTTTTCTACACTTTCCAACTCCTGATATGACGTTCAATTATTTTACTCGCAGACGGTCTGACCTACCACACTTTAGAGCCCGTACAGATCTTTTCAATAAGTCCTTTTTCCCTTCCGCTACACGGCTCTGGAACCTCCTTCCTCTTGCGACTCGAAATTCTCCTTCCTTATCACAATTTAAAAGTAAACTAGAGCATCAAACTGTCCGCCCAGTCAAACATCCCTCACTTTATTATGTAGGTAAAAGAAAACTCGCTGTTCTACATGCTCGTCTGAGGATGGGTCGCAGCCAACTGAACCAACACTTATTTCAGATTGGTGTAAAAGATTCACCTGACTGTATCTGTGGAACTGGTATAGAGGACGCCCGGGAGAGGACGTCTAGCATTTTTTTCTTCTCGTGTCCCCGATATATTGTGCCTCGTAATAAATTACATTCGTCTATCATAAACCTTGCTCCATTTACACTTGAAACCCTACTTCTGGGTTCTGCTGTTTGTAATGTTGAAAATAATAAAACAATATTCCTCTGTGTACACGACTATATTGAGGACACGCGTAGATTTCAATTTGATGCCATCACATAAATCTAGAATATGATTAACTTAATTTTGACAAGGAAAATTTATATATAATCGGCAATGCAACTTGCTTTTTTTTTTTGCCTGTGGGTTCGAATCTTAATTTTGATCAAATATATACTTAGTAGAGACAGTTCTTAGCCCCCTATCTGTCCTGTCCCTGTATCTGTCATCTTCTTTTGTGTCTCTTACACGATCACTTATTCCTGCCAGGTGTTGCTATTGATCATCTACGCACATTTGATCATTCTAAGTGATTGTGTAATTGCTGTGCGTCATGTGTCGTCCTGTTCCAAGCGTCCTTTCTCTACAAGAGGGATTAATATAGGGCATAGCCCTCCTTCCCAATTGTTGTTATTACAGTGTGAAGATGTTTGTATTGTATTTGATTAATAAAATATGTTTAAACCAAGACAAACCTTGTATGATTTTGACGCTTTTATCAATAAATGCCGGTCTAGCGCGGAACTGCATAAAACGATTGTAATTTGCATTACATTTACAAGCAAAGGTTGATTTTTGCCTTTGGTGCAGTTCAAATTAACGGCCAGTACCGGCGTATCTGAAAATTTTGCAATCGTAAAGTGTTCAAATTGTTGATTTCTGGGCCCAGTATCCAATAACTAAGGGGCCTGTAAATGCCAGTAACATGCACAATATTCATTATCCCCATGCCTTAGACTCTTTAGAGTCATAGATATTCTGCTACTGTGGTAGACCAACAAGAAAGAAGAAGAAGAAAAAAACAGAAATAAAAATTGAAAATTTGAAACATATAAAATACAATCAAATGAATCATTTATATTGGTGAAACACTACCGAAGTGTACTTTCGGCCCACCGTTCAACGCTCGGCAGACCAGCGGCCGCGAATACACAATTGAACAAATTGAAGCCTGCGTGTGTACTATATTGACCTTTTGCCATGTTAATTGTCTGAATATATTCTTGTGGAAGGGGGGGGGGGAGGGGGCACAATGTGTTAAATATAAAATGATTTGTTACATTGACACAAAATGATTTAGACTGTAATCATGAATTATATATGATGTCACATCAGATTCACATGTTGAAGTATTTAATGGAACAATCATCACTCAATACTTTCTATGTAAAAAAGCTCATAATCACCATGCAAACCCTGTTAAGAGAACCTCATGTTTGGTGTGTGTGTGTGTGTGTGTGTGTGTGTGTGTGCGTGCGTGCGTGCGTGTGTGTGTGCATAACTGTCAGGACATTTTTGTATGTGGTTGGTGGCTCAGGGTCACTGTCCAATGGCCCTTGGTCTGCTGAACAGGCAAAAATAGCATCACCTTACATGTGATGAATTATTCTGCAATAAAAATTTGAAAGAGGTGATGACTGGGCTCTCTCTCTCCCTCCCTGTCCCTCCCCCTCTTTATGTCTGCGTACCATCCCAGACATACTGTTCTCTCAGTTTTGTTCTTTCTTTCACATTTTCTTTCTTTCTTCTTCTTATTTCCACGGCATAATTTGTCCGGAGCTTTTCTCAGACACTGTGCAAGCTACATTTACATTTGGCATGGTAACAGAGCTAGTATGGAAGTTGACGATCTGATTTGGAAGAATCGACGTGTAAAATTATGCAAATTAGGGCCTTTCTAAAATTGAAAAGCTCCATATGTTCCAAACTATTGCAGATAGACACAAAATTTGAATGGGCACATATAGGTTTGTGACCCCTCTAATTTATGCAAATAAGATTAATACAAGAAATTTAAATCTTGAATGACTTCAAAACTATTATACATAGAGGTGCCATTCCAACATCAATTTTTAGGCATGTGACATAGCCGCATCTAATCAACCATAAACCAAAGTTGTAGGCTTTTAATTTATGAAAATTAGACAAATACACAAATTTAAAGTCTTTGAATAGCTTCAAAACTATTACAGGTAATAGTGTCATTCAAAATTTACTTTATAAGTTTGTGGCATGGCCACATCCAATAAACCAAGAACCAAAGTTATAGCATTCTAATTTATGCAAATTGGCATAAGACACAAAATTTAGATTATGTTGAACAATGGCAAAGTGTGGCACTTCAAACTGTTCTCATTTTAAAGGCACCCAGACAGATTACTGTGAAGCAAGTTTTCTTTTCTAGTTTTTCTCTTTGTGGACGCTTGTGGATCTGTATTAAATATTTTTCTGGAGTGATTACCCCACATAAGAGCTATTTGCTGAGGTCCAGTGGCTCCACCTACACAAGAAGCAAGAGGAATTTTCTTTTTGTTCATACTGTTTACATTTCTCCAGAACTTTCTTTGTGTCTGAATGCAAAAGATCATTAGCGAGAGCGTCAGCTTTAGGCATATCTTCCTGCTGCCTACAGTTACGCAAGGCCAGCTTAAACTGTGCTCTAACTTGCCGCATAAGATCAAACAAAGGTCCTCGACGGGGCTTACCATGGAGTCTGCACAGTAAAGGCTTCTCTTGACTTAAAGTGAGCATCTTATTTAACAAAATCATTCCAGCCAGGAACATTGAATCTGCTCCCATTGCATTGTTTAACTGTCTATGTACTGACCTGCTTAAGAGCTGACACTATGTGTTCATACAACACTGTTAGACTAGTTTTATGTTCAGAGGAATCACACTGACAGTCTTGACATGTTAATGCATCGACAGGTCAATGAAACTGTTTTAAGTACTTGTCAGTAGCAACATGAGAGTTTTGTAAATCTTCATTGCACATACTAGGCCAGTTGTAATGGCGAACTCTGTCACCATCATCTTCAATAGTCACAGACTTACATGTAACCTTTGCTGAAATTGCCACAGACAGGGGTAGGTGATATGAAGTCATAATCTTCTAGCCCACTTACATCACAAATAGAGTTATGAGCTGAACATGTAGTTAAACAGTAATCAAGCCAACTTGTAGATCCGCATGCTTCACTCACATGTGTAAATATGTCAGATTTATCTCCAAGTACTATACAGTCAGAGAGGATAAACCCATTGTCTTTATACAAAGTAGTTGATTCATGACCAAATAATGATTTGTTACAAGGATCAGCATTCCAGTCACCAATAACTATTACACTTGGAGTATCTGCATCCATGATAATGGCATTAATCTTACCAAGAGAGTTACATTATTCTACATTTTCATCACACTGGTATGGCAAGTATATATTTAAGATAAAAAAAAACTTATAGTTACTGGTAAACACTTCCAATCCAACAATCCTTTTTTCATAAAAATTCGCAATTTTTACACATGAACGAAGACATTTTTTCCGTAATATAGCAAGACTTTCAAAGGGTCTACCTGTAACTATCCTTTGGCTTGTATCCATTGATGAAATTCCAAATGCTGAATAGTCCGGCTGTATATTATGTAGCAATGAAAGTTCATTATCAAATAGCCAGTGTTCTTGAAGCAAACACATATCATGAGAATCACATAAACTTTTAACTGTTACCAATGAGGCCTTGATAGTCCCACAATCATATGATACAAATTTTAGTTCAGACAGCTTTATTTCGTCTGTCATTTACGTCAGATTATATGCTTGTGGAAGGGGCAAAACGGGGCAAATTGTGTTGAATATAAAATGATTTGTTACGTTGACACAAAATTTACACTATAATCATGAATTATATATGATGTCAAGTCAGATTCACATGTTGAAGTATTTAATGGAATAACCACCACTCAATACTTTTTGTATAAAAAAGCTCATAATCACCATGCAAACCCTATTAAGGGGACCCTATGTTTGGGTTCAGTGTGGCTACAGAACAGTTCTGCTCACTGCTGATTGGCTGAAGGTCAGGTTTTAGACAGGGCCCACTGAATATGCAAGCCTGTCTACAGTTTTCTTAACTGAGCCCCATGGGGTCTGCCTTGGTTTAAACATATTTTATTTCTCAAAGTACATGAATAAAGTTTCACAGAAATAATATGACAATTGGGAAAAAGGGCTGAGCCCTATCCAAATCCCTCTTGCGGAGAAGAGACAGAGACAGGACATTACAAACAAGACCAAAACACACTTGAGGATGACAGTCACAAGACCAGGACAGATAGAAGGGATCATAGTCTTAAGTCTACATTGTCATACTGCCGTTTGTGTACATATATAAACAAACTCAAACACAAATGACCTTGCTTAGCCTATCCCTGATGGTTTAAAACGTCCAGTAACTGAAATGTAATCGTGGGTAGCAGAAAAAAATAATTCATTATCGAGCAGAAGCATGTATAAGAACCATACAATATTGTTTGCAGAGTAAATGGGGCGAGAGAAGTGATGGCAGAATGTAATGTTGATCGTGGTACAGTATATAGAGGGCATGCGAAAAAATAATGCCATGTATCTTCAGCGGATGATCCGCAGCGGCACCTAGGTGTGTCGAGGACACCAATTTTATGTAAATGAGAATTTAGTTGGCTGGCACCTAGACGTAAGCGTGTGTGCTGAACCGATATAAATCTATTGCCAAAGTTATACAACTCAGAAAAGTTTATACTTCGAGGAACTGGTTGGCATATCTTAGCCTTAGAGACTTGAAGTGATCTGTACTGTCGAACATCGATAGGTAATTCATTCCATAAGGGACCGACCATTTGATACTTGGGGGGGGGGGGGGGCTATGCATTTTATTAAAAAAAAAATATATGTACGTCCCAACATTGCTGAAAAAAATAATGTCCTTCGTAGCGTCACCTGAAAAAAATAAAGTACGTCATTCCTCTCTAAAAAAAATACTGCTTTAATAAAACTTGGAATCCCCCAAGTTATTCCTTTATTACATAACATATCTTTATTACATAACATATCTTTATTACATGTGATGGAGACCTCAAATCTACCCGCTCACGCTCACTGACCTATCTCGGTACAGTTATCTTGCACCCCGTGACCTCAGTGCCACGGATGGTTAGAAAGTTCTCAAACAACCAAATTTGGTTGAAATTTTCTTCTTACCTGTCCTCCCAGACAGGTAGGCCGGTTTCATTGGACAGTATATATATATATATATATATATATATATATATTAGAAGAAACATACAGTATTTTGGTTGCGCAAATAAGAATACATGTTTGTGTTGATCATGCTGACTAGACAAGATACTGAATTATCATATTTTTAGTAATAATAAGCAGAATTGATTGGTTTATTATTCCAAAATATATAACCACACTCAGTGTCTCATGCAGCAAACACCTGGTATTTTCATCAAACAGGTGATACGGTTTATATCGATATTGTTTTAGCGAGCGAGCCTTGCTTTCGAGTGCTAGCAGAAAAGTTTGTGCAGCACGAAAATCAAACAGGTGATGCGGTTTATATCACGGTTTAGCAGGCGAGCAACATAATTATTACTAAAAATATGATAAAATCGTTATCACAGGCTAGCTTCATATAGTACGGAGTTTTACTTGGCCTTAGTCAGCCATAGCACATTTGGGCTTCGCCCTATGTGGTATGGCTGGCAAAGTCAGGTTTAACTCCGTACTATGTTCAGCAAACCTGTGATAGTTGATAGTACCATAGTTCACTGGTAAACATAAAATGCACAAATTAATGTCTCCTTTATGCCTTCAATATACAGTAAAACCTCCCTATACCGAACACCCTCGGGACCAGAAAAAAGTGTTCGGTATAGTGAGGTGTTCGGTATAGGGAGGTCTGCTTACATTGGAAGTATATACTTGGGACCAAGAAATGATGTTCAGTATAGAGAGGTGTTCAGTATATGGAGGTGTTCGGTGAGAGAGGTTTTACTGTACAATATTAATTTTCCAAAATAACAAATGTTGTGTTTATTTCGTCTTCATTGATTTACTGTAAATGTTGACCCTAAAGCAGTTCAAGAACATGTGCATCCCACTAACTTCTTCACCATAAAAAAAAAAATGTACGTTGAGGTCAGAGGGAAAAAAATTATGTACATCTTGTGTGCATTAAAAAAAAAAAGTACGTTGATACAAAATGCATAGCCCCCCAGTAAGTATCAAATGGTCGGTCCCTAACCGAACTGCGGAAGGGAAAAAAGATTTATTGAAAAGTTCAGTGCGAGCCCGGAAATGAGGTGGGTCAAAATGTTGGCGTGTAGTATACGTGGAGGTATTCGGAACTGTAGGAATTACAGAAAATAAATTATCAGGAGCGAGTTTGTTTGCCAGCTTATACATAAGGATCAATTTCGAAAAACCCCTTCTCTTAGCTAATGTATACCATCCAAGTTCCTCGTACAATTTTGCATAACTGGTACCATGCATTGCCCCAGTAACAATGCGAGCAGCATTTGAATGAACACTTTCTAAGTTTGCTTCATCCGCGGCAGTACACCCACTCCAAATAGGGCTACCATATTCAAGAACTGGTCTAATAAAAGATACATATATTGTTTCCAAAGTTAGTCTATCAAGAGTAAATTTTAGTCCCTTTATGATATTCGTCAATTTACTGGCTTTACAAACAATTTCGTTGACATGATCAGTCCACCTTAAATCAGACCGCAAAGTGACGCCAAGGTGTTTATGTTGATTAACATTCCGAAGGACATGGCCCTGAAAAATAATGGGGTGATATGGCGAGTTAGTTTTCTGAGAGATAAACTTTCTCAGTTAAGAGAACTGTAGGTCTGCCTTATCACTGGACATGCATGTTTGGGCAGCTCTGTATTTGTGTGTGTGTGTGTGTGTGTGTGTGTGTGTGTGTGTGTGTGTGTGTGTGTGTGTGTGTGTGTGTAGGAAGATGGGAGGCAGGTTGGTCACAACATTTTTCTGCTTGGATAACTTTCAGGCCATTTTTGTATGTGGCTGGTGGCTCAGGGTGACTGTCCAGTTGTCAAGGACCCTGGGTCTGCTAAACAGGCATTAAAAATAAATTATTCTGCTGTAAAAATTTGAAAGAGATGATGACTGGGCTCTCTCTCTCCCTCTTCCCTCTTTACCTCTGGGTGCCAACTTTCTTTCTTTCTTTCTTTCTTTCTTTCTTTCTTTCTTTCTTTCTTTCTTTCTTTCTTTCTTTCTTTCTTTCTTTTTTCTTTCTTTCTTTTTTCTTTCTTCTTTCTTTCTTTCTTTCTCTCTTCTTTCTTTCTTTCTTTCTTCTTTACGACCAGATTTGTCTGGAGTTTTTCTCGGACCCTAGTATTCCAACCCCCCCCCCCCAAACTTGCATACCTACAAATACAAGTTGGAATGGCGTCTCTATGTCTAATAGTTTTGAAGCTATTCAAAGATTTAAATTTCTTGTATTCATCTTATTTGCATAAATAAATATTGTACAATTGTGGATCATGGTTCATTGGATGCAGCTATGTCACAAACCCATAAATTGAATTTGGAATGGCACCTCTATATATCTATAATAGTTTTCAAGCTATTCAAGATTTAAAATTTGCTTATTCGACCATAGTGTCACACCATGGCAACTCATCTATAGACCAGGCTATATAGAAGCCTAATGAAGAGGTTCCCCCAGTCACTCCCATGCCTCAGACAGACATATGTAGCAGCATATGTAGCATGTTCACTGGTCTGTTGCATTTGGATAAGCTTACGGCTTTACAGCTGCAAACTGAAATTTCACTCCAATTTCAATGACTAGCCTGCATATAAAGGCCAGTATTAGGAGCTTAGAAGCATCTCACGGCTAGTATCTTTCTATTCGTGCATCCATGTAAACATCTACCTCAAGAACCACAGAGGAATATTGAATGAATTCAGATTCCAAGACAACTTTTCACAGCAGGAATAATACAGATCAATGTCTTTATTTGTTACCTATTGGGACACAGGCCCCTGATACAAATGATGATACAAATAAAGTTTGCATGCATTTGTGGCAATGTAACTGATAACTGGATTGCATAACTGAAAACAAGAGCTATGTGAACAGCCCATGATCACCTGACCTAAAAATTCATCACACTTGTGGCTCTGTGAACTTGGGAAATAGGGTCAAGGTCACCCATACACTAAGTAAGGGAAATAAAAAATATGGATAACACAGTAAAAATCATTAAAAAAAAATAGAAAAAATTGCAGCCCCACCTGGTGAACAAATGAAGAACTAGGATTGTTTCTGAGTGATGTCAAAACAATCGGGAGAGCAGTTTCGGTGAAGATTTTTGAAAGATTTCCGCCCCCTCCCGCCCCAATAAAATCATTACAAATCAAAAGCTCACTGAAGCATGACAATTTGAACCAACTTGGTAGAAACCCATGCAAAGGACATCCCCACTAAGTTTGAAGTGAATCTGTTTGAAGGTTTTGGAGAAGAAGTAAAAAATGTGAATTGTGGATGGACAGACAACAGACGACGGACCATCCTTTAAGCTCAGCTGACTGACAAGTCAGTTGAGCTAAAAAGAATGACAAGTACTCCACCTTTTTCTGTTCAAAACATAATACATTATAATGTGTATACAATTTTATACAGTTGGGCATTTTTTGCAAGGGCTGTTCCAGAAAATGTCCTATGTGGTGAGTGGGAACCAAATTTTCAACCTAACCCATCCCGAGGACACAACTTATCATGTGGACCCTACCTATAGGACAGATATTAATATTTAAGCCCCCAAAACCAGGAAAAATGCCCCTGTCTCCAGGACATGAAATTTTATATGTACCCCCAGCATCCAGACATTGAAGTGGTTGCCGCCCACCCCTGGAGGACACTCCTGGAGCAGCCCTCACTCAATAAAATATTATACATTTTTTCGTTAATAGGTCTGTAAAACCCATATCGTAAAGTTTAGAATAATGTACAATAAACTATATATACTATCATGGAGTATACACTATACATCAGCTACACCATCAGAGATGAAATTTGGTCTACCATTCCATTTCTGTCTTTATACTCTGAAGCTGAAATGCTAATCCAGAAAAGGGATCAGCAAGGAATGTTGACGTAGGGAGAGTCTTTTGGATTTTGAAAGAAAAATAGATGCTGTGTCCATGCAATATGAAAAGTGATGGATTTGTCAGAAAAAAAGTTGGGATATCATAAAAAGTTTTGGTTATTACAAACAAAAAGGCTTGACTTCATTTGACCAGCCCACACAAGACCAAAACCTTCCACCAGCAGCCCTGGAGTGCTCATTGTCACGTTATGAAAACAAGCTGCCACAAGATCCTGGAGAGACAACGAGTCCTGCTCAAGACAACTTTCCAGATTCAACTGACATGAGCAAAGTCCAAGCCTGCCAGGCTATCAGTCGGCAAAATTTTGACCTGTTTTATTTGCCTTTCTCTTCCTTGCCAAGTAACTGTAAGTCTAAATACTGTGCTTCTTTCATGAAGAAAAATACTTTGAAAAATGTAGAGCTCTTCTCCACAATAACCTTGCGGGCCATTGCCAGCTGATGGTGGTAAGGGTTTGCTCCTGAACTGATTCACGAAACATCAACACCGCGACCGAGTTACTCCTTTTCGATAATAAAAATAAACACAACGCTGAGAAAGTTACTGTTTTTTTTAGTCCAAAAGCCATCATAGTGAATATATGATATCTTTTAAAAAATAAGAATCCTTTTTACTTACAGTATTGTTGTTAAACTAACTTAGTATAATGATGTAACATTTACTACCTGCACATAACTATAAAATATATCATTCCAACAGTTACAATTAAGAAGAAACCGAATAACAATTCCTGATGTAGGTGGATATTCCATGGGAAAGTTGGTAGAGATACATGGGATACCTTTTTACCAGATACAGATGTGGACAGTGGGAAGGCACACGGCCTTCCACAAGGCGTTATGAAGATTGCGAAGCAAGCGATAGTACACGATATACGACGTATCATGGGCGTGGATATCAGCCGCATCGGCATGTCACTCAGTCGGTACACATACTTTTTTTTAAAGATGAAAGCTAGGTAGGCCTGATTTTAAATGCTGAACCAACATGAATAATGGGGGCAAAATCCTCACAAGACCTCTTTGTGCAGAGCTTTACGTGTGGTTACCTCACCATAGATCACATGTTTGGGATTTTCTGTTGACAGTAAGACACCATCGTAAATTTCAAAGCTTGAGCTCCGGATTTAGTTTATTTTTCATTTGTAAAAATAACGGCATGCGAGTAGTACACTGTTTTACTGCTGCAAATGCATACCACTGTTTTAAATATACTGTATTCAGTGGGCCGTTGGAGTTTGAAACATAGCCAATCATCAGCAAACAGGTTGTGTAGGACTTTATTCTCTTGCCCGAAAAATAGTGGTAGGTTTTTTAATATAACCAGGTCCTGATGTTTTGTCGTTTAAACCTCTTTCATTCACAACCAGGTAAAATTTGTTGATCTACATGTATTCAGTATTTTCACTGAAAAGGGTTTCTTCTTTTTGCTACGCTGTGCAAAACTTATATTGGAAACAGCAGACGATTTTTAAAATAAATTCTTGTCGGCCTGTGAATGGTTGCCTACAGTTTGTGAGAGAGTCATGTTGGGGAACAAAATCTTAAGAACTATTATGAATATGTATTTCATGTCTGTGCTGTGTTTATTGTATATAATAATGTGTGTGTTATGTGTCTGAAGAGCCTCCAGATTTGTTGATGTAGGCAATCCAGGTAAAATAAAGATGTTTATACTAACTTTTGACATTGCCCACGCCATACGTGTGCAACAATGATCAAAACATATTGAAACGGTGATGATTATTTCAAACAGATTGTGTCACATTGGACATCTGAAGCAGGCCATTGAATGCATTTTAGTCTTTAAATATTATGTAAAAATACACATATTGTAAATAAGAAATGCAGAAACTTACCAAACGCTGGGTATATGCTTCCTTAAATTTGTTTCCGTGTGCTCATTTTTGGATACGATTTGCACAATAAACCATTTGAGTATTAACTGATTTGGCTAAATTTGCTTATATTACAGTACTTTTAACAGAAATCGGTAATTTTGATTATATTACAGTACTTTTAACAGAAATCGGTAATTTTGAATTATATCTGGAATGGATGGAAGATAATATTTTCAGGTAAATTGTACACTGCCATAGCAGAACGTAAATGAACCTAGTAAAACATGAAAACAAATACGAACAAGTTATAGAATAAAACAGGTGTTAACGACAGGAAAAAGAGTCACCTTATTTGTGATTTCATTTGGCAGAAACAAAGAATGTCTTTCAATCTATCAAATTATGAAGTTGTAGAGTTCTCACCATGCAAATTCTCACAAAACGGTGTTCATTCTGTTCATGGCTATTTTGTGTGTACACATTACACTGTTAAAATATATTTTTACATATGTATATATATATATATATATGTGTATATATGTATGTATATATATATATATATATATATATATATATATATATATATATATATATATATATATATATATATATATATATATATATATATAGTTTATTTATTTGTTAAAGTATAAAAATATGAAGATGACCAGGAATTAATATTCAAGTCTCTAACAGTTGCATTTGACCAATAAAAGACTTTGAAAATGAATAGGAAAGGTTTACAATTAGAACTTTTTTGCGCATTGGGTTAAACAAGCAATCTGGCCTGCAAGTGACATTTTAACAATGCCATGTATACAAAAAGTGTTCATGGAAAATGCGTTGTTTATATGTGTAGGTGTTTTTCAGCTAATTAAAGTGCAAATTAGAATAGAAAGTAAAGGCAATGTACTTGAACTTTCGCATTAAAGAGCCTTCCACTTAAAACGCACCTGACAGCTTGACGTTTGCTATCGAAATCTGATATTTAAATGGTGTGTATTTCAGATGTGCTACACTATATCTTTTGTTGATTGTTCAGTTAAACAATGGAACCAAATATTTGAAATTTTACAAGCTAGAAGCACCCAGCAATTTCACATGTTGCTTGATAGACAAAGCCAGCATCACTTTGCCGGCATCTGCTGTTCAGCCGACGAATGCAGCAGCAGGTTGATGTTATGGCCACTGTTCCATTTGTGAATAGCATTATATTTCAGTCCAATTGATTTTATATCGTTTACCTGCACTTACTAATCACTCCGCTTTATTCTTTGAAACTTTATTCGGACTTTACAAAGACTGTAGAGTATAATATGAAATTTCACATATCCGAAATGCTTAAGTGAATGCGATAAAAAGATAAATATATCGATTACCTTGGCAATTCCCATGGACTTGCATATAATCGACAAGAAAGAGTACATCGAAGGACAATTGCCCGAATTTAAAATAAATCAATAACAATCGGAGATCTGCGGCATGACCACCTAGTGAACAGCTTTGTCTCACCCTGCAGAATGGACATTACCATCATGCTTCAACACAAACTGGGGATGTTTTAAAAGAAGTCGAAAATAGCATAAACATACGTAAATTCCTTAAAAGTAGAAGCAAAACTTTTCGCAATATTGAAGTACCAGCCATTGCAGAAATTAAGATCTAAGGATCTCCAGAAGTGTCGGCATACCG